>CM037932.1:14552415-15179429 GCA_021346845.1 Apeltes quadracus
GAAGGTGAAAGCAATCAGGGGTGAGAAGAGTGCAGCATTCGTGAGGGGCAACTAATTATCCATCTCATTTGTGGAGAGAAGCATTTGAGGCAGCTCTAGCCCGCTGAATGGTGACAGATTGGTGTGGAGGAGAGGGGAGGTGTTAGAACAATGGAGCTCAGCTCACCATCATTACTGCATGCTAATCAGCAGTGCCTCTGCACCGCCAGGCGAGGCTGCAGAGAGTTTGGGGAGACACTGAAGTCACAGGCTGCAGGGGACTACTGTCGTTTTCAAGCAGACATGAGGGGAACAGAAACTGCACAGTGTGGCTGCTGGCAATTACAGTATTTGAGCATGTAAGTCATCTATATGCAGAGATCGAAGGGGCCTGAGGTACTACCGGAGGGTTTTCCAGTGGGGTAATAGGTCGCCGCGCTGTAATGGGTAATATGCGGAGTAATGTCATAAAAAGTTTTAATACATTTGAAAAATAGGAGTCCATTGTTTTCAGATTTTGTTGTGATTATGATAATGAACAATGAGGGAGAAAATGAAGTCAAAAGCCCAAATAAACACATCAAACAGAATAAATATGACTTTTTTTGGGGAATAAACGTTTTTTGTTTTTAAATATACTTCAATAGGACACAGTTTACGTTCCAAAACCCATGCTACCATCTACTACCACTATCTTAGTGTCCCACGCCAAAGATTTAGACAGTCTCAATGCACATATTGGCAAAAAAGTAGAAGTTCAAGGTGCAAGTCTATGATCAAATTGAACGCATACCTTATGCAACAGAACGGTCTCTGTAAGGGAAGCTGCACGGTGGACTAAACGGTAAAAGAAAACATGTATTTTTCTAAAGTCAGTGTAAAAAACATGAATCAGACCAGATTACTTCATGAAATGCAACACGCGTGCAACAGAGACCATTTACGGCTGCAGTGTTGCAGACGAATGAGCTTCTGCATTGAAAATCCACCCAACTTTAAGCCTTTCGATGGAGGTTTTTCCGATTTTTAATTAGGCATTTTCTAAAAAAATAATAGAATATGTTTGTCTATTATGTCTTTATTGTTAGATGGCAACTTTCACCAATGTTTATGCTTCCCTCTTATTTTTCTATTTACACCTATAACCTTATCTATACTGCACTTAATCAACTGCATAGTAATTTGTACTTTAAAAGTACCTTTTATGAAATCACATGGTTGCGTGTACAGAAAAGCTGTGCTTAAAATACAATATTTGGATAACATTAAAAAATATATCTTTATTGGCCTCAGTTATTGGCCTCTCAATGGATTACAATTCCAGTATATAATGCACGAATAATGCACCATTGCACAGAGTCAGTGTTATCATTGACATCCCTCGTCTAAAAATTTAAATAAGGGTTATCAGATTGGGCCGTTGCCATAAGATGTGACACAAGTGGGAGAAAAAAAGGTGACTCCTAAAGCTTTTAATCAAATCCTGAAAACAAAACAGGGCGACAGCAAGTGGAGTGAGGTCACCTGACTAGAACGCCCTCTTCACATCGATGTCGTTAATCCGACGTTAATTAACAACTTTGGAGGGAAGCATATTCCACTGTCTGTGCACTGGTCACCGTTGGCATGAGAGACTGCCAACTCTCGTGGCGTTGCGAGTCGAGAGTCTCACCTCACAGTTGTCTTGCCATGCGTTGGGCTCCGCGTGCTCTCGGTGCAGCAGCCGACTTTTTTGTTCGATTAAACGTGTTGAAGCCATCGCCGCATGTGCAAAGTCTCCAAGCGGCCTCTCCGCCCCGCGGGCCTGCGATTGTCTCCGTGCTGGTCTGAGAGCCCTGATTTCTGGAGCAGAGATTTGGCAGTCACAGCAAGTGATGACAGAGGCAGTGGTGAGATCGCACCCGGAACCCCAGAGGAGGCTCACATTTCAGGGGGAAAACGACGCGGCTCTTCCAAATACACAAAGCACGGAGGCACTGATCAGTGGGGCCTGATTGTGACGTTGTTCTGAAAAAATGAAGTTGTCCGGCTGCCACGGCAAAGACTTCTTTTGTGTGTTTACTTGTGCAGGATGAGGGTGTTGGACATTTTTTTTAAACTTCTGAACTTCTTCGAAGACACTTGGCTGCCAATTTGAGATATAACTGTATACCGCTGCAAGGCCAGCTCTCAAGATGCCACCCTCCTGTTATCTTACTGCCGCCGTTAAATCGGTGTAGGTTGTTTGTTCCTCTTGACACACGGGCCCGGCGGTGTTTTTTGCGCAATGGCGACTTGCAATTCAGGGTTTAAGGCAGCATGAAAGAATCCATTCTTGGTTTAATGACCTCGCCTCGCTGGGCGAGGACGACAGGGAACATGCTCTTGACTTGTACTGAATTTGCCAATTAACACCTCCGGTACCAGGCTGCCTCTGAACATCACCAATGTGGAGAGAGGAGGCGCGAGTCTCATGCACTTTGTTTTTCAGCCTCCGATCCTGTAATGATGAGCTCTGTGATTTCTTCACAAGATGACAATTTTTACTCAAAAGTCACATTTTGCATGAATCGAGGCAATGGCTTTTCAGATAAATCTCCCCCTGTGCGAACTGTGCAGCGACCGACTGCCAATGATATAGCTGGAAATGTTTTATTTCTCCACGTGCCGCTCGGATCCTTATGCAGTTATTGGACATTCTATTTTTCGCACATGTCCATATGGCCATGTGCAGCTTCAATTAGACACATGGCTGGTATCTAAGATACACCGCGCTTATTTGGCTTTGTCCCTTCTTATTGTTATACATGAAAATACAAAACAACAGCGCCTGTCCTCAATGGATATATCGAAAAAGATATGTTCCCTCAAATAAGGTTCCCCCATTCTACTCATCCCTCTGGTTTCACACATGCTTATCAGACTCCCAAACAACACCTAGTACAGGTGTGAATATCAAACTCCCCAGTGAGAATCGCAGTGGGTACTCGTGTGTTGTCCGGGGAGTCCTCTTACATGCAGCTTTGCATCGGGGCTGAGATGCTGCCGGCTAACAGCAACTGCAGAAACACCTTTGGCTAAGTGTAAGGTGGACTTCCTTACACCAAATGTGCTTAATGACTAAAAAAAAAACAAAAAAAACTGGCACCCAGATCTAATTGAAAAAATCCTTTAAGTGTACAGTAGCTGGTTATTGCCCAGTACCATCACACCATAACACAGTACTTTCACGATTCATTAGCAGGTACTTTAAGAATATACAATTATTGAAAATACGGCCGATAGCGGTTCACACCGTAGGCAAAGTGCAGCGAGCCAATCTAATGATAGTAATAAAGTGTAGTGGATTTCGCAGGAGAAGTTAACACTCGAGGTGTGAGCTGTGTGTGGTTTTGACGACGAAAGGCCCGTCCTAACACTTTGTCAACACAACGGATACCAACACAAAGACAGTTTTTTGTTATATCCAAGCGGGGAGGACTGCAGAGACGCCATGCCCCCTCCTCACGGCGAACAGATCGCA
This sequence comes from Apeltes quadracus, assembly GCA_021346845.1. NCBI lineage: Eukaryota > Metazoa > Chordata > Actinopteri > Perciformes > Gasterosteidae > Apeltes > Apeltes quadracus. The sequence continues at coordinate 14,555,897 of CM037932.1, forward strand.
ACGTCTGCACCCTCACGCTGACCACCTTTGTGTCGTGAGTGGACAGATATGAGCCCTTGTGAGAGATGCTACGCACAAATCAATTCATTTATTCAGTGTTAAGAAACCATCTGGCTTGATTAGAGTGGAAGTCATCCTGGCAGGCCGGCTTCCTTCCTGACTGACACCTCGCGGAATTAGTGGGAGGACGTCTTCGTTTGCCGTCCCTGCTCAGCTCAGTACCCGGCTCGTCGTCGCCGTTCCCTATAACCTCACGTTTCCGCTGAAAAGTCGTCCCGCCGGCTCCGTTCACCTCCACTTCTTTTTTATCTGAATTTTTTTTGGGGGGGTTGTTGTTTATTAGTCTTAGATAGTGAGATACAACACTTTTTTTGTGTTCTCTTTGTGGAAGCTGTGAAAATAGCACGCCATATGTAATACACTTGCTTGCTGATGGTCTTGCCAATTCCCCCAAGATCAGTCGTTCCTGTGCCAAAGCTCACACTTTCTCTTTGTCCTTGTGATTCGGCTGAGCTTTGTGGATTGGATGGCTTCTCCGTTTCCGAACGCTGTGTCTGGTGTTTAATGGTTGATTTGATGTCACTCGTGACCCAGTAAAAATAATAATTTGACCCAGAACATACGTGTTCGTGTGTACTCCCAAGCACATTTGTTATAATCAGTCAAAGATGGAGAAGTGCACATAGTAAACAGAAAAGCAAGTGGGAGGCAGCTGGATGAACCAACGCATGTTCCTGCTCAACCAACGTTTTTTTTTTTTCTTCCTTCTAATTCTGCACAAAACAAATTGGCTTTTGTTCACACCTTTAGTAACCTGGGGACGGCGCGCTTGATTCTCCCTCGTCATACCTGTGACAACAACCTGCAAAGTGCTCCCAGTGCCCCAATCTGCGAGCTGCAGACCTGCTGCGGCTGCATGCAGATCTTGTTTTTTCTTTAGCTGCTCGTCCCCGTGTTTTTTTTTTTTCTCCAACGTTTTAAACACCCACCAGAATCACACAAGGTAAAATACAATATGTGAGTGTCTCATAGGCTACCTTTCCCACCCCCCTCGAAAACATGGTAGCACTCTTTGGAAGGCAATAAAGGCATGCTGATGGTGTTTGATTTAGAAATGGCAGTCAGACCGTGATTTCAGCATCAACAGATGGCCAGTACATTGGTTTAAAATGAGTAACACCACTGCCTGTTTTAGAGTTGGCTCAAGTAGTAGGGTAGTGTACTACTGTCTGATCATATCTCCCCGTGCGAGTGATGATGTCACCGTGATAGATGCTACTCGATTGGAATCAGAACCGACTCGGCGATGCCTGCAGAGACCAGCTCTGGGAGATCCCTGTCTGGCTGCATTATTCAACCGTGCTCCCCGCCTCTCCCGGGGAAAAAGGGACTGTTGAATATTTGAAAGACGCAATTTTATTTTTTTATTTAAGTGCGTTATGGATTGAGATGTGAGAGGGGGTGGGAGGGGGGAATAGAGATATCTGCCAGTCGGTGCAGCCTGGACGGTCACCAAGGCAACTTGCCGAGTTTTTCTAACTGATCTACAGGACTTCTTGGCCGCCTCACCAGGGGAACGTTTTGGAAAAGCAGGTTTCCTCCAGCACCTTTTGACTGCGACTATAAGCCGACAGGTCGTTGAGCATTTTACGCTCGTAATTATTTCAACCAATTAGTTTAGAATTAAACCAAACCTCTTTTTTGCGCCAAGCTTTTCAGTCACCTGGATGTCTTGAATGGGAATAATTGCATGTCTTCACCAGGTGCCACTTCCAGCACACCACGCAGAACCTTTCTGGAGCTGAACGTGTCTCTACATGATGTTCAGAGGGTTTAATACAGCAGCAAACCACACCTTGTTACGTAAAGATCTGGCTTGGCGAGGGCCTTCCAGTGGAGAAAAGGCCGCCGTTGTCGCTCTCCTTTCTGCGTGCGTCGTGTTCTGAGCTTCTCTAGTTCCCACAGCCGGCCTCGCATGCCTTTTAGCGCACGTTGGCGCATGTGAGCGTGTTCCAACCAGCTAGCTTAGCAGCTTTTGGCTGCCGCACCGGCAATCCCGACCGACAGCATTGAGGTGGAAGCGTGCCGCCAACCCCCCTGATTCCCCTTTCTGGTTTTATAAAATGCAAAATAGTTATTAAAATGTTCCAAATCTCCACTGGATTCCTGGGCTATTTTGTCAAATTGAACACATCAATATTTCAGTCGCAGCATAAGAAAGGAAATCTGCTCATTGATAACGTACCAGACATTGTGCGAGGCGGTGTTAGCCTATTCTCAGAACGGCGGCGGCGGCCTAAAAAAAAAAAAAAACATGGCTGCAGAACCACTGCTCCGATACTGACGAGCCAAGCTGAGTATCGATCCATCTGGCTCCGAAGACACTGTCATGTCACCTTTGCATTTAAGTGTTATCTTGTCAGCTTCAAATGATCTCGCTGTCAGATCTGGAAAAAGCCTGGCCTGTGTGATGTTGCTTTGTCTCTAATGTCCAGCTGTTGGGACAACAGTCTCCCAGCAACATATTTGAATCCCGTGTTCAGACCGTGTTCCGTACACGTCACGATTTATGTCTCTGGTGCACATCTGTTGATCTGGGCGTTTAAGTGTTTGTAATTTAAATGTGATTACATGTATTTCTTTGAATGTCTTCATTGCAGATGTAACTGAGGCTTTGCGGTGAAAAGACCAAGTTTAACCAAGGTGAAAATTTGAAAGCAAATCTTCTCCCTGATAAGAGCCCACATCCCAAACTCACAGCAACAATCTCCACGTTTCACCCACACCTGCTGCGAGTGTTTTGGTCGCTCCTTTAAATCGTCCTTATTCTTCTGCTTCTTTTCTCGTACGCACAATCACCGTCCGGCGTCTGATTTAGTCACACGCTCCGGTTTTCCGCTCATTTAAACGGCGGATCGCTTCCTGAGGCCTCTTGGATGTGCTTCAGGCTGGCTGCTGGCGGGGCTGCTCTAAAGACAGACAGCAGCCAGTAGTTCACACTTGTTGGAACACGCTGGAGAGGCTGCGGCGATGGATTCCTGCTTGATTTTTTGACGGTGCTGCCTGTTTTTTCTCATCTTTTGAATCAGCCTGAAATGGTGGCACAGTGTGATGCATTACCTTTTCGTATGCCACCGCCTGATACACGAGTCGGTACGTTCGCAGCTGCACGAACGGATCATTAAAACAGCTAAAAACAAAACAAATCACAAAAGTTATTACCGTTGGAAAAAGTTTCTCACTAGAAAAAAATAAACTGGCTTGGGTGTGTTTGTTTGTGACAGCGAGACGTGAGCGGTAGAGACATAAATCATGTCACATTTTTTTTCCTTCTCTCTCTCAACTTGGAACATGGTTCTCCTCCCTGTAGAATTCAGAACTGATCATTAACCTTTCCTTTAGTTCCTTCTCTTGCCTGGTCACATTTCCTCTCTATTTGGTTCCTGGCCCCATATGCCACTTTCCTATTTCCTGCCTGCAGACAGCAGGGAGTAGCTCTATTATCACCTTCCTAGAGCTGTCTTTGAATGTGAGAGGCAATTCCATTTCACTCAGCCATGGGGAGGAGAAGGAGGAGGAGGAGGAGGAGGACGAAGAGGAGGGAGGGAGGAGGAGAAAAAAAAACACACCACAGAAATTGGTTTAAGGTCACTTCTCATAGTTTGAGCGTAAGTCGATGTTATGTTTGCTCGCGTTGCTTAGATTTCAGGAGTATACGATTCGCTGGAAAAAAAAGTTTTTGTGGAATAGTTCCAAATCCGAGCAAAGGTTAAGTGCAATGTATCATGTCTGGTTTGTTGTGTGAACACTTTATCGTCAAGTCCATTTAAAAGTCCTCTTTTGAAATATTAATGATCCTCAAGCAGCTATATTACAGCGCTGTGAAGCTGTGCTAAACAGACCTAAAATGTCTCCGATGCTTTCACTCTCAAACGTGTTCTCTCCATTTTGCGACGTTTTACCCAAAAAGTGTTATTTTTGGACTTCCCTGAGCTGCGTAGCAGCTTTTATCAGCCTCTAGTTCTCTGGAATGGTGGGGCTCTCGACAATATTGCTCCTGGATAAATTAAACATGAGTTACGTGGAGTGATAATCTGTGGGCCTCTCTTTTCACACTGCATTCCCAATGAGCTGCGTGTTGGCCTGGTGTTGTTGCCTGTGATTTTAATGAAGATTATTCTTCTAACACGACAGTCGCCTGTTTGCTCCTTTTCTTCCCCCCCAAGTATTTCCTCTTCACATTGTGTTCTTTTGAGGAATATGTGATGGTAGCGCTCTGATTTGTCTTTTATTTGAAAAGTGTTTTTGTTAAAGGTTAATCACGGATATAATTGAGGATATTTAGTCGATACCACATTTCTCATGTTGATTAAAAAAAACAGGTTTTAAGATTTCCCGTCCATGTCGACCCAGTTATCGATTAAACACGTCTTTGACTGTGTGATTGGTCATTTATTTTCATCCTGTCTCAGCAATGAAGGCTCAGAAAGGGCAGAGCTCCAGTCACTGGATACTGGAGCCTTCTGCTTTCTATTGTTCAGCTTCATAGGGCTTCATATAGTGCTCGGGGAAACCTCAGAGGATCCTCAAAGGAGTAAGTGCACACTTCATGGCTGCTCTTAAAATGGAACTGATGTTTTATAAATAATTTCAAAGTAACAAACATCAGCCTCGAAATCACAGCGGCTCAATGATATTCATTTGGCATATAAGTCAGTTGCATTTCGGTGTGCTTTTCATCAGAAACGGCTTAAAAAGTAGAGTTAGTCTGAATTTTTCATGCCGTGGGCTTGCCGGGGACGGTGGCCGTGTTCCTCACTTCCAGACGTCTGACAGTGCACGGCAGCAGAAATAACAAAATGGTCACAAACCCCAACTGCACTCCCCGGGTCACACGGGCTCTTTAAAATTTAAAGGGACCGGCAACAGACCAAACAGTTGATAACGGGCCAGTAGCAGGTGATAAAAGAAGTTTTCGTAGGGACATTATGCCCTTCCGCCAACTTTGTGATTCCTGATGTAATGTCCTCACCTTTTGTTGACCCACGTAACACACGTCGGAGGGCACGAGGCAGTCGGAGGCGTTCTCTAAGGGCCTGTAGAACCCAGAAGATTACAAATATTTCACAGGTGCTGCTTTGTTACGTAATTGGTAGCAGACAAAATTCACACGTTAATAATTATGCATGAAATTCTAAATTCCGCCGTTTGCATCAGCCTCATTCTATTTTCTGGAAAGGGGCGGCCTCGATTTAACGGCGTGGAGAGCTCACGCATTACCCCATACTATCGTACCGTGCACGTGTGGATTGCCATAACTGACAGGAATACAAAAGATAGAAATGACTAACCACGTCATCTGCAATGCCTCACTGAAGAGGAAATGTGAGATAATGATACAAAAACAATGCAAATGATACAATTATGGTATTTGGTATGAGATCGTCAAACAATAAATGTGAATTAATGGAACATTTCCATTTCCGTTTTGTCATTTTTATACATGCATCACCTAATGACAACGAATACGAAGAGTGAATAGTGCAGAAAAAGGACACCGTTTCAAGATTTCTATCATTAGCCCATTCAATACATATAATATATTATTTTAACGATAACAACACGTTGTCCATATGTCTGCTTTGTCACAGCTCTACACTCGAGATAAAAAGCACATGTATGAATATTTGTCTCCGGAGTGCAGACTCAGGTAGGCATGGGCTCAGGAGCCGTGCCACTTGTATTTCCCCTGAACATGGCGATCACCTGTCCTGAGGGTAATTTGCTGTGAGGTTTGTGGTGAGGAATCACGGTCGGGTCTGGACATCAATAATGAGCAGGTGTAGGAGTGCACTTCTGCCGAGACGCGTGTCTCTGTGTGTCCGGGGAGCCCTGCTAATAAGGGTTTAAAAGCCACAACTGTCCACTCCGCCCCTTTGCAGGCCTCCAGCTGTCTTTTCTGTCAGTGAGCACCCTGATTCTCTCTGACAGAGCAGATCACTGATGGCAAGAAACCCCAGGGGGGGGGGGATAGTTGTGTCAACAAAGTACAAAGCACCACCAAACTACATGAGATTAGTCATGCTGGTTGAATTAAAGACGCAAGGCGAACGCACGTTGAGTCTTGCTTTTTTAATGATTTCTTTTTTCAAATAAAAGAATCTTGAAGAAAAGGAAGCAACGCGTCACTTTGATTTATTGATGGAAATTGCAATGTGACGTCTGGCAAACAACATATAAATAACTTAAAGGCCATCTTAAATGCATTCCCATGAAATTTTTAGTGCCGCTGTAATATAAGCCACTACCTGTCATGAATCCCAAATAACCTTGGCTCCATCCTCTTAGTTCAGCCCGGTGTGCCTCATCCCTTATTACTGGCCTGACAAGGAAATGTTTACCCATCCGACAAGAGACAAGCCATTTCATAGTCGGAGAAGGCAATTTCACCTGACTGGAGTGGCCCGCAATGTCCCCGTATCCTTGCCTGCTATAATTTTGCTGTCATTTTGTGTGCTGTGATCACATCATTGAAGTGACAGTGCCGGGCATTAGGTAAAGTCCCTAAGCCAGTGCTCACTTTCAGCCTTTTTCTCCCCTTGTCATTCACATTGATTAGATTAGACCCAGGTGGCGAGCCGCTTCTTTTGGCACGACAATAAAAAATGGTGATACAGCAGCTTGAGGAAAAAAAAAAAGCATGTTGTTTTGTGCTCAACTGAACCGCAGCTGTTTTAAGGGGGCAAATGTATTTTTTTTTATAATCATGTATTTTTTGTATTTTACGGTTTATTGAGCGTTTATTCCAAATGTGTTTGTTCCTATTTTTCATTTATCTTATTTATTTATTTTTAGGCACAAGGCCTGCATTGACACATTGACACATTTCTGCGCTCTTTAAATTTAAATCTATTCAAATACAACAATTCTGAAGTAGAAAGATCCCAAACGCATTTCATAGAGACCCATGCATGAAGCTCATCTGGTCAATGGTGGGTGCAAGGAAGGGGGAGGTGGGGGGGGGGGGGGAGGGAGAGATCCTAACACACTATGCTGCCTCCCGCAGGGACATGGCTGGCCGGGCAAAACAAAACAGCCCCCCTCCCCTCCTCCTCTTCGGTCATGTCCACTGGCTCGATGAGCCAGTAGAAAGGGAGAGTATAATCTGATAAACAGGCACCAGAGCACCTGGGGAAACAAATGGAGTTGCTGCACGGGTGATTCAACAAATGGTTTGTTCAGGGGAAAAGAAAAGCGAGCCCGTTTTGCTTATTAAAGATCAGCGACGGAGGTGAACCATAATCCGGTAATGAGGAGAGCAGAGAGTGGCCTCTTTTGCGTGGGCACTGACAAGCCTGTGCTTGCATGTTTCACAGGAGTAGATGGCTGTACCGTATAGCTCCGTACCGTAATGACCCGTCTTGTTAGCTTCAGAAATCCGAGGCAGTTCCTTGGAGATGCACCAGCGACCTTGATTCGTCTTCTCTCCTCTGCCTCCTTTTTTTTGTGAGTTAAGGGAGTATAACTACACCAAAAGTTATTCAGTTGGGTGACGACTGTCAGCTTTTGATGTCGTAGTCAGCGACGTTACGCTGCACCAAACTCTATATTGATGGGAGTTTATCCTTTTTTTTAATCCACCCTCCCCCCTTTTATACACACAGACGTTATGCAATGGGATAAATCTCCATAAAAAACGTGTTGATTGAGCACCTCCATGACACAGCTCATGAGGGACGTATCGAGCTTCCTTATTGTTCATTTGTACCCCAAAAAACATATAAATCTAGTGGATTTTTTTTTAACAAAGGCCTGTATAATATAACAGTGTCCCCAAGTACTTCACTTTGGCAGACAGTTGAGATAGTGGCTGCATCGATGTAATAACTGCAGCTTTTCTATATTTCATTTTATTTTACAAAATTGTCAAAATCATCCTGACAGTTTCATTACACTGCAGTGAAGATTTTTTGGTCTAGAAAATATGTTGACATTTCTGTTCTCTTTTTTTCTATGTGCTTTAACATACTTAACATATTTTTTATACCCTTTTGTGAGAAACAAAGAATTCCCTTCGTTGGGGTTCATTATGCCAGTAATGTATAAAAAATAAGACTTAAAAAAAAGTTCATTAGCCTCTAAAATATTCTCTCCAGGAATATCAAAAGTGAGATGCATTTTCCACAGCAGCCCTGTTATCAGTCCACTGGTTCATAACTTTAAGCCATCAAATATTTATCAGCACTGGGACTCATAAACACATCTTCAGTGGGACGCCATGATTTCACGCCACACCACAAACATTTTAAGGCATCAGATGCGCTGCCTGTCACCGACTGTCATTTTTGGCGTGTTAATAATACATCTTGCCTTTTCCGGCAGACATACTTTGGCACTCATAGTGCATAAATAGGTAAATAACGCGGATAAATAGGTAAATAATGCCCGCCACCAATCTTTATACCCCCTTTACTTTCATATGTTTTACTTTCATATATACTTTCATACATGAGTTCATATATTTGAATGAAAAAAAAACACGACTCGTCGATTTCTAATTAAGAGCTGTCTAATTAAATTACCGCCTGGAGTTGACCAATGGCAGCGCTTGTTTCATTAGCAAAGCGGGGAGAGTGATGGAAAGAAACTCCTTCCTGATTGCAGGATGGTGTCAATTGGCTAATTTGTCGCCTTCGCCTCGAGTCATAGCAGCGCTTTTTTAAGCATTAGATTGGGAAAGGCGCGTGCAAAAGCGTGCGATATATAGTTTCAGCAAATAGTGGCTTCCCATTGAGCCATGCAGGTCGAGAATTGCATCACGCCAGCGAGTGATCTCCCCAAGAAGTGTGTGCATGTGGGCAGTGGCTTTCCGAGCGCCGACGGATCAGCGCTTTCACTACGGGACCATCCTATTATATCTGCAAGTGACAACCTGGAGAGAAGTTCACCTCTGAAAAAAAACTCTAGGGAGATGACGAATCAGTCAGAGGCAGACAATTTTCCTGACTCCAAGGACGCATCGGGGGACGTCCAGAGGGGCAAACTCTCTCCTGGTCTCCTCGGAGTCTCTGACATTCGTCATAATTTCGATGGATCTGCAGGAGAAAGGTGCATCTTTTCTTCATCCGCCCAGCCACAGTCAGTCTCAGCAGCTCCCGGTGCCATGTTCCCCTACCCGACCCAGCACGGACCAGCGCACCCGGCTTTTTCCATCGGGAGTCCCAGCCGCTACATGGCCCATCACCCGGTCATAACTAACGGAGCGTACAACAGCCTTCTGACCAACGGCTCTCCGCAGGGCTACCCGGCGGCGGGCTACCCGTACGCGCAGCAGTACGGACACACGTACCAAGGAGGGGCTTTTTACCAGTTCTCCACGGCTCAGGCGGGACTGATTCCGGGGAAAGCGCAGGTGTATTTGTGCAACAGGGCCCTGTGGCTGAAGTTCCACAGGCACCAAACGGAGATGATCATCACGAAGCAGGGACGGTAAGTGGCCGAATGCGGAGCTTCTGCGTCGTAAACTTGCTCATCCCTCGGGGGGGGGCTGAGACGCTTCTGGTTTTCACAGCATCAAATACATGTTTTCACCCCACATAAAAAAAGAAAACGGACTCCAGACCAACATGTGGTGATCTCGCCTGATTTTTGTGCCTTTTTTTACAGAAGCGTTTAATGAATCTGTCTCCCTTTATTTTTTTTCCCGCAGACGAATGTTCCCATTTTTAAGCTTCAACATTTCTGGCCTCGACCCAACTGCTCACTACAATATATTTGTGGATGTAATACTTGCGGATCCAAATCACTGGCGATTTCAAGGAGGAAAGTGGGTGCCATGCGGAAAGGCGGACACGAATGTGACAGGTGCACTGCAACGAATTTGTTCCTAAATTTATTGCAATCGATATGATTTATTCGATATTCGATTTTAGCCGAGTGTGTAGTTTCAACGAATTCATTTTACAATATTTTTCACGTCTTAATCCTTTGTATTTCTACGTATTGCTTTCAGGAAATAGGGTTTACATGCACCCGGATTCGCCAAATACCGGAGCGCACTGGATGCGTCAGGAAATATCCTTTGGGAAGCTAAAGCTCACAAACAACAAAGGGGCCTCTAACAACACAGGACAGGTAACGTAGCACTACAAGCAATTCTTCCATTACAAACAGAGGTTATATTTTTATTGTAACAGCACACTGAATAAATCCAACGATTTTTCCATGTCACCTTTCTGTCATTTCGACCGTGGCCTTAGTATCATTTGTCGTTTGGAATGTTTTACTGCCTTACTGATATCATCTAAAGCCCGACAGCATGTGTTATAATGGTAAAATAAAAATACAAAATTCACATTCAGGTTAAAACTGGTTAAGCCTTGTGCTTCAGCAGCCCATCCAAAGTTTGATGGCGAGTTTCTGACGCGCTTGCATCTCCAGATGGTGGTTCTCCAGTCTCTGCACAAGTACCAGCCCAGGCTCCATGTGGTGGAAGTAAACGAGGACGGGACGGAGGACACCAACCAGCCAGGAAGAGTCCAGACTTTCACCTTCACAGAAACGCAATTCATCGCCGTCACAGCTTACCAGAATACCGACGTACGGTTCATTTTCACAGATCAGAGCTCATCGTGACAAATACAACGAATTGCCCCAATTTTCAAATCCTGTTTATTTCATTTATTTATTTGAAGGAAAAAAAATACGTGGATTTGAATTGAATCAAGAAACATACACGCGGCAATGTTGTATGTTTGTGACGCAGTCCGCTTAACACGGGCTGGTTTTCTGATATCCTACATTATTTTTCCACAGATTACGCAACTTAAAATCGATCACAATCCGTTTGCTAAAGGATTTCGGGACAACTACGACACGTAAGTTTTCTTTGATTCTCGGGGCTCCTTCGATTCGATTGCAGTTCTTTTCAGGTTCCTCGTTTTGTGCCATGTCGCTCTACGTTTTGGGGTTGGTACCCAATTAAAACACTTTAACGCAATACAATTATTCTGCTGATAATTGTTTTCAACAGATAGATCCAATTCAGAGGGAGCACGTACAATTTAAAAGATAAATAAAAATTGACGGCAGCTTAAGCGACGCATCTTCAAGCGAACAAACGTGATCCGATGTGAAACCTTCATCCAAATATTCGTTCACATGTTCGATAAATTATTCTCGTTTTGTTGGCAAAATAACGAATATTTGACCAAAATATCATTTTCCTGGGTTGCAGTGCATGGTTTTATACGTGTTTTAACAACCACGTGATTATCTCTAGAATGGCAGAATTATTCCCCCCACACGCTGAGTCTATCGCATCTTTCATTGATTTCTAGTGAACCAGCTACAGTGCGCGTCGCATAGTCACCGAATTGTTTCCCGTTTTTTTTTCTCCCTCTCCCATCTTTTCAGTGTCTACACAGGCTGCGACATCGACCGCCTAACTCCATCGCCGGGTGACTCTCCGCGTTCACAGATCGTGCCGGGTGCGCGATATGCCATGCCTAGCTCTTTCCTGCAGGACCAATTTGTCAGCACTTATGCCAAATCTCGCTTTCACCCTGGCGTGGGGACCGGCCCTGGCACGGAGCGCAGCGTCCCACTCGGCAACAGCTTGCTCTCCCCGCAGCAAACCGACGAGCCCACTGTTGCCACCCCCCCGCAGCGATGGTTTGTCACCCCTGCCAACAACCGACTGGACTTTGCTGCCTCGGCATACGACGCCGCCGATTTCGCCGGCAACGCGGCCACCTTGCTGTCCTACGCAGCGGCCGGAGTGAAGGCTCTTCCCCTGCCGACGGCAGGCTGCTCCAACCGGGCCCTGGGCTATTACGCGGACCCGTCCGGCTGGGGAGGACGCACGCCGCCGCAGTACTGCGGCGTCAACAGCAAATCCAGCTCGGTGTTTTCCTGCTGGCCCGCGAACTCTATCGGCGGCAGAGCGGGCACCAACTACCTGGCCGAGGAGGGCGACTCCGTCACGGCGGAGAGGTCGCCGATCGTCGGCTCGGACGAGAGCAAAGCCAAAGACATGACGTCCGAGTCGAGCTGGATTAGAGACGCCGTCCTCCATTAAGTCGATTGATTCGAGTGATTCCGGTATCTTTGAGCAGGCCAAAAGGAGAAGAATCTCACCTTCTGCCACGCCGGTTTCAGAGACAGTGTCCCCGTTAAAATCTGAGCTGCTGGCACCGAGAGAGTGTGAGAAAAACTGCGCAAAGGACATTGGTTATTACAGTTTCTACCCTCACAGTTAAAACAACAGAAGAGTGTGTGCATTTCTATCTATCTATCTATCTATCTATCTATCTATCTATCTATCTATCTATCTATCTATCTATCTATCTATCTATCTATCTATCTATCTATCTATCTATCTATCTATCTATCTATCTATCTATCTATCTATCTATCTATCTATCTATCTATCTATCTATCTATCTATCTATCTATCTATCTATCTATCTATCTATCTATCTATCTATCTATCTATTATTCAATTTCAAATGAAAAAGGACTGACACCTCCACAGTTAATGGCCAAAGAGTAAATTCTTCCATGGCTTGGGCACCTTGTTTCCAGAAAACACTGTAATTGTGAAAATAATGTATATAATATTGAGCATTTGGTGATAGTGATTGAATGTAAACAGAATAGATTAAATCCAACTAAATAGTGTTTAAACTGTCTAAACTGTTGATTAGCCTAGTACACTAAAATATCGATAACCTTGTACATGAAATGTTATTGTGTAGCATATTGACATACTAATCCCTGTCAGTAAAAAAAAATAAATGTATTTTGTACTTTATCGATGTAGGCTACCAAAAGTTTACGACGGTCATACGTTCATAATACATGTGGTTACAATGTTGGTAAAGTAGACTAAGTATTTTCTTTCAGTCGGTTATTTGTCATGGCCTGTATGCTATGATGTTGTGAAAATCTCTGTATCTACTGTAATGTGATTGAAACATAATAAATTAAGTAATCAGGACAACCAATTCAGTTCAATTCATTCCTTTAATAACATCATGGCGCTTTTAAAATACTTTCCAGCAACACTGCCATCTTTCTAATTTCACATTCACAATGCAAAGTTAAGTTGGTAATCAAAAGTAACACGATATTTCTATGATTCAATTTTGCAGCAACATTTGTTTAAATTGACTTTGTCTGCCAATCTACGAGGGTGAAAACAGCAAAAAAAAAGTTGTTAAGTCACCAAGTCTTCTGCTGCCAGAGGAAGTGACACATTGTGCCTGCAGAAATGTGTAAGGACCATAAGGACCAGACCAAGACAGAGGTACGGATTAAATCAAGTAAAATATTATTGTTGTTTTATTTACACTGCAGATTGATTAGTTGATTGATGCCGATCGAGTCAATTCGTCCTTGGTTTGTTCCTTTATCAAAAATTCATATGGCGCAAAAAAACAACAACACTGCTATCAAATAAATAAAGTAAAAAAAAACAAAAAACTGAAAGATGATTTATTTTGAATTTTGGTGTAAAAAAAGAAGCACCCAGCTGTCGATAAGATGTGTGACATTTACCGTCCTGTTGTATGTGTGCGCGTGCACGCATGTCTCTCATTGAGTGGCTTTCCCACAAATAAACAGTAGATGGCGATATACTGCAGGTCCTGTAATAACGTTGCTTCTCACTAAGTTGTCTCTTTACGAGGTCAATTCAGACAAGAGGATTTTTTTTAATTAAATAAACTGCCATGAAATACTCAAGGGACTGTGCAACGGCGATATTACCATTATACCAGCTAAAGCAATCCTCTAAACAGCACAGAACAGAATAGTTTCAGCTGCAACTATCCAACACAGAATCAAGCAATCGTCCCTAAAACAGTTAAAACTAAGGTTTGCAAAATCATATTGAAAGGGGGGCAGATCCCCCATATTCCCCGGTTATAGCTCATCTTAACGTCATCTAAGTCCTCTGGGTTCATCCATAGCAAGACTGATCGCAGGCTGGTCCAAGCATTTTAGCCAGTTGCTAGTTAAATAAAAAAATGTATGACATACAATTTAGCCAATCAGCGTCATTTAATAGAGACTCAGCCTGGGGCAACATTGGTTTTGCCCGGAGCTTGCTAGCGTGCCCGCATGGTTTACCATTGGATCAGCCTGGGATGTTTGCAGAAATATGTATTCCATGGAACAATATCTCCAAGAACAAAGTGGCTGTCAATATATTGTTTAATATAACAAAGTAATTTCAACTCAATGGAGATAGAAGAATGAGTGAGACATGGATACTGGCGCGGGGTCCAACAATATAGGCTACACTGTTACATAACTTAACAAAACTAAAAAGCACTCCACCCCTTCAAACGTGCTCTCTCACCTCTGCGTTTCAACAAAGGCTTAAAACATGTAAGAGCGACGCGTGCACGTCAGCCGGCAGAGACGCGCGTGTTTGTGGGAGCGAGCGCAGCACGAGAGGCGCAAATCACCACCGCGAGCGGCTGACCGACGGACGGTGCACGTGACCGCCCGTGATCGCTCAGAAAACCGCAGCACCTGCCCGGATTTCTGCACGTCGGAGGTTCGCCGCCCCATCTCTCCACCCAGCCGGACGGGGACGCATCCGAGGGAGGAGGATGGACACCGCGGACCGAGGTGCTCAGATAGAGCCGCTGCTGCCGGTAAAAAAAGAGCCCTGATCTCTTGGGACAAATGTCTGACCTCATGTATGGATTCAATTCAAAACGCATTTTATCCTCCAGACCGTCAAGCTTAATCTGTGCTAATCTGTACTGCAGACAACAATGTGGTTATTATAAATGCACCCATGATGCAGGAGGATAATATTTGTTTTAATGTTACACTGTTTTCAGTATGCCTGTGGAGCACCCACGGAGAGAGGAGGGACATTGCGATGTTACATCATCGATGAAGCAATTTGTTCAATGCACTTCTTAGTGAGCTATGTGACTCACTGTTGCCTTGCTTTGACTTCAAAAGTGGCCCTCTGAATTGAAACCGGCTTAATGTGTCTGTGTGATGCTATTTTACAATATATTACAGGCTTACAGTAAGTGATGTTACATTGCGCTATATGATGAATCTCTGATTTATTTTTAGATTTGCGAGGAATTCAGTAAATTCAGGCAGAGATGACCTTGTGTCATCGAATGTTGCAATAAAGTTGCTAACGTTTTTTTTCTAAAGGTGAAGTGATGCTGCTCTGACAGAATACTCATCTACAGGTCACAGAAACACGCGAACTCCTCCGAGTATCCTGGGAGGAGATGTTCTTTTGAAAAATCCTATTCCGATGAAAGAATTCTCTCAGGAGCTGTTCAGGCGAAGGGTCCCTCCCCATCGGTCCTCGCAGGCCACTTAGGAGGAGATTTGTTGTCGTTGTTCACATGCTGTTTACTTCAAATCATATTTTCCAGTTTAAAGGCTTTAGACCGACTGAGCTTCTCTGCTCCGGTCGAGCCAATAGGCTTTGATATTCAAAGGCTTCAATCCGGCCTTATGAGTCATTTCGCATTAAAAAAACCAAATAAATCTAAAAATAACATTTCATAATGAATCTTTATCTGACTTGGAGCAGCACACGTCTGAGTACACAGTGTTTAGTTGCTGAATAAATTACATGTGCTGATCGTTTGTCTTGCAGGTCATTTCATCCTTTGCCTCATCAGCTGGGCGCAGAAGTTTGGTGAGTTCCCTTTGGCTCACAGGACCATGTTAAACATATACACAATGTATTTTTTATATCTAAATCTCACGTTTATTAGGAAGACAAAAACCTTTTGGCATACTTGGCTGAAATGCTGCCGGGCAGCGGCGATGACGTCACCGCCGTAATCTCACGGCGAGAGGCTGTCGATAGAAACAAATTACAGTTGTTTGGGCCGACAGACGGGTGTGGGTGTCTGTCGGGCACGGTGTGAGCAGGGCAGCAGGCGTTAGCACTGCAGAGCTCAGAGACGGTGCCGCACTCAGAGGACACAGCGGGCGGGCTCATGCATTCTAAAAACTTGGAGGCTCCTCCGTTCTTCAAATACCAGGTAGGACCGGCGTTTTCCTGGGGGGGGAGGATTGAGGAAGTACTCAGGTCGTTGTGTGGTTAAGAGAGGGCAGGATGTGTTTCACAGAAACAGACATTGACTGTGTTTAAGGGTCTCCTTTCTCCTGGTGACCATTTCTGAACCACGTTGCAGCTTGGAGATGGGTGCAAAAATCAGTGTTCTGTACGGTAAAACACCTTATGTAGCTGTAACTCTGGAATTGTATTTTACAATTACCGAAATCACAGAACGTTGCCATTCATAGCAGAAACATTTAAGGATTACAGTGTTTTTTTTTTGCCTCATGAAAGCCTGCGCAGTTAATGATATTTCTGCCACGGATGGTTCCAAAATTGCTACAGCCATCTGTAGGGATCTGATCCAAGTATGTGCCACATCCCGTGATATCACTTCAGCTATGTGGCGTGTCAGCCCTTGACTGTAAGTATTTGGTTGGTAGCTTAATGATTATTCCTTTAAAAGGCAGCCTTATTTGGATTCTTGTTTTTCTTCAAAACCTATTTTGTTCTTAGAACTGAGATGTCGACGTCTGATCTTTTTATAATTGTTTCCTGAATTCGCAGACCAATCTGTCAGTATGTGTTAGCGACAGCTTTTATCTTCTTGTCCAATTAACCCCCTCATCACAGTCAGTTAATGCACTAATGCAACCTAAACACTTGATGCACATCTCAGGAGCAACAGTGACAACATTTGTCACCTTTACAGTGTTGGTTCAGCATTGGCATTACAATGTAGATCAATATGTCTATTAATCAAATTAACTTTACAACCACAAGGGCTCCTATTTCTTGCATTGATTGTGTTGCTTTAAGGTATATGCGCCATGCATTAATCAGAAAGGCTGCAACAACAATACGTTTTATTTAATAGATTTTATTGACGTTGCCATTTAGCATCAGAGTAATTTCTGAGTGAACAAACTAAACTAAAATTAACTAACATCTTCACTGTTTACAGCTAACAGGAGATAACCGAAATACAACAATGCTGCCATGTAAATCATTTCATTTTACAAATCAACATTTGTCTTCTGTTACATTGCGTTTAGGAGAGAATAATTAACGTTTCACCTTCACAAGAAACCACACGTCCTCGTGGGGCAGCGGGACGGAGAAGCAGGAGCGGCCTTGACTTCTGCTCTGCTCCGTGCGACGGGTTTGGAAACCATCCATTCAGTTCTGAGAAACACATGTTACTAACTGTACGAAACAGCAAAGCAGTCTTCACAAACAGCAAAAGTGGTTTTCACATGAGCTCAACATGTCCAGTGTGATGTCTGTCAATTTAATCCGGGATGTGGATCCGTGCCCTGCGTATTTTGCAGACAGATTATCCACCTCAGCCTCGAGGCCGGCCGAGCCCACACAACAGCAGCGCCATTCATTATCGTAGTGCCTGGATGTCAACTGGTGGTCAAGGTGGTTTGTTGAAAAGCTGCTTTCCAGCAAGGGTTCAGGGTAACTACTGTAACGTAGAGTGTTGAAAGTGTTTTTAATCTGTAGAGAACGTCCAGGGGGAAACGATTGATTCTGCAAAGCTCTGCTACGTCTTGTTTCCCAGCTTCTGTGAATGGATTTACATGCAAAAACTGTCTCTGTTTCCGGCGGTCGACCTCTTTTTGTACTCAATTTGTATTTTTAAAATTGGGTAGCGGAACAAGCAGACGTTTCGGTCCACATAGTTGCGTTGCACGTGTTCATGCAAGTCAACAATAACAAAGAGATGGCGTTAACAGCGTTTAGGCAGCACAAGGCAGACGCTGATTAGGCAGAAACTGACATTGTTCGTGAGACGACATGAACGGTGTCACGTAAATGATTCAGTAATGCATTTGTTTTTTTTTCTGATTTCGAATGGTGCTGTGATCAACACCCGCATCATGCATTACTCCCACAAAGACAACATTTGCCTAATGTAGGTTGTGAAATGAATATTTCAAACAGTCATGGTGGATATCCTTAGTGTTGTATTGCCTCCAAGTCGTCTCCTGCGATGGTCTTGTGGTTAACGGGTGTCCATTGCTTCTGTCTGTCGCATGTAATCTGTTAAAAGCTCTGCTTTGAGGATTACATTGTTTTAGCAATGCATGTTTTCTGTCCCTACGTATATTAAAGTGTGTTAAGAAAAACTGCTTTTAGATAATCTCCATCTGGACGGGTATCAATTGCTTGCCTGTTGCAGTGAGATTTATTCACATAATATCAAAGCTCATACCCGTGAACCTGTTTTAATTTTTTGGGAATGCATTCGGAGTTCGATGTCTCTTCTCCAATGACAAACGAGTTTAATACTTGGTTGTAACTGGATACGAGTCGGTAAATCTGTGAATAAAAACCAAAGCTTTTCACTTGAACAATTATACTCTTTAGTTCTCAAGGTGAGCCATGCTATTAGTTACTGTGGCATCAGTAAACTTAAATATATTTAGTTTTTATGTTTCATGTATACTGTTTGCCCCTTGTGATGCTGACTCCTGTTTATAATGTTGAATACACTTTTTTTTCCCCGGGTTCATACCAACAGAGGAATGACGACGAGGCCGTGGTTGACCGAGGAGGATCGCGTTGCCAACAGGGCACCAACTTTGGCGAGGAGGATCTTGAAGGTACCTGGACCGCATCGAATGCATCTGGAATATAAACAGCTTCGAGCGGCGAAAGGCAGCTGGAGCCGAGTCCGCCCACACTGTCCTCAAAACGTCTGCTCTCCTCTCGGCAGCGTTTTCATAGTCAAAGGAGCAGAGTGGGCGGTGGAAACACTGGGTCAGATCAGTTTGCCGCTGCAATTTCATTTCACGGGCATTAAAAACAAGATATCACCCTGTGATTGAGTAACTAAAGACAAGCTGCATTCAGTATCTGTATCTGCAGACACAAACAACAACACACAACATGACATTTATCTTTGAGACAATCACAACCCACTGAAGTAATGGATCCGCTGTGGTCCCAATGCAGGTGGTCTTCATGTATAGTGAAACACTGCAGGTGTGGATACTGTGCATCTCATGCATGGCCGGTGTGTGTGTGCACACTGATCACTTTGCTTGAGTGGGTTCGGAAGGACTTTGCCTTTACGCTTAGTATGTAAACTTCACACCCTTAAACCGTAGCAGATTATTAATTCAGTTTACTGTATGCCGCCGATTTGCAATCTATTTCAAGAGCTCGGAGGCAAAAAACTCCAACTTAAAAACAAAACAAAAAAACTTTACTTTTTGAATTTGAATTTGAATTATATGATATAAAAAGGTAAAATGTGTGTCATTAACAAATGCAACGTTTTTTAATCAATCAATCATTTTTAGAGCCAGATTCATGGACGATGCAAAGAGACAGGACACATTGATGAAGGCCTTGTCTCATGCGGCCGTGTGGTGTATAGATGTTCCAATCATGGAGGACTGTGTGCGGTTGTCTGAATCTTCACATGATACTGCGCTGAACTGAGTGGGCTGACTTACAAGAGCAAACACAGACGTTCTTCTCTCTCACTCACGCTGTCTCTGAACAGCACCAACACAAACATGGACACACACACACACACACATAGCGACGCAGCACTGAGAAGGTATGGATGTGAATTAACACCCAGGCAACACAAATGTACACAGCCGTGACTTTGAGTATGCATGCACAGGGATTCAGTATCAAGGGCAGAAGATACAAACACGTATTCATCATTATTGTATAATTGCAACGTTACATTTTACACACACCGTACTTTGGCTGAACTGTGTTCACTCTTTTCTAGTCAAAGTCTACATACTCTGTATGGAAACTATACCATCCTCAATGTTTCACATTATAACCTCACTATATCACACTGTAATTGGATGGCAAACAAAGAATATTTCTTCCTGGTTTGTCATGTGTACAGAATGACTCTACATCTGTATGAGTCATTCTGTACACATGACATTCATTGCAGTCTGTCCATCCCGGGAGAGGGATCCCTCCTCTGACGTTCTCCCTAAGGTTTTTTCATTTTTTGGGGAGTTTTTCCTTTGCCGATGTGAGGGTCTTGGGACAGAGGATGTTGCATGTGTACAGACTGTAAAGCCCTCCGAGGCAAATTTGTAATTTGCGATTTTGGGCTATACAAAATAAAATGAATTGAATTGAATTGAAAAGTTTGCAAAAAATGTTTAAATATTGCTAAGTAGATTACTTTTTTGAAGTATCAGGTCAAAACAGTTATTTGCATCGACCCAAAATGAATTTGCCCATCCGATTTCTTATACAATTAAAGAAAGCTTTTTTCTGATAATGTACAGCCAGCCACACTATGTGCTGTTAACTAGCTGCTCGACGGGGCATGGTCCACTCAGTAGCTATTATATCATGACACATCTTCGAGCGATGGCAAAAACATTAAGGATGTGAGAAATATGGATCATCAGCTCAATGGAAAATGATCATCACGATCAGTTAAATCATAACGGTCATCTGTGCACACACACACACACACACACACAGGCCAGCCATGTTGCAGTCCTCTAAACACTGCAGGATTTGTCCGTAGGCCACAGGACGCTCTACATCGGGGTCCACGTGCCTTTGGGCAGCACCAGGCGCCGCAGCCACCGCAGGCGCCACGGGAGCAAACACAGGAGAAGGAGCAGGGACCCGGACCCCGCCTTGGCCGAGGGGAGGGAGTCTCCTGTTTTTGGTATTGGACCCCTCGCAGGCATTACATCATGTTAAAAAAACGTTTGTATTTATTTGCTAACTCCAGAGGCTTCAATCTGAACGGCTCAGTGCGATCCCTCTCGTTCTCCCAGACACTCCCTCCCAGAGAGTCCAGTTCCTGCTGGGCACCGAGGACGACGACGAGGAGCACACGCCTCATGACCTCTTCACGGAGATGGACGAAATTTGCGTGCGGAACGGAGAAGATCCCGAGTGGAGGGAAAGTGCCAGGTACTGTTGGACTGCACTGCCGTTAATGTACTCCGTGGGGTCTGAACCCCTCCGGACAAAAGGAACTGCTCGTTCCCCCGCCGGCGGCAGGAGACGAGAAGAGTCGAAAAATAATTTAATAACTAAGAGAAGCAATACGATCACAGAGTGAAATGCAGTGGGAATAATATAATGTTTCGGGAAATAGAGAAATCCCTTGTTGCCTTTGTAGGATTCCATCCTGCCTGCGGGCATTTCATGCCTCTCTCCCTCGGCTTCATCTGATGTCCAGATCTGAAATCCCCCACTGACCTGCCCGATCCCTATCCACTTAATATGACAATAGATTCAATGAATAAACCTTTGGCCTAAAGCTTCTTCCTGCAAACATAGCATAGCACTCATGACATCATCATCTACTAGCTAACACATTCCAACCGTAACCCGTCTTCAATCAGCACGTTCCATTGGTACGGTCCAAAATCAAAGCCTTTGCCTCCCACAGGTTTCCTACATCTTCTGCCCCTCAGCAGCCTGACAGGAGACAACACCTCCCAAAAAAAACCCCTTAATTTGGGAGATAATACAGAGGAAAACTATCAAGGAAGGTTTACTGCATCCTGCCAAGGTTTAACTTTACATTGCGGTCGGATGTCATGTGTACAGTGATTAAATGAGTTATATGAATTGTGTTTAATTCATATTGCAGTTAATCTAACATACTAATATAATAACCAACCAACAACACACAAACTACAATTCTGACACTACTCATGATCACTCATATTATAATTTCTACCGCTAGACGTGCTCTTCTGCTTAACTTCCTAACAGCGCACACGCAGCCGTGACCTACATGTCATCACTGAAGCCCCGATTGAATCATGAACACGGTCCTAGTTATACTAATTACAATATGATACTGGGTGTCTAATGTGTATGTTTCCGTTACAACACGTCATCACAGTTCCTTCTTATTATTTCTAGACAAATGACCTTTTTGTTACTTTCTTTCATTGACAATTGATAAGATGCAGAACTTATTTATCCCATAAATGACGTGTTTCCGTTAAAACGCTCTAACAGACATATTTCATATCGTGATACCCTGACGAGAGGCACCAGGGACGGGAATTAAGCGAGTGTTGTTTTTGCAGCCAGAGCAGATGGCCAGCCTGTTTGCCGTCTGCTGGCTCCTCTCCTCACTGGTACTCAAACTCCTGTTGCAGGTGGCTGAAGTTCGAGGAGGACGTGGAGGACGGAGGGGAGCGATGGAGTAAACCCTACGTAGCCACTCTGTCTCTGCACAGCCTGTTCGAGCTGCGAAGCTGCATCATGAACAGCACTGTGCTTCTTGACATGACGGCTGATACCCTTGAAGAGATTGCAGGTAACTAATGTAACGTCACACAGCAGCAGGTGACGAACACACGCATCTACATTTTGCACATTGTTGAGTTAACCGGCTTGAATTGCATGTATGATGGTGAACTGCTTTTTGACCTTGTGCCCCTTATGTCTGTTTGATGGACTGTTTAAATTGCTCCTAGCTAGGAACTAAATAGCCCGTCTGTGTCTACCTCAGACATGGTCTTGGACCACCAGGATTTGTACTCGCCGCTGGGAGACGATCTCAGGAAGAGGGTGCGCGAGACGCTGCTGAAGCAGCACCATCACCAGAACCAGAAAAAGCTGGCCAATCGGCTGCCGATTGTGCGCTCCATCGCCGACATGGGGCGGGTGGACAAGAATGGTGAGAAAAAACTACCTAAATATACGAAATAAAACGTTCTGATCGGAGACAAAGTCTGTCGGTGAGCTGGTCACTACATGTCACCCACGGCGTAATGCGAGAGACGGGTTTTTCTTCCAGCTTTTCGGGGGGAATTCACTGCTGTACTGGGTTTCTATACTACATGTGAACAGCGGTGTTTAAGTTGAGATACTTTGTAAATGTGCAATATGTGTGTGTGTGTGTGTGTTATATGCATATGGTCTCGACTTGCGTATGCTCTTTCGTCTCCTTATTCCAATTCAACCACCGCCCACCATCTGCCCACCCACCTGCTTCAGCGCCGCTGACGTCAACAGGGGCCGGATACGCAGTACATCACTGCACCTTATCCAGCTTCTACAAGACACAAACAAAAAAGAAACGTATTGCAGAAGCAAATATTGTCGCACTGGCAACACAAAACATGTTGATTTTGTTTGGTTGAATTAGAAAGGAGGTTGGGCCACACCTGTCGGGCTGTAATCAAGTTAACATGAGACTTGTGTGTGATTCTCACTCCTGTTCTGTTACCAGGAACGCCCCGTGTAATAAAATAGACCAATCCCATCTGAATTGAGTGAAATCTCTTTGTGTTCCGCAGATCAGATGACGGCGTCCCAGTCTCAGTTAGCGTGTCCGGACGGGAAAGGGGACTTGAGCAGAGAGAACACTTCTGTGGATTTCAGCAAGGTACGTTACACAAGCTGTGCAGACGCTCTGTGACCGACGCAGTGGTGTCCATCGGGAAGCGATGGTCAGGCTCTCAAACATTCTGTGCTGCTTGCTTGTTCTTTTGTCTGGAAACTATTCCCCACCTTCCCATATTAATCCCAGCTGCACAGGAGGCTGTTTTGTCATTCAACAGAGACTCCAGAGTTACTAGTGAATTCTTAAGTTTTGCAAGATTTTCATGCAAAACCACTTTGCTACCGTGGGAATGACAGAAAGTTCCCCGTGCGTGGTTGCTTCTGACCGGGCCTGTAGTGGAGGCTAAATGCACGTAAATGCCGTTTACGTACCTGTGGAATTTTGGAAATATCGTTGACGCACCTCTAAATAGCGCTTGCCCACTTCGAAGTGGCGTTTACGCAACTCAAAGGTTCGCCTGCGTGCCTGCCCACCTGTTCGGAGAGCAGTAATTAGCCATGGATATCGGGCGATTATTTAGGAAGACCAATAGATAACGTAAGGCAATATAGCAGGACAGCTTTACAGAGTCGCATCGTGTCGTTTACCCACCTCTAATTTCACCTCTGGCCTCTTTCGATCAAGGAGGGCAGTATCTGTCTGCATATTACAGTACTTCAGCAATAATCATTTAATACTATGAAATATAGAATTCACTCGGGCCGTTTAAAAAAAATAATGTTTGACTTTTATTTATATGCTTTGCTTCTTATTTAAATTCTTATTTTTGTCGAGCTTTCAGAATACTGTGCAGTTGTGTAACATTAGCACAAATGTACCTCCTACTAAAAGTACCTGTGGAACAACAGAAAGGAGGTCATTGTTGGTGTTTTTAATGGGAGGCCATCTAGTTAAGGATTAGGATTATAACCATATTCAGTATTGCATCTGCATAACAACCACACACAGCAAAGACAAAATCAAATTCAGTGTTGAAGCCTCCTGCATAATGTATAGTTGTGTTAACCGTTTGTCCTGTAGGACTTTAATGCAATGTCCTCTGCTTCTACGGAGTGTATTTTTAGAATCACCCGCCTTATGTATTTTATATATTTACACGGCAGCTGTCAAAGCAGCTGCATATCATCTCACATGTTGTTATTTACTCAGTACATGGAGCAACATAGTGAGTACTAACTGTGAGAGTTTAACAATCATCCCTATGGCAGTCTTTGTGGAAGTCCTGACCCATCAGTGCAGCACAGATGTTCTGTTAGATGGTTCTGGACAGCCTCCCAAAAGCCACATGAACTCTACGAAAGGAACAAACAACACTCCAGTCAACACTTGCCTCCTCATAATTATCGCTGAAAAATCAACACCTTTAATGCGGTTTCACTGCATTAAAGAGTGTAAAGCAAATTTAGCTACTGTAAAAGGATCACTGCCACAGTCGGGGTCAGCTTTGATACACTTTTTAGGAATCCATCTTTCAATCGTCTTTTGTAAAACTGTGAGTAGAATCCAGTCAAACCATTTGCCGTGTCCTCTTTCAGATAGACCTTCACTTCATGAAGAAGATCCCGGCGGGGGCCGAGGCGTGCAACGTGCTGGTGGGAGAGCTGGAGTCTCTGAACAAGCCGGTGGTTGCGTTCGTCCGCCTCTCCCCGGCCGTCCTGCTCAGTGGCCTGGCTGAAGTCCCCATCGCCACAAGGTTACTGCAGGCCGACCCGACGAAACCCCGTCAAAGAGCCGCCGCATGAATCTATTTGATCTATCAAGCGGAAAGATTTGATTTGACAATGTGTTTTTGAAAAAGGAAAAAAAAAAAGTCTCTTTTGCCTTCAGGTTTCTGTTTATTCTTTTAGGGCCGTTGGGCAGAGGGCCTCAGTATCATGAGATCGGAAGGTCCATTGCAACGCTGATGACGGATGAGGTAAGAAGTCACTGAAACCCCCCCCCCCCCCCCTCATTATTCTGCAGGGGTTATTTATTTATTAATGTTTTTGAAGAGCGGGGTTTGTTTGCAATGTCAACCAGATGTCATACGCAGATTTTCCGCAGGCGCTTTGAATAAATTCACAGTCCAGCAGAACTCAACAATTTCTCGAAGTGATGGAACATTTCTCAGCATGAAACACAGCTCAGAGCTCTTGTGTGACGCTTTTGGCGATTAGTCAGTCCTCATGTCCTCCTTTTTGTCTGGGATTTAGGCTGCTCTCCATCACACACCGAGGAGCGAAAGATGGGCTCTGACAAAGTCCACGCTTTGTTATAATCACTTACAATTTCCTTTAAAATCTTTTTCGTGCCTTTATTAGATAGTGGTGCTGAAAGTGGACAGGCAAGGGGATGTGTGCCTGTGCCAAGGATTAAGCCTTATAGTTCATAGGGCGCTCAATTCTTCCCAGTAAGTTATTTTAGGGAAGAATTGTTAATCAGGGATTGACACTAGCTTGTCCTCTGGTCCTCTGTTTGTGCAGTACATCCTGCACATATTCATATGTGCATGTTAATGCGGCTGTCTGTTCAATCCCAGTTGAAGGACGGCGGTTTTTGCTGCATTCGTACCTCCATGTCTCTATAAAGTACACATACTGCATGTTTCTTGCCAAATACAGGAGGAGTGGTGAGGCCTGCACATTCACTGTGCACTGCAATCCGTCTTTGGTTTGAGTGCCGCCCTCATCAGCCCCCCTCATTGTCCTCTCCAGGTGTTCAGTGACGTTGCTTACAAAGCAAAAGACCGAAATGATCTGATCGCTGGGATTGATGAATTCCTTGATCAGGTGACAGTGTTGCCTCCAGGAGAGTGGGACCCGTCCATACGGATAGAACCACCCAAAAACGTACCGTCTCAGGTTGGTCAGAATGGTGTTCGCTGGTCACCTTCCTTTGCTGCACTTTGCTGCATGATTTTCCTTGAGATGGAACCTGACTCGCTGCTATTGTTTTGTTCAACAGGAGAATAGAAAGAAATGTAAAATTTTACCAAATGGATTAGTCGAGGGCGATGAGGAAGCGGAGGAAGGAGGCCATGGGGGTCCAGAACTGCAGCGCACTGGAAGGTAAAGTATATGTGTGTAAAATGAATCAAACAGAGAATCTAATCACCAGTGAAAGCTGTACCTAAATGCCTCATACCAAAGTCCTTTTAGGCTTTATAAATAGTCTCTGCTCATACTAAACTGGATAAGCAGTGATACAGCATGCAGCCCACTCACAACACTCACCACTTAGTTGCAGAGAATCTATTTTGCAGATGAAGTGCTCAGCCCCCGGAGCTTCGGCCAACACTCCAACGTTACTGCTTATCTTTTGAAATACAAATGGTTGTAAAGACATGCCAGAAGAATAAAGGTTATCATACGGTGCTTATTGAATAAAAGAGATAAAATGTTGCACTTTGGTATTTTGATTAAAGCATTTGGGTTTTTTTTAACGCTGCCTGGAATGTAGACCGACCTTTATCAAATCAATCCAGTGAACTCAAAAATAGCACTTTTCCAAAGAATCCATACTGTAATGCTGAATATCTATTTCTGTGTAAAACTTGGTCTGTATTTGTAGTCGTAATGTGGTTTCCATAGAAACATCCTGCTTGTCAGCTTGCCTTGCAGCTAGACTGTCGAGTAGGGGGAAGAAGAAAAACAAGTACATTCAAAAGAAAAAATTACAATAGTTTTAGGCCATTAAAAAAACCAAAAAGGCTGTTATGTAATTTAAATTTTTTAAAAAGAACATGTTCACATGCATATGAATACATGATCCAAGTGACAAATATCCTTTTCTCTATTTCCAGGTGGTTTGGTGGTCTTTTCCTGGACATCAAGCGCAAGGCGCCCCACTACCTGTCCGACTACACTGACGCGTGTAGTTTACAGTGCGTGGCCTCTTTCCTATTTCTCTACTGTGCCTGCATGTCTCCCGTCATCACCTTCGGAGGGCTGCTGGGCGAGGCAACGGAAGGACGCATAGTAATTCCCCTCTAAGCGTTCACAGTGTTCTACCGGGCCCGGCTGTCCGCTGCTGTGGCAATGCGTCTAAGTGGACGACAGCTGTGGCTCAATATGATGACGGTTTTTTTGAAGTAACCAGCCGCCAATAACATCTTTGTCCTTTTTTTCCATTTCCCAGAGTGCAATTGAGTCACTGTTTGGAGCCTCGCTGACTGGAATAGCCTATTCTCTGTTTGCCGGGCAGCCCTTAACCATTCTGGGCAGCACCGGGCCGGTGCTCGTATTTGAAAAGATATTGTTCAAATTCTGCAAGTATGTCTTTTTTTTCTGTGGCATTATCTTTATTTTCTTATCTGTTTATTTAATCCATACATTGTGATTACATTAAATCATGAATAAACCATTTCACAAACATTTCTACCCCCTATGAAGCATTAAAAATATATTATTCAATCCACAATCTTGCTAAATATACAATTTTGTCTGAGCTTAAATCTGCCTGATTGTTTCCCCCTTTACTGCACACAGGGAGTATGACCTGTCCTACCTGTCTCTGAGGACCTGCATTGGTCTCTGGACTGCTGTCCTCTGCATCATCCTGGTGGCTACAGATGCCAGTTCCCTCGTTTGTTACATCACTCGTTTTACAGAGGAAGCCTTCGCCTCGCTCATCTGCATCATCTTCATCTACGAGGCCTTGGAGAAACTGGTCCACCTGGGAGACCACTATCCCTTTAACAAGAACAACAACCTCGACAGGCTCACGATGTACTCGTACGTGGACACCTGTTCTCACACACCATCCCGTGAAATCGCTGTTTACATTTCTTGGAGGTAGTGTAAATCCCTGACAGATGAGGGATTATTCAGCCACCCAGATGTTCTTTTGCCCCCGCAGATGTTCATGCGTTGAGCCTTCCGACCCCACCAATGCCACCCTGAAGTATTGGGAGAGCACCAACGTCACTGCCTCGGAAATCTACTGGGAGGCACTGGAGACCAAGGTGGATAAGAATAAAAAAGCTCAAATCAATGGGGGGGGGGGGGGGGGTGCGGGGGAGGGGTTAATATGCAAACCATGGCTCGAAATATTGAGCAACTGAAAGACAAATTAAAAATACTGCTCATTTAAGTTTCCACCTTAAAGTGACATGCCTACCCAGATGTAGGAGACTGAGCAGAAGGGCAGATTAAGGGCATGTTGGCTGGATTATATTGGATTACTCATTGCAAATCACTATAAAAGCACATATTCTGGTGGCTGATAAACTGCATTCATGGAAACCTAGTCTGCTTGATTACTCTGTTTTGTCAATCAAATGATTATTATGAGTTACTGACCCTCTATCGGTCGTTGCAGGATTGTATTGAGAAGCGCGGGGAGTTTGTGGGCACCGCCTGCAGCCCCACTGGACCATACGTTCCCGATGTCCTCTTTTGGTGTGTCCTTCTCTTCTTTTCCACCGTCATCATGTCCGCCTTCCTCAAAGAGTTCAAGTTCAGCAATTACTTTCCCACAAAGGTACACATTTTCTCACATTGTTACATGAGAGTGCATTATGATACAAAGCATGAACGCTGAAGCACTGCGGCTGCATGGTAACAAGTACAGTAGTGCCCTCTAGTGGACAAGTGCGCATACTGCAAAAAAAGAAACAAAGACGTAAAGGATAATGATTGAGTTACACTTAGCCTAAGTTATACTGAGTGAAATAGAAGAAACTTGTGTTTCCTCTTCATTAGGTGAGATCCATCATCAGTGACTTTGCAGTTTTCTTCACCATCCTAACCATGGTGTTAGTTGACAACGCGTTAGGAATCCCCTCTCCAAAGCTAAAGGTTCCTAGTGAGTTTAAGGTGAGCCAGTCCACCAATCACTGAATAACAGTTCAAATAATACAAATAATGTTGACCAATATATATATTTTTTTGGAACAGCCTACCAGAGATGATAGAGGTTGGTTCATTAACCCTCTGGGGCCAAACCCCTGGTGGACCACCATCATTACTGTGTTCCCCGCCCTGCTGTGCACAATCCTCATCTTCATGGACCAGCAGATCACGGCTGTCATCATCAACAGGAAGGAACACAAACTCAAGGTACTTTCCCAGTCCCGGCGCTGAACCCTGGTCGCACAGCGCGTTGGACCTTCTCGGCATCGTGGCGACTTGAGTTCAGCGTGTCTGAACACGGTTCCAAGCGGTTCCAAACGTTATTCACTCGCGCTCTTCCCCCGTCCAGAAAGGCTGCGGGTACCACTTGGATCTGTTCATGGTGGGGGTGATGCTGGGCGTGTGCTCTCTGATGGGCCTGCCCTGGTTCGTCGCAGCCACCGTCCTCTCCATAAGTCACGTCAACAGCCTGAAGCTGGAGTCCGAGTGCTCCGCCCCCGGAGAGCAGCCCAAGTTCCTCGGCATCAGAGAGCAGCGCTTCACCGGCCTCATGATCTTCACCCTCATGGGCTGCTCTGTCTTCATGACATCTGTGCTGAAGGTCACTGTCCTTTATTATTCATGCATATCGATATCCTTTGTGCAGTTATTCTCCTAGTGTTCTTCAGCGTTACACATAAAGATTATCGCCCTCGGGACATTTAATACGTCTTGGTTACTGATTGCAGCAGTTAGAATTGAGTGTTTGCTGGCATGTATCATCTTGTTAATGACAAACCCTTTTGTTGTTCTTCAGTTCATTCCCATGCCTGTATTGTATGGAGTATTCCTCTACATGGGGGCATCTTCTCTCAGAGGCATTCAGGTGAAAGCATTTGAAGTGCGCTGTGTTTAATCATTTTTTTGCTCGTGTGATGTATTGCAACACCATAAAAGAACAACAAAGATACAACCCTTGTTTTATTTGAATAATTCCATCACACACGTATTAGCTTTTTAGTCTTAATAATAACATCAGGCATCATCACCTGTGATTTCCACGGTGAAAATGTCTGTTTCCCCTGTTAGATAATCTGCATGATGACATTACACAGACAGTTGGCCAATGTGGTTAAATTTTAATTTGTAGAATCTTCTAGCGGCTAATCTTTGTGGATGGTTTATTCTCACTGAGCCATAATAAGGGAGCGCCTCCATATTGTCTGGCTGCCCGGAGAAAAAGTGTTAATTGGCCTCTAGTGTGTTCCCAGCATTTACAGAACACCTGGCTGTTATTTAATTGCCCTGTTTAATTCTGTTTTTTTCTTCACTTTCAAGTACTCTCTATTATTAGTTAAGAAAACTATAATTATACCTTATATTATTGTAATAAAAAGGTGATGCGGCCGTGAATATACATCTTTACTCATTTATCGTCTCCTAGTTCTTTGATCGTCTCAGACTGTTCGGCATGCCAGCCAAGCACCAGCCGGACTTCATCTATCTGCGCCATGTTCCCCTGAGGAAGGTGCACCTCTTTACCATCATCCAGCTCAGCTGTTTGGTTCTGCTCTGGGTCATCAAGACCTCCAAGGCGGCTATCGTCTTTCCCATGATGGTATGTGAAACAATGCCGTTTTTGCACCTCCAGTCGGAAGCAGCAGACCTTTTGTCTCCGCGTTCAGAGGGGTCAGTGAGAGTGTATATATGTTTCACTGGGGGGAGTCGGGCACAAATATGTTTTAATTTCAAAGGTGTTATGAGTTGATCTGGCCAAGAATTGTAGGTAAAAAGCATGTTTTTTTAAAATGAATTCACTTCTTCAAAAGAATGACATTATGCCAAAGACACGTATGCATTGTTGGGATGAAACCGAGCATTCTTAACTTCCTTATAACATTATTAACTTCCTTTTTGTATATTGAGAGAGAAGCAACGGCGAAGCTACAGCGTCACTTCTCATGAGGGAGGGAAGAAGTAGAGGGAAATGCTGCCCCCTATTTGTGTGAATCCCACAGCTACATTTCACCTATTGGCCCTTTAACTCTCCAAAAATAAAACCTACAGATAATTACGTACTTTATTAATCACATATTTAGCTATTGTGCATTGAAAAAAGTCCAACGTCCTTCCTCAACATCCATTGCTTTAGTTAAATAACATTTACATTGATTTGCCTTCATACTTTTTTTTAGCACAGCGAAGCGTCCTCCTTCACTAGGACACACATTTATTTGAAATCCGAGGCTTCTTTGTGTCCCCTCTGCAGGTGTTGGCTCTGGTGTTTATCAGGAAGCTGTTGGACTGTTTCTTTACCAAGAGAGAGATGAGCTGGCTGGATGACCTCATGCCGGAGAGCAAGAAGAAGAAGATAGAGGACGCTGAAGAGGTGCCGCTGCAATCACCAGCAAATGACTACGTAACACGACGTGCACGTCGATTTGATTTAATTCGATAAAAATATTCACGCATTTATCTCATTTGACCCTCAGGAGGAGGAGCAGAGTATAACGGCAGAAGACGAGGGAGTTGTGCAAGTGGCATTACAAGAGAACAAGTAAGTTATATTTCACCGGCAACATTTACGAAACAGTTTTTTTCTCAATGCCGTTTCATAAGCTGTATATTTTAATGTAATTATTAAAGATGAGAGCGGAATCTTTTTCACAGGGGAATACCCATCATCAATATTACAGATGAAATATCTAAAGGTTCTTTTGGAAATACTTGGACTGCCAACAGCTGAGACTTTTTAGAAAGACTCAAGACCTGGAAGTGTTACGGTAAGAGGTTTCGCGTTGTTGAATACACTAACAGCTTACAGTTGGTTTGCAGACATGTGCTTTTTATTTAACTCCAGCACAGACTGTACTTGAACTCATGCTTGAGGTACAGTCTCTTTAGGTTTTTTGAAATTTAGATTTGAGGAACCTTTTTTTGAAAAATAACCGAACACTTCTTGCTGAGAATTATGCAACACGATGGATACGACCCTCATGTGTGTACTGTACACCAGCCGGTGAGCTCAGCACACAGAAACAGTGATGGATCGTTTTGACCCTTTTAGTAAATCAAGAATCTGAGTTCCTGTTCCGCTGCTGTAGGTAAAAAGCTCTTTGGGACAGCTTTTCTTTCTTGATTCTCACAGTTCAACGCTGCATCGTGAGGAATGTAAGATGTCTTCATCTCTGCTCCGTCTGTGTGCTCATAAAATAATCTGTATTGTAAACGCAGTAAATCAATCCTTCACGTGTCCTGTGTGTTCAGTAAGTGAATAACTGTGTATCTGATATTCTGCCTCTTCCTGATCCAATGAAACCTTCTATTTTGTTTTTGCTTTTCGGTTGTACTTTTTATTTCTAGAAACTCTTTTGCTGCACCAAATGTTTACTGCTGATGTAAAAGGTTCTTGCTAATAGATTTTGTTAATGGATACATTTATTTTCATCTTGTGTGGTGATTTTTATCTTTAAATATCATAATATTAACACACAGCACAACATGTCTTTGAATTTTTTTTCTCCATTTGCATTTCATTGAGGATGTCATTTTCTAATAATGGCGATGATTTACAGGAATGTGTGCTTTGATGTCATTGACGAAGAACAATACAGTATTTAGAACCAATTGCATCGTATTTTCTGATACATTATTTATCTATATTTATTTTGTGGTTAAATGTTTGCAAGATAATGCATCACATCCTTACAGAGACTTACAGTATTTTGCCTCCAGGTGTCAGTGTATTGCTTGTATCATGAATGTGTATTTAAATAATCTCAATATTTGTTTTAATGTTTGTATGGGTTCATGGAATTATAAATTAAAAAGTATCATTGTCAGAGATTTTGTGACATATCTGAGGATTACAACAAAGCTTTAATACTGTTATTTAAAAAAAAACTAAGGATGGTCTTATATTATTTTAGAAGAACTAGGGATGGACTTATTTTTAAAAATATTTTTGAAACACAATTTTATTATTTGTATCTTGTCAATCTTGTATTACCGTAATAAATTTCTTTGAGCACTCTTTGTCTCCTCATTGTCGCAGATAGTTGCAATGATAATCCACCCTCTACTCTATTGATGCCTTCCAACATTGTAAAGTCACTATGAGGTTATTAGCCACTGATTAACATTTAACGGCCAGTGTATTTGTATGTTGGTTACTTCACACATTAAATCATACGAGATCATAGCAGTGGGAATGCGGTCACATGGAAAGGACCATTTGAGGATGTATTTAGTTAGTCCCTCAAAAAAACAGAACATAACCATTGACGCGCCTGCAGTGAATTCATAATCTGCTAGTGGGACTATGACTACTACTGACAGGTGTGAGAGCTCATATGTAAAGAACTCAGTGCCGGCCCGAGCCTCTTGGGGGCCCTAAGCAGAATTTTATTTGGGGGCCCCCCTCCCACCACGCACAGTCACCTGTGCAAGAAGATTATTGGCACAAATGTCCCGCTATAATAGCTGTTATAGCGGAAATTATAGGCGAATACAGTAAGGTTATAATACAAAACTAGGGCTGCTTGCAGCCCTAGGCCAGGGGGCCCCAAGCAGCCGCTTAGTTCGCTTATGCCTTGGGCCGGCCCTGAAAAAACTGAACTTAGATGTGGAATAAAGGCTGCTGGGTCATGCAGCATGTAGCTGTAGACGCATGCTGCCGGTTTATTGTTACACGCTGATGGTAAATGAAATATCTAACTTGACGGCATAAAAATGAACGCGTGGTGTGACTGAACATCCCCTTTTGTTTAAAGGCGTGGTTTCTCTCTCTCCAAGGCAGGCGGGTCAGGCTAATTGGTGACTCTTGAAATTGCCCCCGTAGGTGTGTGAATGGGAGAGCGAATGATTGTCTGTCTCCGTGTCAGCGGTGACTGACGGGCGACCGGCGCACAGCGGCGCACCCCCGTCTCGCGCCCGACGCCGGCGGGGATTGCCTCCGGCCCCCTCAAAGGATAAGCGGTGCAGAAAGATGACTGACATGACTGATGACATCGTAGAGGTGAGAAACCAGGATACGGCGTGATGCGTCAGAACATCTCCTGGTTATCCAACAGTTATGTGTTTCAGAAACTGTTGCTGCCTTGCTTGAGTAGCAACATTAAACCCCCTTAATGCTTTAAAGGCTCCGAATCACATGTCAGACTGTCAAATAATTAAGTGGCAGCACATGCTTGGTCACACACTGCGTTGACGCAATTCCTGCATGGGGGGGGGGTGACATGATGGAAACAGCCAATATCACCGCTGCCAAGCATGTAGAAACCCTCAGAGATTTGGCCTACAAATACACTCAAGTGGGCAGAGGGTCTTGCAATCAGCAGCTGTTTTTGATGTGCGGTGGATGACAGCCCGGAGCGGGGCCGCGTCCCAAAGCGTGTCAAGCTGCTGGCTCTCGCGTACCTCTGGAAGTTTCACAGTGAGTTTGACAATGACATATTTTGATAGCAGGTGGATCCTGGGCCTTGAACGTAGTCTTCGTGTACTCTTTTAACCGATGTGTGTAGACTCAAATGTAGACCCTTGCCAAGGAGAGGGGTTCGTTGTCAAAACAATGTTTTAAGAGCGAACTCATAGATTGTACACATTTCTTTATTGAAAACTAAATAGGACTTTAATCAGAATATTAATAAAGGGCATTGGGAGTATCTACATATGTATTTAGCCAAGTTGCATTCAGATCAATAATGTGAATGAAACATATTGAATTAAGATGAAAATTGCCATAAACCAAAACAAACAATGGTGGTGTAGATGCTTGATAAATTAAAATAGTCACACAGCATTTACGGCTGAGACTCGTTTGAAACATACTGTTCCTTTTGGCCGTTCGACAACATCTCCTTCAACCACTGAAGGCCAGCAGAGCTTCTCATTACAGGAATTTAATAGCACGATCAGGAAAAAAAACTCTAGCACAGTTGTGTGAAACATATAACAGCACAGGGTCGGTGTGACTCGTTGCATCATTCAAGGAGCTGTGGGTCGAGTTTACTCTCTTCTGCCTCGGCCGGTCTTCAACCAAGACACAAACTCTTTGACCGCTTGGTCCTGCAGGTACGAGCTCACGTCGCTGGTGTAGGTGCCGTCCGCGTGCCGTCTAAACAGGCTCCTGTGGAGACAGACACACGTGTGTGAGTCACAAAAACTGTTTGTACGACTGAAAGCAGGACAAAGTGGAGACTTGCTATCATTGATGCTGTGCCACCAGTAAAGAAAAAAGGGCACACTCACCCGTTTCTTTTTGAGTTCTTCAGCCACTGGACAAAATCTTGTGCTCTTCTTGTCTCCAGATATTTACTGTAGTCGTTGGAAAATGTCCCCTCCGAATGTCTCTTCATGTTTGGGAGCTGAATGGGTTCGGCCGCAATGGAATCGTCAGCCAACAGACTGGAAATTATGGAGCAAATAAAGCTTTAGTTGACATAATCTCTTTTTTTCCCTCTTCATATAAATGTATAGTCTTCCTCACACCACAACTGTTCATCCGGCTGCATCACTCTCACGCACCGATAGCTGCTCTCACGCTCCTGAATCGGTAGTAATATGTGTAAATTTGGTTGCTTGTGAAATCAAATCTTCAAAAAGAAGTAGACCATGCAATACTTTTGTAAACATTGAAAATGCAGCAGGACGCACTGCAGGGGACAGCGAGATATAACTAAAATAAATATAAAAATCCTAAGAAGCAAACAGGGCTACAGGCATTCAAATAAAACACACGCACGCACACACACACACACACACACACACACACATCGTATGACATAACTCCCCAAGCTCTACTACATTATTTGGTCCATGTGAGATCGTTTTCCTGGCTGATACGAAGTAACGCTGCACCGTTAGTTCTTCCTTTAGAAATGTTTGTCTCCTTTAACCCCAAAACAAACCCACAAATAAAGATTATACAAATAGCAAATGGATTAAAAAGTGGTAGTTGCTTTTCTGCTGTAACACCCTGAGCCATCGAATTTAGTTAAAACCTGGTTGTTGCTCTCAAAAGGATTTGCTGCATATTTCTGCAGCTCAGGAACGGTGCAAACAAATACTCATGGCGAGACTTTTTGTAATTCTGTCATAAAGGAGCTTTTTAGGCCGACGTGTGAGGCGTGGATGAGAGCCCGTCTTACGTGGGGTTTCGCTCCGCGTCCTGGTCGGGCAACTGCCAGCTGCTTTGGATCACGATGAGGAGCAGGACTCCTGCCAAAGAGTGAGCGCCTTTCATTGTCTGAGTCTCTGAAAGATGAGCAGAGAAAAGACACCGTTTTCAATGCAGGAGGATGACCGTAAAAAAATCTCACGCAGACATGCATAAGTTTGAAAAAGGAGGGAAGGTGCAAATATTCTCACCTGCGGTCGTTGCTTTCAAGCGTCTGGGAAGGATTTTAAAGTGCGTTGATTGGTGCCCTTCTTCCCTCTGAAGCGGTTTCATGGTCCCCTCTTGATCTGCCCAG
Organism: Apeltes quadracus; assembly: GCA_021346845.1. Classification (NCBI taxonomy): domain Eukaryota; kingdom Metazoa; phylum Chordata; class Actinopteri; order Perciformes; family Gasterosteidae; genus Apeltes; species Apeltes quadracus. The sequence goes on from CM037932.1 coordinate 14,592,569, forward strand.
CCCTTATATAGTGGAGCTGAGCAGCATTGTCCCAGGTGACTCCCCCGTCACTGAAGCATCAGCATCCCCTCTTACTCTCAACCCATTAGTCAGCTTCCATCTCAGTCCACTGAGCGTATTTGACTTTGTTTAAGGCAATCTGGGCGGTAAAAGCCGCCACTTTGGGTGTTGCAATCAAACAAGACCTGCACCCTGACAAATACGACACTAATGCTGGTATCAATGTGTGTACAAATTACAAATGATGTGATGTTTTTTTAAATAAAATATATTCTTTCCCCATTACATTCACTTAAGTATGCTTGAAAAAATTGTACAGGTGCATATTTAGTCTTCTTAATCGTAATGGTTATATATAGGATGTGTGGGAGAATATCTGGACTAAGAATATACATATAATGAATCACTTTTATTTTAGAACAATATTTATCCATTACAACATGACTGCTACTGTCAGGCTACAATGGCGGACCCAAATGCACGACTCAGGAAAGAAGGATAAAAGGGGATCGGTTTATTGCTCCCAGGAAAACGCAAGCGACGGTACAACAGGCAGGTAAACGTGGTCGACGATACAGGCAACAGGTCAGAGTACACGGAGGAAACCCAACAAGGGAGCGCTGCAAAGTGAGTCAACACAGAACTACAAGAATCGGGCAGAGAACAAGTGAACAGTATATATACACGGAGGAGGGGAAGACAACCAGACACAGGTGAGTAACATCGGGGTGGAGACGGGCGGGAATCAAAACGGCGGGAATCAAAAAAAAGGCAGGAAGACGAGTGAAGTGAATGAAGATACAAAATAAAACAGGAAGTTCATGAAAACAAACAGAAAACACAATAAGAGTGACAGCTACACACATAAAACTCACGCAATAAATCAGTGCCGTATAATTTATCGCTATAATGTCATAAAAGAAAGTTTTCAAATAGTAATGCATGCAATGGCTTTTAGTATGTTTTGAATATCACATATTTTGACCATGGATCCCTAAATCCACATGAAATACAAACGCTCATTTCCTGGTTAGAATTCAACATCCATTGAACATAAAACCACAAAAACAAAATGTAAACTACAACCTGGTGAAAAATGCACAAATTAGAAAAGGATGGCGTCACATTTTTTTAATTTTATTTGGGATGAACGAGGCATTTCTGCAGGAATTGGCTCATCAGTGTGTACGTGTGATAAAAGGCTGATCCTGTGAGAGCGTGGTTCTTGTCCGTGTACCACTGAAATGAATGCCAGATTCACATTAGTGCACAGCTTGTGAAACACAACATCATATCATCCACATTTTAAACTATATATTTTAGACGGTGCCTAATAAGACACGGCCATTTTCTTCCCTTGTTTGAAACTTTCATCGAATCAACACCGTGACGGCCAATATTAGTCACACTTCCCTGAGCCAATATTTACCATCGCCTCAAAGTCCACTTGCGCGTTGACCAGAGCTTTGGAGATCTGTGCCGCCTGCTGGAAATGGACATTGTCTATAGGAAAGACATTGTTTTCGCTACGTGAGTGGACACCAACACTCAAGGCAAACAGGGTCCATTAGCGGAAGGCTTTAGCGTGTTACCTAGTACACTGCAGAGAAATAGGGCGACAACATGCTCAACAACTGGATGAAACGTACCATCTGCTGTGCCGTGAACCAACAGATAGTCCACTGTTTTGAAGTTCCTTGCTCTGCCCGTCACTGTGGAATTCTATTAGATCAAAGAGATATGTCACTTTTTAGAGCGTACTCTATGTCTAAACCAGCAATGTGCACTTTGAAAAGAAAAACTATTGTGATTTGAGTAAAATTGACCTTGTAAAAGTCTGAGTTCTCCTTTGGGTTTCCCATGTAACGTTCAGCGTACACTGCATCTGCAGAAAAAGGCCAGAGAGTTTATTAGGAGATTTTAATTGACGGGTACTGCTGAATGTAAGGAAATCTTTTCAGCTTCAGAGGGAGCTCCATGAATTCTGTCTCCGGTCTCCGTTAGATGACTGACGACTACAAGTTCAGGGGGGGAGGGGCGAGACCTCTGGAGCTTGCTTCTCCGCTCAGCATCAGGTACTGTATGCGGTTAATAAGGTGGCACTAACAAAACTCATCAACACCTCTAACCGGATTGTTTGTGTTCGGGTTGCCTTGAACGCTACATAGACGCCAAATGTAAAAAATGTAATAAAGGTGACAGCAACGACTTAAATGCATTTATGTAAAATAGTGTCAACCATGTTTCTGGAACTGCAATGACAAGTCAGTAGAGCACTCAAAAGGACACAAACTAAATGATGCCACATGTGGGAAAATAGTTCCCTGAGAATAGATTATAGAAAAATGTGTTCTTTTATATGCACAAACACCAACCGTAATACTCCCACTTGGCCACCGGGGCAACTGCAATTCCACATTTGAAGAGACCGGTACCGGCTCCCAAAGCCATCGAGGTGACGTAGCCACCATATGACTGGAATCCAGAATGTAATGGATTCAGTGAAGGGCAAAACACTGAATGAGAATGAGATCCGTTTACGAGAATTACAGAGAGCAACAAGGCAAGTGCAACTTACCCAGCCCCATATTGCTATTCTATCTTTGTCGATGAAACCCATGTCAATGAATTTCCTGCGACACATAAAGCATTTATTTGCAGCGAGACACAAAGACACATATTTCTGATTTCCGGATCATCCAGTACTGAGTGTTAAATCTTTTTGAATGCTATGACATGACTTCAGACACACTTTACCTCACAGCCGTCATCTGATCCTCCACTTCGAACGTCCCAAGGCGTCTGTAGATGGCATGCATTATTTCGTCACCTTGGTAACCGCTTCCCCTTCCGTCGAAGCTGGCGACGATGATCCCGTTTGAACTGGAGAGGTACGTCCCCCAGTTCAGCTTAAAATGGTAGTCCACCTGCTGACTGCAGGGGCCTCCGTACCTGCGCAGGTCAGCAGCAGCAGTCAGCAACGTTCACGGACGCACACTGAATCAAGTTTAGATGGATTGCTGAGAACTACGGTTCACTTACACATGAATCAGAAGAGGGTACTTTTTAGACTTCTTGAAATTTGGCGGTAACATCATTTGATACCAAAGATCTGGAAAAAAAAACCAAAATGTCAAGACAACTCCTGTAAAACCACACCAACCAAATCGAACAAGATTGTGTCATTGTACACCTTAATTGACAATGTATCAAATTTACCGAAACCCAGTGTCCAGTGAAGGTGTTATGTATAGTAATCATCATCAATTATTTTTGGACTATGTTATTAAATCAATGCGCTCACCAGCACAAACCTGCATCAAACCTGCACCCTGAAAGGGATACGTTAACATGCACTGTGTTGTCTCACCGTATCCAGGCTATCTTTAATGTGCCATACTGCATTGTCGGCATTTGGAATTCTGACAGAATGTTTTCCAGCTCCTTGTTTTCTTCAAGAATGGAGAGCTCTGATGAAAAAAAAAAAAAGATAATTGAAATTGAGAGATTCTCATGCTATAAATTACTGATATGCACAAAACACAGATATATTTAAACTTTTAAACCACAAACTGTCAGATCTGCCACCTCTCAAGCTACGACCACATCAGAATCAGTACAGAGCGGGTATCACTGCAACACATCGTATCCTTTGCTTTTGTATGAGAAACTTTTAACGAAAACATGTTCAGTCATCTAGTAATGCTTCAAAAGCGTGCACATTTGAACGACATATAAAGTGAGATGGTGATATGAATTAACTGTAAAACGTCTGCAATAAATAATTCAACAAATGACTTGAGGTTAGCGAGGAAACGGACCTGAACCTGAGCCCCTGTTATCCATGAGTGTGTAGAGGGGCAACCCGGGTCCTGGCAAGAACAAAATGAGAAGATGCACAAAAAAAAATCAAGATCAAATCTTGTCTTGTACCACTTTTTTTTTTTTTTTTTTTTTGCACAGACGATTGTACAAATTGTCCTCGACAGAGACGAACCCCAACGCCGTGAATGAGTTATTGCTCAAGAGAAGATTCACGAAGGGTAACTGACCGTAGCAGTCCATCCGGTAGTACGAGGCGTCGAAGCTGAAGTAGGCAGAGTTGTACTGACACCTGTCCTGACGCAGGTCACAGGTGAGGCACTGAGTAGCAGAAGGGCCGCTTCCAATAATAACCCTAAAAAATAAAAAAAAAACTCACGTCACTTGTGACAATAAAGTCGCGCAAGATCATCCCAACGTTGCAATATGAAGTGTAGGCCTGTAACGATACCAGATTTTGCTTAAGAAATTATTGCGATAAACGATAATATTGATATTTTGAGACCATTTTCAACTAATAAAATGATAATGGAATAATAATGCAAATACACCTTTCAAAGATCAATAAACTTTACTTTCTTAAGAACATTTGACACAGGAACTGCATGACAACCAAAAACAATAGGCTTAAATAAAAATTTATTAACATAAGAATAGCCTAATGCAGTCTGGCGTACTTAGCAAGGACTTGTAACACTTGAATAAAAATCAAACAACCATAACAATAAATAAAATGGATTATTAAGTCTCTGTAACAAAACTGCCCTTAAAAGATATTAAACATTAGGCTCAGACAGGGAAAACAGGCAAACAAACTGCCAGTAAGGACCTTTGCAAACTAGCATGCAAATAGAAATTATCGCGGCCGGAAAAGCTATTGAGCTCATCAAAAGTTTTTGTGCGATTAATTGATTCATTGACTATCGTTGCAGGCCTAATGAAGTGTTCTCTTTTCTCTCACTTGTAAAGGTTCCTCCTCCCAGCGATTCCTTGGTACTCGTTACTCACAAAATATCTGAAGAGAGGCATTTTACACCGGTCAGGTTTGCATGTGCATGGGCACTTTCTTATATGTTTTTATGTACAGGACCATCACTCACATGGCGTCTTTGGTCAACTTGGATATATAGATGACTTCCCACCTTCCGGAGGTTACAGGCGTCACTTTGCCCTTCACAAAATGAGCGAACACCAACGCTCAACGCCAAAGACATGCTGGAAGCCACCGTGCAGCAAATGAAGTGTCAGTGAAATGTACTTACGTCTTTCACCAAATGAATGTGCTTGTAGCCTTGAGTGTCACTCATGACTTTGTAGAAACTGAGTTTATCTTCAGCGAAGAAAAGAGGTAAGGGGACGTACTGAAAAAAAGGTGATCATTTAGAGTCATACACCAAACCAAACAAATACTTCCCCAATCATTTACTGGCAGCTCGTTGGAATCTTACATGGCCGACCCATCCTGTCTTGCTCGTCTGCTCAAATTTCTAGACAACAGAGAGATTTATCGGAGTCAATCGGCGTATCCTCTAATTACCGTGGAGTCGGCACGTCGGTCGTGAGAGCTACCTGTTTTTCTTGCCAGCCGCTGTCATCGAAATCGTAGACCTGCACGACCACGTAATTCTGTTTCCTCGTGACCCACTGCACGGCGACGCGCCGGTCTGTGACCCAGGTCACTGAGCACAACATGTGGTCGCTGAGCAAAGGCAACAGAAAGTGACAAGGCAAAGCAGACCGTGAGGATATTGTGTTTGCCTACGTTTTTTTTCCAATGAAGTTTGATGCAATCGAGGCTGCGAACGGGAAGAATATACAGACCCAGAAGCGACGGAAGCGGGGGCGAACACCTGCGTGCGGACCGACGGATCCGTCGTGTCGACGACAAACAGCCTCACCTTGGTGAGGGGAGCTCCGGCCTGCACCAATCCAAACGCAGTTTTTGTAAAACAATTGCACGAGTGTGAAACGATATAATAATTGTGCAGTGAATGAAATAATTTGTGGAAGCAGCATATTTTTTTGTCCATACTTTGTAAAAGGCATATGTGTAAATATTGAAGCCCACCTTTGGGTACGGAACAGCCACTGTCTCCGGATACTGCTCCGCCCCATACCAGGAAAACTCCACTTTGGGAACGTTGGTATCGTTAAACTCTGCGTAAGCCAGATATTTTCCAGTTGTGGACCACCACATCGCCCCGTTTGACGCAAACACCTCCTCTGAAAGTGTTGAAATAAGGGAGATCGTTAATCATCTTCCACACCGGGCGAGGAGTGTGCGCTACTTACCCTCATACACCCAGTCGGGTACACCGTTGAGGACCTCATTCTTTTTCCCATTGTGGGTTACTTGAATAGCTTCAGAAGTAACGTGGGATTTGAAGAATACATTAAAGTCTGAGACGTAGGCCTGCAAATCAGAACGTGGTTAAAGTTGTGGATGATAAAAATATGGTAAAAAGCCATAAAGCTTTACTTCATTAATTATGTTTTCAGGACATGTTATGTATTTTAACATCTCGTGGAGCCGTATGATAACGTGTTTCAAAGCAGCTGTAATGTTGTGCGTGTAAAAAACAAGGGCGCCTGGAGTAAACTTACATATTTGTCTCCTTTTGGGGCGAAGGCAAAGTACTGCACAACAGTTGGAAGAGTTGAAGGCAAAACAAATGTTCTGGAAAGAGATTTGAATGTAATTTAGGGGGATACCAAACAAATCCCTTAGTTTGTTAGTTTGTGTGTCCTGCCATGAAGTAAGAAACAATGAACTGTATCACAATAAAAAGACTGCAACTTACGAATTCTCCCTGTCATAGATGGAGTAAGAGGCTGTGTATGAATGTCTCCATTTCTGTGAAAAAACAATTTCTATTGTTTTTTGGGGGGGTTTCTATTGTCTACCATCTGTGAGGTGACATTTACAGTCTTTTCTTTCACGTTTAAATATTAAAGGAGAATCAAAAATATATTATAAAACACACTAAAAAGCAGCCGCCGAACATTCACGGGACGTTTCTTACCTTTGTGAAATTGCTTTCAAAAGCAATGTACCTATAATCACCTGACAGCATGTAATCTGTGGCATCCACCTGAGCCTGCAATGATAAGAATTAGGACAATGTTAGTATTCAATTATTATTCTGCATCTTTGTGTTTATTAATAAATAATACAAATATATTACAAATGTTGAATTGCTCAAGTAGAGTGACTCCTCATTTGTTTCGGCGTTGTGGAGGAAGACATTTCCGTCTCTGGTTTTATGCAGATATTCCTTGTCTGCAGGTTTGACAGACAATAATAAAAAAGCTTGTGAGAGGTTTGTACTGTACACAACATGATTTATTGATTGTCTTGCGCAAAAAAATCAACCTGTTTAACATACAGCTTTACCTGATATCCAATACAAATTGTAGGATTTCCACCTGATAGTGTCATTGAAGTAATCGTCAAGGGTGAATAACCTTTTAGGACCCTCAGACCCTGAAATGATCCACATGCTGCATTACGGCCACAATGATGATAACACGCACAAGTCCTGCATGCAAGTAAAATGTGCCTACATGATTATAAGCAATGAATAATACTGGATTACATTCAGTGATGAATGGATGAGTGCATCAGTTCAATTTTTACTACTTTACATACTTATGTTTCTGCCACTGTAGAAAAACAACATTTTACCGTGAAATAAAGAAATGAAAATATTTAAAAGACTCTATATGACGTCTGTACGTCACGGGGTGGAGCTGTTACTTCCTGCAGCGTGTCTTACTCTGTTGAGCCATGAAATGACTGCGTATAGATCATACATTGTAAAAAGTCTGTTGCTAACACTAGACAAACACAAATATACACTATTAGGCTGCAAAGCAAATAAAACAAAAACATTAGGATGGGGGGGGGAATCCCCAAAACAAGAAATAAGCCAATCAAAAGCATTCATGTAATGTTTACATTTGGATAAACGCGTGATTTCTTTCTTTCTTTCTTATGTGTGTGTGTGTTTGTGAGCTGCACACACACACACAGGTCGGGCCTGATCGTTGACTTACCGCTGTAATAAACGGCGCAGACGGTAATTAACGTGATGACGACAGCCGCCCCCGTCGCGCCCATCAGCAGCCTGCTGCAGCCCTGCGGAAGGTGACACAAGCTGACACTGCGGATTCCCACTGTCCCGACAAACTGTCCACATTCACAATTAGCGACATTTTTTTTGGTAAGCTGTAATAAACGCATTACTGACCATGACGGCGCTGAAGAAGACCAGTGCGAGAATTCGACTCCCGAGTCTCTTTTTTTTAATAATCCTCCGAGGTCGACGGCGTGGAGTTTGAAGTGACTTCTTGGACAATAAGCTGCCTGCTCAACATGCTCTCACGGCGGCAGCAGCAGCAGCAGCAACAAAAAAAAAGTAAACTCGGAACAATAGTTTTTTTTTTAAAACTAAATATGGCAAACATGAAAAAAACAAACCAAACCACCGACAGCTTCGTCGTGCGTTCGGTGGACGCTGCATTCCTGAGAGGAGTCCGACGCGCCAGACGGGACGGAGATGCCTCCCCGAAGTCCGCCTGCACAAACTTTCCAAGAGCGCACAAACTCGCTGCTATTTGGGAAGTGGCTCTTTCACCGCGGCGCGAGACATGAAGCCAGGAAAGCTGGCGAGATCGAGGTACTTTGCAGTTGTGGAGAAAAGGGCAACACAATAATGGCCCGTTGCACAAGTAATGAGCAGACAGATTGTTTTTATTAGAATGAAAACACACAAATGCAATTAAACAATGAAAAGACACCCTAGATGTTGGGACGCAGTTTTATAAATGCAGGAACAAAGAAGACTTGCATGATTGTGCATTGTGACAATTAGAAAGCTGTTTAAAATAGTTCTAAAAATAGCAGCTGTGACCAGCTCGGATTTGATGGAAATCCACTTGTTTGTCTGCATGCGTGTTGACAGGTGGACTCTGAGGGGGCTATCACAGGCATGGTGGCTCCAATCTCAGGAGACCACGGGGGAGGGAGGGTTTGAGAGGGGAATCAAATCCCCCAGTTAGTTGTGTGTCGGGGAAGGACACAACATGCACATTTGTTGGCTCTGTTTGAGATTCGGCTGTAAGTCCAACACATAACATCCGCTGCACCAATAATTCTAATTCATGCTTTGCACAACATAAAAATGCATTACTGCCTCCGGTTATCATGATATTGTGGCACTCTGAAGAGGCCTTGCATTTGAAAGTGAGATGAAGCGGGTGAAGCAATTTATTCTTTGAAAGTCAAAGTCTAGAAAACAGCAGACATGTAACATGTGGGTTCATTCAGCTGCTTAATCTTCCTCCTCTGAGCTCTCTGCCAGCCGGCTCGCTTGTTCCGCGTAGTCAAAGACGGGAAACCTGATGGGGAGCTCTCGCCACTTGGTGCATTTGCTGATCTTCTTTCCGTTGAAAGTCACCACAAAGTTTTTCACGTGGAGGCTTGGACAATCGATCCCCCGGTGGAGCATCATGGAACCCCATTTCTGCGAGGGGGGGAAATCAGGGGCGATAAGGCGGCATTACGTACACGGAGTGAGCAGAGGCGGCTTTGACGACGACATTCGCAGTTCAGCTCAACTTTAATGTGGATGGAAAATGGCAAACGAAAGGAGTAGTGTTAGCCAGTTCCTGGCCTGAAGTGAAAAGCACATAAGGAGTCATCTGGTTGTAGTTACATCTCATGTGATGCTCGTTGTCGTTCCTAATTTTTTTGGGTGTGGTTGTTTTTTTGTACCCAATGTTATTCCGTTTAAAAAGACAGCTGTACGCCGCCAGTCTGATTGTTGATCGCAGGCTTGATACTGAACGGACAGACGTGAAAGTAGCATTAACCCTCTCATCCAACCTTCAGCAGGAAAGTGAATAAGTACATTTTCTCGAATACATTTACCTGGCCGCAGTCTTTGCACGATATGTAGACGTTGGTCTCATAATCTAGAAATCGCTCCTGCAGCGATGGGTTTTCTCTCTCATCGAAAAGTTGTCTGTGAAAGAGAAGGAGCTGTGACTGTGATAGTTTTTGCACCACGGGAGGATGCGAAAGTCGACCCTCAGCCGCGGGTTCCTACCTGAACTTCGGTGTGACGTTGACTCGGTGCATGTCCTCGATGATCTGGATGTCGTCGCCGGTGCAGACGTGTTTGCTGCAACCTCGGCAGCTGAACTTCACTTCGCCCTTGAGGTCCTGCATGTTTTCATGCTTCTTCTTAGTCATTCTCACCTTTTCCTCCAGTATGGCCTGGAACTGAAACTCGAAGATCTGAGGAGAAGAATAATAGAAAAACGAAAGAAAAAAAAAAAAAATCAACCCGGGTGAGCTTATTGGAACGGAACCTGCGGTGTGAAGAGAACGTACCCGCTTGTCGTAGTCGGCCTGATTCAAGGCTCTGATGTTGGCGATGGCTTTGTTCATCATTGCGATACGGTACTCGTTGACGCGCTCCTTCTCTGCCACCCCGGAGTTCTTCACCTCGACCAGAGTGTAGCTGCTGTCCTCAGCTCTTCCTCGGCCCTGAGCCTGCAAAAGTGGACGGCGGTCAACGGTGCCTATTTTCCCTCTAGCACAGTGGTTCTCAAACTTTTTACACCAAGTACCACCTCAGAAAACACCATAATGGCCAACACTATACAGTAGCGTAGTAAGTATTCATCAAAAACAAGGCAGAAGTTTTATTCCTAAAGAAGTATATTTAATATTGTCAGCCATTTTACACAGTAATATTAAATATAGGACGATTTTTTTTAAAATTTATTTCAGTGATTCTTTGGCGTACCACTAGAGGGAGCCCCGCGTACCACTGGTGGTACACGTACCACACTTTGAGAATCACTGCTCTGTGCACAACGGTGTCATTTGACAACCAACATCACCGACCTGAATCATGGCGATCTCATTGGTGACGAGGCCGTAGCGGATGACGAAGTTGCACGCCGCTATGTCCAAACCCTCCTCCGCGACCGTGGTGGCGATCAGCAGGTTGACTTCGCCGTGGCGGAATTTGTTCAGCACGTCCCTCGACTCCGCCTGACGAATGAGAGAAAGTTGGGAGGTTGATTTCGCTTTCAACTCTGCAGGTTGCCCGGATGCTAACGGGGCCGCGGCGCGTTGCGCACTCACAGTGGTCATCGGCTTAACGACACTCTGGTCCCCTCCTCCAATCACGTGCGAGGCTTTCACTCCGATGTCGGCAAACTTGGGCTTTTCCTGAATCCACTGACTGAGGGCGATGGCGCTGCGACGTGTCTTGGTGAAAATGATCCCTCTGGCCTCCTGCCTGGTGCTGAACTCCTGAAGAATTTTACTCCTTAGTTTTGACAAGCTGTCGTTTTCATACTCCGGCATTTCCGCTAGTCTCTGCAGCTCCCCCTTGTTTTCTGCAAGACACCAGATTTCAAAGCATTGAGGTGAAGCAACTGTTAGTGGAAATACGTTGATTCAACAGGAAAACACGTTTTTTAGGCGTCCTAAAAGAAAACGTCTCATCGCAACTTAAACTTACACATGACAACCACGATTCCAAACCAGATTAAAGAAACAAGATGTAATTGATTAATTTGTTACCTTTGGAACCAGACTACACTACTGCTTTTGTTACCACTCTTCATGCTAAGCTAAGTGCTGACCAGCACCGTGTCTTAAATTTACTGATAAGCGTGATGTTGATATTTTCGCTAGCTGATCTAATCTAATTCCAGGCAAGAAAGCATACACACTTAGTGACTTAAAAAATGCAACAGCATTGCCGACGAGTCACTGGACCTTATTCCCTACACCCAAATACCTGAAAACAAGTTGAAGAGGAATCTTTCAGTGTCTGTGATCTTGATCACATGCTCCCCGTCCGGAGTGGTTTTCCTCTTTAACTCCTCCTCGTGGTATTTGTTCAGGAAGCCGAGGGCGTCGCGCATGCGGATGGTGTTGCTGAGGTTCAGGCCCTCGTTGTACTGTCGAAGGTGCTCAGAGCAAACCCGCACTTTCTGATTCTCCTCTGTTGCAGCTAGAACGGATTGAGACGGGATTCAGGTAAGACGAAGCGGAGCAGCTTGATTGGAAAAGGCATCCGGGAATAAGGAGTTCCCGAACAGGACCGTAGCGAATCACGCCCACCTGTTCGCTCTTTTTGAACGACCCACTGCTCATAATTCTGAGAGCCGAGGTCAGAAGTGGGGCTCAGCTCGGCGTGCGCATGGATGGCATTCATGATGTTCTTGATTACGTTACCGAAGGGATCCTAAAAACGACACAGACAAACAACACCGTTAAGCTGTCCCTCAAAGAGAAAACGACAGAAACAAGGCTAGCCTGCTACGTTTAGTTTGACCTCTTTTCTGTCTTCAACCGTTTTAATGAGTTTCCGTGGCTCCCTTTGGTACTGCCCGAGGTCCTTCGTCATGATCCTGTGAGCGTCCAAGTTTGCACAAATCTAGGAAAAAGACACACATGACTTCTTAACTGGAACAACATCAAAGTAAGGCCGCCCCCGTGCTACGGCCGCACGCTACGTCTGCATGTCAAGCACCGTCGAGCCGAAAGCAGGAGGCTGTTTTCAATTTTTGGACTTTTTGGGGGACGAGGGAAGTTTATGGCCGTGTGGAAACATTCGCAGCTCGATGACTAAAGCAGAGAAACGTCAAGAGTTAGACGAGCGAAAGATGAGCGTGCAGTTGTGTTCATTTTCACAAGTGAATAGACTGTGAACACAATTAAAGCAACGGCTTAATTTACAACCCGTTAATCGTCTCCTGTGTGATTCTCATGACTTCAACTCTGAGTGTTACAGCAGCTCTGCGTTCCACTTCCAGGTGTAACCAACATGAGCTCTCTGCTGCCGTCTACGTGGGTGTGGGCAGGTAGTCGGGAGTAGCACTCACGCGCAGTATGTGTTCCTCGGCTTTCTTCATTTGTGAGGCCCCCCCGACACCGGGCGAGGCCGTCAGGCCCAGGATCTGAGGGAGGGGCTTGGGATCCTTCTGCTCTTTCTGCAGCTTTTGGTTTTTGTGCTTCTGCGTCAGATAGCGCATCATTATGTGGTTGTAGACTCCGCCCTTCTGCGTGTGGTGACACTCGTCTATCACGATCAGCGACAGATCTGCGCAGAGAGAAGACGGGGCGGCCGAACAAACGCGTAAACACACACAGAAGACACAACGCACAAAGAAGTTGAGTCGTGAAAAGCGACACGGAGGGTTATGATAAAGGGGGTCGAGAGACTCTTTGGTAAGAATGTTGTTGGGGCATGATTGCTGCTTGCTTTGTCGAAGCGATAACATTTCTGCGAGTCTCACTGCAGCGTTACCGCCCAGTGGCTCCTCAGCCACAGATGGGCAATTTATATGGCATTTATTTATGTTTCTTGAATGGAGAGAGGTGATTTTAACTCACAGATTATAGCATCTGTCTCAGAGAAGTCCGCACACACACCCACACACACACACACACACACCGGCCCTTACCTGGGAACCAAAGTCAGCCACACAATAACAGATGCTAGAAAACGTCTTCAGCTCTTATTACTTTTTTTTTATTTTTACAAAAGTCTGAATGAGGTGTATTTGAATCAGCCACGTGAAAAAGTTTAACCATTGATACAAATTTGTCCCCGAAGGGGGGGGGGGGGAGGAGGACGGTGGCGGAGTGGCAGCTTGATGTTTTGTGGGTGATAGAAGGTCTCATGTGAATTTGATCAGCCGCACACTGATGGGTTGAACAGACGTGTGGCCTGGAAGGCAGGAGATGGGGGGGAAAAAAAGAAAAAGAGGACACGCTCTCAGGCGTTTCAACAAACAGCATATGTTCCACTGAGGTGGCTATTCCACCTTGGACTGGTGAGTGCCAACACTAGTGAAAAGCAGAGCCGGAAGACTTTGACAAGATCTTGTCAGGTATCATCGGGGGAGACGTTATGAGTCCGGTGGGTGCCTTCGATTCCAAAAACCTGTCAGGGTCTGTGGTTTAAGCCTGAACAGATTTTAACTAAAGGTTTTTGAATGCCTTTAAAAATAAAAGTTCTTTTTAAAAACATTATTTCCGTTTTGATTGTGGTTCGTTTTTTGAGCGTTGAGCTGGATTAAGAATAGCACTGAGCAGAGGAAATGTTTTGGACATGTCTGCATTAGATTCTACCTGCTTTTTGTAAAAATCACATACCGCTCAATTCCACCCCTTCGTCCTCTCCTTTCTTAGACCTCTCCAGGAAATTCTCGAGGATCTGGGCTGTGCAGATGATGACGTCGTTGGTTTTCACGATCTCTGTGAATGAGATTTTGAGCTGGCAGTCTCCACTGACTCTCTCCACTTTGTAAGTGGGCTTCAGAAATGGCAAGAACTCTGCAGAGTAATGCTGCTCAACCAGAGGAACCTGCAAGACACCGGAGAACATTATGAAACAAACATTCAACGCAATTTCTACCACTAGAAAGCTCTTTGACAGTGTTTCTGTTTCATTTGGCAGGGATGCAAACACTCTCTCGCTTCTGCCGAGAGGTGAAGTTATTATTCTGTTCTTTCCAGTGTTCAGTGCTCAGCGGATCACATGCAGGCCGAATGGGACCAAATTGCAGGGGAATATCTAAACCGCATGGTAATTTGTGACGAGCTGACCCACATGTTTAAACAGAGGGGAAGACGGTTTTGTTTGTCTCGTATTGAAAAGCACACTCCGCAGGTCAGCGGAGTGGTTTTCTAGTGAGGTTTCCGTACCTTGTTCACCAGGACGACCACTTTCCCTGCCCGCCCCTCTGCCATCCTGCAGTCCAGATGTTTTTTAGTAATATAAACCGCAACTCTGGTTTTACCACTTCCTGTCGGGAGGCATATGATGATGTTTTTCCCCTCCAGGGCAGGACTAGCAACGTCCTTCTGATAATCTCGAAGGACAATGTCAGCCTTTTCCGGGCCTCCGTCCGCCGCTGCTGGATCTGTAACGCAGAGCAGAGCCTCAGACGGAGTTTCTGGTCACAGTTACAGGCGTCACGAGCAGGCAACAACTGCGCCTGTCGTCTTTTTGTGGTTTTGGTCTCGCGGTGGAATGTTTCCTTAAGGCGGCTACCAAAAATGCAAAACACATTTTTATGAATAGATTTTACGGATCGAGTTCTCCTCTTAAAACATAAACACAGAGCACTCCGACTCTTATTGTTAACCCACCTGGTTTTAAATTAGAATTAGAACATAATTAACTACACAGAACACCCATAAAAAGGCGTGCCTTGCGTACAGTAGCCAATATGTGGTCATTTTCATTTTATAAATGGTTTAGTTTGCTTAGTCTAAACCGTAAAGTTCAAAGATTTAAACAATTCTTCCAACAGCAGATATTATTGTTCGAGTACAAATATATGGTCTTTCTTAAACAATTTTACTGCCTCAAATCTTTCAAAAATAATCAAACTCCAGATGATGCACAATGTTTCCTTGCCCAAGCTAACATCTGGTTGTCATCATTTTGTCATCTCCTAACATTCACTCTGGGTAACGTGTCCCTGTTCGTGGCAGCATTTTCTCTCATTTATCTGAAAACCTTCCAGGATTTACGCCATTCGGACTGCAAGCCGCTGGCGGGCTGTGACTCATTTGCTCTGTCTAGGCGGGGGATACAACGCACACATAGTGGATGTAAACCCCCCTCCCCGCTGACTTCAACTTGAGGTTCCACTCCCACTCCCTCCCCCGGTTATGAGTTCAATCCCGGGGAAAGATTTTTCCCCCCTGTACAGACAGATTTTAATTTTCCCTCTCAGACGTGGTATGCCAGAGGTTAAAGGGCTGTTTCAGGGACTTAAATAGAAGTAAATACACGTCTGTGCCGAAGGCAAGAAGGAGCTTCAAAAATAATAATAAGTATTGGTGCCCCGCGCGGCACCCTGTAGTTTTACTGCCGTTTCTCTGATGCTGAACTTACCAGAGCAGATACGTTACATTTCTTTCTAGAAAGGAAATAAAAACCCTGCAGACCTTTTTTTTTATGTTCGATTCAGAGCAGTGAAATTCATTTCAGAATAACCACAAAAGATTCGGCACATGGAACAATGTGTAACAACTTCTGTATAATCCATGCAAACTGTCATTACCCATGGACATACTGTTCTGAAACCGTCCTGCATTTCTTCACATCGTGTAATTATTTCCACTTCCACGGCTCTGCCGGTGCCACCTCTCCGAGTGGATTATCCCAAAAGCCCTCCTCTGTTATCCCGCCGACGGTGTTGTAAAGGCACTTTATAAGCGCACAATGCATTGAGAGATGACGCAATAGCATTTGAGACAACCAAACAAACTGAAGTGTAGTATTCTACAGGTCTATAAGGTGCAATGGAAGGCCCCACTCCAATGCAGCTTGAGCTCAACTTCTCCTTTACATTGCCTTCTAATGTGCCAATGCGGCAGCATGTGTTTTTCATTTGAAGTGCTGGCTACGCTTTGTCCTCTTTGACCTCTGTGTGGTCCATCATGGTACACACATGGAACTTATTCTTTGGTGTTAGGCCGCGAACTGCTCCACTCCCAGCACATTCCATGCACGCTTTCATGGCACTAAGAGGCATCCAGTGTACATTTCTGGTTGCTAGTTTTTCATGTCGAGGGCATTGGACCGAAACAAGTTTTTTTGATTACTAACATACTTTGAGTCTTTGAACAGTATCAACAACTGTAGGGTGAGAGACGGTGGATCAGTCCCACCTGGTTGCGAGGGCTTCAAACTTTTTGAAAGTTCAGTGGGTTCAGTCGGAGCTCCTCCATACAGGTCTGAAACGACAGTTCAAGTTCTAGTTTAGTACAACTGTTTGCAAAATTGCGATGAAATGCAGCAGTCGTAAAATTCAGGCCTTAAGACACGGCTCATACTGAGATACTGCATGCAACTAAGCTCTGATAATCACTGTCAAAAAAGACTGGAGATACATCTTAAACTCCATGTTAGGAATAGCAGAGCCTTATGGGTCACTTCACCAAAATGACCAGAAAGAAAATGGTCCCTGGTGGCATCTAACCATCCAGATAGCTCCAAATCCAGATCGTATGGTTCTGAGGTATTCATGACAATACAAAGATTCTAAGAAAACATTGCATCAAGCGCGATTCAATAATCTTCAATTACAGTAACACATACATTTTATGATTTGGGTAAACTAAGTATGTGCAGATTCCTCTCTTTTACTTGAGCTTGATCAGTATAAAGGCTGCCAGCTGTTTATGCCTGACACCTGAAGATGTCCTGCTTCTCGCTGATTGTTGAGCAAAGGCGACCTGTTTCACCCTGAGGCTCCTCCGCGAAGGTCCACAGTAATTCCATGCTACCACGGCGCTCAGCTGCTGCCGCGGCGTCCGTTTCCTTAGGTTCATCCGACCTCACCGAAGGCGAGCCTAATGAGGAATTATCAAATGAAACTTTTCTGCACTTTGCACCAAACATCGACACATTCACTGATGACATTCCCTTGGCTGGGGGAGGTTAAGGGGGGGGCCTGTAATGTGAGTCACCTTTCTTGTCAGAGTCAGGGTGCTCTTCTCCGGTCAGCTCGTACAACAGGTACTTGTGTTCAGTTTTACGCAGAATCTCGAGAAATTCAGAAAACCATCCGGGCCGACCCCTCACGACACGTCTGAGAAGTTCCCGCGCTCCACTCCTGTTTCCTCGGTTTCTCGTTGTAGTTCTGATCTGCAGCGTGATCACAATGATTGACTGGTTTTATTATATCACGTTGAGGATGCTGTGCAGCAGATGAGTAGCCCTACGTCTGTCTGCCACCTTGTGGTCGATCACCGGAAGTGCAATTATTTTTTTTACTTCCGGGAAATGTGGAACAAGAAAAACAACACACAACTTTTTGTCCAGGCTGCTGACAGTATTCCGCTGGACAATAAAACAACATCGGTTCACTCACTATCTCGTCGTCGTCCTGGTTGATGAGCTTCTGGGAGAAACACTCGTGGCACACGACCTCGGTCGCCATGTCCGACAGCGCCGGAGACAGCAACTCGACGAGCTTGACGCAGTAGTCGTTCTCCGCCTCCAGCTCGGGGCCCGGGGGGTCCCGGATCTGGTCGGCCGCGGTTTCGCAGCCCGCGTGTGACAGCGCGTCGACGAACGCCTGGAACCAGCCGGCGGCGAGCGGCTTCCTCGTGACCGCGCGGATGAGGTCCCCCGCGGCCGCGTAGTCGCCCTCGGTCCTCGCCTTCTGTCCGATCCGCTCCTTCAGGCTCGGCTCGAGGTCCATGTGATCCAGGAGCCGCTCCACCGCGATGAGCCGCCGGAGCCTCGGCGTGTAGTACTCGATGAGACGCTCGTTGACTTCGTCGCTGTCGGAGGCCATGTCGCGAACCGGGATGGGGGACGGTCGGTTTCTACACGGAGGCTCCGGCTGGTATCCAGAACAAAAAGGATGATTCATTTTCGTTTCGGTTTCGTTTTCTCGTAAACTGTCGGGATCCAAAATGGAAACAACCCCGTCGTTGGCTGTGACACGATCTACAGCTGCCATGACACGAATATGAATATTTAAAACGAAAAAAAAGTAATTTTCTATTAATAATACCAAGCGTTACGAACACATTCCGCAAACTGTACACACTCCAGCAAACTTCAACGACCATTTCAAATTCACTACCTACCGCTAGGTGTCAGCATTGCATCATGATCGTTTCCAATATCACGTCTCTTCACAGGAAATACAACATTCGCTTGGAACGGGGAATTCATGGATGTTTTTTAATTTGTACACCTTTAAAAAAAAAGACAGTGTAGTCATTTGTATTTGCATTGTTAGTACACCATTATGGACGTATAAGTAGAAAGACAGAACTAGTGTGTTTTCATTTATTGCTCCAACAGCTTCAAAACAAACATCTACTACTGTTTTTCTAATGAGTTTTTCATATAATTTACCCAGTAAAAAAAAAAAAAGATCTTACAATTGTCAAAGACTTTTTTCAATTGAATGTACATTGTCAACACAAACAGTGCAGGAAAACAATATGCTTCAATGATTATGTTATGTTAAGTTATGCATGACGATGCTGACTTTATAGGCACAAAACCCTCTCTGGGGCATGTGTATGTGCAATTGCTAATTTTGGGTTCCGCTTACCCTTCCTCTCCCCCCTCTCTGCCCTCACTCCCTTTATGTGCATCCTTGAAAGAGACAAACATAAATGACATCATCTTACATTGTAATGTGCTACTTTGGGCCTTAAAATCTGTGCAAAACACAAAAAATATGAAAAGAAAACACATGCACTGCCATGTAGAAATTCCCACATCATATTTGTTTGTCAGAATCCCACCTCTGAGATAACAGCAGAATACTTAAAACTTAAATCTCCATGTTAGGATGCCCGACAAGCACGTATGTTGCGTTCTGTTGGCGTGATGTCATGCACTTCAGTGTTGCACAGTAATAATGCACATTGTTTTAAGAAGAAAACAACCGTTTACTTGATTATGTACTGTGTATTGCAGTGCAATTTTCCATAACCCCTGAGTCACACCAGAGAAGACGGGCATACGACTCCGGATAAGAAAACTGTTCTCACACCTTAGTAAGAATGCTGTGTTACATTAATAGTCTGTTCCTATGCAGGTCCTCCAAGCGGTAGAGTTTGTATACGCATCGAACACAGGCTTTATACTAACAGGACACACCAGGTTCCTCAGTGACTGTGGAGGGCGTTAATGTAGCCAACATCCCAGGAGAGGAATTTCAGCGCCTCAAAGCCAGGTGCCAAGCAAAGATTTCAGCCGGAAGGATAAGGGCTATGTCACCATTGTCCTGTCGTGCCAAAGTCCCTTTTCTCATGCGTTACGTTCTCGTCCAGTACGTTATGAAGCCAATGAGGACACAACGTAGAGCGGGGTCCAAGCTTTGGCTCACATTCTTGCTTCCAAGTCTCAGCTTGGACTTGAAAACTGGTGGGAGAATCTGTTGACGGTGGTCGGCTGTCTCTATCGCTCTATCTCAAGGTCTCCATCTCAAGGTCTCCATCTCAAGGTCTCCATCTCAAGTTCTCCATTTCTATGTCCTTATTTACACTGACTGAAGGCCAGGAAGTTGAGTAATAAATTATATTTCCCGTTCTCCAGGGCCACCTTTTCACTGGGTGGTACCGTAGCGCTGTTCCTCTGTTGACACCTCAACTTCTCGGGAGATAACCTTCCCCTCTGCTTACTCCAGAAACGAAAGGGTGGTAAAAGGCCAGAAAACTATTGTTTTAACTATGCCTAATGCATTAAACAATTTTGTACCCGTCTTTGGTCTATATTTAGATGTTGCTGAGCATTTTCAGCTGCTACAGGAACCTTATCTGGGGATGACGGGAAGCAGTTGGTTGACATCTCTCTTTCTCTCTTCCTGGGGACCACGAATTAAGTACAGAACCCAATTTGATATGGTATGTGTGGCGTTTGCTGTCTCAATCGCCTACTCATTCCAGCCCAGTATGACCAATCGTGTGTGGGAACATAACAGGTTGAGTCACGAAAATTGGTGCCGAGTCCATTAGAGCCCATCAGAGAACAAAGGGGATTGAACAAAAACAGTTGATTAAGTTGTTTAAGAGTTCTCGTGCTGGTTCTAGCAAAGACAGGTGGTTGTAAGTATTAAACCAGCACTCCTCCCAATTACGTTGAACTTAGTGAGATGGCTGGCGACTTGGAAAACGGGGAAGTGCCTTCCTTTGATAGGATCACTCTCGGTTGGGTTCAATAGGTTTATTCCGATTTGGTTGGGAATCATTTTAATGTAAATCTGATGCCTAAAGTGTCCGTCAGAGCTTCATTGTTAATAGAAATGCTGTTACAATATGTAACCATTGTTATTACACTGATTACACTGCAGCAAACAGTTGAGCACACTGTTAACTGCAGCCACAGTATTTTCCACATGCATAATTAAAAAAAAAAACATCTTACTACTATTACCAAGCCAATACGTTCGAACGGTACAGATCTCTGTGTCGACATGCCAATAAAAAGCCGCTACTAAAACAGTAATTACAGCAATCCAACCCAGATATTAGAACACCGTACCGCTGGAAGGTTTATGACCTTGGAAACTGTGAGTCTGACACAGGTCTATTGAGTCCAGTGGTGTTCAGGTTGTGGTCAGAAGCGGTTGGGGAGGAAGAGGAGGATGTGGAAGATGTTTCAGCTGGAAGATGGATCAGTGCAGACCGTTGACGCCCTTGAATCGGTTGTTGCGGCTCTGTATGTCTCTGTACGAGCAGTGCTGTAAGGCTGCCCTCGACGGGGGCATTCACGTTGGCCAAGCTCGACCGAGAGTCTTTGGATTCCTCAATGGCCTCCAGTTTTGGGTTTGGGCCCTAAGAAGAGTGGCAGAATTTACAATGTATTCATGAAAAAAAAACACTTTATTCAAAACTTTAGTTGTTGAAAATTGAAAAGATAAATATATTTAAATTCTATACACAAAATAATACAGACTGTATTTAAATTGTATGTAAATAAAAAAGATTCCATGTCAATCTAAACATAGGGAAAACCCTACTACTTGTTTTAGCTTGCATTGATATGGGTGAGGTTTATGTCATCCAGCCAGTTGAGATTTCCTCAGATAGTGGCTCAGATATTTTCCTGTGATTTTCCAGAATTTCTGACAAAAACTATAGCAGACATACCAATCATTCAAAACAGTCTTCAGGAAAGCAATATGAAACAGTGGGAGCTTGTCTGATTATAGAAACTGCCTCTCTGTCTCCTTCAACAACAGTTGAAGGAGCCGGAGAGGCAGAACAACATGTGATTGGTGATTGTATAAGCCAGCGGATGCATGATTTCCATGCTCTGCCAGAAAAAGAAATGCAATGCTTCATAATGTTAATTGCAAAAATAACTTATTCTGTGAGGAAAAAACTGTCTTTACCTCTGAAAACTTCCTTACTTGAACTCCTGCATGGCTGAAGAAATGGCTTGCGGTCAGTGCAACCGGTTGAACCTTCGCAGCAGGCCTGTGGTAGTCCGGACTGGCAGTCACAGTGCTGTAGGCTGGAGGTCCCAGCGTCGGTTGCCTTTGCAGCAGCTGCAGGATGGTCTGAATATCTGTCATTAGCTGAGACTCCAGCCTAAAAAAAAAAAAAAAAAAGATGAAAGATGATTATGCAATGGCTGAAAACTCCCCCAGCTGTACTTTACTGAACACCACGTTGAGCTTGTGGACGACTGAAGAGATGATAAAGCACGCTGCTCATGCTAGGTGTGATAATGAGCTCTCTGAGGGGAGCGTGAATTTACCGTTGACTGAGGAAATCTCTGTAACACCCTCATTTGGGGAATCTAATTATGAGTCAATTTCATCCAAGCTCTATATTTAGAGCCTCATGCAAAATTGGGTAATGCTGGTTAACCTCATGATTACCTGTATTCCTTATAACGTACAAGGTCAATGCCATATGTTTCATGTCTCTATTTTGTCTCTGCACTTTCCTATTGTAACAAAGCAGCATTTGTTCATAGGTTATGACTGATGGGGGATAAAGCAGCCATACTGTGCAACAACAGCATTTTGAAATGTTTTCTCATACCTTTTCAGACCAGTTAAAGCCCTAAACTCGCAAAATGACAGAAATGTGCTGGTCATCCTGCAGCGAGGTAGCATTGGTGGAGTAGAGTACTTTGGATGAAATGCCATATTTAGGCAAATGAAAACGAGCCAACCCGGTATTTGCGGCCCGTGATGCCGCCTCTTGTTCCCTGTCATTATTCCAGCTAAAAATACTGCCTGCTGTCCATTTGTGTCTATCTCAGGTGGCCGTCAGGCTGCAGGTGTGTTGTTAAAACTACAGCCAATGGGGTTCTCTCCAGAAAAAAATAGGAGACTGAAACGTATTGCCTGGGGAAAAGGTAGCCGGCTTGCTCATCTATTGTTTGAGCTGCAGGTAATGTTGCCTCTATAGATAAGCCAGAGAGTGGCTTTTTATTTCAAAGATGTTTCACACATATTCTGCTCTAAATCATGTGTTGGATTCATAAACAGTTTGCAAAACGTTGCAAAATGTCCTGTTTGGGTTTTGCTGCAGTGCTGTACATTAACAGCCGCCCCCTCTTAGTACGAAAACGGCTCATGCTAGATAGTGGTCTTCTGCCACCCCCTCAAGGACATTGCAATTAAACTACAAGTTGCCAGCGATGGAAGAGTGTATAAGTGTAGGACGTGACAGCTTTATAATGTATGATATGCCATTAAGTCACTAGGTGAAATAGTAACAGCAGGATATTTATTGATAACCATAAATTGCATTGTCCAGTTTCAATTACTGCCTTTCTGTTCAATTCTTCCCAGAAGTAATTAACACTGGATTCTTCAGTTAGGGTAAAAAAAGGTTTTTTTGGGAGTTAACAGTTACTTTTGGTTATCAAAATTGAAATATTTCACCCTCAAGCCCAAATGGATGTTGTCGCCAAAATTGGAAGAAATTCCCTCCAGATATTACTGATATATGTTCATGACAATGAGACGATGGGACGATGGCGTCGGCCACAATTCTCACTGATTCTGTGGCATATAAACTATAGAAATGATATATCCCGAGGCCCAAAGAAGTGCTTCTGCAACTCCCCACGAATTAGAAATAAACCTATTGGGAGTGTGTATTGTTTGTGTGGCACCGTGGCGCTGTCCATATTACTGAAACACTACGGATCGACTGACAGAAGCACAGAACACGTCGAGGGTTTGAAAGAGAGGGATACAAACTCGCATGAACTGCTGTCTCGTCGTACCTCCGCCTGACAGAATTATGAGTGACTATTGTGAACGCTCTGTTAAATACATGTGAATGATTCGTCTACTCTGGGGTTTTATTTAGCGAGTTTAGTTTGAACAACTATCAATGTGCTCCAAGCTTTGAGCTTCCTCTGTTTTTCCAGCCCCTCCTGATTTACAAATAAAGCGCTGGATGACGAATAACAAAGTAAAATAAAGGTATAATAAACCGTTTGGACTGGAACTGAAAGGAGAACACTTTCATCATGATCAATAAACTGGTTCCTTTTCGGTGTGTGATTCGCCGTTGAACTATGCGTGTGCTGACTCTTACCTGTTCAGGTGGTCTTGAAGCTGACCCAAGCGCTGATCCACCTCTCCGTACGTGATCTCGCTGGTAGAGTTATCGTCCCCTCTCAGGTCCTGGAGATGCGCTGACTCGTCCAGGTACTCCGCAGGCTTCTTACAGGCCCATTTATCACAGCAAAGATCTGGGTAGCCAAACCAACACGAAAGCTTTACGTCCCCCCACATGTGGGTCAGAAATCCCCCACTAAAACAGAACGTAATAAATCTCTCCGTGAGAGCCGTGGACACGTTGTTTGTTTAATCCATCAAGCTCTTGACCTGGGAGAACAAACACAATGTTTCCCAGGAGAAAGCCACCGTGTCGTTATCTCCGCCGGCCACTTGTTAGTGTTCGGCTCGCTGTCCACTGATACGAGTTCAGCCTCTTTTGTGATTTTAAACACACACACACACGCGCACACACATGCATGCTGTGATTAGGCTATCTGGTAAAGTAGTCTGTAACGGTGGCTTGGCCCTTATTGGATCTTGTGTGTGCCTTGACCATCGATGGCGCTTTACCTTTGGCCCTATGCTCTGCATCTGTTTAACAGTGAAGATTAACGCCAGCTTACAAAAAATGTTGTTCTCTGCCCGTTGTACGAAATCTGTTAGTCAGTTCATGTAGCATGTTTTACATCTGTGAGTCAGAGTGAGTTATTTTTCTTCTTCCGTATTTCTGTTTCATGAGAGAGTGAGGTTTCTTATCAATATTAAACACACTAGTTTATTAAGCAACATCATTCTTTGTTGTAAAGGTCTATAAAGCTTCAACAGGGACACATTCCCACACTAGTTTCCCGTCGTCCCATGAGCCCCTAGAAACTGTTTTTTTACCAGTTCTTGTCAAGACAGTAAAGATTACCGTAACAAAAATACTCAGTTTATCAAAAGATATTACTTTCGAATGACGGCCTCCCCTCCGCGTTGTCCCTGACAACGAGATTAGAGTCCAGGACAGGAGCCTTGGGTTGAGAGGTACCGAGGGCCTCTGGACTTCTCTTTAGGCACGAGTTGGACTGCCTCTCCCCGCTCGAGTCGTTGACCGCTTCCTTGCTCTCGCCTGCGTTGTGGCAATCAACAGGAATCAGTCCAAAAACACTGTACTGGGCTCTTAGGGAACTTCATGTACTTCATAATAACGAAGAGCTCACTTGCAACCACAAGAGGCTGTATTGGGAGACGTGCAGATTAGTTTCCACTTACCTTTACATACATCTGGGGTGAAAGAGATCCTTCTTTTAATGCTCTTACTTCCATCGCCTTCTGAATCCCCGCCATGGGAGCTTGAGGGCTGCAATCATGTGAGGTATTGTAGTCGATTAATTAACACAACTAGTCGACAACACTGATACATTTTTAATTAGCATAATACACCTTTTAAATACAAATATAACACTTTCAAGATTATTGTCCATAGTCATAACTACGGCAAAAGCATCAATTGACAAAAAACGTAACAGCACCTACCTTTGGAGACTCATCTCTGAGATTGAAGGTAAGCTCGAGGTTGTTGAAGAAATAGTCGGCAAACTCCGGGTACATGTCAATCACTTCCAGCAGGTCTTCTCTCTGAATGGTGCTCAGGTCACAGTAACTCAGCGCTCGCACGTCAGCATTTGCCTTCCCAGGCTTGGCCAAGAGATGGATCATTTCTCCAAAGATGTCATTTTTTCCTGGTACCAACACACACAATAAAGGCACAGAGACAATAAATCTCCTCCAAAGTTTTACTGCAACGGGAAATGTCAGTGTTACCTGCACTGACAATCTACAGGTGGCCATGTTTTTTCTCTTGGGACTTGTCTTTCCCCAGACACCGACGTGTTTGTTTTAATGGATAATAAATATCAAGCAGTGTTCCCACTCTCGTAACTGTTCTCGCCAGGCTCTGCATCCGTTGTCATTACATCTTTGATCCATTATTTATGCTGAGAAATAACCGCAAACCCAAAGCAACTTTGATGTGACGGGAGAGGAGGTTTTGACTGGCATTGACACGCTTCTTCAAAGGCAAAAGCCAATCCTGAAAGCAAGCTTTAAGGAAGTGAAGCAATGCAAGTAGTGCTCAAATAAGGGTGACTTTTACAAGTGACGATGGGTCTGGTTTTTTCCACCGTGATGGAAAATCATGGCTAAATGCCAGCACTGTAAGCGGGGGGTCCTGCAGAAAGAGATATGATACATTGGCTGCCATTCTGCCGTAGCGCTTTATCTCTCCCGTACACGCAGCACGACGATTCAGTTCACCGTTGCCTGGATGGGCGTCTGAGAGACTCATTTCTCACCTGAAGAACAATGCTGGAAGCCTTGTTGGCGTCGTTGCTAGAGGAACGGGCTTCAGCGCTGCCGGCTGACCGCTACTGTGTTTGGAGCTTGGAAAGTTCGGCTCACACAAACAAATTGGGAGCAATTTGATGGCGACGGAGCGTTATGTGTGAAGGGACTTGCCTATGACATCCGCGACCATTGGTTTGTTGGATGGATTTTGTGTGATTTTGCTGAGCTTGAACCGTATTCTGTCAGTAATAGCTCTGAAGAGCATTAATTCCTTCATGGGGCGTTTAATCCTCGGCCTGCAGCACCTGGCTGTGGTTCCTCCGTGAAGTAAAGATCATTTATAATCTCTATATTGCAGATTTAACTCAATTCCCTTCGCTGTCAAGAAAAAGTGGCAGCTATTTCCCCATTTCATTTGACATTGCCAAACACCCTTTCAAGGAACAGAAATGTCAGACTCTCCAGCTTGTGAAATGAACAGCCTTATTGCCCAGAGGACAGACGGGGGGGACGGCTTGCACAACTTGACCTTCTTGTAAAAAAAAACTGCAAACACATTGTGGTTTAGCTGCTACAATCATTTGAAAAGGATTCAGGATTCAGATTCAGACTGTTTATATTGCCTCTTATCACGGCAACGCTTAAAAGTAAGAACATAGGGGACCTGGAGACTCGTGCTCCGCTCTAACGACCAAGCAGTCATTCGCGAAGGCGCTATCAGCCTTAACTGCTGTACGGGAGCATCCCGGCGCACTGATCGCCAGGTGTGCTGACTCAAATGCCCGAACAAAACCTAAACAATGTCAACAAGTAAACGGAGCAAGGGGAAGCTGGGATAATGACGCACACAGATGGAGGGAAACTTCATTCTCCGCTCAGGTAGACATACCGTAACTCCACTGTGTTTTTATACAGCTCGTGGCTGTAAGTTTATTGCTCCTTTCACTATTGATGTTGACACAAGTCGGCCTGAGCCTCCTTTAAGTCCTTATGATCCCAGCATCAGTATCTCGGGTGAAGCAGGCTCAATCAATAACGCAAAATGTTCCAATCAATCAGAACCAACATGGACAATAAGGACGTGTGTCTTCGTCTCAACAGGCCTGATGCCGCGCACGTGATCAACTGACTTTCGCGGCGCTCTGTGATCTTTCCATTATCATGCTTCACATGAGCAGCAGAGGATTGTATTTACCCAGGATGGCTACCACAATGTCATCTTTCAGGATCTCAATAGAGCCACGGGAGAGAAAGTAGAGAGCAGTGAGCACATCGCCACTGTGGACCAGAGTGTCTCCGGGAGGTGCATGAGTGGTTTTGAAGTGCATGGCCAGGGCCCTCAGGCACCCTTTGGAGGCTCCTTGGAAGGCCTTGCAGTCTTCAAGAAGACTCTTGTTGAGGTGAAGGCAAATATCTGCCTGCAGGCACTCTGGAAAACCTTTCAAGACCTATGGTGCAGAGAAAATCTGTGAGTCCAAATGCAGGAAATATTGAGTTTTTTTTGTGCGAGGCAGTGGGAAGCTGCGAGCAGCAAATGTGTTAAGATGAATGCACTTTTACAAAGAGTTGTAATTTAGTTTGACAATAGCACAGAGATGAGGACATATGAGAGAGACAAACATGGAGAGAGAGAGAGAGAGAGAGAGAGAGAGAGAGAGAGAGAGAGAGAGAGAGAGAGAGAGAGAGAGAGAGAGAGAGAGAGAGAAAGAGAGAGAGAGAGATGGTGTATTATGTGGAACCACCACAAATGTAAATGGATACTACAGTGGTTCCTCATTAAGATGCATGTCTTATGTAAGAATAACCCACAAAACACAAACTGCATGCTCAGTTTGGGCTTTTTCTTTATTTTCTCTAAACTGTAACACATCATATCTGAGTTATGGAAAAGTGAATTGTGTGATATTATCACCAAAGAAACTACCATTTCTTATCCCCACTATTCATTTGTGGGAGTTTAAGATTAACTAGAAGACATATGTATCGAACGTGAAGGTAAAATAGACTGAATGAGATTCTTCGCTAAACACACAACTGACTTCTCTTACCAGGAGTCATATTTAAATGGGATTATGGAGGCCTAATTAGTGAGTAAGCTCTATTTCTTGAATCGATCATAAACGGCTTGTCTATACCTAATCCATTAAATTACCCTGATTAAAGTTATGACAATATATACCTGATATACCTGAGCATTAGGATTTATTTGCTTTAGAATATGAAATATGCTAGAATTTTCTGAATAATTCACACAAATCATGCACACTGTAAGTGATGGACATTTTTAATACTGACATTATCGGGATAAATGAGTTGTTAAACAGTTCTGAAAAAGAAAAAGACATGAAGACATACAAGAAATAAAAGCATGTACCTCCTGCTCTTACCAATGTAGTGATGTTAATCCAAATGAAAAGCAGACAAGAAAAAGGAAGCTCTTTTTAGAATCTTGTGTTTTAAGTATTTCACTCAAGATCAGTTCCTTTTTTTTAGGGGCTGCTATCCAATTAAAATAACAGTTGGATGTGGCGATCCTTTTTACTCACCGTGTTCATGTCGATGCCGTTGGTGTAGGCCCAGGAGTGCTGGAAGTACTCCTCCAGCCGCTGCCTCAGCGGGTTGGGGATCTGATGAAAGCGTATGAACTCCCTGACCCGTAACATCTGAGCGTGATATCGGGCCGTACTAGAGTATAACCTCTGGATAATGGCAGAGACGTTTCCAAAAATACTGGCATACATGAGAGCTGAAATGCAAAGAATTGATCAATGGTTGTCTAGTCAAGCCGAATCGAGTCAAATCTTTATTCATACAATGAGTTGAATAAGTAATTTGTCACAGGGGGGATGTACAGTCTGTGCGGCACACAATCCTCTGTTCTTAGACCTCTGATAAAGAAAAAAAAAACTCTCAAAAGCTTAAATCGGGACACAAAGGATGGATCCATCTCCCGGGATGGACATACATGCAACAGATCTGATCAAATGGAGTTCATTGTTTAGTCTACTTCAACAGCCAAATATATTTCTTTTATCACACTAAAAGAAAATAATCAAAAAAAGACCAAAACATACTTACATCCAATCAACATGACACAGATGGAAAAGATCTTCTCTGAGTTTGTGTTTGGGGAAACGTTTCCGAAGCCCACGCTGGTCAGGCTGCTGAAGGTGAAGTACAGGGCCGTGACATACTTGTCCTTGATAGAGGGACCAGAGTTCGGGTCGCTGTAGTTGTATCTCTTTCCTATGGACACGCCCAGGTTGTCCAACCAGCCAATGTTGTGCTCCAAGTAGGGCTTCTCCACGTTGCCGATGGCGTACCATATACAGGCCAGCCAGTGGGCGATGAGGGCGAAGATGCACATGAGCAGCATGAGGACGGCAGCGCCGTACTCGGAGTAGCGGTCCAGCTTCCTGGCCACGCGCACCAGACGCAGGAGCCGGGCCGTCTTCAGCAGGCCAATCAGAGTGGTGGTCTAACCCCAAAAAAAAGTACAGCGTGGAGTTGTGTTAGTAAGCACGGCGGCGGATTGTTTGAATGGCAGCAGAACATGAACTGTATTTTTAAAACCCGTTTCTCGTTCAGCGCAGCGAATGTCTTTTGTCACGCAATTATCAAGACGACAATCTTTGTCTACCGCGGCCGCATCCTCTGACGTGCATCTTAATTGACGACAAATCGGAAGCGGCGACGGATTAAGAGGGTCACTGCATGAACCGCGGTAATGAGCTTGTGTAAGTGTGATAATAGACAAAGCACCCATTGTGGGTGTACTCCCCACAGCCGGGGAGACACCAGCCGCTCACAGATAAATCCTCATTATTCCAGCCTGAATGCGCCGTAATGCTCCCTGTGGCTCCCTGGGAGTTTGCTGCTGCTTTAAGGTTCAAGCAGCACATTTATCGACCTGACAATTAGTAAAATGACCGTCCGAATACATTCAAGCTAATGTTTCTTAACAACTTAAAATCTTGATTTTGTTAAAAATAATAAAAAACACTTTTTTTTAAAGCTGGCATTTTTTCATTATTTGTATACAGTCCAAGATATTTGAACAAAATATTTACTACTTTTTAATATTATTTGCCCCATAACACACATTAAAATACAGCTGAACAGCACATTAAATATATTCTCTGCTACAATCAAAACGCCTGTTCAGCACTTTTAGGTTAAAACCTTCTTGTTTCGTTGGTAAATTAAAACGGCTTTGTGAAAACCATCTGCCACTGTCTCACTTGTTTATTTGGAGACTGAGAATGCCGTACAACTGGCAACAATGTAGCAACATTTTCCTACACAAAGACATACTTTTTGATATTATTAATCATAATGTCGAATATTTTGCATGGATTTCCCAGAGGAACCTTTTGAAGCGACTTTGCTAGAACCTTTTTGTGATTTCTTTGTCACAGTACGCTGTGTTTGTTGGAGAAACAAACGTCCATTTTCATTCCGATTTGTTGTGATTCAGTGCACTGACTCAGCAGCAGCCACTATGGCTAAAAAGATTATTATGGGTTATAATCAGGAGCTTTTCTGGTGTAACAGAGTGCCTACAAAGCATGATAAAGCACCGAAGTGGAGCCTGAGGGGTCACATCCTGGCACCCGGCCGACCAATGGCCATCTCACATCTGCATGTAAGCTGTGTGCACCAAGCCCTGTTGGCCTACTCCTCGCATAAACGCATCATTGATTGCCATTTGGTAAGCCATTAATCCGTGTAAATGGATTCTAGAATGAGGACCATTCAAAAAAAAAAAAAAAAAAGAATTAAGTATGAAAAAACACGCAATTGAAAGTAATCCTTTCAAAGCAGAGCCAGAAAGATCCGGGCTTTAATAGTGGCCCAGGGGCACAAGTCTGGACTTTGTGAATGGATAACACAGCAAACATGGCATCGTCGTTGTGCTGCAAAGCTCCCTGGGAGAGATCAAAAAGCATGCATAAAAAATGCATGCTTCACAGACAGCGTACCTCATCTGATCCTGAACCGAAGATGAGAAGGTCAAAGGGGATCGCCGCCACCATGTCTATAAGGAACCAGCCTTTAAAGTAATGGATGGCTATCTTAGCTGGATCGCTGACAACCTCCTCGTTCAGGTTCACGTATGTGGTCCTGAAGTTAATGAGGATGTCGATGATGAACATGATGTCCACCATCAGGTCCACCACATTGAGAGGGCTGCAGGAGTATCCGCATTCCCGCCTCTTCGATTCCTCCGTGTCGTTGAGGAGGAAAGCGGCAGAGTACGGAGTGAGGATCGCAGTGTAGATGACCAGTAGCAGAATCAGCCAGTCCCACACGGCTTTGAAGGGGCTGTAGTGGAGGATGGTGAACTTGTCGATGCGGGCGGTCTGGAGTTTGTACTCTGGAAGAACGTCGGCCCCGAGTGACAGGACCTGGAGGAGAGGTAAACACAGGGTCACGACAGGAAGGGAAAGCACACGATGACAGCGCTGCACTTTTAAGTGCCTCTTCAATTTATTGCAGATCAACACCTTAAATGAAACTGATCACTGAAAACAGTGTTTTTCTTTGCTGATATTCAATTTCACACTTTCATCTCAGACACCTTCAAGTGCTGCGTTCTTATGATCATCACGGGTGAGGCCACCAAGTGATTCCAACAGCTTGAAGCCTTCAAGGACTGATCTGACAGCAACTGCGACACACAAGGGTAAGTGCTCTGCAGTCAAACAGCATTAGGTAAGGGCAGCCACTCCAGGATGACGAGTACATGTCCCGTCCATGCACCAGCACCATAAATAATTTCACTGACTGCCGCTGGCTTATTCCATATTCTTATTAAAAACCTGGAGTGCATTGCTGAACTTTGGCAAATCAGGAAAGCGTTATGCTGATAGATACGTTTATATACATATATTTTGGTAAACAGAAATCCTTTCTAATTGACTGAATTAACTCCTGAACACGTGACTGGATTAGAGATTTTTCACTGTGCCTCCCTGTTTAACAGGCAGTAGCAGACACAGAAAGAGGACAGAAAATAGCGCAGGAGTGAGGCAGGTCTTTTTCAAATTAATCTCAGCATACATTCCCCTATCCCCAACAGATGAATTATAGATTTCCCCAGCTAGCAGACAGGAAGTAGATCTCAAAACTCTAAACTAACGTCTGCAGGGAGGGAAGGTGGTTTGCTGTCATCCTGGTTACATAACAAAGATTCAAGGACTACCAGTTAAGGTCCCATGGCACGGATTGTTATTTTATTTTAGAATTGACAGTTCATTTGCATACAGTGTAGGACAGAAATAGACAGAGCACATGAGGAAGTCTGTGTCTGTCTCCTTCATGCCTGACAGAATGCCAGTGAAAGTGGGGGACAGTTTAAGCCAGGACGCGTGGCAGTCACTTGGTCGAAAATAAATGACATCCAATGACGGCGTGTCCAAGGAGCCAAATACATCGGTATGACAACATTGGTTTAAGGAGCCCAAATTAAAATGAGAAAACAAAACAATGACGCAGAGGGGAAAAAAATAAAAGTTATGATAGTATAATAAACCTGTGAGATATGATGAAAAGAATATCTTAGGGGTCTGCTGGTACCCTAGTTAGTAAGACTAAGGTTCATCATGTTGATGGTTGGTCGATGAATGAATAAGCTCTGTTGGGAGAAGATATTACGTTCCTGCTCGGTTATTGCTAATCTTGCCGAAAAGTTTACGGATTTTCTGTTTTCAAAAAGCAAACAATATTCTACTTCAACCTATGACTCGATATGCATGTATAGTCAGGTGAAACATAGGCATCGTGTTGGATGCTGTGTCTGGGCAAGTTTCCATCGGCTGTGTTTCTGGTCTTGTCAGCGGGGTTTTGTGCGACTGCATCGCCCGTGTGACACAGAGGGTTATTCCTGCTGCTGCATTGTCCTCGAGCGAGACACTGAATCTCTGTAGAAGGCTTGCAGGTAAAAAGATGAAATCATTTCATGCGGGCACAGTGGGACAGTGCGGGCTTCAATGTGTACTGTATATCACAGTAACACATTCTCCAACAGCCCACCTCAGGTTCCCTAATAAATGACTACGTTTGGAGTTTGTGTGCAGGGATGAAGAGATAATGACTACCATTCATGAAACATGTCCAATCATGTTGGAAATACAAAGGATTATTGGGTATTAAATTCCAGGCCTTGCGGTTATGTAACAAAGTGGGACGCACTGACTCACCTGCGTGACTTTCTCCGTGACGTTGTGCGTCCTGTCTTTGACCTTTGGTGCAATGATGGTTGTCTCGGGTGCTGGTGGAGAATGAGCCTTCTTGTCGGCACCCTCAGAGAAGTTGAATGCAATCAGCGGGATCTTCTGGATGGTGCTGTACTTGTGGATGTTGGAATCCGAGGTAGAGCCAAGCAGGCTGGATTTCACGTGATTAAAGGCGCCTGGTTGTTTAGAACAGAACAGTGGCATTACACGTATTCTATACACAAAAAATGTATAACGTGACTCACTTTATGTAGTGAGCCGAGCTTCAAAAATACAGTTAATAAGGATATTGTTTTTAGACCTGA
The DNA here is from genome assembly GCA_021346845.1 of Apeltes quadracus. Classification (NCBI taxonomy): domain Eukaryota; kingdom Metazoa; phylum Chordata; class Actinopteri; order Perciformes; family Gasterosteidae; genus Apeltes; species Apeltes quadracus. The sequence continues at coordinate 14,626,320 of CM037932.1, forward strand.
CACATTCAAATTCATACAGGTTAGACTAGAAACAATGACCTGATTAGCTTGTAATGAGGGCAGATGCGAGCCAGATGTGACAAAATCAAAACTTTGTCTTCATTATTCGATTTAATTTCATGGAGCAACCGCACTTAACTAACACAGCATGTCATTTTCTGGCTCTGTGAAAATAATCCATGCTGGTGGCCTTTCTTGAAAGTCATGTCACAGATTCATGGGTAAAAATAAATCATTACATTTTTACATTTTGTGGAGAGAGCAACTAAAGAACAAAAAATGTAATATTTGTATATGTATTAAAAGAAAATAAGAGTTAACATAAGTACATTGTCTCTGCTTACAAATGTTGTCTGTTGTATATGACTTTTAAAGACATCATCTCAAATGCAAATTCAATCATAAAGGGATGGAGGGGCCTTTCCAGCAATTGCTGCTGGAGCTGTGAGCCCTACTTTCACTCTGCAGCTCTGCACATACCTTCACCGGTGTGACAATCCTTGAATACGCTTTTGGAATTGGAGCCGTATGCCTCCATTTCATGGACGGATGAGGCTCGCCTCATGCTGTTGGTGCTGCCTCTGGGGAAGGTGTTTGAGAGGGTGGTGGAGGATTGGTGCGGCTCGGTGTGGTACAGCTTGTCCCAGAGGTGTTTAGGGGATGAATGGCCGAGTGGTTCGGGGCCGACGCTGGCCTGGGAAGAGTGGCGGCTCGAGCCTATGAGGCCATGCGTGTCATCCATCTCAATGGGACTGCAAATGCTCTTGGTGGGTGAAGGGAAGCTCTGCAGGGCCACTGAGCCCTCGTTCTCTTTGGGCGGGTCCACCATCACAACATCTGGGTCCTCTTGGGGAAGGGACTGCTTGGTATTCATTAGGCTCAGGGCGGCGTGGCGGAAGCGGAAGAATCTACTCCTTCCTGAAAGTTGGGAAAAATGATGAGAAACTGGTTTAGCTTTCAGTGTACAGACCCTAAATAAAAAAAAGGCCTCTAACAAAAAATTGATATAAATGGTTGCAAGGAAGAAATACCAAAATACATAAAAATAACAAAACAGCAGCATGAGTCAAAAAAAATAATCTAAATGAACAAAGTAAGGATCGATGGTTATTCTCAAAGTATATTTAATTAGATAAGTTTTATTATATTAATGTTATAAAGCAATGAGAAAACGGTAATAAGAGTTAAGTGGAGGCCCCACGTTTATAACATCATGTGTGCTCATAAACAATGAAATGAACAGATTTGGGCTCTGCTTTTTGAGTGTGCAGGCCTTCATGTTAATTTCAAATGAATCTTTTATCAGAGGTCGATGATCTAATTTCTCTCATTTCTGCAAGACTTTTTGCAACCGGAGCTTCACGTCGCTTAATTAATAAAACAATGTTTTGCAGAAGATTCTATTCTCCGGTGTTAATCGTTTGCTGTGCTCGCAGATCAGTGCACTAAAATGAAGACAGATTAAAAACAGATGTGCTTTTGCCAAATCGTCTTTCAGTGCCCACAGGCGTGTGAAACAGCAGATTGCACAATAAACGTATTATTAACCCTCCCCCAATTCTCTTGTATAGAACCCACGTTTCACAGGGGACACAATAGCAGACATTAGTGACCTCTTGGGACAGTTTTGGTTCATTAACAATAGAAGGAGGTTGAAAGTGATTCTTGTCTCACTTGTGAGGCACCCATCTCTCACCAGCCTCCTTACGTAACGTTATTGCCATCCGTTTCCATTGTGCTGATGTTACACCTTTAGCAGCTTACGATGGAGCCTCAACACTCAACTATTTTCCTGGAGAGGAGCCTTATGAGCTGGCAGGTGATAGGAACAACCTCCATGTCTCTTCTATGCAATAACATCGCCACCAACACATATATGGTGCTCCATGGATGAATAAAATAGAAAACGGCACCCCGCAAAGATGCATTCTTTTATTATGCTATTTTACAGCGACATTTGGAATATCATTTTACGAAAACAACAGTATTTAAAATGTGTTGGAATCTTCTGTTGAGCAATTTGTAAGTGTGTTGTCCAAGTGTTCTAGACGGCAGTTCAGGGAAAGAGCCATTTCCTTCTTCCAGGGTCAATATGGCCAGTTATAACCGAGTGCTTTTCGCCTGCTGTCAACAGCAGATCATCATTAGCTCCCCAGTGTCCAAAAATAACTTATTATAGGCTACAACATCTTAATATGTGGCTCTTTGGAAATATCCTCCTATATCATTTCACGGAAAATGCTGAACCATGCACATTTTATTTTGCTATAGAGGCACAACACCCTGATGAATCTCTTCACCAGTATCAATTTTTTTTGTATTTAGGTCTGGATGATGAATATGGGATGGAAAATAAGACAATACAGTGTGTGCACATGATATAGTCATATAGTATGGAGAGCCATAGCTAAATCACAAGCATGAGTCTTTCATTTAATCAAATACGTTGTAGAATCACCCTTTTATGACCTAAAGGCTGCTAAATGATGAAGGCAATGGTAAGGTCTTACTTAAAGTGCATATGTGCATGTAGTGAAGACTCCTTCTAATCAAAAGTCACAGGCAAACTCACAAGCGATCAACCCTAATTAGCAATGTTAGCAACATGCCACAAACAGAGGGGCACTCGCATGCATGTGCAAACTTCAGTGCATACGGGCATTCACGCAGCACAGATCAAAGGGAATGCAATGCAAATCTCTTGTGCTCTAATTAGTGCCAGACAGTGCTTAACAGATTTAAAGTGCTACCTTTATTGAAGTTAATTCTATTTAGTGTTATAGCCATTTCACAAAATGTGCACCAGTTTAATATGGAGGGAATAGATGAGGGAGCATGAGACAAGAATGACAAATAACACGCCAGCTGTAATTCTTTGGGTACGGTATCAAATTTGACCAAATTTATTCTTTTTTTTTTTGCTCCATCACATCAAAGTTTTTACCGGGAAAATACTGGTATGGGATGAAAATTAAATTTCAAATGAATTGCTGCCGCAACAACAATTGTCCTATTTCTATTTTTAGAATCTCTCTCTGGCACATTCACATCCCAGTAAGGAGAGAATGGCACAGTATATGAAGTACTCACTTTGATCTGACTTTGTAGGGGACGTCGGGCTTAGCTTCTCCGTGGAGTTGTCACTCTCCTCATCCACGATGTAATCAAAGTTCAAGATGAACATCATCACCAGGCCCTCCTCGTTTTTCACCGGGATTATGTGAATGTTACACTGGAAGTCAGAGCCTGAAAGAAAATGAAAGTGTCAGCGACAAAAAGTGGAACCGTTCGTTATCCTTCTGCCGAAAAAGGGAAAACGTGTTATGATTTAAAGCTCAATGCCTGCATGTCGGGGCGAAGGAAGGACACAATAATTTATAGCAGGGGTTAACCAAGGCGTATGTTTGTGTGTTCATGTGTTCTGCTCGAGGTATTTCAATAAGCAATACATGAAAATGACTAAGCTTAGCAGACTGTGACAAAGACGATGCGAGAGCCACAGCGAGGGGCGAACAGCAGGGTAGTATATATGTATCAAACAGACAGCGCAGATTACAGCCAATTTAGAGGATTGTAATGCGCTCATAGGCCGTGGGGCAGTGGAGCGGAAAACCATCCATGATCTAAACTTAGTCTTGAGCCCAGAATATACCAATTTATCAGCTAAACTGGTTATGGCTGAGGGTGGAAGCCACTGATGCCTGAGGGCAGAGCTGCCCACCAATGAAACTAGTTACTCACTGGACCCTAAAGAACAAGACAATGGCTCCTCTAAAACCAGGCTAAAATACAATATCACAGTGACCGTCTCTGCTGAGGGAAAAGGCTCAGTACACAATCAAAAACATACGTTATTTGTGTTTAAAGTTCGGAACTGCTTCTCTATTTAGGCCCGTGTGTCTTTACGTCGGGCTCGGTGTGCTGCTCCTGCTCACAGAGGACACACATTACCAGTGTTCACCGTAATCTCTGCATGGCTCACGGACACCCTGCCAGCAGCCTTCATTAGCAGCAGACTTGCTGTCTGACTAAATATAACAAGCTCGGTCTGCCTTGACCCGCTGGAAGGATTTCTGCATGGAATCACAAAAGTGACGCTGCAATTGTCACGGAGAGTATGATAATGTCATTGTGAAGAAAATAGAAAACCTTTAAAAAACAACGTTAATGTAGAATGCAGGCAGAATTCAACGTTTCAACAGTATTGTGTGAATTAAAGTGAATACATTCTGTATAAAGCATGTGTATGTGAGGTTTGTGGATAATGCACAAACCGTATAATCTATATAATCCACCCTTCTTCTAATGGTCGCCTGGTTATCTCGTAACATTGTGCTGTGAGGTAGAAGAGCGGTGCTTACAGAAATACATAGTTGTGAGTCCTTCCCCAGAAAATCCCCCTTTCAGAAGAAAAAGAAAACAATCCTGCATTTCCCCGAAATCCTTCACTTAATTCTCGATTGTCCCGTATAAAAGGAAGCACTTTGATCAAAAACATAACATAACGGTTTGCAATAACACAATGCTCATTTGTCAGAGTGAGAAAGAGGATTATTTAGTATTCACTTTTAATAATCTGATAAATGCTGCAGGAATGAGCCATTTAATGACAAATCCTTAAAACCGTCCTCTGATAAATGTCCACTAAATTTGGTTATTTTGCGGCATTTGTCCTTCATCTTTAAGGGGACACAATGATCAATAAACAACAGTAAATTAGGGAACGACATCAAACAATGGTTCCAAGCAGGAATGTTTTGAGATCAGGTTTACATGAACAGTGTGGCAAAATGTATTTCCATTGTTAGATTTCTTTTCACAAAATCTTTACTTTTCACTGTCTCTGCAATATTGAAAAAACTAAAGGAGATACATCAGTGTAGAAATGGATGGACAAAATAGCAAAAATTAGTATAAAAACTCCTTTTCAGCAACGACCCTAGCAACGTTTTCAATTATTAAAAACATTAAGAAAAATAACAATTGTATGTACGCATGTGGTTTCTTTGGTACTTACAAAAACATGATAGATAACGTTTGACTTGTCTTGTGTCATAGGGGAGTTTGATCCAGTGATGGTATTTTACATTTTATACATATTTGTAATCGTTTATATATATATATATATATATATATATATATATATATATATATATATATATATATATATCATTTTTTTAAATGATATATCATTTTTTAAATGAAACCCGGTAACGAGGTGCCCTCTTAGGTCTGACTCCAGAAGGGGGCCCTGGTTTCCCTTTTTCCGGATGAGATGGTTTACCTTCACCAGAAGGTAGAACAATGGTCACGCTTAAAGGCTAAGCCGCGGGGGTCCACTCTCATCTGGCCTCCTGCTGAAGGTCACCTCTGCCAAATATGGATCAAAGGGAAGCTTCTTTATAACTGTTGTTATACCAGCAGACTGTCCGAGGGAATTTTGTTATGTCACCGCTGCATTAGTCATGACTTTGGAAACTTTTGACACCTTTTCTTGCTGAACAAAGGTCTTATTGTCCAGCTAAATTCCGTGACGGTACGTCACATGATCTGCAGAGCTATTTATGACCTGAAGAAACACAGCCCGTAGTCATTGATTCACGAACAGCTGTGTTATTTGTCTTCAAAACACAGTTTAAGAGGCCATTGGTGATATTTTGGTTAGGGAGATTATATAAATCAGAAGTTTTGATTTATTTTGTATGGTTTTCATTCCAATTAACTGTCAGACTGGAGAGTGGCGGACATCGCATCCGGACGCAGGCTTCTGGTTTTGCTGACACAACAACACTTCCATCAATAACAAATGGTAGGTTCCAGGGAGCTACAAAGACAATTAATGAACTGAGGAGACAAACATGGTTTAAGTGCACTGTGAAGGTGCAGGTGATTGGACACAGCGTCAATCACGGGGGAGTGAAGTTACCCCAGGAACACCAGAAACATGAAACTACAAAATAAGACAGAAAGTGAACCCAAACCGTGTCACCTTTTCATTCGACGTGCTTAACGTCTGACCCCGTTACACAGTATGTATACGCATGTAAGCTGCAGCCTACAGCCATACTGAAAACTACTGAACATTTGGGTTTCACATTATCCCAACTTGCTCTTCTACATCAGTCAACTCAGCAAGAGGACGTAATATCTCTCAAACTTGGCCATAGCTGCTGAGCTGCTGGACGAGGTTAGCGTCATTGACAGCAGTTTAAATTCCTCCGGTCGAGTGCCATTAATTCCGTGACCTTTAGGTAACGCGTCTCCCCGTGAGCCAATAAATGTTGTGACCACGTGCGTGAATGAATGGACAGTGTATCAAGAGTAACTCCCTTTTCGCAATGGAAATTTCATTACTGTAGATTCTATTTCCATCATCAATTATTTATTCAAGTGATCATTTGGACACTTACAATAATGACTCACAGGTCAAAGAGAGTTGCGTTGAAACTGATGAAGACACATGAATACATACAGTAGCGCTGTTTAATTTATGCAGTGTGGAAAATACCGTGTTTTCAGCTCATTTAAAAAAGAGAAGCAATTTCTTACTTAGGTCCTTCTATTCAATTAATGTACTGCAGCTTCTGCCTATTAATCTGCATCAGCCGATCTGCTGAAGGGAGAAAAATGACTAATATAGTTAAGACTGATTTCTTGTATTTTTCTACAAACCCCAATTCCCAACTGGACCTTTTAAACAGCATGGCCGCAGACCACTGCCTGGTAGTACATCTCGTGTAATGGAATCTGACATGTTTCTAGTTTAGGGCTGTTCTGCTTAAGTCAATACGCATATTACTGAGACATGGCCAACTGGACTGGGGCATGTTGCGGGAGGGCGTGCAAGCTAACCCTTTGTTTAGAGTCCCTGGGCCTCGTGGCAACATCTCGCCTCAGCGGGGGGGCTGCGGGCCACGCGGCCTGGCCTAATTTCATTTTCAATCAGTGTCTGGAGAGCCGTCAGGGATCACTAGCCGCTCGCGCTCAAACCGCATTTTATCGGTGTTTACGTTTATCAATTCATGAAGCATCGCTCCGTGATCTTTTTTCTCCTGTTTAATTTGGCGAAAATCTTGGCGGACATGAATGCAATGGATGCTAAAATTAAATTTATGTTAGCATACAGTGACTGATTAAAAGGAAAGCACAGATGGTACGGAGAGGACCGTTAGCATACCTCCTCCAGTACATCCCATGAGATAAAAATAGCCGCTGTATGAACATTCCTGTCGAATGCAAAGTTAGTCCTGTACTCATATGGTATTCAACGCTCCATCTGCTGCTCCTCGCTGGCAATAAACCTGTTTCACATCATAATTAAAGAGTAATTAAGCAATGCCAGCAGACCACACATTAGAAAATAGGCAAAGAAATAACACCGTATCCATGTCGTTTCTTTGAAATGAGAATAAGCGATGGCATGTTATCTGCACTTTTCACTGCACAAAGATGGCAAACCCCCATTAGGCCTATTTTAATTTGCTAGACAAGCTGATTTCAATCTAACAGATGGAACATTGGGAAAGCTGTAAAACACCAAAGAGGCCTCGTCGTGACGAACAGTGGATGTGCTAAATTGGAACGGCGTAACCCAAGAGTCCTGCAGGACACCTTGTCCACTGTAGGGACCCCTGCCACTAAAGCATCAGCCCGTCCGTCCGCTCGGCGGGGAGTCACCTATGAAACCCTGCTCCCCCGCACACCACATGTCCCAGATCATTCTGCACGGTTAGCTAAGCCGCCGCTGTAATGGTGCCAGTTTAACTTCTCTCTGCGCGGTGTCAGCTTCCTTTTGTTAAGACTCATTCAGGTACAAAGTATTATTACACCCTGTGGAAAACGATAGCTTCACAAAGCCATCAAGGCGGAGCGTTTATCTCATTAGTTATGTATCGTTGCTGGAGGAGGACTGTGTCTGCGCTACTTTCTCTCGCGGCCCCACTCGGTTTGTTCCCATAGAGAGAAACACAACATGAATGTGTCCTCGTGCTGTGGACGCCTTTGCATGCGGTGCCACAGTCCACAATGTTCCGCTATTTTTTAATGTTAAAGCATATAAGCAGCTTAACTGTTTACTTTTTTTAGTGACAAAGCCAAAGCTTTGTTGCTCCTGATTTCACAAGCCCACCACAAATCCCAAACTTACTTTTTCCATCGTTGTTATTGATGTGAGAGGACAAAAAAACTGTGTCCTATTGGAATTACTCCAAAGACTAAAGCATTTAAGGCATGTCAGTAGAACTTAATTCAATGAGGGTTTAGAGTGGCCGCATCATGAGAAATAGAATAAGGAAAGGACCAACACATCTGGGCTTTTCTTGGATTTGTTTGATGTTCTTCTTAAACATGCCTGCGAGAGTTGGAATCTACGGTACGGCTGCATAGAAAATAGAAGGGGTTTAATACGAGGGATTATGCGATTTGCATGAGGGCCGATAACTGGAAATACGGGCGAGAGCTGCGAGACGGCGTACATCTCCGTTCAACCCATCAGCTTCAATTTGTGGAGTGACTTGAATCCATATGGCCATCCCTCTCGAGGATGACATGAATCTTTAATTCTCCCGTAGCAGTGGGAGCATGTGGACTGTGCCCCCCCCCTCCGTACCAGTTAAATGCATTTACCCCTCAAAGCTGACTGCACTGTCTGCCTTGACATCTTTATTCATGAGTACACGCGCTCCCTGGAAACTCCTTTGAGGAGCGTTAAGAGTTGAAGCTGCAATGCACACCGGGGGGGCGGGAAGATCACGTTGGAAGTTTCCTGCAGCTCTCATCCGCCACCCTTTGAACATAACAGGCACATGATGCTTCAATGGCACACAGCACATGCGTGTGAGTCGGCGGGCTGAATTAAAGTGCTTTAAAATTCAGAAGTGTCCAAAGCCGAGCTGCTCGCGCCCTCGCAAACGTACCCTGCAGGGTCCTGTGTAATTGTCTTGCAGGTTTCTGAAACAATTTATTTCAGAAGTGTGGCAGCTGGCTCTTGATTTCCTCCTCATTAGCTTAAAAATACATCAAGAAAACAATACAATGGCCAGTGATTGTGGAACAACAACATGAGTAAAGTATGCCTTGGCAGTTATGAACCAGAAAAAAAATATGAAAACAACATCCCTTATAAAAACACAAATGTTGGTCTATGTTTAAAAAAGAGGTCTGGTTGTGATTCTCTATAGAACTAGTTATTCTAGATTGACTAGATTGAACAACTTGTGTGAGAGCATAACAGGAGACAGAGCGATAACTTGGTACGAACACTCTGACTCAGGATTGCTATTTCTGCAGTGCACCATTCATGCTGGGACACGGACTCGCCCCAAAATAAATGACAGACACAAGTCTGGCGCTGAAGGAACAGCGAAACTGCCAACGCTGTAGTCATTTACCGATGAGTGGATTGATCCGCTGTCTGCTGTACACCTGCTGTGCACCATACAGGTTTGCAACAAAGACATCCGTCATGGATCTAAAATTCAACCTTGAGGGTGTTTGGATCTTAAAATTGTAAATCATTTTTGATAAAATAAGAGGACATGATGAACTTTACACAAACTGTACAGATTAGCTGTGTTCCATTAGCACCATGTCTCACTCATGCTCACTCACTCGTGCTTCATCCTATTTCAATGCCAGATGCAAATCTAAGAGATCCTCACCATCCTTTTGGGAGCCAGACTTTTTTTTTGTATCGTCCAGTCACATGATGTTGTGAATCATGCAGGTGTAAAAAAAGATCCATACTCCAAACATCCAATAATCCATAATACTACCGAGCTACTGTTATATACCTCTTCTGTAATGCGTAAACACAAATAACATGCCGTTTTCACACACTGTTATGCTGGTTTTGTTTTTGCTTTACAAGGATATTATTCTTAAATGCGTATTCAGAAACCTACCGATTTACGCCAAGAATTAGCCGTTAGTCCATATTTATCTCTATACTTTCACTCACGACAGCATGATTACTTACTTACTCTGTCGGGGGAACTGTCAGAATCTGTAACACATCTTGTAACCGACTCTGGCTGGTTGGTAACAAGGTGACAGGCCGCACCGGGGAGTGATTGACAGAGTGAGGAGCTGCCGTAGCTGCTTTCTCAGGAGTAGCATAACAATAGACCCTTTTGGCCTAACGAGCCTTCTGCGACAGCCACACTGATGTGCCGGGTTACTTACTCACCGTCCTTGCGGTAGTAAGTGATCTCCACCTTGCGCTCCTCGGAGCCAAACACAGCCTGGGCCACCTGGCCGATGGCCTCCTTGTCCGTCAGGTTGCCGTGGAGGAAGTCACAGGTGCATGGCTTCTGCATAATGTCCGGCCTGGAGAAGCCCGTCATCTCACAGAAGCCGTCGTTGCAGTATATTATCGCACAGTTCTCCACCCTGGCGTTGGCTATCACAAATTTCCGGTCTGCAGGTATAGAAAACATATGCATTGGACACTAATGTGGCAGATCACGTTGACGTATGACAGCAATCAGCAACAAAGTTGATTAGGCTCAATGACACTGTATAGAAAAATAAGCAGTGAATTTATTCAACAACTCAACATTTAGTCAAGATATGCATTAATAGGAAATAACAAAAAAAGAATGTATTCACGTAAAATGTTTTGTCACGTAAAAATTTTCTTGTCTGCAAAATAAATATCATTACACGAATTGCTTCATAATTTCTCCCTTAATTTGCCAAGATATTTGTTTTGTGGTCTATCAGGTAGCATCAACGGTAAATTAAGAAAAATACTTACTCTGCCCCTCAAATTTCCGAATAATCATTCCGAGGAATGTGTTTTGCGGCGCGACGTGACCTCTTCTAACAGGCATGTTTACACAGAATATCCTACGATTTCCAGAAAAAAAAAGAAAGGAAAAAAAAAGCACCTTCGCCAGAAAATCCCAAAGTTACAGCTGTCGGCTCTTTGTGACGTTCTCTTTGCCACGCACCATGCTCGAAGCGCGCACTCTCTCCACCACCTCAATCACCGTATTCCCACCTCTCCGAGGAGTTCCTTTAGCCCGCCTTTATGCCTGCGCATGCGAATGCCTCCTCGCCGAAACGCACGGATTCGGGGAGGACCGCTCGAGTTGCGTTGTGTTCGCGACGCATTTCGCGCGGACGACGGATGCGCTCGTGACGCCCTGCGTGCTGCTGTGTGCGGCGCGTCCGGCACGCGCGGCGCCTGATGTCGCCGATGGGAGTGACGTTGCTCCCGCGGGATGTAGTTCCCTCCACCTCGGGTAAAGATACGAGCCTGCAGCCTTGTGCACTGAGGCGTATCGGAATATAAACGTGCGTGTTTGTCTTTTTTTTTTTTTGCCCTACGGTATGCCCCCTTGAAAGAACACGAATAATTCCAATAGTCGCACTTTCAACGCACAGCGGTGAAGCACACCGCGCGCGCGTGGTTTCATCCTACCAAAGCTCTCTGTTTGCCTTCTGTCGCGAGTGTATTTAAACTACGCCACGTCATATTTCTGAACAGGCACTATGGGATTTAAGTCAATCCTGTTCTGTGGTGAATTTGTTTCCACACATTGACCATACAATCCAGAGACTAACTGACGAGCACGCAGTAACTTGTGCTTTAGTTGTGCTGTTCTATTTTTAGCCGTGTTGTGTGCTTTATGTGTCTACATTTACTGTTGTGGTGCAGCAATTTTAGAATACATGACCAAAAACGAGTGTGAACACACAATTCATGGTTTTACTGCTCGTACATATTTATTAGGCTGCTTTAAAACTTCTGGTTGACTAAGCTGCCAAGCTGTTGACTCGTTTTGCATTTTAATGGCGGACATGGAAGTGCTAATAAGTTTGCCTTCTAACTCTTCCTAAAATGTCAGTTAGTTCTAAATCGTTTGTTTGTATAAAAATGAAAGAAGCATTTAACAACAGTTTAACATGGTCGTAAGCTTTCTTGGTTCATGTAAAATCAGCTCTCTTGTGAAGGTGTATCTGAGCTGGTTGAGAATAGTTTTTTGACAAATCTAATCTGACCTCAGTATGGAGTACGATGTGCAGCGCCTGAGCAGGCATCCTACTCCTCTGTAGCAACCAGAGTTCAGTTCAGGCATTTGAAGGCCATGAGGTCTTTGGAGTAGCTGTCCGTGGTGCTGAAAAGGTTGATCAATTCAGCTGATGACAGCCGAGGTTCAGCAACACTTTAATATCCCAAGCCATCCTTGATTCAATGGTGGAAATCTCAAAACTGTCAACTTTACGGTAAATGCAGACAGTTATTGTGACCACTCAGCTAATTTGTTGGACCATTTATTAAGCATTTAATATTTTGGGGGTCCCACACGTTGGTGTAATGAAACGCTGTCCGTGGTGCTGCTGGCGGTACACATAACACGCTCGTTAACCTCTGGGAAACAGGGCGGAAACATGTACACTTTCTTTCAAGACGGTTTCCTTGTAAACCAGAGAGACATAATTATGTCCAATTCATGAAGACCACAGCCATCGGCCAGTTGGGGAAACAATTGAAAGAAGTATTCACAGTGCAAAACCTCACTTTCAGTCTTAAAACATCTGCCGCATTATTTGAGCTCGAGGTCCTTATCCATCTGGACACATAGAATGAATGCACTTGTACACACACATTTCCTGAATATGACTTGTGTATTTACCACCCATAATGTTATGCCTTATTGTACTTTTAGTCTACCTGGCAGGCCATATCAACATGTATTAAGTTCAATACTTATGCACCTTGGGTGGCGTGTTATTGTGTTGCCTTCTACTCTAAGCTTGTAGCTGCAGAGGGGTGTATGAAAAATAGCACAATATTTCCTTTTTCCTCCATCTTTTATTGTCTAAAACTCAGGAGATTAGGGTAAAAACCTACTGCGGGATCTGATGTCTCGTTTTGCCCTACGCTGATAAACTTCAGAGGTCAGCTCGGATTGCATTTTGTGCAAAATCATTTTTGAGTGCTTTTCCCACTCTACCCAGAGACACGGGTCTCACCAGGCCACTGCACTTTGTCTGCTGCGTTTGATTAAATCACTTTTGCATTAAGCCAATTTGCAGGATGTTTCCTCCACTCACAACACAGCTGCAGCTGAACATTTTGATGCTTACGGAAACCTTTATTCACAAACCATTAGAAGATCGTGGCCTGCTTGTTAAATGTTGAATGTTTAGCTTAGCATCTTAGAACGATAATTCGAATGATTGATTTGTATATTTTTGGAATCAAGAGTCAAATCTGTTAGTTACAGTATAATAACTAACGCGAGAAATATCATTGTTTTGTGTATTGCACTTCTAGAAACATACTTGATTAATACTGTCATATATGCTGACTGGTAGGGTAGCAATGGGGGATGCTAGCTGAGAGCTGCACACAGGGAGAGACAATATCCCATGGAGAGCTGCGTAACCTAGGGACATTGTAGTGGGCAACTGCTCCAGCACGCTCGGCCAGCTCACAATGTATCTGCGTCATACAGGGAATTACATCTGATACAAAGATCTCCCTCGGCATGAATAATGTATTTAAAAGCTAAAGAAGTTGAAAAACATTGATTTGGCCATTCATTATTTGTCTTCATTTTTCTGAGTAATTATCATATATGCATTTTGCATGATTAAATGCTATATCTAAAATTGGTGTGCAATATACAGGAAAGGGGATAACAGTTGGGATCGGCTATTCTATGAGCTCTCAAATATGAGGAATTTAAAGTGAGTAACCCATACCACTGACGTTTACTTTGATGGCACAGTGCCGGACCTTTTATCTTGTAATTCAAACAAGATCTAGGATTCCCTCAAAATTATATACATTGTCAGGTTTATATTAGTGTTTAAATTTGTGTTTTTAAGCTTTGAGGTTATAAAAAGTCAGAATATCATTCTTTTTACCACCTGTCTGGAAAGGCTCGGGTTCTCTTGAAGTCTCCTTTAAAAAAAGCTTTGGCTTATAACTTGTACATCTGACTATAATTCAACAACTGTTTCTAAGGGCCAATCACATCCCAATGTTCGCTCTAAGGGGGTTTAAATGACGCCACCTACTGTATCATATGGTTGAGTTTGAGAGGCTCTAAATGCTTGATCTAATGGGATAGCAGATTGCTGCAACATGTAATTTTATCATGATAATGTCGTAACGTGCCATGTTCAATATTGTGTGTTTATTTAAAACCGTCTACTACCTGATTTCCATGTCTCCCAGGCTGGGAGGTAATTGTCAAATAATCTGTTTACTTGTTATTGTCAAAACAGCTTTGATTGCAAAATGAAATATTGGCTGAATAAAGAGGCGTAATAATCTCTGCCTGCCTTCCTCTACTTCCATTTGTTTTTCTGTCCTCACCATTAATCATTAATGTTTCCGTGCAATTTAATATGCCATTGTTCCACTGTTGGCCCCTTGTTCAATATCACCATGGTTGAGAGCGAGAGACTCCACACGTCACTGATGAAATGGTTGGTAATTCCATTGGACAAAGTCTTCAGAAACCCAGATTTACACAAAGTGTTTATGGAGGGCTCAAAATGTCTGCGAAAGAGCCCTCAAACACGCAGCGGGACTGTGGGACGGCCCTAAACCTCCAGGGACTTTAAATTTGCACGCATTCGAGAGTGCGGAGATGGGGATTAGTTCCCAATCTCAAAACTCACATACTCACGGACTTTGATGCGCGCTGCTGTAAAGGGGTTTAGGGCTGTCCCACTGTCGAGTCACTGACTGTTCGAGGGCTCTGGCGCCGGCATTTAAAGCCCGCCGTGAACTCTTTTGTGAATCTGCATTTCTAGGCCTCGCTCGAGGGATTTACCAGTGGAAGCATGAAAATGCAAAAAAGAAAGGTCAAACAAAGAGGTCTGCACATGTGGCTTCAGGCTGGCACATTTTATTTACTCAAAAACATTAAGGGTTGAAAATGGAACATTAAAACGCATTAAATTCAAGCCACAAAAACAGTCAAAAGATTATTTGAAATTTTTTTTTTTATATTGTCATGGTAACATGTTGGAGAAAAGTGCTGTCCGACTCTTTGCACCATTTCAAAGCAATGCATTCTGAGGGATTGGGCCTCAGTCTCTGCTGAGCGCTACTAACACCTCACCCCATCCATATTGCATGTTAACACAGAGTTATAGGAGCACCTTTACTATGAATAATAGCCTCATTAAAAACTCATCGTAAAAAAATAAACACAGCACTCGCATAAGAAAAATTGTGTTGTGAATTGGAGAGAAATTCACTTAGTTTTCAACCAAAATCACAGCTTTCCCTTCAGCGAAAATCCTATTTACCTTTTTTACGCATGACCTCATTTGTTACTAAGTGAACCATAAACATGGTCTTCACTCATTACTCTTTTACGTCAATCTTGACAGGTACATTTGTGAGAAGTGATTGACAGAGCCGAGCACAGTGTGTGGAGATACTTTACATCCATCTAACGATGATGAGCCAAACATAAGCGAGGTTCATATTTGATAATAAAAAATGGCACTTAATTAAATTGATCATAATAATAGAATATTGACTAGTGTAGGAGTTGTCCCCGTGTTGTCACGAGTACCCACTATTAGTTTCACTTACCGAGGTGAGGCAGCCTGTCAACGTAACTGAAGGTGGAATTACTGATGTAAACGTGGGATGGTTTCACTGGTCAGACACAGTTTGCCCTCGATATGTTTCAGAGAGGCAAATTATGTTTGAAACACTTTAAAAATACTGCAGAGGTTATTATCAAAAATATACACAGAGAGAGAGAGACAAAGAGAGCATTTTATTTTTGTAATACTGCATTCATATAAAAGAGAACAAAAAACTCGTACAAAATAGGTTTTCAAAATGGGTACACATAATGCCCAAATGAGCGGAGCAACAATTTGTGTATAAGCTGTGGAACATGTGCTCCATCAGTAAATTGTTTCTTTTAGGTTTACGTTGTGTCAGATACTGATGGAGCTCTGATGTCTGCTGGGTTCAGGAACACCTCATCAGACGGAACCATCAGGTCCGAGTTTCATGTGAAAAACATGACAGATCCGCACTGAGATTACGCTCATGTGATAACGTCAAAGTGACAGTGAAACTTACAGAAGTTAAGTTATAGTTTCAACAACATCATCGTCTTTCTGTGGTTCTTTCTCAGATGATAAATCTGATTACACAAAAAAGAATTGCAGGACTACAATGAAATCCACGAATGGCTCGCGACTTCTAAAGCTACACCTATTTGGGTTTCACAGGTTTTATAGATGGAGCAGGAGAACCAGTTTTTTTTTCTGACTCAGAGGGTCTGTAGACATACTGGAGACACATACTGTGATGCTTAAAAGCCATGAGAAGTGCTTTTTGCAGGTGACCTTTATATCTTTTGTTGTGTTGTTTGTGACAGGCTCACCATCTCGGACTAACTCCAAGGAGAACGGCGAGGGCGGAGCAGCATCGTCAAACTCTTTCTAACAAACGCAGCCAGTAAAGTTCGGCTGAAAACACAAAAAATCGACCAAGCGTCTGTCGTCGTGACAGCTTGTTGTCCTGTGCTCTTTGCCAACTTGTATGTACAGCGCTATCATTACTTCACCCGTCTCTCCTTAGTTCCCTGTGTGGAAGCCACGAGCCCGCAGAAAAAACACAAGCTCTCAAATGACCGAGCAGCACACTGCTAAACGCAGGGAATGGAGTGATAGGACAGCCCCTAACAGGATGTCCACTGGGTCACAATACGGCCTTCCTGTAAAGTCTGTAGCTGAGACATCGTCCTCGATCCGTTATCGCCACTATATGTCAGGTTTGCATTTGTTTTTTTTTTTTATCTTTGAGTGATTCCAGAGGCGTGTTTTTGTGGAGAAGGACCACCCAGTTCCAAACACACGCGCCAGAAAACAAATCCATTCCAATCAACTGAGTGAGTAACTATCTGTTCCCGCAGAGACTCCCGGACAACTATTTTTGCATTAAGATAAAACTTGTGTCGTATTATGTTTCTGCACATTATAAAACAAACCCTTTAGTTTCTTTAACAGCAAAGAGAACAGCTTCAAAGAATGTTAGCACTAATATTTTTCATAATACTGAATGCTTCTTTTCATTCACTTGGTGATTCATTCATTTCACATAATCCCTCAGAATTTAGAGCAATCAGAAAAAAAAACGCAGCCGCCATAGCAGCATCCACCGTGCAGAGCCTAATCCAGGTCTCACGGCAGCGTGCTTCTCTCTCCGTCTCTCCCCCTTTCTCTCTCTCTCTCACCCACCCTCCCTGCAACTGCGATCGATACAACGTACACCCAGGAAGCGCGGTAACCTGGCTTTCCCCGTTGTTCACACACACACACACACACCATCATGGATGGGCCTCGGAGAATAAGCCACTGGAGCGTTATTGCTGCTTTTGCTGCTGCGGATCACCCCATATGCCACCGCACACATTCTTCACCATCTGCCCCCAAAGGACACAAAAAAACAGTAAAAAAAAAAAAAATGGGCTTAGTGTGTGACTTCACAATATCATTTAATCTGCCAGAGGTTAGTGCTTTGTCCCGTTGAACATTGCACCATTGAACATTTTAGATGAATCGCAAAGAGTGAA
Source organism: Apeltes quadracus (assembly GCA_021346845.1). NCBI lineage: Eukaryota > Metazoa > Chordata > Actinopteri > Perciformes > Gasterosteidae > Apeltes > Apeltes quadracus. The sequence goes on from CM037932.1 coordinate 14,643,893, forward strand.
AAATGTGTTTTAAAAACAAAGCGTCATCGGGGATGGTTTTGAATCGGCAGGTGTCTTGTTTACATTCATTTGAAGAGCCAGAAATACTACAGCACCTGACCCTGGGTCACCGCCGCGAGGCAACCGGTGCTCGCTGCGCGTAAATGCAGCTGCCGTCCCCAGGCAGAAACAACACCATATGTCGGCGCCCGCAAATAGGCGAGCAAATAATCTGACAGTGAACTGCTGCATGCATGGCTCGCTTTGCCATTTGCCTTTTTTCAAAGCTGTGAGGGGCGATTCATCACAAAGCAGACAGCTTTTGTAGGCCAGCCATCCATTGTCGTTTAGATGACTGGCAGTGGAAGGAGAATTAGTTCTGATACATAAAGCTTATACAAATCCTGCTGAGGGGAAGTAATGTCTACAGATTGCATACAATTGGGGTGGAAACAAGCACATAAACATATGCTGTGTTGTTTCTGGTTTTGGACATAATTTCTCTCGAATGATCTGACCAAAGAATAATGAGGATAAGAACAAACATTATCAAATATTTATTATTTTGAAAAATATGTGTGCACGTAGCAGAACTTCAACTGAGGTCATCAGCAGTATCTCTGTGGAAATGGCTTCCCAAGGTTACAGCCGAACATCATTACACAGTTAAGTTATTGAGGGGCAGTGTAATGCCAGATGACGTGCAAAGAGCACAGCCACTGGACCCGCTTACAATTTACAGGACCTCATGGATCATTTAAACGTTGCAAATTGTACCACTTACAAAAAGAGCACCCTTGCAAATCACTGATGACTTTCTGATGCGCAGACTTCATCATTTCAGCAGAAGTAAACGTCAACTTATGTCAGAAGAAAATCTTTTGTAGTGAAATTTGAAATGTCGAGGATAAAATAAAATATTTATGAAAAGCTAACTTGATGCTTCGATGCAAAACACTGTGGGTTCAAAAAATACAAAGTACGCAGATACCTTTCCTGCTCTAAACCAATAATCAGAAAATTAGCCCTCATCCAACATTTACTATAACAAATCCCTGGAGGGAAAGTTGCAAAACTGTTGGTGAGTCTCTAACAGAGATCTAAAAACCAGAGGTCATCAACAGATGGTGAATCGTAGTTGTTGTAGAACAATACTGGCTGAGTTTAAGGATGAGCAGTTCATTACTACCAGTGAATCTGCTCGCAGGGCTCGATGGGGTGATTACCTCATTTCGGTTATCCCCTCTCTGATCACAGGTTGCCATGGAAACTGGTGTGCCCCTGTGGATATGCCGCTGCCCTGGCTAAAAACAAAAATGGTTCATGGTATTATGTTCCTCATTGGTTTTCATCATGAATAAGCCCTCCCTTTGAATTAAGTGAACACTATAATATGTAATACACTAGGATCTCACACTTATTAAAAGCATTCAGGCTAATTTAGAAATTAGGAATGTGATTGATGGAGCTTCACATTTGTGCAGTCGCTCTTCACGAACATGAGCCGTTCAATCTTGCTCTACTTGTCTTTTCTCTCACAGGAGACAGGCAATGTTTGTTTTTTACACATCAAAACAGCCTGCCTAAACCTTTTTTAATGAATATTCCCGTGAGCCACAGCAGACTTCTCTCTGATCTTCACTCTCACGACTGCAGGATCCGTCATGCAGATGCAGTTATTTTCAAAGCACACAGTGGCAGTGAAACACATTGTCTCATTCAATTCAGTGAGGAAGTGTGTCTAAACGGACGTCGAAGGCAACAGAGAGAGAACCTAGTTACACAATCTAATAGCTGTGCCGGGTTCTGCTAGTTTAAATCTAAAATATATTTTTTTATATGTATGCATGCTGGGGCTGGTGAGGACTGCCCTATGGCCTTGGTGATTTGGGGCAAACAGCCAACAAAAAGTCTTTGCTGCAGCGACACACAATAAATTATTTGGGATAAGCCCAAAAAGATCAATAGACCATCATCTTTGAGTTATTTAGCTGAAATAAGATGAATTTCTTCCTATCAGTAGTTTCATTGAAACCCAAAGCCCAACTTTAGAGTGACCTTGTGGGTTTCAAATCTTCAATATGTTTTGGCGGTTTAAAAGAAATTGCAAGTTAGGGAATACATAGTTTTCATAGCTTTGCAGGAATAAATGGCTCGGTGCTGACACCATGTGGCTGCTACCGCAAGTTACATTTAGATGCATTAGCAGGGATGTGTTCTATCACTATCTCTCATCTGAAATCACTCACTACACATTAAGCAGGCAAGTGACGGACATGTTAAAGCCAGCTGAATACACATTGTCCTTGTTTAATCCTAATGATCCTGGTAGTTCTAAAAAAGCTGCTTTAAAATACTTTATTTTTCCACATCTGTTTCTCATTATTTAAACCAGGCCTTTAATGTCAGACTTTGACATGCTATCATTTCTATATTTTTAAGTTTTTCCTGCTGATGAACTGTACGCGACGGAAAAGAAATTTCCCTCATAAACAACTACAACAATACTTTATAAACAGTTCAGTCAACATAAAAATAATCAGGATTATTATCATGTTTTATTGAGATATTCTTCTGCCAGAAATGGTGTTATTGTGGGATAACTGACGTTATTAATTGAATATGAAAATAAGCTTTATTACATATTATTATTGAATAGTGTGTCCTTTGCGACATAATTATGTGCTGTCTTTCATCAAATGTTGTGAGTTTGGTTTTCTTTACTGATGTTGTTGGATGATAAAGGCTTGTGCTCTATACATGTACTTTAATGTAAATAGATGCCCTCCATGCAATCATCAAAAGAATCACATAAAGGGCTTTATGAAAATGAGTGAGGTTAGTCATCTCAATTTGAGTCCCAGCTGTGCTTTTGGGATCCATGTTAAACAGAAGAGGGCAGCGTTGACCACGATACCAAAAGTCAACGTTTACAGCGGATCAACCACCTTTGTAAGTTTCACTGCAGTTAAATTATTGACTGCATGTCAATTTCAAACTCCCAACGGCAACTTTCACACTCATTTCATTCTTGAAGCCTTAAGTGTCAGGCTGATACTCACAGTGTGACCTGACGGGAGGGACTGAACCTGCGGGGGGGGGAGTTGTGTGTTGGATTATCACACTGGGAATTAACGGGGGGGGGGGGGTTATAAACCTGCCTGGACTGGCCAAACGCAGGGTGAGAACTGCAGAGGCACCTGGTGACACAGTGACATGACCTGGCAAAAGACGTGATTAGATGAATGAAGAGACAAACGGATGAACGGACGGATAGACAGATAGATGTACGTATGATAGAACGATAATTAGACGGATACATGGATACATAGATAGATCGATAACCACATTTATATGAACACGGCTGAAACTGGCAAACAGTTGGTTGTCGTCTTAGTGAGAAATCAGTGCAAAGTGCACTTTGAAGTTGCCTCTCCAAGAAGAAAGGTGGAGGGTGTTAAAAGTCGTCCTTAAGTGTGGCACAGATGATAGAAAGTTGTTCTTGTGCGGGTGGAAATGGTGGCATACCTATGTAACATTCATATCATTTGAATTATGAATCAGAGTAAGGAGAACTCTGTTCCAAGCTTATTAATATTTAAAGGATTAAGTATACAGATCATCATTTTGACAAAGGAGGAATACTAATGTGCTCTTCTCTGAGTCTGATTAGAGGTTAAGCAGAATGTAAACTGCATAATTTATTTTCATTTTTGTACCTTTTGATTTGGCTCCGCCTTTTTTTAGTTTAGGAATTTACATTTTGTATGGTACTGAATGCAAATAAGGGATAATTGGTGGCAAGCGCAAGTTTAAGACGATTTTGGACTTTCATTGTGCAAAATGGTGTACGTGCAGTATGCATAGCACATAGTCTGTTACTATAAATACAATCTGAGGCTTACATTTCCAAAGCCCATGCTCCATAGCTGACATACACAGAGGGCCCAGTGTCCCCGCCGACGCAGACATTGGTCAAAATCCATTAAATGAAATGCTGTGTTTATCTTGTTTGGAGACAGGGGCAGAGTCAGAGTCCTCTCACTGGTGTAATCTGCAGAAGCAGAGAGAGCAAGCGGGAGTGAGAGCCCGTGCAGGTGAGACTGTCTAACAGTGAGGAAATCAATATGATGTAAATTATTAAGAGCTCAGGAATGCGTCTGACCCCTACTGTCTTGCAGCAGGCTGGGCTCTGAAGGCTGGCAGGTGGACGGCAGCTCGGACTCTCCCTCTAACACTCATTAGTGGCTGGGAGCCGAGGCTCCTTGTGAGGGGGAAGGCAGGGATCACAGCGGGGAAGTGATGGCCCAGGCCTCTCACATCCCGGCTCAGCCTTTCGCTCCGGCTCTGCCAGCCTCTCCCTGGAAGCTCATTAGTAAGTGCACTGATGCATAAGAGCTAGTCATTAGCTGGGCTTTTTTTTTTTTCTTCCCCGTCTTCATCTCTCTTTTTCCCCCCCGACACCGTGACTGATCCTGAAGACCGGTGGCAGCGAGTGGTTTAAAAGACGAAAGAGGTCCACATTACCGGAGGTGCTCTAGACATATGGATATGAGACAGCGGTGGCCAGCTGATTTTTCCTTTACTTTCTTATCGGGGGGGGGGGGGGGGGGGGTTGCAGGGTGTGCGTGTCAATTTGGAGTCCTTCAAAATGGAGCCGTCCACAGCCCCTCGAAAGCAAAGAGTAAACATCAGTGCTTGACCAGGACTTTGGCCGAGCGCCCCTTTCTTCCTCCACGGTTGGTTTTGATCGTGGGTATTTGCTTTTGCTGCCGGCCAGACCCCCCCAGCACCTGATGGTCTGCCTGGGCTCCGAGTAAATAAAATCTGGGGCCCGAGCCTCTTCGGGGCTGCTGGGTAAACACGGTCTCTGGTGTGCGTAGCGTGCCTGGCAGCAGGGCGAGCTATGGTGTGGAGGCCTCCAGGGACACGCCACCCCCCCCCACCCCCCCTTTCTATATCCAGCTATTTAATTCTGTTATCCTCTCTCTCTCTCTCTCTCTGTGTAACTTACTCCATTCTCCCGACCCATCCACACACAAACACACAAACAGGCGCACACACGCAGACCCCCCCTCTCGGCGGGCGCACTGATGAACGTTAGCAAATTGTACTCATGAACGTTATGGCTTCCAAAGCTCTTGCAACTGGATTACCATGATGACTTGTTTAGGCGGAGATCTCGTATCGAATGGAAGATAAACAATTTGGGGGTTGTTTATTTTTTCTCAAGATTATACCCACGGTACTTCACGCGCTTTGTTATAAGCTTCTGTTTAGGCCTCATGAGTTTGCAGCTAGACATCCAAATTTAAAGATCCTGTAATTAAAAGTGTTTCAACGTCATATGCGATCAAGCTCCTGTCTCTGAGGAGCAGTTTGGCATTTAGTGAGTCTTTAAATGTCAGAAAGATAAATGATGATAATGGCACCTGTTATAATGTCATTACTTTCTCAATGGTAATCTTCCAAACCCACAAACAAATGGATTTCATATACAACTGAAAGATTAAACAATTTAACACCTGATGTCTCCATTGCTTATTAAAGCAAAAAGTGGGCATGAGGGACCGACAAAATATTGTCGTAGTTATACTGCTCCACCTACATATTGTGTACCTTGTTGCCTTCAGCTAGTCGCAAACTAATAAAGTCAAGTTTCTCCAGTAAATAAATATTGTTGAATCCCTATTTGAATGTCCTTTCAGTGAAGGATTTACAGATGAGACGCTACACGCTAGCAGTAGTAGCACATGCTGGTGTCATTCAGCCACTGTAACAAGGGCTCTGCCTTTGTGAGAGTTTACTGAGTCAGCTTAATGTGACCTGGCGCTCGCCATGCTGGATCCCCTCGTGCCAATTAATCCAGGTTGTAACTCGCAGACTCCTGCTGACCAATTCGCATTCATTGTTGATAGATTTTGGCCGCGGGAGCCTCAAACTTCCTTCTTAAAGCCAAAAAACTGCAAGAAACCCACCACCTCTGTCAGCCCCGTCATATTGTCTGCTGATTGCCGGCAATTAGTAAAGCCAGGCAGGCTGAGACAATGACAAGACGGGGCATGGCTAATGCAACACATGGGTGTTGTTGGCTCACACGCCAGCAGCGAGTGTTTGTTGACCCCGGGGGGCCGCGCGTGATTCACCAGCGCAGAGAGAAAACAAGATTTACAGAGCACCAATCGATACGCAGTCAGACTTTTACAATTGCGGAGCGACAATGCAGTAACTTTCTCGATATCTGTCATACATGTGACACTAACGTGTTTCTATCCGCGTTTAAGCCAGCCAGCGATGAATCTGTTGGCCTTGATTAGTTGGGGAACACATGGCGACATGCAGAGGCTGACGCAGGTTTCCTGCTGGGGGTTGTTTATCCACTGTTTATGCATTGTGGGAGACATCAGCAACTTACATCCCAGCTAATGATGATTCTACCTGGGTGTCGATCCCACTCGGTGCTGTCTCAAGTCAGTTAGAATGGATGCAGTTACAGTTCTCCTCACAGCGAGTGCTCAACCACCAACCCAACGGCTCCTTTTTGTGCTCAAAGACGTCGGCGCTGATTCCATCGGCATCGCTCGTCCACAGAGAACAAATGGACTAACGCCTAGCAGGACACTTACTCCAGAATAAACTCCACAGTGAGTGAATTTACTGCGGGGATCATCCTCTGAAGAGCTGGCAGGCCAGTAATGTAAAATGTGTTGAATTGTCTGCCCCGCTTAACCTGTTAGAAAGGGGGAAATTGGAGAGTGACATGAGCGATGTGCGCCGTTGTCTGAGCATTGACCAGCAGGCACAAAAGAGGAGTGGAGCACGGTGCCAAGTTCTATTTCAGGGGGCCGCATTCCAATTGATTAGGAGGCTTGTGAAACAAACGCTGGTGACAGAAACGGGAGTACGGCGCTGGCAACTCTTTGGCACGGTGCCAGGTGGACAGTCTTCCCCTTCAGCGTCTTCCTGTCTCTCTCACACACACACACACACACACACACACACACACACACACACACACAGACAAACACCTACACACCTACACACACACACACACAGACATTAGTGACACATTAACGACGACCACAGTAGCATTACCTCTCTGCATGTGATTATGCATTGGACAAGCGTTTACTTGTGCCGTTGACTTTTAGAGACACTAATAGTTGTGAACCAGAAATATACTAATATCCAACGTATTGTAGAGGATTTAAAGAATACATTCATCCCTGGTATACATAAACATTCCTATATCATACTGGGTACTTGACAATGAGTCCTGAATTGTGCTTCAATCAAGTATAAATCTGAAATACTGTTAGACTGATCTTCAAACTATATGGAGCTATGTGTGTGTGTCTGGCATGCTTGTTTTTACTGTGAGTTTATGCATGCGCGCATGTGAGTGTGTGTGTGTGTGTGTGTGTGTGTGTGTGAGGGCAAGTGGGTGCACGTGTCTGCTTTTGGCTGGTTTTAGCAGCAGAACCCTGTAAACCCCAGCTTGTCTTTATAGTGAAGTTGGTGATTGGATAAACAGTCTGGATTATTGTACTGGAAAATGAAAGCATATGCACAATTTGCATTTTAATGAGCAAGTGAGCATTATAAAACACATTGTCATGGCAACTGCAACTCTTACAATAAAGGTCTGCCTTAATATAGCAATTAAATAATTTTATAAACACATTTTTTTCACTGGTTACCGTTAGAATCTCCCTGCAAACACTTAAAATGATTTGCGTACATAACAGGTTTGCATATTCAGCGTACACTCAAGTCATGGGTTGCACTGCAGATCTGCCTTGATTGTGACACATATGAGGAAGCCATGCATATAATTTATGCATGGCTAATGCAAAGTTCAGTAGGCCTGTGCCAAACAAAACGCTGTTCAATTAAATGGGAAGTAATGGCATCCTATGTAATAAAGGATATCTGTGCGTACATAAACTGACAGAAAAGCACGATGGCTCATTCATGTCATGCTATGTAATTTAGTTAATGCATTTCCCCCTGCTCTTTAAAACACTTACACATTCAAATGTGCCATCATAATCTCTATGACAGAGGACATTAATTAGGTTCGTTGGCTGATCGCTGTTTCCTCACAACATCTCTGATTAAAATTTCACACATTGTAATGATGTGCTTCAGAACTAGAAGCTGTGAAATGTACTAAGCGGTCAGCAGGCTTGCATTTCTTGTTCATGGGAGGTTTGTTCAGAACAAAAAAATTACATAATCCAAATCAAAACTGCTCGAGGCGAAGCTTTATTCACATGCAAAGGGACAAACATATCTTAGCAACTTGTTCATTACAATATTGTGCAAATGAGGGAACAACCTAGCAGTAACTTTTCTTTAGCGATGCTGGTTGCAATTTCATATTTGGGAAGTTTAATTAAGCCATAGATTATCTTTTGAAAGGAGTGTTCACTTTAATGAATCCCAAGAGACAGCAGATAAACACTGCAATGGTATCAAAGCATTCATCTCTTCAATGGATGTGAAAATTAGGGATGTAAATGACTTTCACCTTTATTTCCATTGCTCGTGGGAATATTCACCGGGTAAAGACGACGCTTATGTAACCTACAACATAGACATGCTTTCATTTCTGAAAACGGTTTTGGAAACAGGGCAAACACCGAACACTTATTCAAAGCCTGCTTCTAACAGCTCAAAAAAATGAAACGCGAGCAGTCTTCTCTGTTTTATTTAACCTAATTCCACGTAGATTTATGACACCACCGCTGTGCTATCTAACCTTCTACTCTTTTGAGATCGAAGATTTGAGTTTTCTTTTCAATAAGATGTCTGCCTCAGTGTGGCTCTGCGCTCTGCAATCGTGAAACGGTGCAGAGTCAGTGAACCCTGGTACATTTCGTGATGGAGGAGTGCTACGTGGCCGACATTCACCTCCGCCAGGCTGGCTGTTGTTTTCCCCCCCCGTAATGTCCATTTTATTGGGAATCTCAGCGAGCCTTCACACTGCCTGCTGTGCTCAGCAGTGTGGAGAAGCCGCGGCCGGTAGAGTGGTGGTCAGCGCCTGTCAATCACAATCACAGGGATCAGTTAGCAGCCATCAGTCTGAGGAGCCGTACCCAGATGTTGCCTGTCTCCCGTCTCCTCGCGTTCTGCCTCCGTAGGCCGTCCTCTGTTACTCGCACTCGGCAAACTAATTCTGCAGCGCGGTTTTCATTATTACCTTCTGGGTTTGTTGTGGGCCGTTTATTGGTAAGATATATATATATAAAGAGTAAAATCTGTTATTTTCAACCTCCAGCAAAGTCATTTTTTTTTCTCTGTGTTTTGTTTTGGAGTCTACAGGAGGGTGGGCTGATGTTGGGGAAGAAAGCAGTCAGAGGTGATGAAAAGGGAACAACGCAGTACGCTCTAGTTGCTGGAAAACAAACAGACAACATTGATTGTATTATCGTTACAGACACCCAAAGCTCAGCGAAGAAGATGTTTACCCGACACGGGGCAAACAACACGTTGGTCCGTAGACTTCCACTCTGCATTTCATTTTGCCGCCGCGCCCTCGGCATATGTACATCGGTGACCTGTTCCCCGCCCCTAATTTCCCCCATCACATTCTGAGCAGACCTGCCAACGGTCAGCTTCATTACAGCCAATATCTTAAATCACCTCTCATGTGTTTCCAGCCCGTTTGCAGCTCGGTCTCCCCTGAATCGCAGTCATTTAAATGTTCCTGTGCTGATTGCGGGTGCAGGTGGTAATACATTAAGGGACTGAGACAGCCAGTGGCAGAGTGCTGGAAGACCTTTATCCATTTGCACTAAGTTTCCCCTCACATTCGGAGGCATGTCGGTCTAATTAGGACAATGGTTTTGACTCTGGCCATATTCATATGGGACGGCTCACTTTAAGTTGTACAACACGGTGATTCTACATCATATATACTCCGCCGGGCCAATAGATTATGCCGCGGCACAGGGAGTTTCAAGAAGAAATTGTAAGTTAATGAAAGCGGAAAAAGGCTGTGGAGAGGAATTGCAACTGCGTTATATCTCTTTTCCTCTCCATCATTTTAAGTGAAGGAGTCTCAGATCTCTTGAGAGGAAAATATCTACGAGGTGTAAAACACTATTGGTGTCTTTTTGCTTGAATGAGGATGTGTTTAAAAGTACTTAAGCAGGACGTCCATTCGCAGATCTGCATATGCATTGTGATGCACGTGACTTATAACAAAACAGTTGTTTTACAACGTCTCAAATCAAAAGGTGCAGGTTCAATTTTATATAAAGAAGTTGTCTCTGTGTTTGAACTTTAGTGAGTTCCCAGTGCGTCTCTGTCTCTCAGCGATGAGCTCCTCTAGCAGGTAAAAGCCCCAGAAAGCCCTCGGTCCATTTCCACTCTGGCTTCCAGCGGTGTGAATAGTGTGACAGCCTCTTGGGGGGGCAAAAGGATTATTGAGATCATGCCTCCCCGAGCTCTGTGCCTCTGGCCCAGCCAGCCCAGTCAGTTCCCCGAGCCCCCCCAGTGTCTCACGGAGCAGCCCAGCAGGCACACAGAGAGCAAAGAGGCACCAGGGACCCCTCTAATTGTTCATGCTTTGGGCAGCTCTCTGGCAAGCCAGCATGAAGAAGGCCCCCCCCTGTCCCAAGGCTGTCCCAGCGCTCCCCACTCAGCCCTCGCTCAGTGATTCCGAGGACCACGTATCTGCTTTGAGGCTCCGCGATTTTTGAGGCTGTCTTTGGTGCCGCTGGAAACCGCGAATGTCTCGGAAAGTCGGCTTTCAGCACGCTCGGCGAGTTACAGCAGGGTCACATTCCAACCTGCTCAAATGATCCATATGATTCATAGCTTAAATGTGTGAAGTTTCAAAGTGTTATGGCCCTTGCAGTTCGCCTTTGACATTTAAAAAAAAATATATATATATATATTTAGGTAAAATATTCTGCAGACTTAGTAAAACGTGTATTTTGGCTTAAAGGATAATTAACATTGCTACTGATTGAATTGCCATGACTGAGAAATTCCAGCAAATGTTATCGTTAAACATATGAGTGCTTGTGCCTATAGAAATATATATATATATATATATACTATAATACTCTACCATATAAATACACTTATACAATGTAATACATGCCAATACGTCAGATTAGAAACAGCTCTTTTAAAAAGCAGTCCACATTCTCTCTGACGTGGTAGAAAGAAAATGAACATTATTGTCTCCGTAAAGGTAGGACTGATGTTTGAGATGTTGTATTGGATTCGATCGGTAAAATGGTTTAATTGTTTCTCTACTCTGAACAGCGGATGGTGGAACACATACAACGACAGCGGTCGGTCTGTGAGTGGATTTCTTTTTCCAGCGTGTTGGAAGTACATTCCAGGAGGAGCTGTGGTTAAGCTTTAGGTCTTTGGAAGGCTGGGGCTGCTTGGAAGTGGATGAGGACTGACAAGGCCACCCATACAAAGGAAGGGGCAGCCTCCAGTCTTCCAACAGGGGGGAGGGGGAAGGCAAATGAACACGAACAGCTGCAATGATAAACACAATTGCTTTGATACCTGCTATTTGCTCCTTCTTTCCTGTTTGGATGTAGTCTGTGGTCTTTTATCTCTTTTATCTCAATGTCTTGATCTAACGGTGTCTCTGCATGGAAAAGCTGCGTCTGTTGACGTCTCACGAGGTGACCACAACATTTGCCACTGTTTATATGTAATGAAAAGGACTTACATCCATGGATCAAAGCATGGACCGTGCAGCAGTGAAAAGATGGTTTAAAATCCGTCACACTTCATGTGCTTTCTAATTGCATGATTAACCAAATGGAACTGAACGCAATAATGGGCCAAAACACCATTCAGGTGAGCATGGCATTTAACAAAACATATTTATTGTGTATCTATTAGCAACTCATTAGCAACATATATTAGACAGCATCCTCAGCCATTCATCATAAATTATTTCTTCATTTTACAGCCACTCGCCCTTCGTCACAAGCATTTCTCACATGTAGTGATGACACTTTATTATTATGTTTTTGTTTCAATATTTCACAACTTGTTATGATCTCCGGCTAGATGAAACCACACTTTATGCAGGCGGACTTCGTCACATGCCCGCGTGGTGCACACCATGCGACTGTCGAATAAGTTATGGGCTCATTAAGTAGGTATTTAGGGATGCTGCTCATGCCAGTAACAACTATGCAAAGGATAGTTAGACAATAGCCCCTAACTGGACTGTGACAGAGTAATTACTGCGCGCACGTAATAAAATTCACTTTACATAGGTCACTCGGAAAGTGTAATTAAAAAAAGCGTTATAGATTATTTTTTATTGAAGCAATTAAACCAAACCAAAAAGCAGAAAGTAATTAAGTGTGGAGGTAATAATAGTGTTGGTCAACAGCATTTGTATTGAGAGGTGGATTTGTCAGCATCAACCCCTCTAATGCAGCAAAGGCATCATTTCATTTACCCTCTCCGATTGTATTATGTTAAACGGATTTTTTTTTACTGTGTAACAATTATGTTTATAATGCCAAAAACTGAGAAGGATTTATTGAAATCATTAGCATGTGTGTTAATTGTGAGTAAATGCTAGATTTGAATGACCACCTTCCTCTATGCACTGAATTAATGAATCGTTACTATTCATACTACCGGTTTATAATTATGTTAAATTGGCCGTCTTATCAGCAGTCAAAGACTTGGGATTATCAGCGGTCTCGACTGTGTGCAGGGTGGCAAATTCCTTGTGGATATACGACTGTTCCCTGCACAAAGAAAAAAGGAGAGATAATATTGGGAGGTTAAACTCCACAATTTTCTCTTAAAAGATGTGAGGAGAGCTTTTGCACAAACGTGCTCCTGCTTTATGAGAGAAATCAGACAGATGGGTCTGTGGGGCATTAACATCCACTTGACTTTGAGTGCAGCCGATTTTTACAAGCCAACACATACATGGAGCTGACACATCAACTGTGTTGATCTCTGCAATTGTGTCAGGTAACTGTATTCAGATGATATGTTAATGTAAGGGGGGGAATATGCTGCCCTAGTTAGCATATGGGCCACTTGCATTTCACAAACGCATTACCATTCAGCCCGCACGTTCCTGAAAGTAACGGCAATGATTTAATTGTCAGGTGGGGAAAAAAATTGCATCGTTTCGTTTAGTGAGGTCAAAAATAATTGGTTGAAAGAAAAAAATGTGGGAATAATTTGTGAACCAAGTACAAACCATATGAGTTTGTTAAATGGTTTTCTTTTTAGTGTGGATGCGACGTTAATTACCAGAAAATGACACAAGATGTGAATTGAAGAAATAAAAGAAAGAATTACAGTTAAAACATTTTAGCGTCGCTGCTGGATTGACTCTGAAGTCTGTTGACCATTTTCCTGTTTCAATATGAAGCAAGGATCAGACTAAGAGGAAATACATTCAATACTAAAAGCTTTATCCATAGCTGCATCTAGCTGATTGCTAATAATAGATCCTAACAGACACCCACCCAATGACTATTATCGTTTACATCTCCATCCCTGGTGTCACTCGTGTCTTTTGATTGCTCTATAATACCTGTGTAACCAGGTCACATAGAAAAATGGGTTTAAGGTGAGTATGAAAAACACTGAGAATAAATACCAACCAGGACACTTAAAACAGTCCCCCAAGAACCCAACTGCGTTTGAAATGAAAATTTCCCATTTAGACACGAGGGGTAACTGACTGTGATTTTCTTTTGTTTCATCTCCTGTCATCGGGAAATGCGAACAGCAGAGGGCAGCTTGAATACAAAAAAACACAAAGCAGAAGTGTGCGTCTCTCGGTCTTCAAAGGCATGCACTGGTTTACATCCCAGCGCACCGCTCAGCTCCTGCACGTCTGACAGCCGGCTGCACCGCAGAGAGCTGGGGAATGTGATCAGCACCGAGCCCATCACACAACACCACGCTGGGGACACGCTGGAGGAAGCGGCGAACAAAGGCATTGTTGAGTGACAGGTAATTGACCAACACCGGCCACGTAGCAGGTAATGTTTTGAAAGCCCTGTGTCAATTCCTCAATCCCAAAGAAATCCCATGCACTCCCCTCGTCTTTTTCCTCTTTTCGGGCAGAGTTGCAGAGACAGAGAGAGTTGCAGCACCTCGCCGCCGCAGGATAAACCCTCAAAGACGACGCTCTGCGCTGTTTTTTATTGTTCAACCATTGTCCTGCCATTGTCCGCCCTCCCCACTGAGCGGCCTCTCCCTCACGCTCACGCCCCTCTCGCTAACCCTCCCCTCGCTCGCTGCGGCGCGAGATGAATCTGCCAGCATGTGCCCGTGCTCTTCATCACTGTCAGGTGCCCCGTGGTGGTCCCCCTCCTCTTTCTCAAACTGGGCACCAACCGCTGGCTGGAATTATTCCTCACCTCCAAAACTCCCCCCACTGTTTCTAAATAAATGTGGCTGTAGTAACCGGGCGGTGTTGCTCATCCATCTTTAACCGAGCTGTGTGTGGAGCGTGCAGTGTTTACGGAACTGGAAAGAGAGCCTAATAAGCCACATGGTGGGTGTAAAGACACAAAGTGTAGAAAACAGAACAAAGTTTAGATTGCTGACTTTGTTTTCGACATAAATTACAGTCCTTTACTATTAAACTCAATGTCACATTTAGCGTCAATAGCCTTTCAAATCAAATCATTCACGACACCTTTGGTGAACTTAGATTGACGTTTTTGCAGCTCATTAGTGAGTGTACCTGCCCAGTAACATTGGACTTGTTGTAATAGCTGGCTGACGGAAAAGACTATTTTTGTTTCACTTGACACAAGAGCAAGCGCTGATTTCAAATAGGTAATTAAGGCAAATAAGAAGTCGCACCATCTGCTGACAGGTTGAGGGCTGCGGCGTCTGCGAGTGTCAGCATGTGTCTGCAAGGTGAGATGCTGGTTGTCAGGATTCACAATTAAAGATACGATACTGTTGACGCACACCTACACATGAAGCATCACGCTGCTGCCGAAACAAGATGTTCAGCGATCGCTTCGCTCCCTGCTGGTTATCAGCAGACGGTTAAACAGGATCCGTTCATTTGTTCTTTCCTTTGAGGTGATTAAACGCTTATGTCCGTGTGATGTCGTCCTTATTGTCCACCGCTTCATGCAAAGGTGATTTACCTTCCAACCCTTTGTGACGTTTACTAAAAGGCCTTCAGAGCGCATGAAAATAACAACACCCGACGCAAAAGTGGTAGTTTTAATTTTGACTTTCCGTTAATGGCTTGTAAGTCACTTAAATAAGGAAAGCACCTGCAATACAAACTTGATTAGCAGTTGAATAAAATGACCTGCAATACTGGACCTTTGCTTCATCTCTTGTGAAACACAATCAGCCAGGATTCTTTTACTTTTCATGAGTGAATCTCATTCCTCAACGCAAATATGCACTTATTAAGTCCCCAAGTTCAATTTGAGATGGTTTTGCAATTAATAAGTAAGCCGAGCTTTAAAATGTCACATTTATTGTATTTTCATATCTCAGAAATTCAGTCCTGAAACAGAATGATGTGTGTTTTATAGCAGTTATGATAAGAGGCTTACACAGCGAAAATCTCAATATAGATCATTTGACAAACGTCTTTGGTGGCCACTCGTTAAATTGGTTTCACCCGCATATTTGGGCCTTATTTAAAAGATATCTTTGAATAATGGTAAGCAGTTTAGCTCCTCTGAAAAGAACAGGGTGATGCAAATTAACTCCATTTCACTGTTTTGTTTAATCTGTAATATTGTAGGTTTTTCTGCAGTCTTTTTACGAAGAGTTTATAGCCTCTATATTCCAGCAGAGATTGCTGCAGTTTAAGCATACCTATCTCGAATTTAAGTCAGTCTAATACTCCCCATTGCATATTAAGGACACACGAACACATTATCTATCCATTCCTTGCATTCATTACATTAATGAATCAAATATGAATAAGGGCACCTCTTTAAAAAAAAAAGTGAATTTCCACATGCATTAATATTAATGCTATTATTTGGTGAGCTGCAATATCTAATGACCAGCATCAATGTGCTGTGCTAAAAGATAACGGAAAGAAAATGACATGTATAACCTGCTCCACTAATCAAAATAAACAGGCGTAGAATCCGCAGTTTGTCACTGAGTAACATGCAGGGAAGATCTGAAAGGTGTTGTGTGAATTCTACACGTTTGAATCTCTCAGTTTGGAATAACAATCAACATCAGCCAAAGATCTTTGGATTTAAAAGAGCCGCATTTTGCTGAGTGCATGGGAGTATCATTTTGCAGTCTAAAAATAACATTCCCAGAGATTAAACTAAATCAACATACTGTGCTAAACTGATGTGGAGCTACTGTACGTGAAACTTTACAAGCACACGATAACCGCAATGCAGGGAATTCATTTGTTTGAGCAGACAACACACTCAGGCACACGTCTCCTAACTTGTCCCAAATATTCTGATAAGCTGTTGCTGTTGGTCATATTTTTCGGGACCAGACGCATTGGACGAGCTGGTTGTATTTCATCCCTAACTGAAACGTTTGCTGTCACCAGAGCTCCCATCACGAAGCCGCGGTGCCCTGCAGCGCCTGGAGCGGCTGCCTCTGTCCTCTTTTTCAGCCGGCCCCGGTCTCTGGCAGCTGCACGCATGCACGCTGACCGAGGTCAAAGCTGTCACTTCGGAGGGCACTGTCAAATCTCAGCCAGCGCTGGATGATGTGGGAGTGCACCCTACAATCACCCAGATGTTTCCAATCAGCTGGGCTTCTCCTGTTCTCCTCACCCACTTTTTGCCACTGTCTGAATTTGGCATCATCAACCCCTTAAAAAAAATGTAAGAATAAAAAAAGGTTATTTTTAACCTTCCAAGAATAATACGCTGTTGTAAATCCAGTGCATTCCCATTTCTATTAAAAAGGAAAAATACAAAAAACACAACCCATATAGCATTTTGACTGAACTGTATAACACATTTCATATACATATACTGTATAAATATATATAATCGCTAAGAATCGGAGAAAATATGAAATATGAAGACGTCGGTGTACCATTGGCTGCTTCCCACCTGAGCCGCCACCCGGGGGCCGGCCCAAGGCACAAGCCAACTAAGCGGCTGCTTGGGGCCCCCTTATGCTGCAAGCAGCCCTAGTTTTGTATCATAACCTCACTGTATTCGTTTATAATTTTCGCTATAACAGTATAGCGTGACATTTGTGCCAATAATCTTCTCGGGCTCGGCCGGCAGAGAGGACATTTCAGGGCACAGGGGAGTGGAAGAAACCCTCATGACCTCGCAGGCGTCCAGGAAAAAAACAAAGATTTTGACGGAATCCAAGGCAAAGTCCCTTAAAACAAGCATTCCAAGTATTTTTTCAATGTTATTATTGTTATTTTATTATTTCATATATATAATATATAAATGTGTTTAATAGTTTTTGGGGATCTGAACATTTGTGAAAAAATAAAAATCTTCCACAGACGACGCACGAGGGTGGTTGGTGTCCATCAGCAACAGGTTATTCCTGTAGTTCTGCTTCAATTGACGGTCAGTGGCTCTGAAATTTGACACAAATCTTCACGATTATATAGGCAATTATAGGCATTGCGTCCCTGCTTAACACACACGCATCGAATGTGACGGATGGAATTATTCAATTCTGGGCGCACCTCAAAGAGCAGAAATGAATCCTCCTTGACTTCACGACGGAAAACAGTGAGACGAGCCGTGCCTCAGCCATCAAATGCAAATTACCACAATTTAGAGAGTTGTATTCAGCAGGAGACCATTGCTAAACGGTCAGACAAGCTAGTCACAGATATTACAATAAATTATGTCTAATTTAAATTTTAGTCACACTACATTAACCAATAGAAAGTTATTAACATTTCAAAAGACAGAAAAAAGCTTTTGCCTGCTATATTACGCTGACCTGTAAGCCATGCTGTCTGATCACTGTAATGACAGCGCAATGGCGTGTTTACATTAAAATCTGGGCAGCTAATATGTGATTCAGAACAGGAGGCTCAGTTAAGGATTATTTATTCTGGCCCGCTGACCTCTCGCCGAATATCTCTTTCTTAACTTCGATACAAAGGAGAAAGTTCTCAATTCATGACTATTTATGTGGTTGGTCTCGGTGGTGAGCTATCCGTCTCACCGCCCCGATACCGTTCCCTTTAGTTGCAACCTTTTATCTTTCATCTCCTCTCCTTTTTCTCTCTTAGGTCTTTAAAGGCAATTATCATTTCACTTCAGAAATGTCAGAATCTCACACTTCAGTTGTATCTCGAGGAGCCTTGTTGCGATGAATGGAATCCTTCACCGACGAAGATGAGTGGCTCTCGCCCAACAACCTCCTGAACCTTCTGATATTACTGGTCTTTGAAACAAGAGAAGAATTTCTTTGCATTTTAAATATTCCTAATTCCTTCTCTTCTTCTCTGATACACTCTAAGCAACTGCCCAGTTATTTCAAGATGTGGGATGTGAGCAGAGACGTGATAGGATCACACTGGTTTACAGCTTTTAGCTTTCCGGTTTAATTGGTGAGAGAGCAGTGATGGATTTTTTTTTTTTAAATAAATGTGATGTGTATGAGTGAGCGGATGAATATGATTTGTACAATATCATCAGGGCTGCAATTATGAGTAATGTGTCAATTAGTCATTTAGTGCCCTGAATAAAACAAAAAATAGTGAAAAATCTGATTATAAGTTCAAGCAACCAGTGATTGATATTTGCAAATGCTTGCTTTTCGTTATCAACATCGACTAATTGTCAATAGATCACTTGTTTTTAAGATATTCATTAAACAAAATTGACATATCATTTACATTACATGAATGTGATACTACAAAGCAGTTTTGTAATTGATAAATGGTTTATTGCACAGCATTACTCATGCCTATGCAGTTGTAGGCAGACTTAAGTAAAGTAAAATAATAATAAAGTGTCAATATATATAATATAATATAATATAGAAACAGCTGTTACTGTTGTGCTTACACTCTGCCACCCTCACTTTCCCTGATGATGTATTTTTCCATGTGTCTTTCAGAAACCAATCCTTTATTGCCACGTGCGCTCCTCATGCTGCCGGCTGTGAGTCCTGACATCCCGCAGGTGCGAAGAGGTGACGTGAATTAAAAAATTGCAAAATGGCGTTGCTGCTTGTTACCTCGACCTGCGGCGGACCTGACCATCTGCTCCCCTGGTCCCAGCGCTCGGAGCGTCGGCCTCCACCCTCAAGGGACATCCGGAATTTTCTGATTCCTCTTAAAAAACTGGAGACGGCGGCGCTGTGAGAATAGAAATACTCCGAGGGAAGAATGGGGGTTGGAGGATAAAATGGGCGGAACGGAGGGAACAAGAATAACAACAAGTTTCCTCGCTCGCAGCCAGAAGGATGGAATCACTTCAGAAACGCAGAGAATTAATACCCTAATGAAGCTTGGAGTGGCCATTAGGTGTGTGCAATGGGGCTCCGGGGGGCTGGGGGAGATGTCCTGCGGCTTTTGGCCCTTATTTGTGTGCAGTCACCTCAGCAGTTACTTTTATTGGAGCAACATTAGAGGAAAAAGGGAAGATGCCACAGAGAGATAGCGTTTTATTACCCGGGCTCCTAGAGAGCGGGGCTCTACCTGTCACAGCCACAGAAAGCATGCTGTTTCAGTTCTAGCTTAGATTCTTACGCCTAAATATCTCCGTTACAAATGTCTCTGCCAGCAGTTTGGGTTATTATCGCCTAAGTGTTCAAGTGTTGTCTGGAGATGAGTTATTTGGGATCCTGTTTCAAACTGTGTGAAAGGATTTCTGTGCAGACATCCATGAATGCAAAATTCACCATTTTCCATCCCCCTCTCTCTCTTTTTTCCCTTTTGACAGCACTATTGCATACCTCGGCTTTTTATCTCCTTGAATTGAATTGCTTTCCACTGTCACATGTGTTCTGGCCAAGAATTCATTCTTAGTGGGTCAAATGTTTCAGAATGTCATCTTTGACAAGGACCAACCATCACGATGAATACAAGGAGAGAATTTCTTTCTTCCTCTTTTTGTTTTGTTCAATCACTCAGTACACATAAAACATGGTGACTGTGTTCTAGACAAAGCACAGGCACAGGGTGTCTATGTAGGAATCAATATTAAATTAAAACTCACTCCCCACTCATGACAAAAAAAAAAAAAACCCCAAATGAAAAATGTTAAAGGGGCCATTGGAGCTGCAGGACTCTACATTCAGCTAATGAAGGTTATGTTGCATGGCAGAATTCAGTAATTGCACCACACAAGTGAGGTATTAGACAGGATGTAGCTAATGGAAAACAATCACATTTAACATGGCTTCTTGGTTCTAGCTGTTCAATAAGTGAGCAGCAGGCTGGCTCCCAGAAAACGCAGGAGGTGGGGGGACGGGGGGGGGAGAAGTGTCGCTGCACAAGGTTTTAATGTGATCGGACTATAACAGACAATCTATTTACAGTGTGCGCTGGGGAGCTAATAAACAAATGTTGAGTAATTTCAGCCAGCGGTAATTACCCTTGCAGAGTGCGATACTCTCTCCTTCACCTCCGGCTTGGTCCAGGAGGTGCGAGCTCTTCACAGTGGTCCTCCTCCGCTCGTATAGACCAGCAGTCAACCGCACAGGATCATTTACAGTGCAACGCTTCTCTCCGTGCACCCGGGAGCCGGATTCTACACCCTTCATCGGTTTTACAGTGGCAATAGCCAATCGTAAACTAGTATGATGAAAACGGAGTATATAACAATTTGAAGTACATGTAGAGATGTACAACGTGTAAAAACTATATATGGATGTTTTTAAAAGTTTTTATTTCATCCAATTAAACTGAAACTCATACAGCAGGTTGCCTGTTTGATCGGTAATTAACATTTGGATACATTTAGTGAGACCCTTCACTTCCTTTAGCCACATGTTATTGCACTCTAACCCCATTTAATAATCAGTGGAGGAAGAGAACAGATATTAAGTTTAGGAGGCAAACAAAGTACTTTGCAGGTTAGACAGGCGAGAAAGCCTGAGGGCATCTTCATCCGGGGAGCTCAGTCCTGATCCTTCAGTTACGGTGAAATAGATTTTTATGTAAATACTCCATCAATCGCTCAGCCTTTCTTTCATGGTTAGCGATGAAGAAAACCACATGTAATTAGATGGAGATAGTCATTACAGAATAATCATTAAAGCAACATGTTTACATCAGCGTAGAAAAGACAATCTCTTGCATACCTCCACTGAATGGTTTCTAGCACTCTTTACTTACATATGTGGACGGATTAAAGCACACTGTCACACTGATTATGTACAATGTACATTCATGTTCCAGTTACAGAGTGCTAACAAGTGTTTTTCCGTCGCCACAAGCTTGTGCCAAACAGCGTTATTTCCCGCCGCAGATCACGCCTGGTGCATTAGCCTCAGTCCGCTCCGTCCGTCTGACCAGCATGGCACAAACAATGCCTCATATCAGATCCCTGCGCTCTCTCCAGAATAACAAGGAGGGGAGTGGAGCGGTGACTTGAGGGGTCCAGTCTGAGGGGCTGACAGACGGATAGCGAGCCAGCCTGTCCCTTATCCTCAGACAGGCAGATGTCCCCTCTCCCTGCGTGGCCGGCTGCTGACCAGGGGAGAGCCAGGCGGCTGCTGAAATGAAGAAACTTGAGAGCTCCTCAGGGGGTGAGCTGGTCATTTGATGTCCAGCACAAGGGCAGGGTGTGATGCCGAACGAGCTGAGGGGGAGAGGCAGCCTCTGCAGTCTGTTACAAAGGCCTGGCTCGACGGGTAGGGAAGGAAGGAAGGAAGGAATAATACTGAGCACAGACGGACCATTACTATATTTCATCTAGAGATGGTGGCGAGGCTTGGTTATAGGAGTGTGCTGTCGGGAAATCACTCCTCAATCTGTTCTCACCTAAAGACACTTCAAAATGATCATTATAACCTATTAAGTCCTCACATATTATCAATTCCACGCAGGATCTATTTTCATCTTTGTTATAACTGACTATAAAACTGGGCAGTGGGCGAGTTATACTGACACAATCCAGAACCGAAAGTCCCATTGAAATATGTGAAGCAGCAGTCACCCTGGAGCCATGGCGTCTTCCTTACCTGGCCCGTAGGTTCAGTCTCGCAGGCAGCGGAGAGGCTGAGATGAGAGGAAGCCCGGCCTGCTGAGGGGATCAACCGATGTCGAAGTGGCAGCACCGCGGCGCCGTAATTAATCGCCAGCGATGGCTGCCTGAGTCCAGCCGCCCCGCTCAACTTCTCCCCCCCGTGGCAAAACCTCGCGGCCAGGAGACGTTAGGCAACATGAACTGGCCGTACCACTTCCATTGTTGGGAAGGGGGTACTGTGTGCGTGTGTGTGTGTGTGTGTGTGTGTGTGTATGAGAGGGGGGGGAGGGGGTCCTGGAGAGCGTCTGTAGACACGGGACTACCGTGGGGGCTCAGGCGAAGAGAACGACAGTGCATAAGCCACGGCTGTGCACCTTTCATCTCGGAGTGAGATTTGGAGAGGTTTCAGACCACAGAGACTTCTTAATTCTCACTAATTCATTTGCGTTCCAGATTCACTGGGCCCGGGATAACCTGAGAATGATAATGAACCCCGGGAAGGGGGAGTGCATGGTCCCTTGCCTTTGAATGTGCTCAGAATAGATTGAGATAATCTTTCCTTGTGAATCTTTGTGGAGGAGAAGAATCCCATTGTAAGAGTGATTGGCTGTCATGAGGTGTCTTCCAAGTTGGGATGGGTTTAACTGGTGGATTCACATACCCTGCTGTCTGAGGAGGGAACCCTGTAACACGGCGACTCTTTTAAAAATCTATAAACACAATATGGATGCATCCATGAAAAAGATTCATACAGCGTTTTAATATGTATCTCAACTGCAAAAACCCCCAATCAATAAATTCTACCCACCAGTTTATATAAAAGGTGTTTTTTTTCCTCTTTTGATATCAAGCATCTTCAAAACAATATGTTATCAAATGAGGAAGCAGGATATTTACATTCATGGATGGTGGTATTGTAATTTCCAATACCACATACAACCTAGTGGACCTGCCTAAACGTATTACCTTCATTCCTGTGCTTTTTGGCAACAGGCTCTGAGATATTTTTACAGTTATTTCAACGTTTGAAAAAAAAAAAAATGTATTCTTGCCTGTGCACTCTTGACATTCACAACCATCAGGCTGACAATAACTAGAGAGATTCTGAAGAGATTTATAGGTCTGTGGAGTTCTAAGGGATAGATTGCAAACTCTTGTGAGAAAAGGGAGCGAAAGCTGCCTTACTTCAGGGCCCCGGTCTCATCTTCGGTCCAACAGAAGTGAGCTTAATTTGTGGGTGTGCCTGGGGAATTTCAAAGGAAAAAAGCTTTGAGTGACGCCGAGCTTGAGCTCCCTGATGTTGGTGAGATGAATGAAAGCAGGGTCTATAGGCTACAGGCCTTCTCACACTCCCACATTAGCAGAGGTCTTTCAAGTTCTCATCAGGATGATTGTATAGGATGCGGTATAATGAGGAGCAACGCAGCCCATGTCATCAGTCAGATTAAGACACTTTCCCTTGGGTAATAATACATACACACCTCAAGGTAGTTATAACACACAATAAAGTATGCAGTTTAAACAAAAAGAAAAACTGAATTAAAACGATTGAAATGTGCAGATATACAGTTTTAAAAAGTGTGTTTCATCATCTATAATCCTTTCCTATGTAGACACATCTGTATTTATTTTGTCAGTTATCATCAACATGCACTTATATCAACTTACAGATATATTTTATGGTGTAGTAATAATTTATAAAATGGTAATATCCTTCTTGTAAATGCAAAATGATGGCGTTAAAGTAAAGTCTTGCCTCAAACAACATAATCACACACATCATTAACTTTATGTAACAAATTGACGTGGATAAAGGGCTAAAAAGGTTCCTTTTGCGGAAAATACAAGAATTCATTCACTGCCACTTGTTGTGTTTCAACAGAGGCCTTACTGTACTATTGTGTGGAACAGGCTGGCCTTGATAAAGTGACCTAACATTTTGACAGGAAAAAAAATATAAAGCTGCTCTTTATCCTGTGGACAATTCACCAGATGCAGGCATGGGAACGGCTTTTAATCCATAGAAACGTGGGTGTACGGCGTGATTTATTCCAGGCTCTGCTTTGTGTATACATTTTGGACATTGCTAAGCGTGAGCAATAATGGGGCCCACTCAATGCTCCCCGGGAGCTCGAGTCGCTACGGTTGTTGCTACGAGTATTTACAAGTGCTATCTGATCGGCCTCGGAGACTTCCCAACGAGCCCGGTGATTAGGTGCGGGCAAACCAGCCTCATCACCGGCTAAAATTGATGACTCAATACTGGATGACAGGCAACTCTATTTGTATTAAGATAAGGCTCTGACAGTTTTGTGATATGCCTCTCTTCACATCTGGCATGCAGCCATGCGTATTACAAGGGGGGGGGGGGGGTTGTGAGGGAGACAGAAAGAAAGAGGCAAGTCAAGAAAAAAGACTCGGGGCAATCATTCCTGGCAGTGTGCTGGCAGATTTTTTCGGGGGAGAGAGGGGGGTTTCAATATGTTTCTCTGTACCTCAAGCTTGGGTGCAATATCTGCTTACAGATTGGTTATATCATCAGATTTTGACAAACTTCTAAATATGTTTGGACCCTCCGTTTCTAACCATCTGCTTTTCATTCTTTTTTTCCGTCGTTTTGTTTTCATTCAGCAAAACACACCTTAATTAGGTCGCGTGTGAAAGCTAGATTCAAACAAATCTGCAAAGCGTAATTATTAGTGGGCTATATATTATTTACCTTCACTGCAAAAACACATTGTTGGGCCACTTGAGAACCGCAGAAAGAACCGCAGAATTCACTATTTAAACCGCTCACAAGCATACCAGCCTAGTTGGCAGGAATAATGTGTGGGCATTTGAGACAAGAGTGTGAACACAAGTAAAACCAGAAACTGAAAAAAGACACTCATACTTGTGGCTTTGTCTCATTACACACATGTAGTGTGGAGTTTGCAGCATCTGTCCTCGTGTTGAATTAGGAATGTTTAAGTATGTACGTTGTGTTATATTGTTTCGAGAAAAGGACCCCTATTTAAACCGCTCACAAGCATATCAGAGATCTCTTAAATACTCTACTGACAACAGGGCGTTAAGTAGTATTGTGTTTCGTGAGCTTGTGATCCGGGTAAACAACACGCTGCGTATCATATGGTCCCTCCGCAGTTTGACATTTCCCTCTGATTTTCATATCTGAGCCTGAAATGACAATCTATGTAACATGTGGAGGCCTTAAAAATGCCACGGCTGATGTGAAAATCAATTTGCATTTCCCCGGTGGCTGGATAACACGGCCCTGCCAGAGGACCCTGCAGATCCGCTGGAGATAATGACGTTATGGAGGGTGGCTCGCTCGGTGGGAAGGATGAAATTGAAAGAGTGACGTTCAGTGTTTCCCATGATTGCCTTGACTGGAGGATGTGTGCCTATCGGACATGTACTCCTATGTCTTTGCTCCCCATTAGCTCCGCTTGCTCCCAGACAGGGGTTAAGACAGACTAAAGAGATCCGCCAATATGGCCAGTCAAAGCCTCCGCGAGTCACTGATGGTATTTCCAAGTATCAACTTTTAAATAAAGAAATCATAAAACTGTAATAATGGTCTTTTATTCCAACTCACCTGTCATTGGTTCAAGGATTTACATTTGAGGGGACAATTCATTAGTGACCGTAACAAACCAAGAAGAAATTTGACGTTTAGGTCACAATTGATGTTACGTCTTAACGTATAAATACATTTTAATATATTGATGCACCACTCAACAGCTAAAGCAAAAGAGAATTGACACCATTTAACATGTGATGTTATTCCAGTAATAAATGGACATATAAAGAGATAGTATATTTTTGGGGGGATCCCTACTCTTATTCTAATGGCTTCATCCTGCGGCAATGGACTGCAGGAGCGGTGTGTCATACCTTCATCATATTTTTCAAAGAGGACCAACTATACGGCGCTTTTGCGAAAATGTGAAAAGGGATGATCTGAATGATGGAGATCACACAACAGCAACGCACTGCATTTCCACAGCCTTATTACAGTGCACAACCCGGGATGCGTTAGAAACATAGGAAGTGGGTAGCTGATGGCGCTGACCTGAGGACATTTAGACGTGATCACGGTAGTGCAGGGGGCCAGCTTGTTACCGAGCTGAGTGTGTGCTAAACGAGAGAGGGACATCTCTCCCGCAGCTGCAACACTAATACACGTGGCTATAAATACAAGTGATTTCCTCACTTTGCCAATTCGAGGCTTTAGAACGAAAAGATGTTGACCTCTGCACCCTGAGTCAGACAACTTGCACTCTGCGTGAGGGGAGGAACTTTGTGGCAGATTGTAAAAGATCATTCGAAGAACGAAATTGTCCGCCTGGGATACCTCCGTATCTTTCCTGTACACCCAACAAATCACCAGCAGCAACGTCAACCTACAACTACAAGGGGATTTCAAGGTTAGACTAAAAAAATGTATTCAAAGGTAACGCTTGTACGTGGATTTGAATTCCGTAACTACACCTATTAGCCCCTATTGCAAAGTTTTAACTTGTAAAATGTGATGAGTTTACAAAATATGTTTTATATAAACCAAAGAGTATGTGGAGACGTTATCGTCTACACTTTTCTACAATTCCAATAACATATGCGAGACATGCAACATTATGGCGTTTTCTATGAGTGCTTTTGCTTTGGATGCTTTAAGTACATTTTACTAGATAGTAATTCTTTTTTTTTGTTTTACCCAACTAAAAGTTGAAATTGCTTGCAGCCGTTTAATGGCGAGTAACACATCTAAACACCACATTTTAAATAGGACCACCATTCAAAATCAATACAGTAAATGCATGATATTACCATTAATAAGATGTCCTATGCGAGGTGTAAACTGATTTAATTGTTATAGAAGAAACATCTCATGTCTCAGTAGAAACATCTGACAGTAACTACTCGATGTCAGTGAAAGTAAATATTTAGGTTGGTTAAACTGTTTTATGGGAACATCATTCCAAAAACATTCACAGACTAATTATATTCACGGGTCAAACTTTGACTTTTTCTTTGTTTCCATACATCTCATTATTTTTTCAAATCAAGATAAAATTGCTTTTAAATGCCTGGGGATTAACAGGGTCATATCATAAGTATCCAAGAGTATATGGTGCCTTTGATGCTGCAGGGATTAGCAAAGTACAAAATGTGCTGTTTTCCACGTTAGAATTATTTGTTAGAATAAATAAACACAGTCCACTCTGTTTGCACAAGTGCTCCTCTGGGGCCGACGTCCAGCCTTTGCAAGCTGCAGGGTGCATATTTTGAAAAACACCGACACGCTCTAGGTATAATAGAGTAGTATACTCACACTATACAACGGAGATGGACTGATAATGATACATACCGGCGTTAATCAACCAAATACAATTCTGAAGAGGAGCAGAAATGTGTCCGCTGCTCCCATAACAATTTTCAATTAATAAAAACATAATTTCTTCCAGTCCCCTAGGATGGGGATTCGGTATAACTTGAGGGCCTTTCCCTTCGCATGGTGTGAACAAACCTTAATGCTCTGTAGCTTTGTAAACACACACACACATGCACATGGAAAGGAGGTATACTTGTCTGTACGGTTTGTTAGCACTCAAGAGATAAAACTTTACATGTTGCTCCCAATTAGCACAGCAGTGACCGTGCACTGTCTCCTGTGCTCAGCTTTCCCTCTGAAGGGAAGGGGGGGGGGGGGGGGGGGGGGGGCTATTTATGTGAAGACTCATGAGAATGTGAGAATTGAAGCGAGAGACGAGATACGGACTGTGTGAGATAGAGTGTGGGTGCGTGTGTGTGTGTGTGTGTGTGTGTGGTGAGGGAGAGCGAGGGAGTGGGAAAAGTAGATAGAGGGAAAGGGAGAATTGAAATGGCTTAAGCATCCATTTTGAGAAGAGAGACAGGTCCTATTAACATTTAACAGCATTTGTGCAACTTGGTGCTGAGGTTATGATGCAAATGAGGAAGAATTAAAAGTGGCCAGAGGTTTGTCATTGATGGATTGCAGCCTGGCAGTTGCTCACACTTTCCAGTGTCCATCAGAAGCGATTACTGTGTAATTAAACCTTATTTCTGGACTCTAGTGCATAATTACTTTGTGAATGTAACCATCATCTAAAAGCTACAAAAATGCTTTACCATTTAGACGAGCAGTCACTTCCATGGGCTTGTGTCAGATATAGCCATCAGACAGAGCAAAAGAACTGTCACTTTTAATAAGAGGCAAAAAATTAAATGAACTGTATGCTTATTACAGAAAAATTAGGCTTTCAAGAGTCCTTTCTGTTATTTGCATAATTTATCCCCCACCCTTCCCCCCCGCATATACACACGCACACACACACACACACCGCAAGCTTTAGGCAATTTCCCTCACATTTAAATAGATTGCACATTTAAGGCTACTTAAGGAAAATTATCACTTTGCATATTTTAATTGTTATGAAGGAAGTGATTTGAGAGAGGTCTGTGGCTCATCCTCTTGAGCCACGCGGTTGCGAAGCCGTCTGATTCAGCGCTGCAGCTCCACAGATAACCTCCGAGTTCACACGCATCCACTCCACTTTCATCAGAATGCAAATGAAGCACAGAACACTGGGACAAGTGGATCTTTGATATTTACAAAATAGCCACTAATAACTTGAGTGTAATTTGTTTGACTCAACTTTTATTTTCCTGATGTTTTGTCCTGATTTCTGCTGCATCCATGGTCATCTATCTATCTATCTATCTATCTATCTATCTATCTATCTATCTATCTATCTATCTATCTATCTATCTATCTATGTATCGATCTATCTATCTATCTATCTATCTATCTATCTATCTATCTATCTATCTATCTATCTATCTATCTATCTATCTATCTATCTATCCATCTATCCATCTATCTATCTATCTATCCACCCATCCTTCCATGCTTCCACGCATCCATCGATCCCCTTATATCTTTTTATTATAGGCAGCATAATGTAATGTATAATGTAATGGCTACATCATATTAATGGAAATGTATTGCGCTTTCATCACATACACATTGCATCGTCCAGATGCTTACCTCCTTATACTCATGTCATTTACCATGTAGCTTGCTGGATTATTTGCTAAACTTAGTTTAAAAAACTGCTTTAAACTAATACCTCAATAATTTAGTTTAGGATTTTGCAAAAAAACGTACAAGCTGCCAGTTAATTTGTCAGTGATTACAGTTCTTCTCAATCACCTCCGAAACAGTCTTAATGTTCTCTAAACTGTGAATGAAATTGACACAACAGTTGGTTGACATTGACTGCTCACTGGACAATGTGTTTACTTGCGGTGGCTCAGTGAAAAAACGAATTGTATCTCATCCCAGTACGTGACACCGTGGCACAGATAGCTGTGGGATGTACTTGTGTCTGACATATTTTCAGATGGATCATTATGCATGTAAGGACTCTAACAATAAAATAATATTCAGACATTGTGAAGATCGTAATGATTTCGCTAGAATCTCTAAATCCAAAGACCAAAACATGTTTTATTCGATACGTTATTCATTAAAATGTGACAAAAATCATCATCTAAAAAATGTGGACGACTTTTACAAACTGAACAATAATGACTTTTTTCTACTCTGTGGGGAATTGTTCAGAATAAAAGCCTTGATGAATAGACCCATAGTGAAGATGCCCCAAGGACAGATTTCCCCTGCAACGCTTTAAGTGTTCTCACCTTGACGAGCTTATTACACCGACCGAGCCCTGATAACATGAAATAACAGTTCACCAACAAGTAATAACTGTAATTTTACTCCACATTATCTAAGGCTCTTTTTTTAGGAAGGCTCTAAGAAAATGCAACTTTCCCCAGGTCATTAGCATTCACAACATAATACAGGTCCTTAATGTGCTTGGTTTCTTACTGTAAAACCAGGGTTTTCATGTCACGGAGTCGTACATGTTAGTTCTGATTATAAATTCCCCCCACAATAAGTACATCTAAACTGCTGCAAACTGAATTACTCTAACTATATTCTTGTTGAACACTGGTTAAATAAAGAAATAAGATTTAACCTGCCACAAGAAGTAGCTGCAAACGGAAATCGCAGAGGCTTTAAATCAATCACACCATTGCAAATTTAATCAAGTACAGTTACAAAATGCATCCAGTTTTCAGGAAAAAAAAGAAAACATCTTTATTCAGTATTTCAATAACCTTTATGTACCTTGAAATTAAAATACATTTAAATTGACTGTACCGTAAGTATGGCAATACATACACACATATAAACATGTATGTGGTGCATTTTTTTGTACGTATGCTGTATATCATTAGCAAATGTACAATACATACAGCTATGTGCAAGTTTCTTCTCTGTACATGAATATGAAAGGTAAAAACTCAGGTTTTTCATATCTCAATGTTATCCCCGCGTACATACACACACGTTAACATGCGCACTACAAGAAGTCACAGAGGATTAAAGCAATTTGTTACTTTTCAGGAAATGAGTGGGAATTGCATCGGTGCCTTTGGTGAAGACCTTCACAGCCCGCAGTAATTCAATGGAAAGTTGCTATTGTAAGTTCACTTTAAGTCAGTATGAATAGTGGTTGACTTCCTCGTTGATTTCAAGGTGCCTTATTTTTTTCTGCGACTTGTACTTGACAGTGTAAAGACAGTCTTTGTGAGGTAGACTGCTCAGAATCAAGGGCAAGCATTTTTTTGTTCAACGTTTTTTTTTTTTCTTCACTTTTTAAAACATTTTTTTTTTTATCCACAAATGCATAACATTCAAAATGACAGGACATTAAGTACTACATGTACAATATGTAGCAATGAGGTAGAAATGGTTATAAACAATACCAGATGATAAAACTACATCAGGATGGAATCAAAATCTTAAGCAGATCTCAACAAAGAAAGAATTGAAATACTGACAGAAAAAAAAATTAAAAGCGATTCAAGTGGCGTCGCTGTGAGACTCAATGTGCTCATCGTAGGTTCTGCTCGTGTGTTGGTTGAGACATCCCATCACCCTGAATACCAAATAACTATTTTGATTATATCTACAGAATGTTAAATAAACACCCTATCTAAATAACAGCTATTGTTTTTCTCATATCGGATCTTATTTTAAGGCTATATAACTAAAAACCTACCAGGGTAACTTCTTATCCACCTGCCTTGTTTTAAACGTGGGGTGTTTGGGAGACAAATAGTAAAAAAAAAAAAAAAAGTGGAATATTTTTCCCTTTTGCACATACGTATCTTTGTAAATTCATGAACAGTCACCTTCTTAATCTCAGGAGGTATGAGCTTGTTAATAGCACTTAGGGCTTCTTACCACCTTCTTGTCATGAAGCATCCAATGATTTAATTAGTTCTTAAAATTAGTAATCGTGGACAAAAATATGCTAGTCTAGTGTGACAAAACAATTCGGGATGTATGAGTTTCTGTAGGATAAACAAACTAGTTTTAGTTCTCCAGGAAGGGGTGAATAAAGTCAGACTGGATTAAAGTTAAAAATCACAAGTATTTTACAGACCAACACATATTTCACATACTGCGATATAATAACATAATAATGCCTAATGGAATTAGATACAGATCTAGATTTGGATATGCCAGTATCAAAAACTCACGTTGTGGCATTAAGGTCACTGAAACTCACAACTTCTTCAAAAAACCCATCATACTCAATAGAAAGCATCTTTCTTTGCTTTCAAACCAATAAAGACCTCAAAAAGCAGTTACACATGACAGAATATTTAATGGGTTTGAAAAAAGTATTTCACATTGTTATTGGCCAAATTCTTCTGTGTATTTACACGTTTTTCATGTTTGTAACTTGCAAATGGATTTTGATGAACTCATTGGTCACATGGGTCCCCTGGATGTAGTGAATGTATACAATCTAAAAAAAGGGACTTTTGTACAGTATCGATCAATCGGTATCCAAGATGTACAATAAAAAATAACAGGTACAAGATGTGCAAAAGGCAGCAAAGATTCTCTGCAGTACACGTACATCTACAGTGCTATCTACTTTAATGGCCTTTTTCAATGTGCGAGTGCTTTGTTTTCCTTTCTGCTCAGAGGAGATAATACATTCAATAACCTTTTCAACTAGCCAATTCAGCCGTCTGTCTTGCTCTGTCATTACCAACAACATGTTGGATACGGAAATGTTCTGGTTTATGGCGGCAAGTAGTGATTATCAGCAGTATAAACATAACAATGTTTAAACAATTACATGTGAAAGTTACAACACAGAGTAGAAATAACTGTTTTGTGTACAGTGCGACCAGCCTTCCAGAGATGTTCTTGAAAAGGAATGCCACTCAATTCATGAGTCGCAACACAGATGACATAAGACATACTATTCCAATCCTTCCACATTGATCATCATCTGACATCACAGATTCGAGGGGTTGAACAAGCAATGGCAACAACAACCGATGGACAATGTTAGCTAATGGAGCGTATCCCAGGCGTGAATTCAGTGGTATTCCCCTTTAAGTGCATTACGTGGTGCTCGGGAGTTAACAGAATGCAAATACTAATAGAGCTTACAACAGAACAGCGCTCCATGTTTCCTCACCAAACAAGAGAAATAGAGCTTGACATTTTTCTTTCTCCATGTATTTGTCTTTCAGAGATAACGAACAAACTGAGGTAGAAAAGAACTTAGGCTGTACATAATCCTTAGGTTTCATTAGTGATAAAAGATCTGCAGGATGGAATGAAATAGCTCAGGGCTGTTGTCTTTCTAAGCACCCAAGATGTTGTCTGCAACTTTTGAATTCACTCAGCTCTGCATCACCACCAGCTTAAAGAAACCCAAACAAATGACTTGTATGTCTTGGAAAATAAACCAGATTTACTCTCATACATTCATTTTAGGAACCTTAAGATTTCATTCCGAGCTGATTCTGAGGATTCATTCCGAGGTATTACATTTGCTTGATGTTGGAATTTCGAGTGTTTGCCAAATGCTCTTGCAGTGGTGCTTCTGAGGTACTGTACATATCATCATCACTTTCCTGAGTTTTCAAATAGAGAACATCAAAAGAATTAATTGTAGAATTATACATTTATGTGAAACACTGTGTATTACTACTGAAACAATATTTGAACAGCATTACATAGTAATATATTGTTTAAACAAGTCATCTTGTAAAATTATTATTATTTTTAAATTCCATCTATAGTGGACATACTATGACAGCAGCCAGATATCCTGTAAGTTTGATAGAAAACCAATCACATTGTACGTAAAGCATGTCTGTGTTATTGTGATTAAAGGATTTACACATCGATATAACCGGTCAGGTAATGAATCTCAACTGAAATGGTACCAATAACTGTAATTGAACTCATATTAATCACAACTGTTCACAGGGAGCACACAAGAGACACAACTGGAGAACACTAATGTTTTTTAAAGCTTTTTTTTTTAATACTAGCACATGTTACTAATGAAGATTGTGAGGCAAAAAGATATAAACAAATAAACAGCACCACCTCAGGCACTTGATAGCAACTAAATCTCAAGATCAGCGGAATAGTGTGTGTTTGTATATATATATATATATGTATTTAATAAAAAAGGGGGGTAACTTCTTCCAAATAGTTACAGTTTTAGTGAGCATATGAAGTCAGCCATGTAAAGAATTTCATTTTATCTTCTGTGTAAGTACAGTCCTTTGTCTGGTTATAATATTTTCACGTCCCCCTTTCAATGAACGCCAAACACGTTTTTGCTTTGAACCACTGGGTTCGTAGAGAAATAGCGTCCGAATTGTCTCTTTCATTGACTGCAACCAAACATTTTATTCCACTCAGTGTACATATCAAGTTCTTTCTGCGATATGCTGGGCTGGAATTTACAAAACACACTGTCAAAGTCCTGGTAGGAGACCGGTCTCATCTGAGTGGGGTGGAGGGCCGACAGGTCAGTACCAGGAATGCCGTGGAGAGGACCTACCACGGCCTGTTGACACAGCTGAGCCACATCCAGTCCAGAAAAGCCCTCTGTCCTCTGAACCAGTAGTGACATCTCTTTGTCACTAAGACAGTAGTTGTGCTGTGAGAGCAGTTGGGTGATTATCTGGTGTCGTGCCGTCCCATCAGGCAAAGGGATGAGCAGCCGCTTGGCAAAGTACCTCCGTAGGGACTCTGGGATCTCTTCGGGCTTATTGGTGGAGCACACCACGAGGACGTGGTCCTCAGCGGAGGTCAGGAGACTGTCGAGCTGCATGAGGAGCTCGGCCTTGAGGCGACTCACTGGGCTCTCCTCACTCAGCTGGTCTGACAGCAGCAGGTCCACCTCTTTGATGAACACCACCGCCGGCTGGCGACACCGGGCCACCAGGAAAGAAGCTTGAATGATCTTGTCCCCCTCCGCGAGCCACTTGGTGACCAGAGCTGAGCTGCTCAGTTGCAAGAAGGCAGCCCCCAGCTGGCTGGCCATACAGTGAGCTAGCAGAGTTCTACCAGTTCCCTGAGGTCCAAAGAAGAGGAGGCTGCGAGGTAACGTGGTAAGTCCGCTAAACATATCTGGCCTTAAAATGGGCCACAGTATCTCCTCCTTGATGGCAGTTTTGGCCACATCCAGTCCCACAATGTCGCTCCAGTCCACCGGCGGGCCCTGCTGAAGGATCTCTGTGGTCACCATCTCCACCAGGTTGGAATCACTGCTCTTCAGTTGTTCCTCTGCAGCGTGGACGGATGAGGTAGCTCCACCGACGTCGGGCCCGGTTAATGAATGAGAGAGGTGCTGTCTGTGGCTCTTCAGTTTGTTCGCTCATGACGGGGGACCCAAACTTTCCGTAGGGCTCAGTTCTGAGATCACCCACAGAGCTTTCGGTTGATCCGTAGGACGGAGGAGATAGTGCCCTGCCAGAGTGTAGAATAAATTTTCTTTGTTGCTCGGATGACATTGGCTGTTTGGTTGGCTTGAACGCTAAAGACGATGCCTCGGCATTTCTGTCAAAGCCGTTGCCCCTGTTTAAGTCTGAGACACTGTCCGTGATCCTGTACATCGGACTCTGAGAGGAGCGCTGTTGGTTGTAACTGAAGTTACCATAGCTAGAGTCCATATCTCCATGTCCGCTCATGTAAAAAGCTTTACGTTTTAAAGAGTTGGATGTGCTGCCATTCAAAGGTGTTGGCGCAATGGGTGTATGGTTATGGGACTGGTAGGTGTAGCCGGGCAGTGTCGAGGGAGGTATTGGTGTAGGAGCTGCAATACCCGACGGCAGGTAAGCAGGGGCAGGGGGCGCTCCCACGGGGCTATAACCAGGGCCCACAGACGTTTGAGACGGATACCCTGTTGGAGTATAATTGTAGCCGGGCAGGTTTGGCGACCCAGCGTTGTAGCTCGGCACTAAGGTAGGGGGAGGAGGTGGAGGCGGTGGTTGTAAGAGCCCAGCGCTGTGCAAAGGGGAAGGGTGTGGGGAGGGGAGGGCTGGAGTGCTCTGGCCACTGTAGCCAGAATGCAGGTAGGAGCCGTTGTAACTGGCAGCATATTCCTGAGAGGAGAGGCCGGAGTGGAGGCTAGAGGCTGTGTGGCTCCCACAGTTACTGCTGGAATAGCTGGGCTCAGACAAGCTGCTGGCCACCCCCGGGGAGCTGCCTATACTAGCCGACACATCTGTAGGGGGTAGGGCAGCTGTCATTCCAGCTTTGCTCACAGATATAACATCTGGAGCACAGTTCATTGGATAAATCCCCTCCTGCCAGGACTCATTCTCTGACTTTCGTCCATTCATGAGTCCAGTGGTGCTATCAGAGTAGGAACACAGCAGGGCTCTCTCATTTGGGCCCTCTAGGATCCCAGAGTACTTCTCTGCATATTTCTTAAGCAGATTGGAGGCAGTCAGTGCAGAGATATCATCGTTTGCCCATGCATACTGGTATGTTCGTTGTAGGTGGCCCCGGTAGGCCTCTACTTTGTGTGCCGGCGAGCGGGTCGTGGATGAGATGTCAAAGTGTTGTTCTGCCCATTGGGTGTGCTCTGGGGTCCACTGCATCTTTAGACCTAGATATAGTGCAAAAGGAAGAAAATATGTCACAGTAAGCATTGTTTTGTAATCATTGACAATACTATGTTAACATTTTAAGTGTAAATTTTAAGCAGTAAAAATAAATACTTCACTTTCATTTGTTGGGGAGAAAAAAGGTTGGAAAGTGCACAGGCTTTTCTGGCTATGAAAAAACTGCCCAAATATTTCCAATATGACATAAAACATAAACGGAACACACACCACGGTCAGTATGAGTGGGATGTGGGACCAAACACCTGGTTACCGTGGCATAATCCACCATAGAGCAAAATGACACAGACACAGCAGGTCAGTCTATAATCCAACTCTCATCAGAGACAGTTTCAAATCTGCTTGGAGGAGCGCAGCAAAGCAATCTTCCCTGGCACCGCTCTGTTGCTTTCATCACACAAACCCCTCAGCTCAGCATGAATTACATCCACTTCCAG
Organism: Apeltes quadracus; assembly: GCA_021346845.1. NCBI lineage: Eukaryota > Metazoa > Chordata > Actinopteri > Perciformes > Gasterosteidae > Apeltes > Apeltes quadracus. The sequence continues at coordinate 14,680,494 of CM037932.1, forward strand.
TGTGCCTACTGCTTCCTAGTCCACAGCATGAGGCAGGGGACGAAAAAAAATAAAAAAAACATGCTTCACTTGTCTTTTGCTCTGCCACTCTATTTGGCCTTGAGGGTCTAAATGACATGAATAATCAAGTTAAATCCATAAGTCAATCTGAAAATAAAACGATTTTACCAGTTCTGTCATCTCCAACTCAGTTTGGGATTATCAGAAGATGTACTATGGCCTCAGAGGATGTCGACTACTAAAGAGATTTGGGGCTCAAAACAATCAGAGATCCGAAAACATCTTACATCAACACTAATCGGGCCAAAAGCAAGAAGACCATATGACATGAGATTTATTTAACAAAACTTTCCTTGGCTGAATGGTCCAAGTCTTTGCTAATCAGGCGCTGTGGCGCTATTCTTTACACTTTACAACGTTAAGACTGTGTCACAGGATTTAGGAAACAAACCCCACTGTCCAGCAGCGGATTATAAACGCAATGTTTGTCTGCGGATTCCCTTCTGACTTCCTTTCAGCGACTTGCCCGCCCGCCACACCAGACACCAGGAGCTAATTAGCAGGATGATGCTGGACTAATTGTGTTAATTTACAAGGTTTTAGTCAAAGAGACCCATGCAATGGCTCACATGGTTGTCAACCATCCAAGCTAATGAATAAGAAAAAACAAAAAGCCTGAGGCAAAAAGCCAGCATGACAGATACTGTGTAGTGGCCGTTCTGTGCTTCAACAGAGGTTCATCAACTTATGGAAAATAGAATATGAAAACAATGTGGAGAACCGCAGGGTACAGTGAATTTGAGAAAAACAATGAGAAAGAAAAAGTATTTAATGTAAACCAGAACTAATTACTTGTGTCAGGAGGATGTGACGCGAAGAAGATTAATGGATGACACCCTTTTGAATATTACATTACATTACATGTCATTTAGCTGACGCTTTTAACCAAAGCGACGTACAATAAGTGCATTTCAACCATAGACGTCTCTTTACTTTACACTGATGTGCATTTAAATTAAGTATTTGTCCCTCAATACATTCTAGGTCAGCTGTAATGTTAAGTTTGTAGGTGGGTGAAATGCAAAAGTCTGATGGATTTACCCTCCGGCACTGCCGGTCTCTCTCTCTTGATGCATTCAAATACCTTTATTTAAAGTGTAGAATTTATTTCTCCACATTATTGCTTAATATGAGATAATGTTGCCTTCAAAATCACAAATAATTATTTGGGAAAGACCAACTATTGCTGTGTTTTCTACTAAAGAAACATCTCAGTCATTCATTGCATATAGAGACGCATTCGGAGAAGGTTTTTGGTGAAACCATCCAGTAGAGTTTATTAAAACCCAAGGTACATTTTGTCAATAACAAAATTGCACAAAGCTTATTGAGTGAGATTCTTCTTCTATTACTGTTAATCCTCCCGATGAGCAATGTGCCACTTTGGACAATCCAAGGAGGGCTGCTCAAAATGTGTATTTGACATATTTGAGCATCAGGTATTTTATGAAAACCCTCCAAGCTAATTATAGTACAGCATATAGTAAAGTACAGCACGCGTTAATAAACATACTGTGCAGGACATGGAAAGTAACACAAACATATTGATGATTTGATTTGTGGAACAGGGACTTTTCCACAGGCAAACACAAGTATATTCTATTAATACCAAACGTTCAAAGAGGAATTCAAGAACACCAACACACATAAAGACACAATGCACCCCTGTGCACACACAAGCAGGCATTTGCATAGGGATCTTGTACTTTGCCTTTCCCGGTAAAACGATTGTACTACACCTGCCTGGAAATTCAAATAAAACATCTACAGGTCCCTTTGTCTTTCTTTGAAATAGTATATAATTACAGAGCGCTCCATTAGCGGAATGTTTTCAGATAGCCTCGGGGCTCCAGCTCAGATTCCATTGATCAGTCACCAACAAGTACAGCCTTTGTTGGACCACTGTGTCTGAATAGTCCTCTGGCTTGGATCGGAGCGGCGATGGTACTATGGGATGCTATTTTCTGGCATTCATCAAATATTTCCAAATATATTTCGGAATGATCACGCTGCTGAATTTAAGCGTAAAATACACGTTTGGTTTGAACAAATGCTTTGGAATATCTCCCTCCTTTTGAAAAAAAAAACGCAGGGAAAATGCATCGGCCATGTGATTCCATACTGTTATGCTGCGCCGCGGTGTTTAATTTCTGGTTCAGTTATCATCAGCGCTGAAACAGAGATGCTGACCTTTTTGGGAACTATTAATCTGGTAGCCTAGAACGTTTTTTAAGCAAACAAGAGTGGGCCTCCACTCTGTCCATCCAATTTCCCAGTGCGTAAATTGGACCGCCGCTTGCACAATTCTCTATTCATTACTGTGCTGCTGGAAGGAAGCACAGAGGTGGCGGAGCGGTTTTCTTTTCCTCTTTCTGTGTGTTCGTGAGACACAGGGTGAGAAAGAGAGAGAGAGAGAGAGAGAGAGAGAGAGCAAAAAAAAACGCCTTCCAGGAGGACTCCCAAGCATAAAGAGCTGGACTTTGCTTCTTCGTTTTGGATTTGGGGGAAGGGAAAGGTGGGAGGGTTGAGGGAGAGGGGGAGGGAAGGGGAAGCTGTCGTAATTGAAACGTGGCCTAATCAGACCATTACCATTTTTACCAATTTGCACCACCAAAGATGCCTGTTAGGTAACTGTGTTTAATAAGCTGCTCTTTAGAAAACTCACTGTAATGAGCTCTTTAAAGTCCGACTTGTTTTTTGTAGTGTTTTGCAGGCCTAAAGCAGACTTAGTCATGTACAATGTCGTAATTAAGCTGCACAAACTCTGCACTTCACACCAGACAATGGTTCCAGCTGAGGCAGTAGACATGTTGAAAAGTATTTATAATTACTGATAATTACAACCCTGGGATTTCCGTCCGCGTACATAAACATAATTATGGGAGCTTTTGCTTTTATTCTGCACACAAAGACCACTCTACATGACAAGCGTGCAAATATTGCGGACGGACAGTAATTACGTTGATAAATAAAAACAAGCTCATGCTCGTATTAAAATTTACTGAAGATACTCAAAGTAGGGGTGGGGGCGAACATTCCGATACAATGTGAAATAGGTAATGGTTACAGCTACAGTCTCGTTCATCTCACATATCAAGTTAAGACTATTTAAAGTCAATTTAGGGCTCCACGTTGCATTCTAATCTGTAGACGGTAGGGTGCCATTTAACCGCTCATTTCCAAAACGATATGCCTCAGTCACTGCCTTTCACAGGCGGACCGTCCGTGGCAGCACGTCTCCACACTGTCAAAGGGGATTCTGCACTTATCCAAACACAAACGGCGTAAAATTGGCCTCTGTTGTAGATGACCTGCCAGTCAGGGAGACAACTTCCTGTTTGAAAGTGAGTTAGGCGGTCCATTGCGACAGAGCTGTAATCACTGAGTTTAGTAAACACGGGTGATTCATTCAAAGCAGCGTTCCTGAATGTCTGAGACACCACGAACCCTGACACAATATTCATAGCGTGACATCTGAGATGAAACAGAGCGAAATCAGGCCGTGAATATTTGCCTGCTGTCTCTCGCTCTCTCTCTCTCCCCTTTTACTAAAATCCACGTCGCATTAATGCACATGACTAATTCAGCTCCTTCCCGGGAGTTCTTTGTGCTTTCTCGTCTCTGCAGATCGTAGTTCCGTCAGGACCCTGGTCCTGACTCTGGCCGTGGCCCTGCTTGCACCTGCTGCTGCCGTCATTATCATCATCATCATCATAATTTTAAATATGATTCATATCACTATTACCCTTTCCTAAAATCTTTGCTTTCCCTCCCCACAGTCTTCTGTGGATGGTGGTTCGATCTGACGGTGGTGGCCCCTGCAGTGGTCCTGTCATACATCTGGCCGGCTACTTGGAATTCTTTGAATAATCTCTGTTATAGAAATTGAATGTATTCTACATCTGTATGAGTCATTCTGTACACATGACATTCATTGCAGTCTGTCCATCCCGGGAGAGGGATCCCTCCTCTGACGTTCTCCCTAAGGTTTCTTCCCTTTTTTCCCTGGAAGGGTTTTTTCATTTTTTGGGGAGTTTTTCCTGTGCCGATGTGAGGGTCTTGGGACGGAGGATGTTGCATGTGTACAGACTGTAAAGCCCTCCGAGGCAAATTTGTAATTTGCGATTTTGGGCTATACAAAATAAAATGAATTGAATTGAATGGTGGTTATCTACTGTATCCATGGCAACTTTGGATTGCTGAAAAAATGCCACACCTTAAACATCTTGAAAAAGAACATGAAAGGCATCAATGAACGATTATTTCTATTATCAGATTGTCTCAATCAGATTCAATCGAAGATTAAACTAAAGATCAAACATTAGATACAAAATAACATGGTATGATTTTGGCCATTTCTTTACATCCGAAGGCAACGTGAGATTGGAATAAATGCTACTATAAGTACTACTATAACTGCAAAAATGCTTGTGCGAACTCGTAGGCAAGGATGGAAAAAAGGAAGGAAAAAAGAGGAATCTGGTGGTTGGAATACATTGTGGCCAAATATACAAGGAATAGTTCCTTTGAGCTGTGTTCAGACATCTTAATGTGATTTACAGGTGTCAATGCGTGAAGTCTGTTCAGCCTGACGAGATAGTAGAAGCTGTTGGTACTCGCGACGTGTTCCCTAACCGTGTGTTTTATAGTGTGGTGACCAAAACTATACATTTGAACCTGCAAAGGAATTCAGGCGTAACTTCAACAGTTATACGATAAAGAATTATCAGAAAGCCGCTGTCTTCTAAACCTGGACGAAGCCACAATGAGGTCTCTGTCCGTCCGGTGATAAATACCAGCAATATTAAGGACACGCTGTATTCCTCAGCAGTACGCATGTATGTTTTCAGATAACACTATTAAAACTATTAAAACCAGTACCAGTGACCAGAATCGCAACTAACTAAGTCTCAGCAGTTATGATAACAGATGTTACTCGTGATCACCAATCACCGATTCTGCATCCAAGTTGCCTTCTAAGATTCATTTAGGCAATTAAACCTCAAACACGCTTTCTGATTTCATACATTAAATTGTAAATGTCACCAACCGCAGTCATTTTGCCTTGCTTTGCCTAATTTGCCTAAAACGATAAACAACCAAGCAGCACATTATTTTAATAGCGGCTATAAGAGCTTGAAACAGAATAAAACTGTCAAGCGGGCACAACCCTGTTGATGGTTTGAATGATTCATCTGAAATATGTATGTCTGAACTGTACTTTGTGTTTAAGTAATCAGTCTTTAAAAAAGGCTTGAACAAAGAGCATGAGAGCGTGCTTGTAAATGAGTGATAATAAGAATTATATTAGTGAGGTTTGATGTTGGCATGTCCCACATCGTCCTGCGGATCATGTCTATTGAAATCAATTATGAAGGAAAGACGATTCCACACAGTACAATAATTATTCGAACCTGTTTGAAAACTGTGTGTTAGTGTGACTTGGCCTCAGTCACACATGTGGGACTGTTCATCTTTTCAACACATATGTGTGCAAGTGAAGCTGCTCCTTCCAAAGGAATCGAGGTCGACAAGAGTGCACAAAAGAGGACTTGTGTTGAATGACCAGCTTGCGAGGTAACAATCTTCTATTTGATATCATCATTTATTCTTCCTGGATATTGTCAAATCCCCTGTTTCTGTGCTGAGTGAATGATAGACTATTGGCTTGAGGGCAGCATGCTCATTTTCTACCGTGTGATACAGTAAATCCTCAAGTTAAGAGATGCTGGGCGCTGCGATTCCTCTGTCTTAGTGATGCTAATTAAACCATGACTTTTCAGGCCAAACGGCCCCACAGGCTCCATCTTCCATTACTACTTTAAGTGTTCTTCAAATCCACACATGCTAAACTAACAGCTCTGCACTCACAAGACGAACTTGTACACTGAATAAAACTAACACAGTTCATGAGAGACTTCATAGTGAACCGTAGCGTGAACTACTGATTAATACCCAAATCGCTTGTTCGTTAAAAGAACACAGTCGTTGAATCCAAGCACTTGTTTAACCATAGAGCGTTTTTTTGCAAGCCTATGTGAAGAGTCTCAAAGCACCACTAACGCTCTTCGTGGCAGATTGGGACGTGACTATATGAAGGCACGTTGACCAAAAGCTGCTCACTAACAAACATCCCGTTCAGCAAAAGGCGCACAGGTCGATGGGAAACGAAAAAATAAAAAACTGAAATGGTTGATTTTTTTTGCTGGATTTTTAACAAATGAAGCACATTTTGACTTCCACTGTGAGGCAGCGGTTTAGTGGCACCCGCAAGCAATCATCTGATTTATAAACCTACGGGCCGAGCACCACTGGAAATGAACTGATTATCTCGTTCACTGGTGCGATTCACAACTGTGATTACGCTTCCAACTATTAAGACTTTGACAGCCACGTTAACCTGGTTAGGACGGAAAAGAAATCACGTTGTAAAAAAAAAAAATCTTCCTCTTCACGGTGGGATCTCGACACATCAGACTGTGAACACAGCCGGCGGCGTCATTTACACTGAGTAACTGCTGCTACATGCACACCCATGTTTGTTTATGATAAAAATAGAGTTACATACACTGTGTGTGCTTTGGTCTGATGGTAAACAGTAACACAATAAGCAAAAAGTAAAGTAGAAATTTTTTTTGCATTCACACGGAAAGCAATGGCTGTCTACCAAACATTAAAGTGATTAAAGATTTCACGCGGAACATTTGTTGAAAAAGACCCGGTGGAACGGAAAGAGAACGTTGGCCTGTGACCACCGGCGGCTCTCCGTCAGAGCCTTCTGGAGCATTCGGCGGTATCGACTGCGAGCCTCAAAGAAGGTCACTTCTACAACGCGGACCACACAAAAGGTGAAATGAGACAACTGAAGCAATCTTAGGTCAATATGAAATAGAAATCTTTCAGCTATACTGTAATAAAGTTACTCAAGTGCGGTAGTGAAGCCATAAAGGGGAACTTTCACAAGGAAAGAGCTGTCTGGAAGATTGGTTCGCCCACTGGCAAACAATGACTTCTAAGAGCCGAGGTGGCAGGTCGGTGCACTACCACACAGCTGAATGACTGGATTGGATTTTAAAAGCCGGGTTTTAAAGGCGGTGAATATTTTACAAAGAAATAAACAATCAAAAAGGTTTGATTTTTTTCCCAAAAGAGATAACTTGAAGAGTGTGGCTTTATCACAACACAACTAAATTCATATATATTCATATTCTTTACTGGATCTTTCACGTTATAGCAGAATAGTACCTTACTGGACACACGTTTATTTCATGGTACATTCCGGTTAATATTGAACACTAGAATAATATCAACTTAAAAGGCACAAAATAAATTATGCAATTAACTGTTGTGCAATACCACTTTGCATATTGTAAAGTGGCAATACTATGTGGTTGTTTTGAGTAAACGGCAGAAGCTCTGATTGAGAGATGTCATTGAAGACGACGTTGAACCACTGTCACTGTGGTGACAAAGAAAAAGCGTTCAAAGACTTGGCAGAAACGACCCGCAGGGCAAGAAAGCAACCAGGGCTTCGCCATAGAAATGATTCTGAAGAATTCCCTAATAGATTACAAAACGAAGGAATGAAATAGGTTCATCTGTGGCATAATGATTTTGTTTAAAACACACTAGGTAATTAATAGAAATTTAAAGATAGACCTTTCCAACTATTCTATGTTGTCTCTGTTTAACTAAAACCTTTCCAATCCTGGAGTATGTTGGGAAGAAGTGAATGTGACCTCACCAAACGGACATCAACACACACGACAAACGCATTCCCCACATTTCATTCCATCAACCTCAGTGTGCAGTTTAAAGCAATGATTGTTTTACATTGTGCTGCATTTGCATGTACAGAGTTCAACCAATTAAAAGCTAATTAATTAGACACAATTCTGTTAAGCAACAAAATCCAGTCATCAATATACACGACCCCGGGGTCACCCATTGCTCCAAAGGGAATTGGTTCTTTGCACCACGCAGACTAGAGAACAGCACAATAGCACGGCTGCAGCTCACAATAAACACAATTGGAACTGATATATTTGAGGGAGCATGAACTCATCAGTGCTGATAGATTTTTACTTCCCTGGATAGAAAGAGGCACCGAGAGGTGTTGCTTCGACATTCAGCTCCTCTCAAATGATCACTATTAGGCTAAGCGCTAAGTGTTCACTATCAGAAGCTTGCATGTGCTCACTTTGTACCGAATGCACAATACTGTCATCATACTGCAACTCTAAATATCAACTACTGATCACATGTGTTGTAAGTAAGTGTAAGTGCCAAAGAACATTTTTTAATCGCTGTTCTATGGAGCACCGATGAAACATGAATCTCCACGTGGCAAAAGGATACAACTCTGATTGAGACTTTTTGGTTTGAGTTCGTATCTTCTAAAAAAACAACAAATGCTACAATCAAACACTAGTGTGATTGAGTATCCACCACACTTGACCTCCTCTCTTGACAATCCATATTTCACTGCATATTTTCGTTTCGCCATGCGAAACTACCAGAACAACTACAGCAAAAAAATGTCTTGTATCGACAACAATGGTCTACATGCTTTATGGGTAAAAAGGGAATAAGCTGAATAGTTAATGTGCTCCGTGCCAAGGCTTGGGCAAAATCTTTAATAAGGAGTGCATGTTTCTTCAGTGAATGCTTAAAAAGAGGAAAAGCAGGCCTGCTGGCTGATACGTGTAATAAAAAACAACAAATGCTCCACAGTGTATCGGCTGTGTTTCGCCTCTCTTACGGGTTATGTGCATGCGGTTAAACAAAACTGCCTCCGGCTGCCGCGAGTTCCCTCGGTGAATTGCGAGCGGCAGACGGGAGGAAGAGTCTGAGGACGCCGGTCCGCTTTGTACGAGGCGATTCCAACAGCCTCGCTCATTTGGGTACGTGTGAAATAACAACGTCCTACTGGGAGCGTTTCTGAGTTTCAAACATTTCGGGTCGAGCACACGAGCAGGTTTTCACATGTCCGTGGGCCGCTGAGGTCTGGGATCTACCTCCGTCCCGGCCCGGTGACGTTGCATGTTCTATTTCCAGGCCGAGGGATTGAAGTGAGGCTGCGGGGAGTGTAACACTGACCCACGTGACCTTTGACTGAGAAAAAGCTGCCTGAAGGTCTGCACACTAAAAAAAACCCTCCTCACTCCTTTTGCTGCGGCCTTTCAAAGGCGCAACAAATTCTCCGCGCGTAGCGTTTGCCATTATTTTCATGCCAAACGATTTGCATCCTTTTTTTATTCAAATTCTTGACTTGTTGTCAATGTATTCGATGCTTTTGCGGAGTCCGACGCTCACCCTCTGAAGTCTCAAGTGAGATGAGAGAAAGGAAGCGAGAGATGCAAAAAAAAAAAAAAAAAAAGCTGCTTTCTTTTCGGAGGCCGGTGTCCACAGGCCACATGTCTCCAGTCATCTGTCACTAGTTTACATACACACTATGACACCGCCTCTCTCAGTGGGAACCCGTTGTCACCACTCGGCCGCCAGCAGAGGCTGACTGGGTGCTAGATGGGTCTCCCCCAGGTACCTCTAGGGAGCCACATTAGGCCTAACTGACGGTCTGACAGGAACACACACAGAGGCACACACACGCACACACACACACACACACACACACACATACGCACACGCAGTCCGTCCGTCGCCCGAGCGCTCGCCCGCTCCTACAGTACGCCAGCTCACCATCCTCCCCAGGCATGGCACATTTTGCATAAAGCAGTGACTTTGCTCTACATCCATTTTTTTTTTCCAGACACAAAATTATTTTTCACCCCTCCAGCCGCTCCGAGCTACATGGAAGTTTTGAAATGAATAATGGAAACAACAGAGCAGAAGACTCATGGGATCCATTTAAAGATGTGGGAGAGGCGAGGCAGTCGGGGTTTGCACTGCAGAAACATCATGCTGCAAGTCAGTGATGATCTGCCTTTGTTCTGTACTGTGTATAAACCTTGTGCAGGCCCATTAATGCCAGCAAGAACATAATAGTATTAAATGTTGACACATTTTATTTTAAAATCCAACAACAATATCCATAAAAAGAAACAAAAAAAATACACTTTAGGTTTTTATTTCACCGCAACAAGAGAATGTAACAAGCAGCTGAAAACGCTGGACTTGTGTCTTTAAAAAAAAAAAAAGACAAGCCTTTGTTTAACGCACAAACAATCCTAGACAGCAGAACTGGACGAATGGCTTAATGTCCTTCGCTAAGGAGGGAGTTCACGCCGCGTTTAGCTTTTCTCAGCAAATCCTTGCTTTGGGATTTCCACCTTGCCTCCCCAGATACTTTGAGTGGAAGCGAGCGTGGTGCGGTCCAATGTAACAGCTATTTTAGAGCATGCAAAGTCAACACGACTCCCTGAGGGGATTTCCTGGTAATGAACACAAAGGAAGTGTCAGCCCTCATGAAGCTCTGCGATGGTGCTCACCCCTTGCGCATTTTTTTGCACTCTTATTTTTCTGATTTAAATAAATCTAATTCCGTGTGGACACCAAGAGGGACTGTCAAACAGGCCGCACGCCAGGCAGCAGGACTTCTAGTTACTGTTTACTGTTAATTGTACGCTAACGAATATACGGATCATTTATTATTGTTTCCTATTCATTTTAAGAAAGCTACTTACTAGATTTACGCTCTTACGGCCCTTCACAAGCTAATTCGCCCGGCGCTACAACAACAACAACAACAACAACATAACATCCTCAAACATCCAGCCGTTCCTCCTCACTTCTGCTGCTGCTGCTGCTGCGGTCGGGTCACCGTGTCACCGCAGACACCCGCTGCCTCGCCACAGCCTGACACTTTACACTTTTACGACAGCGTGCTCACCCCTCTCTCTCGTTCCTTCGCTCAGCTTATCCCCTCACCCCCTCCCCCCCCCCCCCCCCCCCCTCCTCTCAACGCCACCGGGCTGACATCCACCCCATCCTCCCCCCCATCCCTGGCACTCAAGGCCCCCCTCTGCCAGCACTCGGCGCGTTGCCAACCAGCCCCCGTCAGCCGACCGGCGGCTCCACGGAGGATGAATGAGCGAAGCAGCGGTGGCTCCGCATCTCGTCAGATCTTCTTCTCAGCTACTCGTCTCAAACGTCCATTCGAGACGAGTAGCCCGCGACGTGACGAACGGGGAAACGGTCAAAGGATTAACGTTTCCGTTCAGAGCAGAATCCCTGCATGCGCTTGAATGAAAATATCAAAGTTAATTTGAGCATGTATTTCAATAAATTAATTATAACACTATTATAGTGTCACACACTTATGAAATGAAATGGTTGTATTACGGAATTATTCTGTGAGGCAAATTCATTCAAATTAAAATTTTGTTCTTCCATCTTTTATTAAATTTAGAGCAATTTTTGTAGCTCCATCAAAGCAGTGGGATCACAGCTTCTGGGTGTTATCATAATTAAGGGGCTACGTTGATTAAGACAGGGCAGCATCAAGACACATTTGAGACTATTTAAAAAAGAAGAGTTGAAACACTCGCAAATCACATTTGAAAATGGGTGGTGTGATGAAAGCGCTTGAAGGCTCTTGTTGTGCAGCTAGAAAGGTGCCCTAGATGGCCAGATTAGTGAGACACTTTTGTGGGAACACAAGAGGAATTTCAATACAGGAAAATATTGAGTTTTCTCTTGTAAAAGGCTTGCTGCTTTCTCATGGTGCAAAACTGCCTAACAGCGTGCAATAAAATAAGATAAAAACACTTTGTAAGAAGGACGGGGAAGAAAAGAACACCCTTCACCAAGGTTATTCAATGATGAGAAACAGCTACTCAGCCACACAGTGACGGCCCAAAGTGACGGCTATTTTCAAAAGTAGATTTAGTTAAAATCAGAGTGGTTCATGGTTGTATATTCACTGCCTTAAGGTAAGAAAGAAAATGTCCAGCCAAGAGACATCATTTAAAGATGGAAAATATTTTTCTTTTTTAGTAAGATGCAACTACTGCTGCGGCTTACAGTCAGACAGCAAACAGTCCCTGACGTACCCAGAGGACTGATAGGAAGACCTTCAATCTTTGAGGCCATTAAAAAAAAGAAAAAAAATCAGGAATATAGCATCTCTAATTAAAATGTAAACAGCGTAATGAGGACATCAGTGATTTAGGCAAATGTCTCTGTGGCTGCCACTGGGGGTATGATAATTACAGAGGCAAATCTATGAATGCACATGAATCTCCGACAAGTCCAGATTAAAAGCCTTAGTAGTAAACCTAGTTTGGCACACCTGGGGATTGTCTATTCCAGCCATTTCCCCCACAGGCGAGGGGCTGCCTCGTGTCCTGATAAGTGCGCAGACACCTCGTGTGAAGGAGATGAAACAAAGCCACGGTTTCAACGTGCTGGAAATGAGGGAGGACAACGAACTCTAAGCAACAAATTCCGTATCTGTAAATAATAGGCCTTGCAAAAATAGCTTGAATGAATCGACCGAGCCTTATGAACATTAACCCTCAGCTCTAAAAGCTCATTGTGCATTATGGTCATAAAGAATACCGACAGGAGATACGTGAGGAAGATTAGTTTTTCAAGACAAGGGCATTCTTTTCCCCCATAAAAACTGGTTGGGGAAAGAAAACATGAGAAACACACCAATAGTACACACGCGCACTCACGATGACACACAAAGACATGTACTGGCACATAACCCTTAAAAACATTTAACACGATATGTGCCACAATACCACCTGAGAAATCCATGTAGCGATTTGAATTCTGTGTTAGATTAAATGAAACTATTTTTGTTTGGATGAGAATAACAAATAGAGGAGCAGGCCTGTAGTTCAGAGACAGACGCCAATGGTTAGCTCGCGCATTTTAGAAAATGTCCATGCCATATGCTGTCACTCAGAGGAAAAAAAACAGTCTGAGCAGACAGTCGCTGTGTCTAAAGGAGAGGGTGGAAGGAGGAGGAGGAGGAGGAGGAGGAGGAGGAACAGGAGGAGGAGGGGAGAGAGAAAGGGAGGATGTCAAGGATTCATGGTCCTTCATCTTTGCAGTAGAGCAAACACGTCCCTCAGTATAGCAACAGACAGCTGCCTTCACTTTCTAATGCAGTCCAACTTAGATCACTGCAGGAATTGTCAGAGCAGAGAGAAACACAAAAAGATAACACAGCGAGCTGCCATGAGGGAAACGACAGCGATGTGGGTACAAGAAAGAGAGAGAGAGAGAGAGAGAGGGGACAGTGGGAGGAACACGTAGAATTACTTGGAAGAAGAAAGATTGGAATGTTTTTGTCCCTTCTGCTAGCATCCTGCTCGCTTTTTTATACAAAAAAATAGGAAAGACACCACTTAACATATTTGCCATGAGATGCAAATCCAGAACTGATCTCTACATGTTGCCATGGGGCTGAAAGAGGTTTCTCATAGTTACTGAGAGATATATACATCTGTAAAGATAAATATTCCATCAAGTTGCGGCCGGCGTGGCAGACGTCCCGAGGGGTGTTTACACAGAATCAGCTGGAGCCGGCTTTAATTGCCATCATTAGGGCACATACTGTATATAAAGTGTCAGTGCTATTGTGATAATGCTTTAAATCACGCTGTCAATGTTAGCCCTCGCCAACGGTGTCGCCCACTTTTGCTTACGGGCAGAGCATTTACAGCAGCTCAATGGCTTCATACGGACTCGTAACACCGTCAATGCAAAGATTGCATCAGATGCAGAAGATGAGGGTTACTTTATCTGTGATTAACAGTATATAAAGACTATATGAAAATGGTCACAGCACACAAACACTGACTTCTGGAAGCCTTGGTGGATTCATGTGGCACAGCTAACATTCAGTGAATAAACGGCTGAGAAGCAGCAATGTTAGAAAAGAATTTTTGTTCATTTGTCCGACTGTATTACACAGGAAATTAGCTGAATTTCATAATTCACTAATGTTCACTTTACCTACTCCTTGTTCTTATTTGCAGGCACTTTAAACAGTGTGAACATGGGTGACAATCGGTAAATCGGGTGATGAAAACAAGGAGGGGGGGAGGGGGGGTCAGAGGTTAAGTAAGGACCTGCAAGAATCAGCGAGCACGCTGCAGGAGCGCCGACATAGGAGCCTCACACGGACTGAACGCTAATAAAACTCGATAACTAGGACGTACAAATGAGATACTAATCTGACAGGGTAGTTTGATGAATGACACAGGGTTCGCCTTGTTGTGCAGATTCTCATTTGTCGAGACCTTTCTGTGAGTAAACTTCTCTAGAATTGAGTCTGAACATACAGCTGCATGAAAACAATTGCATTTATGGGATTTGCAGAAGTTATCAACTGAGAGTAAGACTTCAGTTAAAAAATGTAACATGTAAAACACACTGAACAGGATATTTCTGTATGTAAGCTGCAGGATACCAATTTAGATATCAATAATTACTTCAACTGATCCAATCTAGTGTAATTAAAATAAAACAATAGCCACATCGCAGACGAGCATAGTGTTGGTGGAGGTGGAGGTACAAAATCTGACCGAAAATATAACAAGCACTTTACAAAAACACATTACAACTGAACACTCAAACATAATGAACGTGGCGGTAATGTACATTTTTTTTTTCTCCCACTGAGTGACGGACGATGCTATTCTGCTGTTTTTTTTTTGAAGAGGAATGAAAACATACTTCAGCTCACTGCTGATGATGTTAATTTCCTCTCAGAGGGACCATGCAAATGAAATGTTGGAGCACAATTAGGTAAATTGTTCTGTGAAAGTGGACGCGGTTCGCTTGGAACAAAGTGTTTGCGAAAGAGTCACGGCACACAACTTGTGACTCCTGCTGACTTTTGTGTCGAGGCTCGGATCCATTTACTGGCTCGTCGCAAACCAATTCAACCGGAACATGAAAAACAGCTATTTCTGAAGCTCCCTTTGATGTGAGCAACTTTGATTAAGTTTCACATGTGAATTGTTGCACAGCGTCACAAGTAAATTAAAGTGCAAGACAACTTCAGAAACGAAGAATAAAAAAGGCTAATTGTTAGGCTAAGGCATCCTAAATTGCACAGGATGTTTAAATCATTCCCATTATAATAATGATATTACTGAGAAAGTGTAGCATTGCTAAATTACAGGTGTTTTTGTGGTGATATTAACTGAAATCACGTTTGGAATAATTGAATAGTTTGTAATGCAGTTCAATATTCAGATCAACAGTAGTTTTACTAAGGGTAAATATTTGTGAGAGATTCTGAGCATGTCATACATTTTAGATTAAATTACATTCTGCAGCTGTCAGAATAGTATCGCTGAAAATTATTTTAAGGGCAATATTAAATTCATGGCTAAATGATATAGAAAACTAGTCCCAAAACACAGAGAGGTTTTCTTAATGAAAGTGGAAAGTTACCCCTAACATCGAGAAAACATTAGAAAAAATAATCTATTGTTCAAGGTGCAAGTTAATAGTGTCGGAATAGAAACCAAACCAATTTAAAATGGCTCCAAATTCCTAAACCATTCCAAGATGCTTTGAGTCTAATTGATAATGCCACTTGTATGAAATAAATCACATGATGTGTCCAAATGTCTGGACCATGCTCGTTTCATACAACGACCTAATTTCAGAAAACTTTTGAAGATGACCCACACATGCAAAGGAAAACAAACACATTAATGCAATAACATCCTCACACTTATGACATAATAACAATAATATTATTGATAATCACAAAATGAACATACCATAAATACTGGTGCTAGTGATCATGTCTTCAAGCCTAAAAACAAGAGGAGAGGGGAAAAACAGCAGAAAGGGAATTTTCACGAGGAGGAATTCCAAAGGTTGCGTCTCATTACAGCCACTTTTTCCTCAGCTATCACATTTCACAAGTTTCAGAAGCGCACGCTGCCTTGTTCTGTCCTCCGGTGTTCATCTAGGTCGCGTATTTAAGGACACATCAAACCGACGGGAAACGGAACAGCGGGATGAAATAAAATAAAAAAAAAAAAAGCAAAAGCATCCCAGTAGGTCGACGCAGAAAAGGAGCCTGTCACTTCTTCCGCGAGTTTAAAACGAGAGGACAGGAAGCGTGAGGGAAGAAAAGCCCAGATGACATAAAACACACATTCTCCATGCCGCCTATTAGGGGAAGCAGCCAAACCAGCGTGATGCCCCCCCCCCTTTACTTTTAAAATAGATTACACGCCAGCGGTTGTTCCACCAGGAGCGCAGCGACGACGCGTCTATTAGCGTCCCGCCTGCGGGGATCGCGGCAAGTTTGCATTCGGCCAGACGTGCAAAAAATAATAATAATAAAAAAAAACTTCTTGTCGCGGGAAAGTTATTAAATAGGACCGGATGCCGAGTCTATATGTAGTAAAACAACGGAGAGGAATCCCCTAAAAACTTCATAGCGGGTATTTAGTGTGCGCTTAAGGCGATGTCCAGGCGCAGGATGAGTGGCCACGGACGCAGATCTGCGTTTTGCGCGACACCCCGTCTCTCTCCTTTTTTTTTTGCTTCGTTGAATTCCCCATCCCGTTGAATTGGACAAAAAAAAAAATCCGAGCCGATCGCCAGGATGCCACTTACCTGTGTAGGTGCCGGGGCAGCGTCAGGGTTTATAGGAGTACCATCGATTCGGCGAGTGCGCAGATGAATGGCTCACTGGGGTTAAGCGCGGCCGCTCGCGATTTGAAACCATTCCAAGTTAGTGAGGAGGAAGACTGGCCGCAGCCTCTGCCATGTTGGAATTCCAAACCCTGGACAGCTGCTCCGCTGACTGAAGGCGGCACGCTGCTCACTGCGCATGATCTGTGCGGCGGGAGTCCGATTCAAAGAGAGAGCAGGCTTCACCCGCAGCCTATTGTGACAACATTTTCTATATAGGCTATTAACAACTGAGACTAATTGTGTACATAGTGTCTGCAGGCTCTATTGGTGCTGCATCATGTTCATTTCATTGAATGAGAGCCTCTGTGTGTCAACGCATTGCTAATAGAGCGCTGTGAGATTTTACATGCTGCTGTAGATTGTAATAGGTGGGTTAAGAGTTGCCTGCATTTAGGTTTTCTCTGCAGGCGACCTTTCACTATAGGGGTCGGAGTTGCATATTCCTCTGAGTAGGGGTGTGGTTGTATTAGTTTGATTAGCGTGCACGTGATGTGTGCGCATGCACGTTTAGTTGTGGGTTTTTGTTTTACTCTTCCTATTGTGGCAAGTTCACATGTACATTAACAACAATAAATGGACGGAGGTTTTGCTGCTTTCTGATCACAAGTTGGATGACTTTATGTGACTGGAGCGATTCTTTTTATCCCTTTTGCACAGCTGCTCCTTGTGGAGCGTCCATAGTTTTGACTGGCCGACCTGTTACATACTGGACACTTAAAAGAGTTGTTGAAAAGATGGGAGGGGAGAAAAGGATGGGAGGAGGAGGGGGGAGAATCTCCTCCTTCGGGGAAGCATTTCATGAAGACCCTGGTTCGACATATGATGTGACAACCGGCGACAAAAGTCCCATTATGCCCCTTTATATTCATACCCAAGGCCTTAGGAGTGATGCATTGATTCAGCCTTCAGTGCTCCCTTGACTGCACCATGCTAATTCCAACTGCATGGGCTCTAAAGACAAATCCTACCCAAAAGGCAGGATGTGAAGTAACCACTGCATTTAAAAAAACACCCACTTTAATCCACTACTTCTGTCCCTGCAGTGTCAACACTGGCCGGGATTTAAAAGAATCATAATAGCATTTTTTTTAACCCCTGCTGCTAATGACGCACAGCTACCGGTGCTCATCATGGAGAAACGCCCTGCTAATACGCAGCTGACTCGACCAGAAGTGAGTGGCAGCCTGTGGAAATATCTGTGTGCTGTGGAGGTCACGGGGAAAACAACAGCAGCGCATTTCCAGGTAGCCACGTCCATTGTCTCCTTCCTCTTATATGGGCATGTTCGGTCTGTGCCTTTGTCCTTGTGTCAGCAGGCAGGACATTCTAAATTATTTTGCTCAGCTGCCTCCCTGAACTCTTGCTACAGCACGTCAATACACACATCATGCAGACGCCCCGCACACACGGCTGCAGAGATCACAGTTCATGTCCATCACACACACTCGGATCCTCCTTGACACAAATCAAACACGGAAAGAAAGAGAAGTTGTTATGATTTTAGTGTCAGGCAGTGCCGGCCCGAGCCTCTTGGGGGCCCTAAGCGGAATTTTATTTGGGGGGCCCCCCTCCCACCACGCACAGTCACCTGTGCTAGAAGACTATTGGCACAAATGTCACGCTATAATGTTATAGCGAAAATTATAAACGAATACAGTGAGGTTATAATACAAAACTAGGGCTGCTTGCAGCATAAGCGAACTAAGCGGCTGCTTGGTTCGCTTTTGCCTTGGGCCGGCCCTGGTGTCAGGCCATCTAAATTTCAAATGACACAGTTTGTAAATTAATGCCTGACAAGTTGAGTTGTTAAAAAAGGGAAAAAAGCAACACAAGATGAATATCAACGCGTGTATATTTCTACATTACTACACATGAGAAATGAGTGTTTAATAGACGGACACACGCACTCAGGGACGGGAATTGTTAATTTCCTCAGGAACAAGGTTAGGGGGCGTACGCGGCACGTGACTGCCTGTTTTCTAACCTTCTGCCTACAGACTCTTATGTCATATGTGATCACTCAAACAATGTTGCTGGGCGTTTATTGTTTCTGCCACGAAACACTGACTTCGGAGGAGGAACCGGCTGCATTGAGCCGTTTCTCACAGGAGCATGCGTCTCGATGTAACAGATTGTATTCCCCTGATTAGAGGCTCGTAGATCTATTGACTCACCGCTGTGATAGTTTTTAAACACTGTGTAATTAAACAGCGTCTTGTGTCAATCTCACACCGAAATAAAAACACATCTATTAGGTATTTGCACCAGCACTAATTGGGTTTTCCTTCTCCGAATTGTGTTAATATTTCGTATCATTTCACACTGTAAACAAAACAACAACTTTCTACGGGATGCTGCGCCGTAACAGAGGCGGCAATTCCACTGAGGAATAAAGCAGAAACCTGGCATTAAGACACTCTAGTCTACTCGCAAATATACAAAATAAAAGCTATCATAGAGAGAAAGATGTGCACAAAGTCAAAAATCCCAGGCTTAATTTCCCACATTATGTCTAGATGTGTATCCGAGGCCCTCTATAGACCAGGGCTCAAATCCTAATAGGGACACGTTTGAAGTGAATAGAGCCCACGGAGGATAAGCTACTAAATCTTGCAATAAAAGCAATGTGATTTACAGTAAATTTCACGAGGCTGTCGGTGCCACAGCTGAGGGCATAAACACTCCTTTCAGTGCTGCGCCTCAGCTCCGTCTGCTCGGCGGCAGCGACTTTGATGAATCACCATGAAGTCCCATTGTATGCCTTAAAACTGGAACTTGTTCAGTTGCAATTCTGCATTTGTCTCTCTTTAATGTGTGTGGAAGTGGCTTTAGCGGTAATCTGTCAGTGATTGATTAGGTGTGGCCAAATCCCCTCTTTGTTCTCCTCCACTGGCTCGCCGTTCAGCCACAGCTGTGTATTCACAGAAGATGGCTGTATTAAAGAAGAGGCCGCCTTATTTACCTGCAACATGAACATATGTTCTTCCACTTGGGCCGCAAAGTACAACCGCCAGGAAAGAGATAAGAAGCGACACGTCCTTGTTTGGGCTGAATTCTTGCACCGATGCAAACAAACGGGTTGGTTTGGGAAGGAGAAATCCCATCTTAAGCTGTTGCGTAAGTTTTTAACGACCAGCAATCGCACCATTATGGAGTGCTGATAGCAGAAGAGGTCCACTAACATCAGCACAATAACAGCAAACAAAAAAAAATGAAATGTGTTTACCTACAAAAACATTGGTATGTGAAACAAGAGGTTGAAAAAGCAATTTAGACAGGGAGCTGGATATTGATCACACTCACCAGAAGATCCATTTTAATTAAATATTAAGAGAGTGTGCTGCATTGATAGCACTTGAGCAGGAATCAGCTCTTACTTCTCTTTTCCTGTCATTTAAGAAAGAAAAAAAAAAGATGCAAACTAAAAGCGAAGACATGCTTTAATAACACTCACAAGTAATTAGACTTGAAGTGTTAAAGCAGGGCCGGGTTGTATCCAACGAATTTTGTATTCAAAGAATATTTTTGTTATTTTTTAAAAAAGGTCTGAGTATGAACATCCGTGCATGAATTTTAATGGAGATACTTAAATGGTAATTATTCCACTCAGGCTCAAACGTAGGTAACAAATGGAATTCAATCAGTGTCCATGCATAATGATGGTCATTAGGAGAAAGAAAATAATAATGACATCCTATCTGCATTAAACCTGCAGACACTTTACACAATGATCCTGCAGCCATTATTGATCTCCATGGAGATAAGCAATTGTCACTTTTCAGCATTGTGCCTGAATGTTAAATACACCTCATTTTGTTTTTTCCGCAAACTATTTCAGGCAACTGTAAATTTACTCCCCTTCTTGAAATCCTCGGGCTCTTTCCATGTGATTGTAATTTTGGCTCATTGTCACAGATAACTAGTCTTTCGCTCACATTTAAGGTCTCACAAGGCTGCAATGAAATGAACAGCAAACCTGAATTTGTGGTGATGGTTTATGAGCTACCTCTGTGTCCAATGAAAGAATGCTTTGTGCGATGCAATGCAGGCGTCCAGACGTTAATGCACACTTTGCAAAGTCCATAGTTAAACTGAAGGAAATCACCTCAAGCTCATAAATTGATATAAAAGCCACAGAGAAAATAAGATGCTAGGTCGTAAACCACCTATTTAATGTTTCCTCCACAGACACATTGTCTTAGTTTTCATCTTTTTGTGTATCTCATTATTAGCTGAATATTGTAACAGTTGCTTACGCATATTGTACACTAGGCAGCTCGCATTAAGTCTTCTCCAAGATGGCCACTTGGTTGAATAATTAAACAAGATCCCCAATCAAATGATCCATGATTTGCATGCCTTCTGTTGCCAACTAGCTCCATCTGTTTGGTTTTGAGAGCTTTGACACAGTGGCTCGTGCGAGTGAAACAGCAATAATGTAATTGTGGATGTGACAGATACACCAGATGATGCAGAGACTGTTCCAAAGTCTGCTCCGACGCATACTGTACAGCACGGTGTCATATGGTCCGCAAAGAAAGCATGACAAAAACTTCTTCAGAAAAAGGCTCCTCGTCTCGATTAACTCTGCAGCGACGGCGCTCGTTCGTTCGGACGCACGCTCCTCGTGCCGGGAAGGTGTGTTTTAAAGCGTCTCTCGGAGCGTGCGTCACAAGTTTATGTACATCTTAATTGAATAGCGGGCTTCAGAGCTTGGCGGGTGAAGGACAACGGTAGAGGGGGCCAGTTTGGCCGGGGGCCAGTGGACAATGCGGAGCGGGCCTCAGCTCCCCGCAGCAGGCAGAGCCCACAACAGGAGAGACAGCTTGTGCTGCTTTGATGGATCTGTCATCGCAGCGAGAGTCTGCCCTCAGCCGGGGTTCAGGTATTCACCGACAAATAATGCGTTGCTCTTGCAGGATACAGTCTGAGTATGTTTTTACTTTTTATCTCCCCCTTACTGATGCGTAGTACCTCTGTTCACTTTATTGTTAAGACAATACAAGTCAGTAACTAAATACAGGGCAACTAATCAATTAAGTTAGAATCAAGGTAAGATCCGCAGTAACTTAATTTATTCCTATTTCTAGTAAAGGATTAAACATTATTAAACAACATCCGCGATGCGCTAAAAATGTGCAGCAAAAGACAATTTTCTCGAGTTGTCGGCCTTTTACATGGAAGCTCACCCGCTTATTAAACCAGCGATGCCAAGGTCATTCAATTAATGTCTCTGCCTTTTATCAGCTGCAGTAGCTCCACATTAACTGAGTGCCACTTTGCCCATCACACTCAAGTGCTTCAGGGCCCAAGACTGAAGCCCACCGCAATCACACAACATACTTTTATCAATTCTGCATGATGAAAATACAAATAAATAGTGACGTGTATTCAAAGCTATGTTCATTGTGTGCTACCTGAGAAAGTTTAGTGTGTAAAATGATCATTTTCATGTCCAGCTTCTTGCGGGTCAACTCTGTGACGGTGTAGCTGCACCAATCACCACAAACCACAGATAATCCTATCATTCACGCAGAACCCCAATATCACAGGCTGCATTGAAAGATTATGTTTGAAAAAATTTCCGATTGAAAAAAAAAAAAACGTTTTGATGAATCATTTTAATAAATATTTTCCAAATGTTGCCAAGCATACATCCCATATATCAGCTACGGAATCAGCAAGTAAAAGATCACAACAATCGTAAATCAAAGTGAAAACAAAGTAAAAAGGATTCAACATTTTATTCATCTCGCGGTGCATAAACATATTTACACGGAGCTGACCAAACAATAATGTGCACAAATGAAACAATCAGCTCCTATCTGCTCTGCGGCCCGCTCCAGAAGAGACGGATGTGAGACGCGCTGGGATTCGCTTTTTCCAAACAGCTCCCAGACTTCCTGATCGGCTGTAATCCCCAGCTTTCACACATAAGTCATTTGAGAGCGATGGAGTCCCCTCTGTTTACTCACTCCAAACCAAATGATCTTTCACAAGTAGACCACTTCAGATGTGAAATGGAATTTGCCGGGCTGTTCCATCCCGACTCTATTTCTCTGTGCGCTTTGCCAATTCCCAAACAGGGTTCCGTCCCTCGCAGGTAATGTCTGGGAGGATTGAGCGTGGCTTCTCTGCTGTTTTAACGGCCCACGGGAAAAGGTATTTGACGGAGGTAAAGAAGTGCACGTAAGCACATACACAGCGCTGGATTTTGCTTTAGTCGCTGTAATGCATTTGTTCATTGGACAGAGGATGCCAATGGCAAAGTGTGAAGGATTTAACATCATAGCAGTTGCGCTATAGTGACTCATATTATTTCACACAGATTCCATGCCAAAATTCACACAGCTCATCCAGGTACGACTTAAAAATACAGCATAATATGAAATGTAATTTCTCATCAACATTGGATATCGTAGATTTACACATGAGAGCAGGGCCGGCCCAAGGCATAAGCGAACTAAGCGGCTGCTTGGGCCCCCCTGCAAGCAGCCCTAGTTTTGTATTATAACCTCACTGTATTCGTTTATAATTTTCGCTATAATAGTATAGCGTGACATTTGTGCCAATAATCTTCTAGCACAGGTGACTGTGCGTGGTGGGAGGGGGGCCCCTAAATAAAATTCTGCTTAGGGCCCCCAAGAGGCTCGGGCCGGCACTGCATGGGAGTTCAAAGAGCGTAGCTGATGGCTTTATCCTTCCAGTGGTTGACAGTGTTACTGCTTTGGTACGTAGTTATGATAAATGGTTGTTTTAAGAGGCCTGCATTTACTTTGTAGAATCATTATGGGAATATTATGTATGAGAAAACAGTCATTAATATTCATTATAATGGCAACATACTGAGCTGAATGCTGATGGAGTGCGTTCGGATCCAAGCACAGGGCCGCCTTTTCTAATGCATCTCCTCATTTCATCTGTGCGGCAATAAATGAAGGTGTTAAGGAGGGTATCTGCGGCGGGATTGGACTTTTACTCATCTTTCCACTCAATCAGTGAGCTCATGACACCCTTGTGGGACATAAACATTACCATAAAACAGCCATAACATGTTCTAACAGAAAGAAAAAAAAAACATTATTATAAACGCCTCATTCAATGTGTATTTCACTTTGGTTGAATTCAGTGTCGTAGTCGTGGTCTCCAAAGGATACAGTCTTCCTATTCCATCTGATAGGGGCTCCAATTGTGTTTGTCTCTGGTAATTGGAGCGATGTTGAAGTGAGGAAGACTGATGCATTTCCAAGGCTGTGTGTGAATGAGGGTGGCTATGGAAGGAAAAAAGGTCAGGCCCCGGACTCGCCTTTCTCCCCCGGGGCCGTCGGCAGTAGGGGCCGGAGAACACCACAAACAATTAAACATGTTGCTTCTCGGGGCAGAGCGGCCGCACTCCTGTTGGCTGGAGGAGCTTTCACCTTAGTGGGTTGCTGTTGTGCTGTTGGTCACTCTTCAGAGCAATAATCTGCAGGTCTGAGCAATCAATACAGACACAAGACAGCTCCGGCCTCCATTAGCGCCGACATCTCTGGAGTGCCTGTGCATGAGCAGGGGAGCACAGAGGAGGCATCAACTAACACGTCCGCACGCACACACACACACACACACACACACACACACACACATTCAAACAGATGTATTCAAGCTCATGCACAGAATCCGCCGTTTGGACATGCACACGGATATTGACACAAATATGTGCAAGGATACACGGTCATACGTGATACATGGACTGACATGGAAGCTACATGTGCATGCTCCCACTTTCACAAAAATATGTTCAACTTTAACTATAAATACTACACCACAATGTATGAAGTAAATGGGTGATTCGTAGCGTTGATTCACTATGATGCTACGCAGCCGTTACATTTTAAACCTTCAAGTCAGTTCAGATATTTAATCACAATATTTTGTAAACATTTGAATTAATTAATCTGCCACTTCAAACACTGAAGAGTGCATCTGCAAAGGAATCACACCTTCAACGGTAATGATTTTGCTCAATGCTCTTGTTTAAGATGAAGAAAAATCCCTGTTTTGAATGAAGCGATACAAAGTTTAACCAACCAAAGGTAAATCTACTTCGGACGGGACTGTGAAAACACTTTGTATGAACCCACACAAATCACACTATTAAGGTTTTCACTAATCACTGATAAAAGCCTTTCAAACATCCAGTGATCTACAGAAAACATGTTTTGCTTTACACGTCATATCGAGTATAAAAATCAGCAGAACATCGCAATACTTACAGAATTTGTTGGCGTGCACGAGAGGGCAGAAGTTTAATGACGGACAGAGATTTCAGCCTTGTGAGGATGCGGAGCGCCTCACTGTCAGCTATGTGGAAGTCATCCGTGTAGTTCCTGAATAGCAGATAATAACAACGTAGCCCTCGGGGACTCTGAGACAGCGCTGTTTGCGCTTAAGCTAGTCCATCCATGTGCCCCCGCTTGCTTTAGAGCCGGAGGTGTAGTGCACTCAACAGGTGAAACACCGTTGGAATATCTCCAACAAGACGTCGCCCTGAGGAAGGCGATGCCACAGCTTGACAATTACACAAATAAAAAGACACGATGAATCGTTCATGTGACACGTCATTTTATTTCTCATGATCAACGCTGTAAAATTACATTGTCTTATTGTCATTATCTTTTAACTTGATTATTTTGAAAAGATTTATGGAAAATGAAACGAAAGCGCAGGACCTTTTTTTTCCGTAGGATGTATGATGTTCTGCCGTTATTGCTTCCCATGTGAACGGCTGAGCACACCCTTCCTGACAAACAGCTTATTTCATTTCCTCCTGTTTGCAATCTGGCGGAGCCATCCTCAGTGTGAAGAATACTCAAGGTTGGTTTGAAAAAGGGCATTTTTCTTTTGCATTCTTATCATTAATAGCTTTATCGCTGTACTGGCAATAATGTGCAGAACAGCCCTGTGGGAAGGTGAATCACAAAAAAATGACATGCTTTGATACTGTGGAGCAGATAATGATTAATAAGAAGGTTCTGCATAGTCTAATCCAAACCAGAAACACTTTACAAATCTATTGTTACAAGGCAGAGGTTTGACCGCAGCTTCCAGAGAAGACAGCCTTCTATTTTATTATAATGTAATGCGCCTTTCTGTCCATTCTTTGGACAGGAATCTGCTTAAATAACCTGCAGCTCTTGAAACATGAGGGAAACTGATATAGTTGTACCACAAAGAGAGGAAGAAAGAAAGATAAATCAAAATGAAGTCGTCATGCCTGGTGTTATCACGTCTCCCCTTTTCTTGCATTTTGTGAGACGTGCGGCAAACTTTCTTACAGGTTCATGTTTGTGCCTTTTTTTCCTGTGTGCTCCGTACTGTTATCGTTCCCCCGCAGGTTCAATTTGTCCTCATTGTTCAGTGACCTTTTCATACCCTTAGCAATTATCTGATGAGTCTATCCGTGCCGAGGGTCAGCGGCGTCGCGTTGTAATCAGCTCAAACACAAGGAGAGCTCAGAGGAGCTTGGCTTGCCATTGAAGGATCCTTAACGTACTACGTTATTAATTACAAAACAATAATCACATGGTCTTTGATGAGGGGAAGCTCATGACAAATGTCAACCTAGATGTGCAGCAGAATCAACAGAAGGAATACTTGATGGTTGTTCCATCCCTGTAATTACCTGCTCCTGAGACTGAACGAGTGTGAACTCCAGCTTTACATCAACATATTTATTTGAAGTCTCTTAGTAACAGAAGATTGTTGGCTAAAAAAATGTACAGGTACCAGCTCCTAACTTTCACACGTCGACGGCAGGAGCCTCCCAAGATGCAAAAGTGCAATGAGCAATGATTTCGAACCAAAAAACTGCAATTATACAGTTGAACTTTATTTAAATAAAAGGTTGCCAGTGGAGTGTAAGTGATAATGGCTTTCAGAGTTCCTCTTTCTGGTGGTGCACACATGCTGTCACCATGCAGTTGGAAGGCGGATGCATGGAGGGGCGGCGGCCCCAGAGAACGCTGCGGTCTTCGTGTGCAAGCGAAGCAGTAATTATTGCTTTCCCATGGATGAAATGTGTCACAAACGCAGTTCGGCTGAGCTGCAGTGACTCTGCCGGATTGCAGCACCGCTACATAGATTGGTAAATACATTCCTCGAGAACAAAATGTCATCGCCTTTACACATTAGACACAAAAACAGTCCAATATCAACGTGTGTGCGTATGGAGGTCAGTGGTAATTAGATGGAAAAAGACGTTTGTTAACGTGACACTGTGTGATCAGATGCCCGTGCTGTTTCTCCCACCACCTGAGATGTGAAATTCCTCTAAAGCTGCAATTATCAGAAGATTATCAAGTTCATGCAGCTACGGCAGGATGCTGTGAGAATGAATTTTGGTTCCAAGAGCACTTGGCTGTTTGCCACGGCTGAAGGTGACAGAATTCTTGCCGATCTTGCACGACGGCGAAGGGGGGCGGGGGTGGACGGAGGCGGCTGGGTGGAGCTTGCAATTCTGAAAGTCATTGCTGTTTGGGCTTCCACCCTGCACCTGACTGCCCCGGTCCAGCAGATCGGCTTTACTCAGCAGATCGCCCCCCCCAGCCCGGCCGAGCACGTGGCTGAAGCCGCCGCCGCCGCCCCGATGCTAATCATTGATCGGACGATTAGGGCCGATGAAGAGATTGTTTTTCTTTTAAAACGAAAGCTGTGATTGTGCATCTCCGACTTGTCGAGAGAGAAAGCTGCCAAAAGATCAATACTTTCAATCACGCCAGAGAGCTCTCCTGTCTGTCACGCTGAGTGAGGTGATTACGAGTGCGTCGTAAGACAATGAAGAACTTCGCGGGGCTTCCTCAGGCGCACTCAGCCTCCTCGCAGGGAGTCTAATGAAGTCAGACCTGCTAAATAGGCCGAAGGAGCCACGTCAGTGCCGAGCCCGAGAGCACGTGTGGACGAAACAGCTACGCCGGGGCCTATTTCTTTACAGAACACAGAAAAACTGCATTACAACACCTCATCCACAGCCTTTATACAAACTATTCTTTCTTGTGTAAGGAGTTTTGAATGGGAAGCCGTGTGCAATAAGGCCACATGGTCAGAAACAGGAAAGAATGAGGGCTTTTTCTTCAGTATAACGAGAGTCAAAGCAATTGGTTATTCAAGGCTGTTGTGTTTTTGTACGCGCTCCTTCCATCTATGACAGGTGTGTTTTAATCTATTTTGACAGTAGATGGAACTTCAGAGAAAATAGAGTTTCACCTTATTTGAAACAGCAGTTAAGATGATTCTTTCCCTAAAAGAGACAGATTGTCATGTCAAAGCTTAAAGCTGTTAAACTACTTTTGTTTCAACTGCACCTGTCAGATAACAGGGGAGAGGAATTGAGCTGAAAACATTGGGCTCCATTAAAAGGACTCCGAACAAAAGAAATGCAGTAAAGTTACGCAATTATTTACAAAATCGCACCAAAAACACTGAGAGGAACAGCCCCACATCTTGACCTCAGCATCGTGCCGATTAAATACCCCGGCAAGACTGCGTAGTTTGTGTTTGTTCGAGGTGTCTCTGTTTTTAACAGGCAGTATGTCGCTGCATCCATTCCTCCGTGGCTGACACCAGCCTTTCAGGGAGCAGGTGACTTGTTAGTACTCTAAGCAACAACGGGAACAGATGTGTCCCTGACAGTGGATGGATGGTCAGGGTCCATCTGGTCAGCGCAGCCCTGGACAGGAATGATGAATACAGCTTCATCAGTGAATAGCTGCCATCAATCGCGCGGCGCGGCGACGGCGGGTGACAGCCACACGCCAGCCGCGGGGGCCCCAGGTGTGGCGAGGCAGCAGAGAGCCGGCTGGCTGCGGAATGCGGGTCAATCAGGCAAAGGCCCGAGCCGTGGAGCACACGCGGCAAACGCAGGAGCGCCATGCATTACGGAGCCGGCAGAGAGGACGGCTTAGTGTTCTTTGATACGGGCTGAGACTGGGTCAGAGATTTATTCCAACACAGGGATGTTACTAAGCCGCCGTGCTAAGGACAAGCACCCGCGCGTCTAGACAAGTCACGGCTCCACCTCGTCGTCCGCCCCCCCCCCCCCCCCCCCCCCACCGGTGGTCCCAAATGAAATGTGCTGCATCCTTGTCAGCTCCGGCGCGTAGACGTGGAGAGGTGCTAAAACACTGACCTTGCTTGGGACCATTCTGTATGCGTTATGGCTCCCCGTTCCCTTGAACTGTCACAACTTTAAATCGAACACTTCTAATGGTTTCATACACTGCGGCCGCCGATCGTTAGGGCAGGATTCTCCAACCGGGTTCCAGTGCGGCTTCGGGAACAATGACAACTACTTTACATCCGGTGAATTGCTTTTATTTATTCATTGTGGAAAGGAACCACACCCGGTCGTTGGTGAAACGAGGTCGTTACAGTCTGAGAAGAAAGGTTTTTCCCAAATGAATTATTTCCATAAAGGGTCAAACATTCATTATGTGAATAATGAAAAATGTTCTGAGTGAATCCATGCTGCACAGTGTTGGAAGAGTATCTTAAACATGAATTCATGTCAAGCAGCTTAAATTTAGATTCCCCATCACACCAGCCGGAATTGGTTTTTCTTATACTTTTTGGATCAATTGCAGATTAATTGTCCTCCTTGCACAGCTGACGTCATCCAGACCTGGGTGTTGTGATGGAGATAGCCTGGCTGTGTGGCATGGAATCAAGGACAAGAGCTAAACACAAGTGCACACGTGACAGAGGAAAGGCTAATACATATTTAATAGTGCATTTCAGTGCTCCGTCCAGGTCACTTGTAATACTTCCGAATCCACATTATTTGATAATTGAAACGAAATGAGGTTAAAATACTTAAATTCTAAAATGGTCATTTATGTTCGTCAATTGAAAAAAAAACTGTTTTACCTCAGTGCTTTCAAATATTAGTGCATATCAACCTATATTTATCTAAAGAATATATGTATATATACATTTGCATGACAGTGAAGAGGCTCGTCGGTGTTTTATGCCGTTTTTCTCTGTGAGCACAGAAAGGTGCTCTTAGCCAGCAGAGAGCTGGTTTTGTACATTTTTGCTGCCCTGTTGTTTTCTCAGCAGGGTGTCCCTTGGGAAAATCAAGTGGAGGGGAAGGCCAAAGGGGGAGGGTCTGGAAGAAATCACACGCGCACACACAAACACACACTCACACACACACACACAGGCGTCACATCTCCCGAACACATTGAGGCGTCTGGTGTCTGATGCCACTTGCGTGTGATTAAGCTTCTGCCTCTAAACACGCTGCGTCTGACGACCCCGCTGATGTGCGTGTGCCCATGTGTTGCAGCGCTAGCTCCCCCCCCCCCCGACCGACGCTGCAGGTGACGGGCTCAACAAGATTTACTATTTGTGTTGGAAGCCACACTTTGCTTTGTAATTCACTTTTTCCTCCATGGACTGACAAGAGCATGGAACGGAGGTTTCACGAGCGCATCTACCCGCGGTGCATACGACCCAACCAAGGCAGAGGGGAGAGAAAGAACAGGCAACAGACAAAGAGAAGCTTTCCCGTCATGCTGGCAGAATGCACCCAGGAGATTTCAGCAGACACACAATTTGCCCCCCATGAGACATTACCGGGAGAAAGTAACATATAACAGGTAGTATTGTGTCATGTGCGTGGTTCACATCTTGCTGATCTTCAAACAAACATGTGCCGGGATGTTGAGTTGTACCAGGTTGGCTGGGTATTTAAAGTTGCATTACCTGAAGGAATTTGACCAGGTCACATGCAAAGATGAACCGCATCTATTAAAGCAATGCTTTCATAACGGAGGAAGACACCGCCGCCTTTAGCGGGAACGCGTCCTTATGAGTTCATTCCATCACAAACCAATATGTTGACTTTTCCGAGGCCATTACCTCATTCTCTTACACAATATCAGCTCGTCGGAAGTATTGATATACGGATCAAAGGGTCAGTAAAACGCCTGATGAAAACACGCGAGCGCTGTGTGACGCACGGTATGTCAACTCATTAGGAAGCAGCTCGGAATGCAACACAGAGGGAGTAGTGCTGGTTACCGCTCAGGTATCATCCCTACAGGTCGTTAGATCAATGTTACGAATGTGGCACGAAGAGAGACGACAAGCAAATGTTGCAAGTTAAATTCCAGCGAGTGCGTTTTTCTGTGTGCTCCAAGTGACGTCTTCTCGCTGCGATCTGGGTCACAATCTTTGCTGTTGGGTGAAATCAGTGGAGTTTCTTTGGAAGCCTTGCTCATCTGATGGTTTTGGTGATGGCAGAAGCTTTCGGATTGCATTAAACTGAACACCAGCCCATGAGAGAGAGAGAGAGAGAGAGAGAGAGAGAGAGAGAGGCCCGAGAGAGAGAACCATACAGAACAAACTAACAATGGCAGCGCCAGTGTTTTTTTTGTTTTGTTATATATATATATATTTATAGCGCCCAGCAGGTGTCAGCCACAACAGCCTCTCTGCCCCCTCTGACACCCCATGGCTGCTCTGCTCCACTGTATGAAAGAAAAGCAGGGAGGAGGAAGGAAAGGAGGGGGGAGGGGGGACGAGGGGGGGGGCGAGGGAGGGACGAGGGGGGACGAGGGAGGAGGGGGCAGCTGCCGCCTGGGATTAGGTACCTGAATCCAATCTTGAGGAGCAGTGGGTTCCAGCGGCGTTAAAGTGTTTTCTGGAGAATTTCTCATGTTCCCCACTAGCTGATTATTTCCAGATTTTAGTTCTGCCTCGGTGGAGATGAGCTCCACGCGGTTTTGCCAGTCGTGGTTAAAATGTTAGCTTGACGCTCACTGGCCATAATCCCATTCAGAGAGCTCATCCCACGGGAAAATTGTTATTCCCACAAACGGATTAGTCCGCATTTGTGAGAATCGTACACATTGAGAGTAATGCAGTAGGTAAATATGTGGAGGTTTTTTTTTACCCTTTATTTAAACCATCAAAAAAACAAAAGGCATTTCCTCTTCCCCTCTCTGCAGTCTTCTTTCCACGGTGTCAGCACTGCTCCGTCTCCTCCGGCTCATTAACCTTGCTTGTTCTTCCACTTCAAAGCCCCGCTAATATGCCCTTATTGCAATGACACTGCACAGCGATTGGTTTCCAGCCGTAATCAATTAAAAAACATATAAGCTTTGAATTAAAAAGGCAAATTCAGGAAGCTGAAAGGAAATGTGCACGTGAGATTGATTTCATTTGTTGGATTTGTTTTGCTGTAACTTGAAGTTTCTGTTTGAATGGTTGCATATTGACACCGGTTTGCATAAAGGACCTTGAATAGATAAAAAGTTAGAAGTAATTCTATTATTTATTTCTTTCATTGTTATTCATTGATTGATTGCGATAAGGCCACAGCTGTTGAATATTGTTCTATTAAAAGATGCTTCCTTATTAGACCCCTGATGGACTAAACATATACGTCCATAACCTCAATGAGTTTTTAATCTGTCAATGTTTTCACATTGAGTGAGCAGAAACAACAGTGACTCATTTCTCTTCATTAGGAGACATTTTGTAAGGAGACATTGAGAGCAGCACAATGCACCACGGGACAAAAGAAAAACACATGCAGACACGAGCAAATGAAGAAACCTTTTTACCAATTTGGGCAGAGCATTTAGAAAAAAAATACGTATTGCAAGACATTCACAAACACAATAGAAATGGTTTCCAGGGGGTATTAAAAAGGAATGCACGCGGCCATGACACACTCGTTGTTGTTGCCATGTTTGTGGATTAAGAAGACTGACCGCCTGACAGCCAACTCAATAACATAATCATAATGCACAAACAGCAACAATAAGTGTCTCCCAGCCTTGTGCAGTATTGTTGTGTAGCCTTGAATTTTTTTTTCAGTTTGTTGTGAGCTCCTTGCATTGCCTTTTCAAAATGCCGCGCATGTTTTGTTTCCGTGTGTTTGCTAAATTGGTAAATATGTTTCGTTGTCTGCTGCTGATTTTTTTCCTCAATTTGCAGTGTGTTTTGCTCTAAGGCAAACATAGAAACAAGCTCAAGTGTTTCAATTAACTGAATTATTAGACGTGATTAACATATAATTCAGAGCACAAAGTGCGTCTGTGTCTCTCCACGGGGCTTGCAGCGTGATCAGAAGCATGTGCATGTTCCCATCCTGTGCTGACGGCCCACGATTACCCGAACACGTTTACATTACACAAAGAGCACAATTGTCTTTTGCTGCTCAAATATAACAAACCGAAGCACAATGTTAAGAGTTGTGCAGAAAAAGGTAAACAAACGTGATTTCCGGTTGTGCGACAGTCACGCACAAACCTCCGACTTTGACGCCTATTTGAACGTAGCGGCTGGTTTGACGTTGTCGTCTTTGGCTTGAGTAGATGGGTCCTTGCTGCTATTGAAGGATCAGACGCTTGAAAATTACCCCTTTTACCGGTTTACATCATTACAGCTGCAGCTTTTCATTTTGTGTTTAAGTGAGTGTAATGTTCCCTACAGGTTTGGTTTTAAAATGGATTGAAATGTGGTCCTTAAACTTCACAATGTTGTCACTACTCACAATGATTCTTAAACGACGTGCGGACGTCGCCTTCTCCGAATGAACTCAGACCGACAGGCACACAAAGAAAGGCTTTAAAGGCTTTATCCTGTGCTATTGTCTTACTGTACAAGTTTCCCTCTCTGAAATGTACAGTCAAATGACGCGAGTTGGCAATGATACAAAAGAATGCAATTAGTAAGAGCTGATCTCAGAAAGACGAGTTGGTGAAATTCCCAACGATTCAGATCAATGAGTCAGAAACCGGAATCCAAAGGACCACGACTCCTGGGCCGAGCTTTAAGTCTTAAACATCAAGCGTAAGAAAACAAATAATTAAAGCTCTTTGATGTGGCTATTCATCGCGAGATGAACAGTGAAAAACCTCAGTGTTTCCACTAATGATGACTGAGGAGGCCAATATGGCAGCGAGATCCAGGGGAATTCAACAAAAATGCTCATTAAAGGGTCTAATAATTAAAATATTGATTAATTAGTCTTACATTGATTTACAGTCACACTGTATCAAACCGCGCGGCTCTAATTACCGTGCCGTTATGCCAAAGGCTGACCTACTCATTTTTTTGTCACATGTAATGAAAAAGAACATTTCTTTAACTGCCTTTTAAATTTTTGACCTGTAAAATTTTAATGGGGAGTACAGTGGGTGTCGAATCGGGATTGGCAGCAAAGTCGTCGGTGGCTAATGTCTGTGAGTCTGGTTAAGTGGCTTTACACACCGGGAGCCGCAACACCTCTCCAGAGGGATTGGTCAGGGTTACTCTCTTTAAACAAAAGTGCATCCAGCAGCCTCTGCAAAGGCACGTTGAATAATTACACCAAACTTGACTCTTCTAGTGTTTCCGGGCACTTTTTTTACAAAGCGTGGAAACATCTGTGAAACACCCCCCAAACTGTTTTTAAGAAGCATGGAAATGCACTTATCAAAGTTCTTTGATACAAGCACTTTTTGTGGCTGGTATTTTGCGGTTAGTTAATGAAGAGGTGTTGAGCAGAAGTTGAATCCTATTTCCCACTCCACAGAGTCAGAAAATGGTACTTCAGACACTCAGGAATCCCAATTTTCCTCCTGAAATTGGAAATGTGGAGACATGAGAGCGAGGTGGAAATCATCAACAGAGTTTTGGCTGACCAGCGGTAGAGTGCATTGCTGGATTTAACTGTCCACATATGTCTCTCTGTCCATCACTATGCAACCTATTCTTTCAAATATGCTATACAGTATTTGGGAAAGATGAAAATGTCAGTGCAGCTGTGGCTCGGATGAAAAGACTACTGATTTAGAATTGCACAATGGACGGTTACGAAAGAATCAGAGGGGGTGAACCATTTCTAGTTGAAACTTAGCAACAGAAAGTTCGAGATGTATGCGTATTATTCGAGTTGCCTTGAGCCGCTGGCCTCAAGCGGAGGTCAGGAGGCTGCAGAGGTCTGTCCAACTCGCATTTTTCTAACTCCACAACCCCCACATTTTTTTCTTAACCATTAGAGCAGTTAGTAGGATATTTCCTAAAGCGAGCTTCTTCAATAGGACAACCAACCGGATCTACCAAGACTATCACCTACACCCTCGAGATCAAGCAACAAACCAAACAGGCACTAGTGCTGCAAAGAGAATCCCCACTACAGGGAGATGTTTCAGCTTTAAAGACCTCGCTGTTTGTGAACAGAAAACACGTTGAAAAAGTGTTTATTTTCTGTGAAGCCATATATGAGCACATACTAGAAGGAATGGAAGTGATACAAGTAATAACAGGTCAATATAATGCATAACGCATAATGGGGCACTTTTCATAAATTGCCATCACACAATCACTTAAAGCCTCCCACCAACCTCCCACCCGATTCCAAACGCTTCTCAGTGGCACATTAAGAGGAGCTGCTGTTTGCAATGTAACCATTAAATGTTGTAGATAGATAAATAGATAGATTGATAGATAGATAGATACATATAAATATATATACGTATTTACACGTATGGATAAATCGATTGAATGGTGGAAATTCCACTCTAAACATATGAAATCTCACATTCACAGCAAATCCATTAATAACAATTTGAGGAAACATAGCTGATATCTTAAAATCATATTCCGACATCATCTGAACAGTAATAAACCTCCATGATTTTGCTGCATTAGAATCAATAACCAGCCTTTGTTTTCAACACGTGTTTGCATTCCAAAGGAAGGGAAGTGACTTCTTCGATGGACAATCCCAATCTCAAAATTGTCACAGTGTCACATTCTGTGCCATAATATCTAAGGACTAACTAACAAAACACTAACTGTGATTAGAACGACATATTAAACCGTCAAAGTTATTGTTGATAACCTTTTTTTTTATGGAAAAACATTTTTTATAATAATTATTTTGGATATAAGCAAAAGAGACTTTTAACAAAAAAATATTTTTCTTCCACTGGCAACATTTTTCTAAACTCCAAATCAAATTGATAACTAAATCGTTCCTTAGTTAAAAAAGGGCTTAAATGGTCAAAAACTAGCTCTAAAGTTGTTTTATTTCATGGTGCAACCCACCAAGACACACTCATTCAAATTTCATGACCATCCCTTAGAGGTCCCATTATTATGTATTATATTACACATCCTGCCAATAATAGTGAATAAAAGGGAGGGTGAAGGACTGGTCATGCTGCCGCATCATTAAAAAAGCAAATCACAAATTTGGAGGAAAAGAAAAACAATGTTCATAGTAAAACTCGGGCGAGGTACCAAAAAAACAAAATCAAGCCATGGAATATCTGATCGAGGCTTTGTTCTGCTGTGTAAGATAGGAAATATAAAACTCACTACGTGATTATTAATTGGGGCCATTGTAATTTGAGGATTCCGGGCTGCATATTGTTGGCGGCCCTCCACGGGGTCCGTCTGAGCGGGAACGTGTCGAGGGGGAACCAGCCAGGACGCCTCGGCCATTTAGAGAGCAGCTTGCCGGTCGCACATCGGCATACCAATGAGAGGGGTTAAAAAGGCACGGCTCCTCTCAGAGACAGCCCTCCTCCTCCAGCTCGGCTCCAAAGGGTCTCAACGGGCTAATTTCCAAAACCACCTCTTAATGTGGGCTCGTGTCAATCACCTGAAACAGACAGCTTCATCCCCTGATGTGGAGTAGTCACGGAGCAGACCAAAGGAAAAATCACATCATTATTACCATTAGCTGGGGAAATTGTTGATATTTAAATTACCGTGCTGAAGCCTAAATCAAACAAACGTTATCATAGTTACTACAAAAGAACGAAAGAGATCTCTTTGTTATCACAAATTTTGGGTAAATTGTTTTAGTTTAATGGATAGAAACGTACAGATGAATGGATGTGTTCAAAATATCTGTTTCCTAATGCATTTGTTATGCAGTATTAATGAGTAAACTTCTTTTTTATAAACTAATATTAAATACTTCAGGAAACGTGTGTGAATGCAGTAGAATTAATAAGTGCAGTGCTTCAGATGGCCGATCGCGGCCACTGAAACGCCATGAAGCCCTATAGCTGAATAATAGCAGTAATGTGTACTGGTGACATCTCAATAGAGAATGCACATATAACATATACATATAAGCTTTATACTCTATATCAGTGATTCTCAAAGTGTGGCACGCGTACCACCAGTGGTACGCGGGTCTCCCTCTAGTGGTACGCCAAAGAATCACTGAAAAAAAACATTAATTTACATTTTCTTTTACATTTTTTAAAAATGTTTACTAAACATTTAAGTACAGTACAGTTTTATTTCATCTTTAAGAACTGTTTTTTTTTACAATTTTAGTACAATGTTTATTGAACTTTTATGTGCAATACATTTTAATTGAATCATTATTTAAGTACAGTTTTTTTTCTTCCTGTATTTAAGCGCAGTCTTACTGTTGAATCTGTATAAAATGTTACAATGGCGGACAATATTAAATATACTTCTTTAGGAATAAAACCTCTGCCTTGTTTTTGATGAATACTTAGGCCTACCACGCCACTGCCAATTATTTTCCGAGGTGGTACTTGGTGTAAAACGTTTGAGAACCACTGCTCTATATGTTCCTTAAAACGACTAATGACAAAAGATAAAAGAGACACTCAACCAAACAGGGTAACACGAGGCTCCCTGTAGCCGCTGTGTAGCTTAAGTTGAGACACAACCGACACAACCACACACTCCACTCAACTTCCCTGAACATTGGATAGCTGAGAAACCCAGTTCTGACTTTTTTGTGTTACGATCCAAGGTGACACGCGACACCAGAAATGATGAGAAAACTGTGGGGAGGTTTCCAGCAGATTGATTCCCCCCATCGCTGCGTTCTTTTCTAGTTAGCCTTTTATTGGCTACAAAGGTAGAATCGTTGTGAAGCGGCGTAAGAGAGGAGTGAACCGGCCTGCCCTGTTTAATCCACGGGGGCATTGAAGGGAGGGTGATCACTTCTTCAGAGCACAAAGGCCTACAAGGAAATCAGTGCGGTCTATGAGATCCCGAAGCTGATTTAAAGCAGACGTCCCCAGCTTGGGCTCTAGGCCTTCAAAGGGAATAAGGCCATCCGGTAAAATAGCAACGTAAGGCTCCAGAGGAAAAGCACCGTTCATGGTCAAATAAGGTCTCAGGTTTGAACGGAGACACTGTGTGAAAGATTCATGCTTGTTACTGAAAGAAAAACTGGGGACATGAATTATTCAGCTAATGCAGAGCGCACTTAAGTTCCAGATATGTGTAAACATGTAAAAGTTATTCATGATGTAGATATGCTGTGCGTACTTTTCCAATTTTATGTAAGGTATGTGCTCTTAACAGCAAGAAGGAAATCCTGGGATTGTTTCCCCTCACGGGCAGATGGGGTTCATCTTTATCCAAAAGCCAATCATAGCAGAACAGCGGCGAAGTAAAAAAAACCACGTCATTCATTTAGCAACAAAGAAGGAAAGGAAGATAAGGATATTAGTTATTTGACTGAATGTTCTTTTTCTACTGGAAAACAAAGCCTTCAGATACAGAAAGATTTGAGAGCCAGGGGCAATTTCTTAGATAATCAGTGTTCTTGGTTTTCCTGTGACATTGTCATCTTTATTTCAAAGGCATTGATTGCGATTATCAGCCATACCTGATGATGTGCATTCATTCACAAAATGTTAACATTATCCCCCCCGCAAGCGGTTCAAGTTCATGTAGTTTATTATAAATAACCTGTGTGCGCGACGGCGTCTTTGTTGCCCGCGCAGGCTGAGAAGCAGAAATCCTAAAAAAGTAAAAGCCAAATGAAGGAACTCTTACTTCAATGCACAATGCAAAAAATGCCATCAACGTTATTATTCAGTCACCTCTATGGTCCTGAATTTATATCATACGGACCTCATGTGCTGAATCCTGATTGCATGAATTTCCATTTCTTCAATATCTGGGGAATCTGAGAGCGGAGAGAGAGAGAGAGAGAAAGAGAGAGAGACACCCGGGATGATCTGGCTGAGAGAGGCACACACGACATTAGTGCAAGTGCTGAAGATCTCTCCTCTGTCAGGTGCTATGGAGACCATTCATTTACCTTTATTACCTTGAGGCATTTATTTTTATTTGTCACATAACTTCAACTTTTCATATCACCTCTCTATCACCTCTCTCTCTCTCTCTCTCTCTCTCTATATATATATATATATATATATATATATATATATATATATATATATATATATATATATAGTATAAAGTTGTTTTTAAAATAAATGTGTGAGAAAAGAAAAATAATTTTATTCAAATGCATTAGTGCGTAAGAAGTCACAGGTGACCTGAATAGGTAATATCTTTGATGGGATGATTATATGGGAATGTGTAAAGACAAAGTGTGTTGTCTGGTAACAAATGGAGGGAAAGGGACATTTACAGCATCGCGCCAACGTGAAGAAATGTTAAGTATTCATTTCAGATTGATGGTGTTTTTCAGATAAATGCATCATCGATCTTCCTCCGAAGGGATCAGGGATGGACACTTTCAGGCAGTGTCTCCTCAGAAAACAACCACTTCCTCATCAATAATACAGCCACATCTCAAGTAGAAATCATCAAAAAAATAAAAAAAAGGCCCCATGGCCTTCAGCTCTCCGTCTGTGTCGCTGCTTCCTCTCTCGAAGGTTTAATCTTCACCAGGGGTGAAAGTAGAGTGAATTTCATAGCGGTACTTCTACCCCAACCTTCATCACTTCATATTGTTCTTATCCTGTCCCGGCTGCAGCCCAGGCCGTTTAAATATATACAGAATTGCACCGTTAAAACAGCTAGATTATTTAAATTACTTAAATGAAATCATTACAGACGATCGGGGAGAGGGGGGGAGGGGCTCTGTAAGTCCTTCTGATGAGACATTCTCTGATGCACCAGACAACGATTTAATTGTCTGTCTGTAATGTGTTTTTGTTTTTTTTTACACATTAATCAAGTTAACTTACTTTCCTAAAATGATAATGGGGTCAGGAGCAGAGAGGTTTTCATGTGGGAAGTGCGGTCGTGACTGGTTGCATAGCCTGCGTGGGTTTCGCTAGGCAGTTGCTGTGCTCTCTCTCTCTCTCTCTCTCTCTCTCTCTCTCTCTCTCTCTCTCTCTCTCTCCGGCACTGTGTGTGATGCACACTACTTTAACCCCCCGATCTGCGGAGAAAGACAATGAATACTTCATGCTGTCTTTCCGTCCTGGTCACCTGAGGCCTCATTAGCTGTTTGTTAAACATCAAGCCGTCTCAACAGCCTTCACAGGAACATTTAACTCACCCTGTAAACACATGATGAATCTGATTCAGGATGAAGACAAAACCTGCTTCACATCCTGACGTGGTAAAACAAACAGTATGCATATTTAAAGAGACTTTAATACAACCCTGCTTATTACAAGACATACATATTACAAGACAAACATAATTAACCCCATTATTTGAAGTGTTGCCTGCACATGCAAAATATACCTATTTATTTAGGCGACAAGAACTATTTCTGGGTATAATCATCGAAAGGATGAATGTTAAGTTGTGCTAACACCTCAATGCAAAGACATTGTTTAGAAGTCCTTGGGGCTCCATGATTTCAGGGAGCAGAATACAAGTGTTCACATACTTTAGTTTGAGTGTTAAGAGTTAGTGAAGAATGAGCACAGGGAGCACGTTTGGAACAGGTGAAGATCTGTAAGTGTTGTAAAGTGTGATTTTTTACTTTGGGGAAACGGTCCTCTGTCAGCGGTGCTGAAACGGTGCTATCCTCATCTCAAGTGCTGCTTCACAGATGTGCGGAGCAATCTGCTTCGCCAAAAGAATTACAATGTAGAATTACGGGAATTTCAATTTCCTGTCGGGGCTCTCCAATCCATGGAAAAACGGGGTTTGTGGAAAAACTGTTTTTGGAGTGCCTCTGAAGTACATGGATGAGAAGGAAGAGACAAGGTTATGCAGCTGTGTTTGTAACACCCTTGTAGTCGGTGACATAGTAAATATACAATAATACAAAAAAAGGAAACAAATGACCCTTTTGAAGAAATGTCGCTCCTCACATTGATTACACATTATAGCTCATCGTATAGCGAAATAATCTTTTTGAACACAGCAAGAGGTTTTTCCCACTTGAGCATCAGTATTGACAGATTTCAGGCTAATCACGGTCTTTGTAGTTTCATCATCTTAACCACATAAGATGTATCATTAAGGGAAAAACAAGCCCATATAGGAAGCAACCTTTTATGAAAACATGGGATATATTATGTTCCACGTGATGTCCATGCTTTTCTTTCTACAGTACTCGCACTGTACACAGAGTCAAATATAGTGTAGTTTATAACGGAATCGAATAAGTTACTGGACAGCATTGTTAACGCGAAGTTCAGAAGCTGCAGGTTTTTATATTAGACTACATAATAAAATTACCTGACAGTACACGCGGTCAGTTAAAATGCTTTGGCTGCTGCACAGGCTATGTGTCTTGGCTCTTGTCCCTGTCCGTCTTTGGCAGATATTGACTCAGCCGAAGAAAGTCTTCCTCGGGACTCATTTGCATTTTTAAACAAACAAGGTTAATTAGTGAGCTTTCAAGATGCTGTGAGGCGGATTTTGTCACCTTTAGCCAAAGCCAGGCCTGCTGTTTAGCCCCGTTCCCAGTATTGTTTCCAAGCTACGCAGACCAGCCTTAGCTTGAGATCTAACAAAGACTTCAGGTTGCAGTTTTAGTTTGAAATCTCCTGCCATCGTTGGTCTCAATTCATGTCTTGATGGTCTTTCCTCCTTTTTTTCTGTGCAGCAGTTGTGCGTGTCGTGTCTCCTGTTCCGTCTGCGTTTGAGTCGTCAGATCGCTTCTTCATATGTTTCCCATTGTAGCTGCCTGCCCGCCTCTGATTGAATCCAGCCGTGTCTAATCACGT
Source organism: Apeltes quadracus (assembly GCA_021346845.1). Taxonomy (NCBI): domain Eukaryota; kingdom Metazoa; phylum Chordata; class Actinopteri; order Perciformes; family Gasterosteidae; genus Apeltes; species Apeltes quadracus. The sequence continues at coordinate 14,722,130 of CM037932.1, forward strand.
ACACACCGGCGCTTTGTCTGGTGCACGTGTTTGATCTACTGTAGCTGCTCCTGTTTCGTGTCATCTTGCGCTCTCTGGTTTACTTGGAGTCTCCGCGTCGCTACTTTCGTACTCACCTGACGTTTCTTTATTAAAATCACTGTTGCGTCTGCCGCTCGTGTCTCTCTGCGTTCGGATCGGTCCCCAGTCTTGTCTTTTTTTGCCCGACTGCGACAACAATAGTTTCCTCAATTTTGGAATCTCCGTCTCTGCTCCCAGAGGTCAGCACTGTCAGCATAAAGCTACGCTAGCGTTTATTTGGAGTTGTGTTTCTAGTCGTGTGTCAAACAGTCACTCCTCTCGTAGTTTTGGTCCTCCACCAAACCCTGGGAGAAATATCTCGACCCCTTGGCTGGTAAATACTGCACCATGTCCACTTTCTGTTTGCTTTGACAATGATCGTGTTGTGTGAAGATAGTCATTGTAAAGGTACAAGTGAATGCCAAACAAACTGCTACACACGTACAGCCAGTAAATTCTATTCCCATGGCTCAGTCAATGAAAAAAAATATCCTGGCAATTAATCCAGCACCGTGCGAGATGGCCACCTCTGCAAACCATAACACATAAACATGTCTCGATCCCTGTGTTCAACAGCCTGTTATGAACAAAGATGCCGTCGTTTCTTTTTAGTATGCAGTCAGGTCCGAGGTCATGGTTTTTTTGTCCGTATCCCATATCCTCGATTCATCTTTAGCAAACCAACCAAGCCATGTGTGGCGGAAGTCTTTCTCTGCTGTTGGTATCCGGGGTCAAAGAGGACTCCTTTGAAAAACGGGGGAAGATAGGAATACTGGCCATCACTAAATGAAAGGGGTTTACAAAGCTGGAACTATTCTCTTAAATGTCTGACCAGAGCACGCTGATATGTAGCGGCAATACTCTTAAGTGCAAATATTGCTACACCTGCTCCATCCCTTTTGTAGCTTTATGTACACACAGGCGCATCTGGACGGCTCTGTACCGGGATTCAATTAACTTGTGTTATAATAAGGGGCAAAGACTGGCAGTTAGCAGCACACAACTGAGGTCCAGAGGTATGATTGACGTTAGCCTTCATTCAACCTCGGCCTGAAAGGAAGCGCTAAGTAAACAAATAGCGTGCTCTGAAAACATTTTGTGTGTATTAAACTGTCCAGAAACCCTCCGATTCTTTTGGTAACGTGAAATGGAGTTTGCACGCGGGTTGCTGCACGACGTACCGTTGCCGTCTACCAGATCAGGGCTCGAATTGTGTATGCAGCGTTTGCTGTCAGGGCGAGCTGTATCCCACACTGGCCTTTATCTGAGGGAGGACAAAGCCCCTCAGATAAAGACAGGACTTTGAAGGGACGATTGGTATATTAACCAGTGTCTTATTTACTTCACAAGAATGGTGTCTTTGTTGTCTTTTTATTATTATTTTATTTATGTGAAACTCATTTTCTTCATAATAAAATGGAGACCAACACTGGATAGTTGTGGTAGGCATATTTCTGCGTATTTCATTGCAGATAATGATATTTATACATAGTTCCTGAGTTAAATGGGTTTCTATTTGCGCTGGATGAATGACCATCAGATCCTGTTTTGAACCTTTAACATCAGTGCACATTTCAGCCTTTCTCTGTTCTTGGAATTGCCACAGAATTTATATCAGTCCTGTTGTTGGGGAGACTTACATGTAAGCTAAACACACGCCTGATTGAAGAGACAAACACTTCCAGGTAACATACCTCCATCAAACTAAGCAGAAATTTCGTTCGTGGGGAAACAAGAGATAAATTTCCTTCATTTTTGGTGTCAGGAAACTTTCAGAGTGAAGAATGGACTACATAAAGGCTCCAAAAGATAAAAGCATAAAAGCATGACCACCACAATGTACAACTGCATCCAACTAAATCTTTTACTGGGAGGTCGCTTGCGATTGACACTTGGTGTTACGCCATCCAATGGACCTAAATGGACCCCTTTTTGGACAATTCTGGTTCCGTGATATCTGTGAGAAGCTTGAGTAAAGCAGGACATCGTCTCTCCTCTTCTTGGACGGCACAGCAGCAATGAGAAGAAATCAAGCCCTGGTGTGTTGAATCATTTCTGAGTTGACAACATTAGCTTTGATTAAGTGTAGGCAAAGCATGTTCTGTAAGCCACGAAATATCGCAGGTCATGACCCTGGTTTTTCACTGCATCTTGTAGGCACTTTAATGTTTGATAAACTCCTCAAAAAGAGGCTTTACACCCTGAAGGCATGATCTCGAACAGGTTCCATGGCATCCATGGCATCCAAATAACACACAGGAAAGCCAAAAAAGGTTGTCTGTAATAAGCCATTTTAGCTCTCCATGTTAAATCAGATTATGTTTTTTACAGCGATTTAGTTTATAAGTCCACCCTGCTGGTAACCTCCAAGACATTTAATCTTAAAAAGAGGCTGATTTTCAAACGTGCGCTTATTGAGAGAATAATCCGCATTGCTCGAGGTGACCGCCACGTCTATCTTCTTTAAAGGAAACAGTAACTTCTGCCAACTACAAGCAAACCGTGACTGCGGCACTCGGCAAACGGCCAACCGAACCCCGGGCATCAAACTCGTTCCACCCACCCTCGTGCCAAAGGCTCTGGGCATGCGCGTAGCCGTGTTCCCACACCCAGGCCACTCGATATTACAGCGCGAGGCTCGAGACGAGGCCGCTGTGTTAAGATCAGCGACCTCCGCGAAGCTGCCTCTCGAGCCCAGGACGTTTGAAACACCGTTTTGGAAGAGTTATTGCCACTGACCTGAAATCGCAGGATAATGATGAATAACAGCAGCGGCAGCGTTTACCAGCAGCCACGTCACGTCACGCATTAATCCAGATTCACATTGATTTTCCAGAGTGAAATGTGTGTAATTTATGTGCGTGCTACTTTTATTCCTTCATGTTGCTGTGGAACTTACGGGACAGTATCCACCCCAACAAACATCGATCAGCATCAGAGACATGATTAGTCAGCAGAGTCTCGGCTCTGCAGAGTGAAGACACAAGCCAGTGTTCCAAAGCTGATTATCTTACACTTTTGTCACTATTATCTTACACTTTCTTTTTCTCACAATTTCCGTTTACATTCTATTTTAAAACTTCTCACGCTACCTTAATCTTCTGTTTCTATTGTGCTGTTGTTAGAAAATGGTTTGATACCCTTTTTCTGCATGGATCAGCGACGATTTATTTTTACAGTACAGCTTAATTTTCTTTCATTCGTTTGTAATATATTTACGTGAGATACATAAATCTTTTATTTATCTCATATTATAATATCGCTCATATTACAAAAATGTACTTAATTCTAATTGCAGCCTATCAATCACCTTAAATACCATAAAAACAATTTACACCTGCAGGCAATAGTGAGAAACTAGCAACTGTATATTCCTAAATTGAATTGAGTTGATGTAGGCAACTAGTAAATGGAATAATAAATGCATAATAGATGCATATGGTGGTGTCTGTGTTTGGATTCTTTCTGCCCTCTAGTGGTGGGGGAGTCATTTCACATCAGCTCATTAGTAAGATGCCAGTGTCAAATGATTGGCAGTAATTAAATAGATAAATGTCAAATAACAAGTTGCCGATGCATATTGAGTAGTTATATGATACCTGCATGATATAGAGATAAATACTCACTAATATTTCAAAAGATAAAGGCCACTGTCTCGTTCTTTGTATTTGTGTCAATTCAATGTTTAGCTCCTTGTCCTGGAAGAATTGTAGTACCGCAAACGAAGATTAGAACAAAAGATTTTAACACACGCATCAACGTCAATGCTAAAGCAGAATAGATTAACATCATTCGAAATTGACTGCATAGTACAGTAACACACACCCTGACTCTGAGCCAGATTGGACGCAGAGAGAATCTCCTCACAAATGCCCAGCAAAAGGTCAGCGCGGTATTGAATTTTTGTAAAAATATTTTTCAAAACACCTCCTGGCATTGCAAATATTTTTGACGACTGCGTAATACTTTGGGGAAGGATGAATCCCATCTGTCTTGCACACAGATATACCGCTGCACAACGCCGGCCCATCTGCGCCGAGAAACACTGCTGTGGGTTATTCATCGATTGGAATATGCTGCTCTGCTTCTTTTCTAACCGAAACTCACAAATGGGCCGTTTCCTGATTCTTCCACCAGGCTCCCTAACCTGCTCAGGAGTCACACGCACACCGTGTAGCAGAGTGGATCTAATATGTGTGTAAATGCGCTCACACATGCCCACATATGTGTGTGTTCGACTGTGAACACTTTGACCCATTTTGCTGAAAACACAAAGGACAATATGTCGTCCTATATGTCTGCCGTGGTTCTCAAGTCTCTTCTTTCTTTATGGTGGGTGAATGTTAACGATCGCAGTACTTTGACTGTGCGATAATATTCAAACATCTCAGCTTTAGTATTTTTTTCTTGTACCTTCTTGCCTTCAAAGTCCAAAATGTTTTCCTCGCCAAGACGCCCCTCCCAGTGCCGACCCCCGTTGTTTTCCCTTTTCTTATCCATCCTTTTGATCACCTAAAACATCAGTGCACCACCACTGGGCGCTGCGGTTTGTGTCTCCCTGCTGTCCATCGCTCGCCGCCTGCCTTCCAGTGAGAGCGCCGCCCCGCTGAGCCGCCGCCCGCTCGCCAACCTCCAGTGTTTGTGGGAGAAGTGAGCAGGTTTTACATGCAGGACTGCCTTAATGTTGTACAGTTGGTGGTCAGCCACACAGGGTGCTGCACTTCACATTCACTGTTTGTTCATCTGTGCAAGGCCAATCCTCTTTTTCTGTGTGTGTGTGTCTGTGTCAATACTTCACACACGCACAAACACTATGTATGTTACACGCAATAAACCAATTTTTATCACAAAGGGAAAATCTCCTTATTAAATAACATGAAAGAAATGTCTTGTTCGATATATTGTGTAAACACACGGCTCGCTGTCTGAGCGGTAGAGGTATGCCTTTCAACTGGGGATTAGGAGGGGACGTGGCCTCTGCAGGGCTCCCTCGGAGCGAAGCCAGTCCTCCCATGTTAATTTCTCAAGGTCAAGAAGAACCTCTGCAACGTTTCGGCTTTGAAGGTGGACGCGGAAATACAATAACAGGAACCCTGCTGCAACGGGGGGAAAGAAGGGGCACAGCGGTTCTGGAGCTTCCACACTCTGGAGCTTTTATATGACTTCATTCAGGAGTTGGTTTAACTTCTGACTTGGAACATAATAAAAGCAGTAACTCACGATGAAGAAGAAAACACACGCTGATCTGCTGTGTTATTGCAACGGAGCATCTTTCTGCTGCTGGTTCCTGCAGGAATAGGAATGTATATGATCGTTCGTCACTCACAGTCTAACAGTTATTTTACGAGTGGCTCTGTCGCGATGTAATTGAGCTGCTTTACATTGTAACGAGGCAACAAAATGCAGCGGATTAAAGCAGACCTTGTTCCCTTATGTGTTTAAAAATAGGGCTTTGGAAACATCGCGTGCGCCTCGCCTTTTGAGATTTAATGACTATCCTGTGACTCCGCGGAGAACCACTGCCAGTAATTGATTATTAAAACTTGAAATTGCAAACCACATCAATTATTTGACGAGTTTACGTGTTATCCTTGTAATTATCAAAGCTCGGCACTTACCGATTGCCGGTTCCAAGACCCCCAGAAAAAAAAGATATATCCGAGGTTAAAAAGGCGATTTATGGAGCGAGCGCCATCTGGGCAATTACCTAAGACAAAATGCATTAGCAAAAATGCTCAATATACACAAGGATATTCCCTTCACACACCACGGAACAACCACGGTCTTGAAAAATCTCTTGCAGTGTGTGAAAAGGCCTTTACTGTTTAAAACTCTCATGTGTGTGAAATGAACTCTTAAAGTACGTTTAACTGTCAGCCCTTAGGAATCTTGCACAATGAACATTTGACAAAGTCTCAAATATCATGCAACAGCAAACGGCATGTATTTGCTATTCATCGTGAAGCCTTTTTATCAATTCATAATTTAAAGCATCTTTTAGACATTTCGCTATGTGGTATTTCAAACGTCGACGCAAACAAAACCCCCAATGCTCTCGTTGTATCTTCAATTTGCAGTGGAACAGTTAAAGCCTCTCACCTTCACTAAATAGAGAAACGTTGCTTCATTTCCTCCTATGTTCTGCCTGGATTCATACCCAGGCCCAAATAACGGCCCTTTGAGGATCAAGGGCCTTCACTTCATTAGGGATACAGTAATCAGTCATTCTTCAAAGACAGCGGTGCCAGATAATTGAATACAGACGTGGGGGAATGCAAGGAGACGGTCATTTTAGCACGCAGGGAAGTTGACAACCCCGAGGTGGAAAATTTGACGCCGTGCGAGTTGGAGCGCAGGAAGGAGTAAACGGTTAACACCGGTGGTTGTCCACGAGGGCCACAGAGCGAGTGCAGACGGGGGTCTTTATTTACTGGGAGAAACGCTGTATCCACAGGCCGTTCGGGCTGGATGGAGCTGGATGAATTCATTAAAGGAAGCGCAGTCTCTCCCAGCTTCCATCTCTTCCCCTGCAGCCAGACGCCGATCAATTGCAGGAATACATCCAATACAACATTTAGCACCAGACCTCGGAAGCAGGGGTGCATTTAAGACTTCTCTGTGTGCGCACATCTCCCCTGGATGTTAGCACGGAATCAAAACGCACATTGAAGGAGGGGAGGGGAGGAGGTACAGGGGCAATGTGTCTGCATCACAATAAAGATTGTTTAACGCCAATGTTCAAGACAGGACATCCTCCAGTTTACTATCGTGTAGGGAAAAATGACATCCGTTAACAATTTCTTTAATTTTTCATATCCAAAGGAGTCCAGTTGTAAATAATAAAAAAAATACTTGCACCAGTAATATTAAATTACTTATCAACATCAGAAACAGGCAAACAGCGTTTTTTGTTGGTGAGACTGTAAAATCGATAAACGCTCAGTACCTGTGAAGTTTTAGTTGAACAACAACTTTAAGTCCAAGTAACTTAACATGTACCGATAAAATGGCTTATTCACGTTATGTCATTTAAAGTGAATAAGAAACGTTACTTTTAAACATAAACCTATACCAGTAGTACCATCTAGTGGTTCCGAAAATCCTTTAGGTGGAGCAGTGGCGACGGTGATGCATGGAGTAGAGAGGGTGTCCTGGGAACTACATGGTTGGTGGTCTAAATCCCGGCTGCCCCAAGTGTTCTTGAGCAAGATAGCTAACCTCTAATTGCTCCGCAGGAAAAAATGTATAAGAGATGGGTTAAAAATGCTTTGGATAATAGCGTCAGCTAAATGACAGGATACATGTGTATGTACATATACAAGCGCTGCACAAAGAATTACGTATTTCAGTTTTTATAAAACTATGCAGTCCATAACATTCATCGTTTAATGCACTGTTGTCCAGCTGGAAAAAAACAAAGAAAAAAACACAATAAAACAGAATGCAGGTAATTTCAATTATGACACCGATTTAAAATGTAGTTTTTAAAAGCTGATGCATCACTGGCTTATTGAAAACAAACAATACCTGAAACAATATTTATCCACCGCAGTGGAAAACTGCAAACCTGAATCTTTGGAAAATATAAAACTTAAATTTCAATTGAACTGAATTCAGATATGATCAAAATCAGTAAAAGTATTTGGGATTTCTATCGTAAATGGCTACAGTCTCAAATGAGTGAAATACACATTTCACCACCTTTCAACTTAATTCATGTAATAGAAACCTCTTATTTAATCACATCGTTTACAATTAATTTACAGTGCGGGCTTGTGAGGTTGAGTGCTGTTCCCCTCCAGCCGTACATTCTCTCTCTCTCTATCTCTCTCAGACACTTCCTGATAAGTTGTCCAAGCACTCTTTTCTTTAAAAGAAATACCTGAATGCTTAGAAATACAATGACAACGAAATGTAACATAGCTTAGTTTTACTAAAATTGGACATGACAGGTGTTGTGTACAACAATTCACAGAATGATATGGTTTCTAATTAAAAACAAGGTGTTTGTATATTTAATTATTGTATACACATTACAGAAGACATTTGATTAAATTGTCTTCAGTGAAAACTCAAATGCAAGCTGCTGCAGGATGTTCTCTCATCACGGTGCCACACTCAGCTCTACCATACAAAGTACATAAGTCATGTTTGATTAACGGCCACGCCTGGGCACATTACAGCATCAACAAACACAACTGCACACCATCTTTTTCAGCACATGGTCAATTATCATGTGGTCTGTTGTCAAATTCAACTTTGTCCGAAACATCGAAACCAGGAGGAACCACACAGCACAGTGTGAACGGGGAGAATAGTGCACAAATAACAGTGGTTTTAGTTAGCATGGCTGTTAAGTCTGTACATCTTTCTTCTTCAAGGCACAAGAAACCTGGGAGTGTACGTCCAGAGCGGCCCCGGAGTAAAGCTGCCCCGTTCACAGGGTGATCCGGGCACAGTGGTGCTTCAGCTTGCAGGGCAACACCCCTCGGTTCAGCTGGTAAAACTCCACCAGCTGGATCAAGTCAGAGAACCGCGTGTGACCGTCATCCAGACTGTGGAACACCTCCCCTTCGTCGTCCACCTGCAGGGCCACAAATCACACACAGATAGATGGCTTACTAAATGTCAGGCTCGACTGTGGAAGGAGGTTGTGGATGATTAAAAAGAGGGGATTTTACTCACAGGTAAGATCTGAAAGTGTTTGATTCTCTGCATGTGGCAAAGTGACAGGACGAACGTCTTTGGGTTGCTTTGGCTGTCTCTCAGAAGAAAGACTCTGAAAACAAGGTGGACATTTTAAACTGTTCTCAGTTCAACCATTTCTGAGATTCCAGGGAAATTAATTAGTGTCTTACTACTAATTGTGTCTTACGTCAATGTCTTACTATTGTCTCTTGAATTTCAATATGTGATGGTCCACCAGTCAAAAGTTTGGACACACTTTCTCATTAGGTTCAGTGAGAAAAGGTGTCCAAACTTTTGACTAGTACTTTCAGAGGCTGACATAATACATTTATTGTGTATATTTAAAATACTCAATTAAATGACAACATTGTTTAACTACCCACCACACAATTCCAAAATCTGATTATTAACTGTAAATGTATTTATTTAATTGAAATAGTACTCCCATTAAATGTGTACATAAACAGACCTGATCACTATCGGTGGACATTCGGTCGTAACGTAACCACATGAATGCTCACCCATCGATAAGACCCTGTTGAGTGATTAGACGCTGAGCCTCGTCCCGAGACAGTTTGCCGTGGAACCAGGACTGAGCCAAGTGGAGGGCTAAAGCACATTTAAAAAAAGCTTTTAAACAAACCCTTTCCCTCGTGTACACAGAGCAAAAAAAAACAACAACACCACGTAGTCACACACACCTATGGTGGACAACAAGCTCTGTGACGTGGACGGGCTGCCGTGGCTGCTCAGACGGTGGCAGCTCTTCCTCTGCAGGACAAATGAGTTAGTCACAATGTTGCAAGTATTATTCGGCCCCATTAGAACAAAACAGATTTGGTGTTTGTCAGCGGGCGTCATATGAAAAATTCTCCCACCCATATTTGTATTTGAGAGGTTTTCACTAGGGGGGGCGGGGAGGGGGCGGCCAGACTTACCCTCCATGACAGCCCCTCCTCCACAGCCACAGAGAGCGCCTCCGATGGGTTCTCAATTACCCGACTCTTCTGGCCGGAAAAGTCCATCGCCACCAGTGAATTCTCTGAGATGCTTCTCTGCAACGGCAGACATGCAATGGAATGTTATTTTTGTACTACGACTTATTTTCCTTTAAATTATTCACCGCTGACCCCAAACTATTGCATGAAGATATGGATTGTATTTGGGTTTGATGTCTCCGTACACTGTGGGAGAGTTTTGCCGTATCATGGTATTGTATTGCCATCTAGTGTCCGAGTAACAAGACTCCATCTTTATCACTTCCAGATGATGCGGACAGAAAACTCCATTGAAAAAGGGATTAGAGCGGCTTTGAAAAGAATGACACATGTGCGCATTTTAGTCCTCTAAGCCGCCATATAGTGAGTGGCTCACTGCACACACTCGAGATTACCAAGAAGCTTTTAATATTACCACATTTGTTCCTCTACCACCCTGCTAAGCTTACAATTCAAATGAGTGCTTAAAACAAAGTGAGCAGTGTTTTGTGAGCATAGAGGCATTCCCGTCTGTCTTATTCACTCGGCTCCGATTTGAATGACGTAAAGACACCCTTCCTTGTGTTACATGCATGTTACCTTATTGTATACAATTACAGATTATTAATTACTTTCCAGCGATTATATGGAGCAGTTTTTTTTCAAGGTAGCATGTTAGTAAGCAAAGCACTGGAGACACAGAAGCCCGGAGCAGCGTTTGGCAGATTTATGTCCTCCCGTGTCTTTCTGCCTAATCCTCTTGGCGAGGCTCTCGGTCACATATGACCCTCCGACGGCAGAGAAGAAGTGTAGAGTTGTTAAATCTGAGAGCAGCTGATGACTGTGTATTTTTAGAAAGCGGAGGGTTCATGGACATGTCCAAAAGCCATAAATAGAAGGCGTTCCGCTGCCACAAAAATACCCAGAGAAGAGTCTGGGGGCTATTCTGAGACACCAAGCCCACATTAACACACTGAAGGTGCCTCATTCGTCCTATGCAATTACATTACTACACTGCCATGTGTTGGCCCAACACATTCTGCTCGCCGCTAAATGCTCTGCCGCGTTCTCCAGCTAGTTGCTACCGGGACTGTCATTTGGTACCGCAGGTGTTATTTTAAAATGGGCACATCAGAGCTTTGTGGCTGATATCAGTTGCCTGCTTGGGTTTAAAAAGAAGGTTGGTGAGGAAAGTACGTGGGCTGAAACACCAACGAGCCAATCTGGAGAGGCTAGAAGGCCCTACCGAGTGACGTGTTAACTGTGTGAACTTTATCACAAGCTTTTGATCTCTCGTTTTCAACGTGAGGATATGAGCTTTAAAAAAGAAGGCATTTTCAAGTGCGTTCCATGACATAACAGACCTTCATCTTACCATTGGTGAAGCTTTTTGTTTCTGGTGTGGCTGAATGAAGTTTTGGTACAGTTCCATCCCATACTAGAACAGATAGGAAAAGATTATAGCCATTTACATATTGACTTTAAAATCAGTTGAGTATTGCTGGAATGTACTTATGAAAAGGGGCAGATACAAATAAAGCCTGTTAAGCTTGACTGTATATTATCTATAGACCAGCAGGAGTGCGTCTAATGCTCGCAAGTGTATCTATCTGATATCCAGACAATGAACACATGCCGCGTCCATAAAGGCTACGAGTACTAATCTAGCATTACTCAGTAGTCTCCCCTGACCTCTTTCTAAGAGCTAAATCTGATTCTAGCACTGATTCAGCATTCCTCCTCTTACACATCACCAGTCACTGGTCAGCGAGCCAACCTTAAACAAGCGCATGGCTGTGATCCAGCAGGTTCTGGTCTGCTCATCGTCCGCACAGAGCAGCTTCAAGTCCCGGGCTGAACTGCACTTGGCGGACTGGAGGAAGAAGTAAAAAAAAAAAAAAAAAAAAAAAAAAAAGAAGAGACGAGAGGTTGAGAATCGGTGCTCTGCTTCTGCTTCTTCGGCGCGTTTTTGTTTTCTGGAAAGTGATGCTACCTTGACACAGAAGCCGTAATCTGTCGGCGCTCCGTGTAGTCTTTTGGCTGACATCACTGTGTAGACGTCACCGTCACTGAAGTCGGCGATGAACTGGAGATGTCTTGGTTCCTGTAAAAACAGAGGAGATTCAAACTTTCACTCAACATTAAATAAAAGCTTTGGGTCTCGTGTTTAACTCTGCGACGTGTCTGCATGTCTGTGGCGTGAGGGATGGAAACGCATGTACGGTCTGTGATTGAGCGCGTGTGTGTGTGTGTCTGCCTCTTCAATTCAGGTTATGATGTGGTCTCTGATACGAGGAACACAGTAACTTTTGTAAATTAATTGAACATGACACACAAGTGAACAGCGGATTAATGCCACTTATATTCAAATCAAAACTCACTTCGTTAAATTGATTCAGCACCCCTATTGTGCCAAGAAGACATTTCCAATAAAGAAAAAAAGGCACAAAGATTACCATTGTTCTGTTTTCATGCAATGCAACAGCCGTACTTCCTTATTTAAATTGGTGCGCGGGCCATTAGCGCCTGTGCTGAGTGACTAGCAACGTGTCCGACCACTGATGAATGGCAAACCTGCTAGAGTAAAAAAAAAGGCAGGCACTATACCAAAGCCTCCCTGCGCCCGACAACAAAAGGTCCACTGTTGTAGGAAATTAAAGCAGTTGAGAAATGGTGGTGTTGGCACACTGGGTGCCGAGGTAAAGGCTCCACTTGTCAGTGGCTTTGAGAATCCTGTTTCTGCCTGGATGATACGCCAACTGACCTAAGGGAAATCAAGCTTAACCTGTTCCTCTGCCCTCTCCAAGCACGAGTGAGACATATGCGCAGGATGAACTGTTGAGAGTACAGTGTACAAACACTAGTTTTTCTTCCCCAATTTTAATTATTATTAATGTAAGTGCAACTATGCAACAAATATATTCTACTCCCAGTTTCTATTCTGTCTTGCTCACCTTAGAAGTTCCCTTATTGGAAAAATAAAGCCCCGACCTACGCAGGACAAAATAAAACTTCTTCCAAGACTTCCTGCTCTGCTCTTTGGCGTGGAGGTGTCCATGGATCTCTGGACAAGTGCTGGAGTTGAGAAAGGTCTGTATTGGGAGGAGAAAAATGTGTCCATAGTTCCGTTCAGTTCAACCCAGTCAGACTAGGGAAGTGAGTGCAGAGTAAACAGAGGCGAATGCAATACCTGTATGAGCAGAGAGTGATCCACCGCCCCGTTGGTTTCACTGGATATGGAGACCATGTGATCCGGGAAAAAAGCCTACCAATATGAAAGCAACATCATTCATTAAGACACTCTTTTGTCTCCTCAACCCACACGGTAGTCAGAATACAGCTGGTTGGCTCAAAGAGAGAAAGTCATGTGTATGGACCGAGCACCTTAGCCACGGCAAAGTGATATCACTAACTCACCAGGGGTTTCCTGAAGAATTCATATTTAGCAAAGTTCTTCCTAAAATACAGCCGGCATTCCGTGTCCATTGCCCAGCCTGACAGCACCTCCATAACAGACTCATGGTCTTCAATGGTTCTCTCTAGTGGGACCAGGAGGACAAGAAAAAGAAAATCAACGACCGGTTGTGTTTAACATCTGGACAGAAGACGGAGACAGAATAGAATCAGCTGTTGTGCTAGAACTGAGTACAAGACATAAAGTAACTATTCATGATTTAACAAACTGTGTATGCTTTGGACTTTGAGTGGTCTGCAGTACATTAGCTTAATACCGTGAAAGTCAGTGCATCTAAAAAGGTCAAACTAAAAAAATATCCAAATACATGTTTTTCACAGTGAAGCAATACGTGGCTTTCATTTAATAAACCTGATGACTGGAACGGAACAGATGGACTAATTATGCAACGTGTGCAATAGTGTGAAAATGCAGCTGACCAACCTAGTATGCAGTCGTTTGCAGCCAAATGCACACAATCATGTTTTGTATTTAGGGGATCCGTCGTTTGCAGTGATAGAGACAGTGCAGACATTACCCTGAACGGTCTTGACATAATATACAATACTCAGAACTTGCATGATTTTTACATTCTTAAAGAACTATAAGATGTATACGAGAAGCAACTTGTTACCTATTCCCAGATGAGCGATGTGTTCAAAAAGAGTCCAGCTGTGGTCGTCAATGCAGTGGTTCTTTAAGACAAACAGCTGGCATATGTCCCGGGCAGTGATGTCACTGGGAACCTCCACTGCCCTGCTGGTGTTATCCTCATTATAAACTTTGATCACCTGAAACAAAAAGGCAACAACACTTTTTACCTTCAAGGGACGCAAGTAGACGGTTTGTTTTTACTTGAAATAATGCAATAAAAAGTATTAAAGTGGTGCAAAGTATCAGACAAATGAATCAGGATGACCAGAAAACCAGTAAGCTAGCTCCTGTCTTCAATAATAGCAGCTAAACATTTAGAAAATGAGCATTAAGAGAGACACAACAAAGTAGATGCAAAGCATGTTCAAGGATGTAAATAATTGAGCTGGTGAAGAGCACTGATATTGCAAGACCACATTAAGACACTAAACAAATGAATCCATCTGAAAGAGGAACTTACCCCCCTTTTTGAAGCCAGGTAGTGTTCAGAGTTTGAGCAAGACCTGTAGCCTATGCATGGCCGAGCACACAACATTGCAAAAGAGAGCTTTTGTAAAAAGCATAGAAACACAGGTCTGACAGCACTGCCGGCTGGGACGGAACGAGACTCTGCCTCTATTCTCCCCCTTTCTCCTTCTCCGGCTTGCCCTCTCTCGCTCTGCGCTGCAGCGAGGCTGAAAAGGAGGCAATTAGGCAAAACTGCCTCTTAGCACAGTGCCGTCCCACCTCCACACAGTGCATCTGTACTGCTGGGGGAGGACACCAGATCACCTGATAGCTCTCACCGCCACTCAGCGGCAAGAAGAATGAGATCAATCTGTGAATTAACTAGAGTTCCTTTCACTAATGCACCGTGCTAGGTTGCATCATGTAACATTCCCGCATCACTTTTAACATGGAACAAGTCTTAAGTCGAGAGAGCAAGAGCAAGAGAAGGAGAGACAGCCTAGGAAAACCCGCTTGTCTGGTATTACCTCCTATAACGTCAATATATAAATGAATCTATTTACTCCTCCTATTCACAAGATGTGTCACAATAAACAAGGAATTAAAGTTAGTTACAGCCCATTTTAGGATGTTGAGATAAATCTTCTCTTATCAGATTACTCTGAAATTAAACAATAATTACACTTACAATAAATAAGGTATCCTGCCAGCAGGGACATTAACCTAAAAGTCAGAATGACGAAATGCCAGGACTATAACAGATGCAGCGTCTGAAATGGCTCAACACCCTCCCCATGCTCATTCACACGCCCATGGCCAGCAGAACTCCAGCATAATGGCCTGCAAGAGCCCACAGGGCAATTACAAAGGTGCTGGTTAAATATAATGCTAGTTGGGTCAACTCTGTGCAAAGTTGACAAAGGCGTGTGCAAAGTAAAGGAGCAAATGACTGTCTTTTTGTTTCCTTTCTACGAGCGCTATTTGTAGTCGATTCCTTTTGTGGAGAGAAAAGAGGTCGGCCCTCTCCAGCGGGGCTGAAGTTTGAGCCCTCGAGGAGCCGTCAGCAAATGGGAGCCTGGAGCCATGACATCATCTCTCAGTGTAAACCATTTAGTCTTTAATCAGCCCACTGGGAGCTTGACAAGACAAATATCTTTGCTTGTGGATTTTTCCGCAGACATTAAGGAGATTAGTCCGGCAGGCTCCGTTTTAACAGATTTAATCCTGCAGGTTAATTATTGAAAAAGTACCAAACCATATTCATTTAGAATAAACCAATCCCACGTACGGCTTTGCTGCACTGCTGGTCATAACTGCATCCAGCCCGGGCTCTTATTCAGCTGCTGCGAGGAAGTGGCTTCCTGAGAGTTGGCCAAATCAAATCATTCAGGCATCACATTTCACCAGGGACAGCGTAGGGTTTGTCGGAGGGCGAGGGAACCGTTCTTGGGGCATTAGCATTGCAGATGTACTCCATGTTTGCAGTTCTTTGCACAGAGCAACTGTGAGCAGCGGCAATCCACCCAAAGGCTTTGTGCCTTTTGAGTGTTTACTGTGTGCAGTAAATCACATTTAGTAACACATAAAGACACTAATGGCACACGGATATGTATTATATATTTTTTTCCAACCGAAAAATGCTTTGCACTGGACAGAGGGTGCTTGGCTGAAAATATGTCTCACAGGGTACTTCAATGAAAAAAAGGTTAGGACCCACTGACAGACCAACCCACAAACAACAGCTTTGACCCTGTTAGCATAAGATGAAGAGACAGGGAGTCAACACAAGGTTGCATAGCAGGATTTGGGTTATAAAGTCCATTGAAGCTTTGTAAAGACCTATGAGCGATCTGAGCTAGTCAGGAAAGCGTGTGGGTTCTACGGCCTGCGGAGGACAAACCTGTGTAGTTGTGTTACTGTCATCCAACACATCGACAGTAAAAACACACAGACCTGCAGCAGACCGTGGAGGAGTTGTGGGGGGGGACGGGGGTAATAAATCTGCAGTTTCTGCTTCCTTTATACAAAACATTTTACATTGTTAACGTAAATTACGTGAAATACTAGAAAAGATGGAGTAACTTAAAGGCGATAATGTTACAACGATGGTCCTTGTAACAATAATCTATGAAAATTTTTTTTGAATAGTTTATGACCCCAATACTGAAACACAGAGCAGTTCCTGCGGCTGTCTCCATGGTTACAGGGATAATATTATTTATTTTCTTTTTTTACATAATTATCACAAATTATTTGATGTCAGATAGTGGGTGTTTGGCCTCAGACAACTAAATGGTGCTCGCATGGTTTGGCATCATAAGCATTTTGGTGATTGTGTTCCGCAGGTCACTTAGACTCACTAATTACCTGAGCAGATGCCCGAGCAACACAAATATGTTGTTGGTTTGTTTCCAAACATAGAAAAATGCTATTGAATTTGTAAAAAATGCACACTTTTACAACACATGTCGTAATCATCAAGTCCCTAAACAACTTACTGTACCGTTATGCATCCTTTTTTCATACATGACATTGAGTGGAAGGTGCTGTTAATCATTAGTTAAGAGTTTCTAATGAATGGCTCGGCGAGGTAGCATGCTGTGTACTTGGCTGCTGTCTTTATCGGTGAACACAGAGCTGCATTCATCGGCGAGTAACCCTGATCCATAGGTAAACATGCTTTCACCTGAAAAGCATTCATGGACGCCTTACGTCAAGTCAATCAAGTACACCGTTTATGTTGCAACATCACTGTTAAGATTATTCTTCCTCACTTTAAAAAGGAAAAAGGGCAAACCGGTTTCAGCTGTTCCAACTAATACACACACACACACACACACACACACACACACACACACACACACACACACGCAGAGTAATGTCTTGGTTGCAGCCAGGCCAAAAATATGTAAAATGGTACTAAAGCAAGCCTCACAAGAGAAGATATTGGATAACAATTATATGGCATGGCTCCTCCCATGAATAACCTCCAGATGACCACAGCGTTACCCAACTAATTACCATACAAACTAAAGAAAACTACGGATACCTAAAACTTGAAGAAATAACTTTTATAATATCATACAATCTACCCTAAAACATGACAAAATAAAATATGAATAAATAACCAAATACTAACAACTAATTGCACAACGCACATGACCTTAATGGCGGTAATGCGAACACTGAACGTGAAGGTGGATGAACTTGTAAGAGCCCCCTGGTGGCCAAACAGTGAAACTTTTCTAACATGATCACAGAGTGTCAGAGATTGCGTGAGTCAGGAGCCAACGGTCGGTGACGGGCGGAGCAGAGGGTGAAGTAAAAGAACATTTTGTGCTTTAAAAAAAAAAAAAGATTTTTAAAAAAAAAAAAGTGTCCTGTCAAAGCAGAATGAATCCAGACATGCACTAAGCAGCACTTTATATAGTCTTGTTGAACATAAACTCTTCTATTAGACTTTCTTATCTCAAGGACGGGACACTGTGTGACATTTTTGCAATTGGGCCGCTCCGCTTTCACCTTGAACTGCACTCTCACAGCTGCAGCTCCATCGCGCAGTGCTGGTGGCCTCCAGCCTGTCTGTCTAAAAAAACTATTAAGAAACATCCTCACGGTCGGATCCTCCTTCATGACTTTCTCTGTTATCGGCCAAAATAGGTCACATTTACGCCTATTGTTCATGGCTCCCAACGATAAGCTAAGGACAGGTTCTCCAATTAGGAAAGGAAGAAATATTGCACCAATGAGTAGCTGAATTGCAGCAGCAGATAAAACATTATCGGGCCACCCAGGTAGTCGCAGGAGAGCGAGTAGCATTTTTTTAAGGACTTACGAGATCTTCCCCAACAAAATAAATTCAAATGAGTTTATTGGGATTGAACATGTCTGACTAAGAGGTAGAGAACAGCGTAGAGAGCTCGATGGATCAGACACATTCACTAACAGCATTGCAGCCGTGCCCCCTTGTTTAAGACATGCGATGGTGCAGTATTTGTCCTGATGGTGCACACTTCATTGGAGGTTTCAGCTCAACAGATTCCATATACGCCTGTCTAACATCATCAACATAACAAACAAAATCACAAGACATCATAATATGGAGGGTAACAATCTATCCATCAGGAATAATGGAGCAGTTTTTAAGGGGACAGGAAGGAGATTTCTCATTAGATTGTTGTCGGAAAGTCGTACTGATGCAAAGTGCAGCTCCACAGACAAAAAGCACCGTAAATTAATATTCAAATGATGTGGGTGCGTTTGCTTTGTTAAGCATTCAGATAAATTTTAACATTTTAGTATATTTGCAGAGTCCAGAGAAACGGCGACTCCCCAACTCAAAGATGGCACTAATGTAACTTAAGAACATCACAGTGTGAATCCCGGACTGAGTAAGTATCAACAGCACAGAGAAATGATTGTCAATTTATCCCATTTATGAGCCCTTGTGGCGCTCGCTGAGAGCCCTTTAAGAGGCCTCACATGATGTTAGATTTAGAACCATCCCCAAAAGTGAACAAAGGCAGCTCTTCACTAACAGAGACGTGACGTTAAGAGATAAAAAAAACATAGAGAGGAGGAGATCCATGTAAGATGCCTACCCGCTTCTGCAGACAAAGTGGCGTGATGGCGGGCAAGGTGACTCTTCTCGCATGGAAATTCATGCTTCCGTCTAAGGTGCACAATTAACTATGCAATTCTTACATAATAATTAAAAAAATAAAGATAACCAATTGTAGTTGTAACGACAAATAATGAAATATTATAATGCACTATGCAGTTACCCCTTTGGAAGCTATAGAGAAACTGTCAGGACGACATCCCTCACAATCAAAGTGTGAGAAAGTCAGTCAAGTCGCCTCCCAGCAACACAAACTCCTCCTTTGTCCTTGGGATTGTAAAGGCCTTTTTCCTTTCTCTCTTTTTAGAAAGCCCGTTCCAATGAATAAGATGGGGGGGATAAAAAAAAAAAAAAAAGAGGATTTTGTCATGAGTTACAAAGCTACTGTAAAATCTTTGGGATCAAAGTCATAAATTCTGCCCGGCAATAATGTAACAAAACACAGCAAATAAACTGTTGATGTCCCAGAAAGTCAATGCGTCATGCGTTTCTTACTTTGTAGCTTTGTAGATCCCAGATAGCTGTTTTAATTCTCTTAAGTAAATTAAATCTCATAAACCAACATTATAAGTATCCTTTGAATATTTTGCATTGTGTAATCTATTTAGCAAGAAAATTGGCACCAAAGTGATCACTAAAGAGACCAGAGTTGACTAAGAGTTTAGTTCATTGGAATCTGAAGCGTCAGTTTGCCTCTTCCTGCCAACACATGACTAAGTGCTCAGATCTACATCAGGATTATCTGGTTATTGTCTCATTTGTCATTACTTTGACTTGTTTGACAGTTGTTACCATTTTCTTTTTACAAGGTTCTGAATACACTACAGTTTTGTTAATATTCATACACTGCTTCGGCACTACTGTATCTAACGTGATCAAGTCCTTTAAGAGAGCGAGAGAGAGGAAGAATTAGAGGTCCAAAATAGCCCACACCCTCAAAATCACAATCTACATCTGTTTTACCGCAAGACGACACAAAGAGGCCTTGTAAATAAGAGTGTGCCATCTTTACAAGACACTCGCATTGTCAAGCCTCAGTCTCAACCAAATAAGACACATCGTTAAAAAGGTTAACAAGGACAGAAAATATCATTTTTAAATATCTGCCTCTTGTTTAAGAAAAAAAATGACATATACACACACACACACACACACACACACACACACACACACACACACAGATACACACAGCCAAGGAAAGAAGAACCTCCCACAACAGGCTTCATCTTTATCTGGAAACACAGCACACTGGCTTGTGAGAGCGCAGACAAGCAGACGCTGCTAGTTATCACACAGCTAAAATGAATTGGAATTAATGGAGGCAGAATGATAACAGAGTCTCCACAACTCCCATAACAAAGCCAGCTCCAGACACATCGTCCTTGACCACAGTTGATTCAATGGAGACCCTTCGCAGGCCCTGTAGAAGTGACAGGAGTGCAACCAGACCAGCAGCGGTGCACACGTGTAGGCAAAAGTAGCTATCAAATGAGACGCAAAACCACAAACGGGACAGACTTCCTCTCCCGGTGTTCAGGACACCTCAGGAACCAAAAGTTTAAAGCAAAAAAAAAATAACAACAACCACTGAGAGAATCGTCTGCAAAGGGGGTGACGAGTTGGACGTAATGCAAGTGGACGTTCTTACAACCAGCAGCCATCGGCAGGCAAGTATTCACAAGTATTGTTGTGTACTCAATCAGAACACCCCAACAGGTGCTCGAAGTGGGCTGTGACTTACACGGTTAGCTATGCAAACATGTACAAGTGTGAACAAAAAGACATCCCTCACCTCACCGAGCGTCTATTCATATCAGACCACTCTCACAGTTGGAGGCCTGCGTGTTGGTGTTTACACAGGACTTGTGTCTGCAGCTGTCACTCCACAAAGCACATTAATGCTAAAGACATTTTACCTTATTTGATGTCAATGATGGATGTAGAAACAAATTGAGCAGATATACAGTCTTTTCAATTATCCACCTTGGCATCCTTGCAATCCACTCATATTTCAATGTGGTGATCATTATTCATCGCAGCCCAGAAAAAGAGTGAACACATAGAAACGTTTCAGACCACCAAGAAACATAACTTCAAGTCTCTCAAGTGTCCATCTGAAAGGGGTAAGACAGACGGACAGACACATGTGCCTCCAGCATCAGCTGACTTCCTAAATATAAAACACATACTCGCTGTACTTTCAGCTTTGTTCAGAGATTTCAGCATGACTCCCAATTCTTATCCCTGATGCCCTCGTTGATCTCTTCCGTAACGCTGGTCTTTCCATCTTCAATGACACACTTAATGCTGATAAGAGTTTGTGAATTCAAACGATGGATACGGTGAAGCGTCAGCGTGGCGCTGCTTAGTCAGCAACAAGCTTTTGACAAATGATCAAGTAGCTGAAGGGAGAGGACATGAATGCCTTTTTTTTAATATTGTATTAAGTGTGAGCCTCGGGAGCCCATTACATCTGCTGCAGAGCAGAGGCTGAAACTCGGGAGTGAAGAATGTGGACATGGTGCATGTTGCATCTGAAATAACATCGCTATAGGGCCAGGCATTTCCTCTGAGTCATACGGCTGAAGTGAAAACTCAACACCGTCTGGGAGCTGACGGCCGGGCGCTTCTGGTTTCTGGTATGAGCTCGAGCATGACTGCCCACTATATTCCTGGAGAGTGCAGACTTTGCCAGATACTTTTTGTATTTTACAAATTAGATCATGAAGATTTGCCGTTTCGTCCATGATGTTTCACTGAAAGCCAGCTCGGCGTGCCGTAATCAATAATTATCAACATGGAATTGTCTTCACAAGAGCAACAGGTAGCATCAAGCGGCATTGTGCTGTGGCTTAGCAGATAGTCATTCGAAACCAGCCAGTTTTTTTTCTAACCACCGACTCTTTGGACACGTGCAACGGCAGACAAGCAGATGTTTGTTGCAACATTATTTTTTTTGTCCTATTTCTGCAATCCATTTGTGAATTTGCTCTGGAATGGTTGACGATGCACATCAACAAACACCAGAACCCACTTTTCTACAGCAGCCTGCTCATTTTATAATTCAAGATTTTTATTTTCAAATAGCTGCAAGTTCAGAGAAAATTAGAACTCGAAAAGAGATGCTGGGAAGCTAAATGAACAAGAGTTTGGAGCGGGTGAGGGGGGATCGGTGCTGCACAGTTGGAACAATGATGTCATTGGTTCCTTGAGTGCTGCTGAAACAAGGTCCTAACCTCTGTGACAGGAGGATTGTGACACAAAAACAGCTGTGCACGCTGACATACTGCCTTTGTCCTTCCGCCACCGCTGTTTAAAAAGACTTGGTGAGAGGCACAGGCCTCATCAGCGAGATGCATGAGGAGTACTTCCAGATTCGCCAACAAGGAAGCCACATTGTTGCAGAGTGATGTCATCAGGGTGTCATATTGCGCCGTCACCGAGAGCCTCGAGGATAATTCTCTCATTTATCAAAGAAAATGCCAAATCTATGCAAATTACTGAGCTTAACAATGGCGCGGTGAGAGCACCCGATAATTGGCCATCACTCATCTTCTGACGAGCGACCTCGACTGAGTGTGGAACCGAGCGGACGGGCTCACGATGCCAATCACACATTTACCACCATCACAATGACAGACTATTCTACACACTGCCGATAGCTATGTAACTTCAAGCTTTCCTATGAGTCATGGCTTTGAGTGCCCCCCCGAGCTGCAACACATGCACCCACAAACTACACACATTTAAACTTACACACACACACACACACACACACACACACAGCACAAAGATACGGACAAACTTGAAACAGCGTATACTAAAGGAATCCTCATGCAGGAAATATCTATTGGTTGACAGACGGACAGACTCATTTAACAGCGCTGGAAAACGTATAGGCCAAATCCATCTAGCAACCCGGGCTCTTTTGAAGCAGACCCATAATTGTTAGCTTTCCAACATAATGAATGTGCTCTCTTTTTAGAATTTGGCAGAGGGTTCTGTATAAACGTACAATCAGCAACAGATCACAGTCGTATTAGGTAATATTTTGCTTGGGAGGATAATACATTTTCTTTAATCTTAATCTTATAAGGCAAATGCAGAACCTGCTGTTCTGATAAAGACAGCCAACTTTCTACTCATTTATCATGTATATCAAGGTGTGTTCATGACAGGTCAACACAAGTATGTATTCTATTTTAAGAAATCACAAAATCACAATATATTGCTTTACTTACACTATTGTAATACATCATGTATATTTATGGTGACCCTTTTTGCAGAATGTATAGTAAATTGACACTACTGTCAACACACGGTCATATTAATCAAGGGTTTTTAAGTCAACTCCACTCATCGGGTGACAAAAACACGATGAATCACAAAAGTAATTCAGAGCGACTGTGTTCATTTGGTTTTGTGAAGTATACTACAAATAAATGAGAACCCTGTATACCCTTTACAGTTGGCGACTGAAGATCTGCGTTGGAGTCAAAGCTTTGCCTGTAACAGCAGGTACTTCCCCACATCCAGTGCCTCACAAATCAAGCTCCTTAAGCTGAAACAGGCAGCGCGAACCCAGTGGCTGTTGGGCAATAAGCCAGCTAATTTCTGGGTAAAACCAACAGATGTAATCAAATTTCAGATGCACCGTCAACGGTTGGTGTCGTACATCACATGCATTACCTGTTTTTATGGCCACTGTGTGTAGCTACAAACCAGGGCTCTATGACATTGCACGTTTGCTGAATTTCACCTCTTCACTTCATGTCGTCCATGCAACCAGTTTAAACACTCACAGACCATGTGCCTTGAAGTTTCAGATAAATCACAAGCCAAACAGACCTGCGGTTGTTTTTTCTGCCACTCGCTCCAATTAACGTTAACAAAGAATAACCACATTGCTTGAGGTAAGCGCATTGAAAAAGTGACCAAAAAACACCCTCCAGTGCTGCGAATGGAACACTCACCTGAGTTGCACTACTTTTGGTCCATGGTAATAAACATTCTGACAGGAGGGGGGAGAGGGTTGAGGGGATGAGCTCAGGCAGAGGGC
The DNA here is from genome assembly GCA_021346845.1 of Apeltes quadracus. Classification (NCBI taxonomy): domain Eukaryota; kingdom Metazoa; phylum Chordata; class Actinopteri; order Perciformes; family Gasterosteidae; genus Apeltes; species Apeltes quadracus. The sequence continues at coordinate 14,746,090 of CM037932.1, forward strand.
TCGGACCCAGGGAAGCAAACGACTCATCTCCCTCTCGATTGCTCCTGAAGGACAAAACAAAAGACACAGGGGGAGAAAGAAGAAGCATTGTTCACATGTCATTTCAAAATACAGGAGATGCCATAGTTTTTAGAAAGTGCCAAGTAAGACGTTCTGATCATTGAGTTGTGTAAAGATTGAGGCACACATTAGCGAGAGTCAGTCAGTCCGGACTGTAAAATTCTTCTGAAGCGTTAGACTTCATGCTTGACTTGTGGCTCAGTGAGCTGTTACAACATATCTCGGGCTTATCTGTTGGGCATGTCCCATGTAGATGAATGCGGAGAATAAATGAAGCAGCAGCTGACACACACACACACACACACACACACACACAAAATCACTCACTCCTCCTGCTCTCAACTACCGACACACCTCACCAATAGTCAGGCTTTTGATGAGCTAAGGCTCCTTAAGGCCCTTGATGTAGCAAATAGCAGCCACAGAAGAAAAGTGCTCACACTGGTGGCTGGAGGGAAGTAACCCTGATTACAATAATGTCATAATATCAGTTGAAAGTAAGCATGGAAGGAAAATTGTGTTCTTTAATCTTCAAAATAAACCTTAATCTAATATCTGAATCAATCGGAAAAATAAATCATTACAAAGGTCACCTACAACACCAAATTGAATTGTCATTACGATAAGATAAAACGGAGTCAGCTTTCAGCGCTCTGCGGTGAGAGGGCCCCGGTTTCTAAATGTTGCTGATACCTGACGGACACTTTCTCTCCTGCTTTGTAAATCCAACGGTTACTGAGTAACTAATTATCTACCACAAACTAACAGGTGCTTGATTAGATTCCAGGTCTTAAACTGCGCCGTTGAAATAAAACATTACACTCCGTTGGCAGCTGCGCTTGGGTCAAGCTTATTGTGTTTACAGGTACAAAGTCTACCCTACAGCTTTCCAATACACGCTCGGGTCTCATTCCTGCCAATACAAAGGGTGTACTATTCCTCTGTGGGGCCGCTTTACGTTGTAAAGTGAGTACGAAACAGTACATTTAGTTCCAGCGCAACTGAATACAATTTTTTATTGAGTCATACATGGCATGTGCGAAGAAGAATGAGTCGAACCTGTTCCCCTTGCCGAGCGTCGTCCGGCTCTTCTGGGCATTTGGTTTTAGTAAAAGAGCTCGCGAAGGGATGAGGGATGGGCTGGGAAAGCCACTCGCATTACCCGCACCACTCTGAAAAATCTCTGCTTTATCTCCGAGGCTTCCAGAAGTGTGTATTCCGTCCAGTGTGTTATTCATATCACTCATGTGGGCCGGCTAAATCCAAGACATCATCTGCAGCGGAGGGGAGAGACGAGCCGTTAGACTGGAGCGTGCAGAGCACAGTTAGACCAAGCTGGCTGGCCGGGCTCCTCTGCTTATGGCTCAGTAGAGCACACACACACACACACACACACACGCGCACACAAGCGCGCACACACGCATACATACACGCGCACGAGCACGCACACGGTCTCTCTGGCTCATCTGCTGCCCACGAGGCTGGCCCAGTGGGGCAAAAGGATCCCTCCTACCCAAACATGATCCACCACAATAAAAGATATTTTTAACACAATGACTCCCAAAACAGCACATCCCTGCCCTGAAACCGTAGTGTCCAAAGAATCGCCTAATTTCCCTTACCTTATATCTTTTTGTTAATAGTCATGCTTTCATTTCCCAGCCTTTGTTTCGGTTACCTCCGCTTGCTGGAAGTTGTAAATGTTGATACTAAGCACACTAACACAAAAGGGGGTGTCTTTAGCTCAGAGTCTGTGTGGGCCACCAGTAATATAAAACTTGTGTCATGGACTTTGCACTGCGATCTTAATTGCACTTTAAACTGTGCATTGTAGAACACATGTGGCTGCGCGGGGTAGCGAGCGGAGCGGATTGGTTGTGTTGTGGGCTGTGTCATGCAGTGACAGGCTCCATGTGGGGGATGGTTGTGATGATAACATCTTTCTGAAAGGTAATGTGTAACAGGGGCTACGGGAGGGAGGACAGGCTGCTGGAGATACACACCAGCAGGCAGCATGGGGTTAAAGCAATGCCTCACCACATTAACAGAAGGCAACGCTAACTTGATTACTTTGGAAATATGACGAGCTGGTACAGCGGTCGAAGTTCTTTTTACCTTCAGAATTAATAAATAAGGAATCATTCAAAATTATTCTGCATCTAAATCCGATGAATTTCATCTTCCTGAATACGTATAAGGAGTGTGGTTAACTGGATTCTCCAATGGGAAAAAAAAATTAACTGTTAAATTGCTAAGACTGATACGAGGACAAGAAACCCCAGGCAGCATGAGAGGGGCCAGAAATAACCCGTAGCCTGGAACACATTCTTTTGGTATCAGTCAATGCAAATGCTAATTACATTGGTGTACGATGAACGACAAATCTATTTAAGGAACTTAATAATAGGGTTTCACAGAACTGTCAGTTTGCACAAAGAGGTACTGCTTAGAAAAATCCTGACCCACTTACTGACAAACGCAAACGTTGTAGCAATTGTAGTAATTGTACTGCATTAGTTAGTACATTCCCTTCTAATGACGTCCTTGCAATAGAGGACATAGTTTTATTCATAGTTTATATTTTCTTTTTAATGCATTTTGGCTTTGGTTTTTAAAAGTAGCATTTCTTTCGATCCCTTCATATTTTGGTACAAAACGTGTACAACCCTCATTAAGTTAAAGCAGTTTGTTCCTTAAATGATCCACAGATTGAGTGTCGATTTTTTTAATAGGAATTCTACCCTATTGGACGTAGCATGACAGACGAAGGCTTGGCCTCTGCGTGTTTTTGGTTAGTTCCAAATAAGACATCATAGGCCGTTGGTTGCTGCCAATTGCCCTTATTGGCTCTGCGGTCAGTGCGGCGGCACCGAGAGGGACCCCGCTTCGTCCGCCGCCCTGCCAGTGTGCCGATTGGTTCGCAGAGTGTTTACAGCAAAATACAGTTTAGATTTCCATTTTTTTTTTTTTTGAAGACAAGAAAAGTGGGGCAGCAACTCATCCGTGCCTAATCCCTCTTGTGCTCGTCTTGAAGGCCGCCCCGAAGCATGGACGAGGAGCCGGTGGAAACTGGATACTCCACCTTGTTAATCGTAAATGGGGGCGGACAACCTGAGGGCGATGGGTGTGTCCCTCGTTCACTGCTGCGAGACCTTTTGTGAGATGTGGTGAAGATGAACAACTTTTGCCTGCCGCGGGTATGTTATTGGCAGACGTTGCATAACCGACCTCCAGCACAGAAACAATGCAAATCTCCTTTGCGGCACCGTTTTTGCACCCTCCATCTTCCTCAGAATCTACCTTTGTCAATGCTTGGGGTCGACATCGCCTCTGTGGCTTAGAGAGGGAAATACTGGTTGCAACAGTCAATCTTGAGCAGTAAATTTAAAAACTCAGAAAGAATGCGAGTTCAAGTCAAGCTACAGCTGTCAACCCCACTGCACCCGGTCCATCGGGCGAAATGGAAAGGTTACTGCGTGTACACACACACACAACGGTTGTCTTATGTGGAATGCAATGGAGTGATGCATGGCAGCTGTTGGAAACTACGGGGAGACGGTGGCTGGATTAACACTTGCGCTGCAGCAGCTTTTCTTTGCAGACAAAAGCCACAGTGGCCCATTCATAATGTCAGACAGCAGTGGTCGTGCCACTTCTCACCACGGCAATTATTAGAGCGCGTTACGAATCGCCGCGGCTGGCTGCCATACTCCGCATTTGAAAGCGTTGCATCGCTTCTGAGCCAATTGTAAAAAGTTGTGGAGAAGCCCGACACGACGGAGCACCAATGCGGGGTTTTTTCTGCTTTACTTCCCGCTTGCCGTTTTGGGGGAAGAGCTGTCGTATTGAAGCAGCACCGTTGTTGACACGACATCTCATTTTGAAGCCCAACAATTCTCTTTCTAAAGACGCACGAAGCCCTCTGGTCGCCGACTCGGGCAATGCGGTGGGGACGAGGTTCTGTCAATGCCATTCAAATACTTCTGATAAACGTCTTTGCAACTTGGGGGGGGGGAAATAAAATACAACTGCGCGGGGTGAATAAAGTGCGCATAAAGACGATGAAGTGCTCGCGCTGCCTGCACGCAGTAAACGTAAATTGGCGGTGAAATCAACACTTTGGTCGTGAGCATTTGGTACTTCATATGAATAATGGGAGGACAGTTGGACACGGTTGACATTAAATTAGATGTGTGAACGTCTTTATTTTATACATCGGGAAACATGCGTGGGAGAAAAGGAGGACTTCTCGTTGCTGAACTGGAGGAATGTTAAACGTCAGGGAAAGCGACGTATACCGGTGCCTAATTATTTCCAACGTATTACATTCGGTGAGATTTGTCATAGAAGTTCATTTTCGTAACAAAAAAGTAAACATATTTGCCTACAACGGAAAATAAACCAAAATGACATGGTGAAAAAAAGGGAATCCGTCGCGGTCCTTCCTGCTCCGTCTGCACGAGCTGGAACAGACTAATTAACGTCACGCGACTCAGCGTAAAACTTCTCAAATGTGGCCGTTTTTTTTTTTAAATGGATAAATTGCTACATTTTTCAAAGCGGCTCTTACCTTGTGCCCCTTAAAACTCGAGTTCCCAACTGAAACCTGATGCGCATTCGCATCGTTGCTCCCGTGTGGGTTGGTTCGCACGTGCAGCACAGGTGCGCTACTGTAACGCGCCCTTACGTCACACGCGCCGTAAACACGTTTTACCTGTTGTGAATTACGGGGCGTGTTTGTAGGGATCTGAGATTAAAAGTAAAAAAAAAAAAAACAACATTTACTGAAGGCAACAACTTTTAATGAAGACATCGGAAATAAAAGCTTTATTCATATCAACACTGCTTGACAGAATGACGTGTGCTGTGCACAACAGTGTATTTCTGGATGTATCTTTATCAAAACGCCGTAAAACTTAAATATAGATTTTTTATATAGTCTAAGAAGCATTTAAGTACCATTGGTTGGACATGGTCTAGCTTGTAAATCCAGTATTATTTAGATAATAGATTCCCTAATAATTTATAGAATTGTTCTCATATAATAAACACACACAACAGTCTTGCATTAAATGCTAGATGATCATCACACAAAATAAAACTGAAGCATTCAAATATGCAAGTCAGAGCAAGGGATATTAAACCAAAATCAAATTATTTATGATCAAAATACATAAGGTACACTGTTGAGGACTACCAAAATAGGTACGAGACAGTCCCAGCTTCTGCGTCATGCATTGAAGGTTTGTGGAAAACTCAAACCAGACGGGATAAGCTCCTCCTGAAAGAAACAAAAGTACCGGTTCACGCATTGTGTTGTGGAAACATTGTTATATCATATTACAAATCTGTAAAAAAGGAATTGCTTACAGTAGCTGATCTATTGTCAGAAGAATTAAGGCACTGCTACGGACTGCTCTTTCCTTCTATATGAGCAATCCCAATAAAAGAGGCCGGTTCCACCTCCACCAGCTGCAGAGTGGAGCCTTTGTCAGCAGCCACCACTTTCGTTTTGCCCTCCTGTGATGTTAGAGACAGAATGTATGTATATAATAAAGGCTTACTGTGAGAGAGAACATGAAGAAGGCTCCATTAGAGCAAGAGCCAATAAAACAACTGTGTTGGGTTCAACAAAAGTGAATACATCATTTCTATAAATAAACATTTGTCGCCGAAAAAAAAAATCATTTCCCATATGCCCAAATTCCCACAATGCACTTCATTTACACAGAAGTGCCTTTTTAGCACAGGAATGCAGGCTAGTCTTTTATTATTTATGTGTATAATGAATGAAAGCCAACAATCTTGATGTGAAAGGCACTGCAACATGTCCAGCTTCATTAGATACTGTAGTGTACATTTGCCTACACTCAGATAGCAAGGGCTAACTGCTTGGACTACCGTGCAGAAATGATTTAATTATTATTTGTTCCCTTTTAAAAACTGGGATAAAGCAAAGGGCTTTAAAATAAAGTGGTTCAAATCAACTAAAGTAGTAGTGGGATCAGTCACACTTCAACTCTTTGGGGTCTAAGAGTAGCGGCGGTGGTCTCATGAGTAGTCGTTTGCAGGTTCTTTTTGAGATATTTTAATCTTTTAATATTTTAAGTAGTCTGTATCCTTTTAAGTATGCTTTGTTGTGCATCACAACTCACCCCGAACAGAGATAGTCCCTCTGACTCTACGACTGGAGAGCGACTGGCGCCCGGGGAGAAGGCCGGTGAAACGGGCGAGTCGGGCGACATCGACCCGCGGGGCGAGGACTGGCTCCTCCTCACTGCAGAGGACACCGCCTGGGCGAAGCGAGACGGCGTTGCAGGGGAATAGGGCCTCGCTGCTGCAAAGCTCCTTAATTTCTCCAAGCTTAACCCTACGCTCGGCTCTTTAGATGGCAAACTGCTCTGCCTGGTCATTCGCCTGGCGGCTACATTCTTATCATTCCCCTTGGGGCTCGGCTCCACATCAGCGCCCCCTGTCGTCTCCCCTCGGCCCTGCGCGGGAGGCGGAAACGGAGGGGGTGGTAGGTTCGCTCTCCCTGCACTTCTTTGAGACTCCTTCTGGCCGGACCGAGGACCGGTGCCAACATTCTTTTCTGCTGCTGAGGTTACGTAATACCCAGGTGGTTTTTTCTGCTGTGCCAAGCGGAAAGAACCGGGTTTAGGTTTAGTCGCAGGTGGAATTTTCACCTCTTTGACTTCTGCTGGCGAACCTGCCTGAGATGCCCCGTTAGCGGACGGCGAGATCTTGCCATCCGCTTGCAGCAGCGTTGCTGGTGACGAGGAGTGAACGGATGCAGGTATGCTCCCGTTAACAGTGTCTCGGGTAGTAGCCGTGCCAGTCAGCGCGGTAGAGCGCGGCTCACTTGTTTCTTGCGAGACTGCCGCCGGTCCCCTCGGTGCTGTGCTCTCCTGCAGCTGAAGGGACTCAACATGCGGCCGCCCTTCCGCAGCGTCGGGAGGCGGCTCCAACGTCAAGGCAACTTCAAAATATCTCAGCTTCTCGAGGGACTTCTGAGGCACGATGGTGTACGTCGTCATCCCCGCCTTGGGGACGTAGTCCCTCGTCAGCTCGTTGGAAGGCTTGGGCTTGGGCTCAGAGTTTGAGGCGTAAATAGACGGCGCTTTTGTCGCGGCAGGGATACTCGGCGTCGAGTCTTGGCAGGATTTGGTCTCGGAGGTGAGGGGTAAGGGACGTTGGAGTGAGTCCCCGTCATCCGTCCCAATGGCCACGTCTTTCTCAAAGGCAGGGGAATTAAGTGAAGAGGGGACCTGTTCTACGTGTTGTTGTGGGGGCACAGGTGGTGATGGTGGTGATGGTGGTGGTGGTGGTGGGGGATCATTTTGCACTTCGGCATGCTCTACAGTGGGCCGGGATGTGCTGCTGGCCACCGGGCTCTCCAACCGGGGACACGCCGGCGCTTCTACATCCTGCATCACAGGCAGAGGGAGGATGCCGGCTACGGCGCTGCAGTCACCCGCGACGCTTTGAGTTGTTGACTCTTCACAGATCTGCCGTCGGCTCACATCTCCAACCGGACCTGAACCACTGTCTGTAAGGAGATATGATGAAATTATAAGGGGCAAGACATCCGCTAGACATTTGACCAATACCAATGTAAAAACGATTGTAAACCCACGAGTATCTGCAGCTTGAGATGAATCCGTGACCTCAGTCGTCCTCACACCGCTCACAATCAATGAATCATTCACTGTGCTCTGCAGCTGACTGTGAAAGTTAAGCAAATAGAAGTCATTAAAAGCATTGCTCATACCGATGCTAAAAACATGGCCTGAGGGTGAAGAAGAAATACTGGAGTTCGTACTCGCCATCTGAGGACAGATCACATGACTGATCTTCCCCATCCCTCCCCGTGGACACCGTGGCCGGTATCTCCGTATCTTGAGGAGGGGAATGCGATGAGACGCCAGCCGACGCGCCGAGGCTGCAGTCCTCTCCCAGAGCATCGTGGGTCTTTGGTGAAACAGTGGTCTCCTCTTGTTCCATAATCTCCTCCAGTGTTTTAACAGCTGCAACCCCTGTAAAACATCATCATACAGAAGACGCATACCAAAATCAAATCACATTTACCTGGCATTGTGAGTAAATGCTAGGCGATTCGATTGGGATACTTTAACAATCCTCATTAAAGTAGTGGTGCATCCAACAATACAGTACATTCAAATGACACGTGATGGCAGCACGATCTTTCACACTATTTGAAAACAAGTTTAAAAGTCCTTTTATGTTATTGTCAATCCAGGCAGAGTAACATGAGTATACAACTGTATTTATTCAGTGTTCATGAACCGACAGGCACTCTCATTGTTCCAAGAAAAATGTCCCGATTAAATCATCTTATCCTTTATGTCTTGATTTAGCACTTTAAAGGAAGCACATGACAGAGGAGCAGAGAGCAAACTGAACGCTACCCAAACTAAACTCCTGATTCTCTGATCTCTTTATCTACTCGCAGCAATGGGCCGCCGGGGAAACGGAGGAGGAAATGATCGTTCTCTGGGAACGCGAGTGTTTTAAAAGTGGCAGGAAATGGTGGTGTATACATGTAGATAGCAGCGGTAAAAATGTGACGAACGCACTATTAATGAGGTCTGGGAGTGCAGTCGAGGGACTAATGCTTATAGGAGTAAAAAAATGAAGCGACAGTAACTACAAGAGGAAAATTGCAATAGTTATAGTATGTTGAATATACAAGACACTAGATTTTGCAATGTCAAATTGGAATCCACTTGACGGAGTGAAGGGAGTTTTGCTTGTGGTGCTAAAACTAGTTTAGAGACTCCGCAGAGACGTTAAAGCCTCAGCAAATAAAAACACAACTAAAAGCTTGCCTGCCATCAAAGGAAAGTGGAAAAAAGGCTTTGTATGAGTCACACTTCAATGACCTGTAAAATAAAAGATACAATCTCATTTCCAAGGCTGTAAGTCTTAATATATCTTTTGGGATATTCTTTGTTTTTGCTTTTAAATTGCTTTGTATACAGGACGGGTGGAGCAACCCCCAAAGGACATTTCATAGGGGAGGGGGGGGGGGGGGGGGGGGGGCTTAGATGTGTCCACACAATCACAGGAAAGTAAGTGAAGCAAGTTAATTATTCTCATCGGGGGGAAAATAACAGGGAATTCAGAACCTACAACAATTTGGAATGTAGTAAGAAGCTGAGTAGGAGAGTTGATTTCTAACTACACATGATCCGTGCATAACAATGAATAAGATTTAAAATTAGGAAAATGGAGACCTGAAAGAAAGCAGAGGAAGCTCAAGGACTAATGAAATGGGGTAGTATATTATATCATAAAAACGATTTCGATTAATAACCACCATTTGTTGTTGTTGTTGTTGTTGAGCCACTGTTCAGTAATCACCACTAGGAGGCACTACAGTCATAGAAATGCAGTCTCTGACTGCACATTTTCTGTCTTTGAGGCCAAAGGAGCAAAGGGGCAAATGATCACAGTACAGGGACTGTGGGCTTCTATTTTCACTTCAACAGTAAAACTATCTAAATTAATGATTTCATGAAAAACAAAACTGTAGCAATAAATAATCATGAAAATACATCAATGTGAACCGAGGCAAACCTTGCGAACCTTCGTCCAGGTGAACCGTTTCCTGGACAACGGGACCGGGAGACGTGGGGGGCGGAGGCGCCTTGCGCTTGGTTCGCTTTAACGAAGACCCTCCGGAGAACCCGCGACTCAAACCAGCCATCTGAGGGGCACACAGAGAATTTAGACGACTTCCATAATCGATGTACTCTGGACACGGGGTCACAGCTCCCGCGTTAATATCCACCCACCTGGTCACGGTCAAGTTGGGCGGTAGGCTCGGAGTTGAGCCTCCGGCGGGCGCCGGGGTCCGACGGGGAGCTCGGGGACGCCGCCGCCGGGGGTGGCGGCGCGCGCCTCTTCTTCGGCGCGTCGGCGGACAGCGAGGGCGAGCCGAACGGAGACGAGTGGGAGCAGGGTAAGGCCATGCTGAGAGGTCGAGGCTTGCTCACTAGCACGGGAGACGCCGGGGCACTGGCCGTCGTTGCCTTTGAAAGGACAAACATCCAATCAGAACATGATAAGAGGCCTGTTCCCAAACAACGTGGTGCACGTCAGCCAATGGCAAACCAAAGTCAACAAACCTCCCTCTGAACACTTAAAAGTTGCTCTGTGGTGCAGCTACGTACTCGTTTTATTTCTATTACCTGCTCGGATTTCTTCTTGGATTTTCTAAACTCGCTGAAGAGCCCTTTGTTTTCTTTCTCTTTCTGATTTTTATCCTTGCCTGGCGTAACTGCTCCTGCGAAAGAGGAACGGTTGTAAGATAACGCCGTGAAAAAAAAACACTCCTGAGTTGATATCAACGGTACAGTTTACAAAGTGAAGTACCTGCGTGCGTCGGTGAGGCTGGACACACTGGGAAAGACGGTTGTCCTGCAAAGCCAACAGGCGACAGACTTAGCACATACCAAGAAAAACCCTGAGCGGATGAGGTGCTAAAAAGTCACGCAAAATGCAGCAACATTTTTTTAAACACCTCAGTATTTACCTTTAGTGTCTCTTGCATAAACTTCCCTTATTGCATAATCGTTCAGAGAGTTGGACAGGTCCAAAGGGGCCAGGGATTGAACATCTCTCCACAGAGCCGTAGTCTCGATGTCAAATTCACATTTCTCACAAATGGCTGGTAGGTGCTCGGCCAGGGGAACGCGAGGGTTAACTCGTAGTATCGTCTTCTGCGTTTGTCTGTAGTTTATCACCATCCGAACAGTTGCCTACAGGATGAAAAAAAAGGTGCCACTTTGATCAAATCCGTGAACGCACTGCGAACGGCAAACATTGGCGTTTGTGTATCCAGACCCTGACGTACCTCGGGCATCTGAGGACCGGTCTTCTTATTGGCGTCCTCCCCTTTGGGTTTAAGGATGATCTTCTCTGCGTCCAGTGTTCCAATGAGAGCGTTGGGCTTGAGTTTGGTCTTGTTCTTCTTGGCGGTGACCAGCTCCAAGGTGTGGCTCGATGGGTTGAGGTGATACTTCGCACAAAGCGTCACTAATAGATCCATCAGGGGTTTGCTGAAAGACAAGGAGGACACGTTTAGCCATGACCAAAAGACCTGGTTGGGCATAGAAGGGAAGGTTGTGAGATGGAATCTGGTTGAGTGACTTAAAAAAAAATGTAAGAGTTGGCACCATTACTACATTGCCCAACTAATCAATGCAGGTCTTACTGCAAACAGAAAACCAGAATGAGTGCAGAATGTTTAGAACAATATAGAGCAAATATACAGCAATGGAGCTTTATTGACACCAATAAGTTTGAACATAACGCTTAAACTTAATCCCTGAAGTGTTAACTGTGTGGTCAAGGCACTAAGAAAGGGTTTAGAGGAGGAAAAGAAGGTGAAGAATTCAGCACTTAATCCTTTCGTATTGGACTTTTCTAAAGAGGCCAAAGTGCAAAAGACACCCAGAAAAAAAACATTGTGAGAAAGATAATGATATCTCTGCGGATGGAACGTCTGAACTCTGTGAGAGCTGATATTTTGGGACGTTGACCTGTAGGTTTTGCACACTCAGCTTAAGATGTGTGTGTTCTTATTGCACCATATAGCACACAATCAAGAGATGGTATACAGAAGATGAGATGGACAAGTTATTGTATTTAAAAAGACCACATGAAGAAATGCAATACATTATATTCCTAGCACAAATATCAACCCAAACCACACATTCATTCACTTCCAGCTCTCACACCTCTTCACTTCATGGGATGATTCAGCTATCCGGAGGTTGTCTTTAGCTTTTAATACGAGTCTCAAATAACATGGCAAATGTACCTTCCGTGGACTGTGGTCACTTCTTCTACTCCGCCAGGCAGAACCACGACCAGAGAGAGGTCTGTGTCAATGAGGTTCTCCACCTGGTCCATGGTGAGATGAAGGGTTCCTGGGTACCACTGGCAGAGACCCGGGGAGTTCAGCTTTTTCAGTCCAGGTGGGGTTGGTGCTTTGCTTTTGGTCGACACCCTGTAGTTGGACAAAAAAGGAGTTTAAGTTAGTCTCAGAGTTGCTTCAGCATTTCTAAAAAAAAGACTTTCTATGACACAGTTAATAGTTTTGAGCTGACTGGAATTGTTTTTTCACTCGCACAGACGTGAGGACTTTGTGATCGCCTCTTCTGGCTCAGGCAATTCTCTGATTGAAAGTCAAAGTGCAGCAGCGAGCATGAAAGGAATCCTTTCTTCGTCAGGTTTCCCCAGTGAGGCCATTACATGAAGGAGTTCAATTCCTCTTTGCACACAAGTCACAAGACAACCCGATGGACAGATTTACTCATCGAGCCGGAAGAAAGGGCTGTGAACGGACGGCCATGTGAGAGATAAGAAGATAGTTTTCTAAACTTTAGACTGGGTTTTTTGTTTCTGTATTGTATTCAAATTGATTTATAATGTAGTGCATGTTCTGCAGACGCTGAGCTTCAGTGAACATCACCTGGTGTGCTAGGATTTGTTTTCCAGAGTGACCGGCTATACGGTACACATTATAATTTTGAAGGGCGTTTCGGAGTCAACATTCCTGGAGACTGTGTCAATACGGTGAGGCAGAGAGCAATCATGTGAGAGTTGCAGACGGACCAGGTATGCAACACAAAAGAGATTTTATTCAGCACCCATTTCATTCATCTCAAGATGTTCAGTTTGACAAATATACCTTGTGACGCATCAAATAATTACACCGTTGTTGCAACGTTGGAAAAGGAATAATGAAAAAGGGGGGTTTGTCAATGAGAAAAATAAGGCTGATTTGATTCAAACAGAGTCGTCGTTGTGAGATTTTAAGGAATGTTACCGTTTGGTTGAAATTAAAAGCCGCAGATCGTATGATAAAAAAACCAAAGCAAGCACAAGTTCACGTGAAGAAAGCTACGGTCAAACTATTGTCCTGTCCTGTAATCAATCAGGGAATCAATCACCGTGGGAGACACTCGAGTGGCACATCGTGGAGACAGAGGGACCCGGCAGGCATTTACAGACCCACCGCCTTGAAGTTCCGCCTGCAGAGCCTCTGGTGGGGGCACAGAGGAATCCGAGCAATGCAAGGTCACAGGCTCCACCGAGAGATTATTAGTCCTGCTGTGGGGGGCGGCTGTCCTTAACGACAGACGGTGACACGAATAAGAAACACAGACGGCTCCACAGCAGTTTAAACACCAGGTGTTCTGCCGTGATCGGCCAGCATCTCAAAAAGCCTTAAGATTAAGATTAAAACGGTCGTTTGTGCCTCCCCATCAAAGGCTTTTATTTTGTAGACTCATTGAATGTGTTTGGAACAATAGAGGTTACAAAAAAAGGTGGATGTGATTCCCTTTAAAGCTTTTCAGTTTGGTAATTATGGAACAACATCAACAAAGCAGACCTTTTCTACACACGGTAACGCATGCAGGGGACTTTACGCTGCACCAAAGACAAGGGGTCTGTTCCTTTGGTTAACATGAAGAACAAACTGACTGAATGAATAAGCAGAGAGGAAAGGAAACACAAGTATACCCATGGGTTTCTTTGTAGGCTTAATACGTTTCAAGCTACTGCATTTCCGGGACTCATAAGAAAACCCTGAGGGCTTTAAAGGTCACTCGTTCTCCTCTTAAAGACAACGCTGGTCCAGTTTAGAAATGTCCTCTTCACGTAGACGAGTACCTTTATACTGTGTAATGTATTTGCTAATTATTCTGTGGTGCTAGTCGTGTGCTTTTCTAAATACAATGACAAAGTGAGTCAATTTGTAAGTGGTCACTTACAAACTACTATGGAGGAGCATGTTGTTTTCTGACAACGCATCACACAACAATTTCCGACATAACACCGTTGTTCATTAAAACTGCGGCTGTGACCTAAAGCAACTACATGACAATCCTGCGTACCATCTCCATGTGCACCATTTCATTTGACAAAAGGGTTAAGGATTTGAAAAAAAACTGTGAGAGGACCTGAGGTAGCAAGAAATTCAAAAAAATAAAAGAACCCAGCAACAGGCAGTGGGAAGCAACAGAAACACACTTATTTATCTGCCCATCTTTAATAATAATGGTGCCAGTAGCCCGGATGATAAAGCACACGGGATCTCGTGCAGACATCAACAAGGAAAACAGAATGATATACTGCGAACTGTTTACGGTGTCGATTCCCTTGTTTCCATGCCAAACCCTTCGTAACTTCTTACCAGCTGCAAATGCCTGTGTGTGCGTTTGAAACACTGCAACATGTGTCAGTCTGCCTGAGTGCATGTGAGCGTATGTTTGCACACGCTCGCTCTGCCTGGGAGTGTGTGCATATGCGGATACGTTTTTTTGGTTGCCGGGACTATGGGTGGTTACTTAGTGTATATTTACATCTATACAATGTTTTGTGTGATCACCTTTTTCTTTAACCGTGCTCATGCTTTTTTGGTCCCCAAACTACGGCCCTGCTATTGATGCATCCATTTCCCAGGGCTGCCTGTGTCCATCAGCGTGGTGGGTTTTCAATTGGATGAAATTAGATTGTAATATTAATTAAGTAAGATTAATAAATGAAGGACATTCATTAATAGTTATGAAGAGATTGAGCACTGTAAGTGGTGAACAGCCTTGACCATCAATGGCATGACTTTCACAGTGTAATCTCTGGTGGGTACGAAGTCCTGATTTCATGTTTGTGTATTTAGCAAAGGGACCGGAGTCTTTCTGCATTTTATCCTTTCACACACATTTTGCAGACGCACTAAAATTGAGAAGTGCGGGTTAGAGTTCAATTGACGCAATTGTCATGTGACTTTTCCCAAGCTAAATGGGACTTCTTGCAATCCAACATGGCCAAAACAAACAAACCCTGAGCCTCAGGGTCAGCCCAGGTTCTACAGCCGCGTCATCAGCCATTCCATCGAGACACCTCGAGCAGGTGACAGACACGGACACACAGGCCGGTTTGTTTGTGCCATCCAGGCTTCTTTTTTTTTTTTTTTTTTTTCCAGAGGCAAAGCGCGCAGCTGAATGAGAAGAGACGTGTTGAAGCTTGACTCTGCTGATGCCTCATTCACCACGGTTTCCCCCTCGGCGGCCCGACGCTCGCAAACAAGCCCGTTCAATAGCCAGACGTCTTTCAATGACGCGCTGGAAAGACGTGATCATCACCGAATGCCGTCAATGCGCCATTTGTTATGTTTGGAGTCCAAGCTAAAAAATGCACCGGGCTACGCTGCGTGCCACGATGCTACGTTGAACAGTCTTGGTTTCACTGAGTCACTCAAAAAAAAAATCGATTTGCAGGGGGAATGTGTGGAACGCTTCAAACAGATGTTCTGGCGCTCTCGTTCACACCTGAAGGAGAACGTGCAGGGTACCTTCGCACAGTAGGTGGGGGATGCTTAAAGCAACTGCATTAGGTTGTGACTGAACTTCTGCTGACTCAAAGCTATGAAAGGAAAACTAAAAGGCCGGCACAATATCCAGATGTTACTCTTCAAATAAAATAAAAAAAATACTTCATATACTTTTGCTTGTGCTTCTGTGTGAATTAACACGTGTGCGAGTGAAAACGAGGGAGGGACAAAGAAGAAAGAAAAGGTTTGACAAAAGGGTGGAAATATGTGCGCTTTTGTAAAAAGCAAAAAAAAAAATCATAATATTGTCAACCAGCTGAAAGAGGGAACTTCCAAATTCCCTACATTCCATTCCGTTTTGCGCCAGCTGGCATGACTTCCACCAGACACATTTCAGTTGAAATTGATTTCCACCCCATCAATTAAAAGCCCTCCAGGCACATCACGGACGAAATGTAGCAATGAGCAGCCCCGAGAGGAAAACTAGGCCAAAGCCTTAGTAGGAATTTGACTAAACTTTCAGGTTTGTGGTGGAGGATTAGCAGAAACATCCATTGTAGCACGTTAGTTACCAGCTGCTGGGCGGCAGGACTTCACCAACTCAAATGGTGGTCTGTACGAACGATTCAAACACAGCCTTTCCGCTGAGTCACCCTTTTCTGACTGCACCCAAAATGATTCCAAGAAACAAGAGCACCTTATTGTACGTACAGCTATATGACGTGTCATGAAATAAAGAGCAACGATGTAACGCGCCGATGGCGAAACCCTCCCGCGACTCCACCGGCAGCAATTTACCAGCTGCACACGCTCAAACAGGCCCAACACACCTTCCGCCTCTAGTCGAAACACAAACTGTGAGCTTTCTGAATGGAAACATTCGGTGCACACACAAAAAAAAAAAAAACACTTCAAAGCCCCCATGCACACTTTCACCGTGAGCCCTGCTGTGCTGGAAACAGGATACTGAAATGACACGAGCAGGTGTGACGGACCTGCTTTCCCGCTCGGGTCGGCAAACGCGGCCTCCCGTGGCTCTTACCTCTTTGCCCGAGGTCGCCTCAGCTCAAAGTATTCCCATTCCGCTGTGCATCTCCCACGAGGAGTCAGACGCCGCACTACACCCGCTCGGCGGTAGCTTCAAAAAAGGGGGAGGGGGGCCCTACCTTTATGCCACGCCCCAAAGCTGTGACATCAGAGGCCTGTGCCCTCGACCTGAAACCCTGCGGCGTGTGCGAGTGCACTCCGCCGTGAGCAGGAAGGTAAGCGGCTTTGCCTCCCCTGTGCAGACATGAGCCTGTGTGGGCGGGGCCAGCGGAGCGAGGGCGCGCTCAAACACCCTCCCCCCCGCTGCACCTCAGGGACCTGAAACAACAGCCAATATGCCGCGTAGCTGATCTGGTTTCGTTTTTTTTTTTACATTTTTCATGACGGTCAAGGTGAGACAACAAGACCAGACCGACAGGCTAGAGCACTTCCTCCCCCCCGATCTAATGCCCTACTTCACCTGTGTGTTCGTTTTCATTACCGTCAACACTGGCAACTTCTCACAGCCACACCTTACGTGTACGGGACTGACTCATCCAATAATTACAGTGGAAGTCTTGGCGGTTGAACACAATGAAAACAGCGGCCCAAAAAATGCACGAAACAAAAACAATTCCCAAATAAATTTGCCCTTGACAAATCCTGGGCAGAGATGTCGTTGTCCGTCGAGTCAAAAAGCTTTTCAATCTCAGAAATGAAAAGCAGAGCAAACTTCACACCGACTGGCACAGACGCAATAACTCCGGCTCTCCTGTTGGGAAATAATAAGAGCTCATTGGCAGCGCGTTATCAGGAGCCCGAAAAACTTTCACTCAAGAATGCGCGGCTCATTCTGCAAACACGACCAACGAACAGCACCAGACGATAAGGAGGGAGGGCGGGGGGGGGGAGGGGGGCGAGTGGTGAATGGAGAGGTGGGGGGGGCGGCTTTCCCTGAGGAAAGACAAAACACAGCCACAGCTGAATAATTTGGTGAGAGGTCACTCACAGTAAACACAAGCTTTTTTTAAAGAGGCTCTGGAAAGGCCGTTACTTCAGAGGCGATGTGGGACGGAAGGAGATTAGGGGGAAGCGCACAGGGACCCTGTGAGAACTTCCCACTTCCTGGTTGTATCGTTTGTTATTGCAGAAAAAAAAAAAATTCCCACAGCGCCGGCCTGGTCACGCTCTCGTCTCATGTCTTTCACATCATTATGTAGAACTCGGACATTATTGGCTTTTCAGAGCGGCATGTGATCTCCGTTTGAAGGGATTCCCTCAGTGTTATCGCGTCCGCCCGGGTCGTACGGTTGGAGATCACATGGGGTGTAATCAGGTCTCCAAACAATGTCAATGAGCATACATACGTATAATGTGCACAAAGGAGATACGGTAATCATCTCCGCAGCTTCTGGTAACTTCAAATCACTGCCCCTCGGCTCGTAATGATCTCGATCACGCCGCGTCCTTTCATGTGAAACAAGGCGCCACTGTCTGCGCCGGCACGGCGTTCTGAAGGCCCGGCGGCGCGCTCTACCTCTTCTGCTCATCACATGGGATGAAGTTGCTAAAAAAAAAAGGGGAGACGACAAACAGTAATGCTGCGCTGAAACTGGCCCGTTTAGCATCTTATCTTCATTGCTAGTACAGAATAATCATTGTTGCACAAACTTCATTCCATTTTAGTGTCTTAAGAGTTACACCCAGTCTCACATTCAACATCAAGGCGAGAACAACACACAGTGTCGAGACATTTCCTTAAACTTTCTTCCTGAAATGGAACCAGCGGCCTGTATTCACTTCAGAAAAGTAGCCTGAACGTCTGTGACTCTTCACAGCACGGACCGACCTCTGACGATGGAACACCTGGGTTCACAGTATGTAGAGTGATGGTGCCACCTAGAGCGCCTTTTCCAGGCGTGCAACGTCGATCAGAACTTCCCTTTGTTTCCTTATATTGGGTTTGAAGCTTAACAAGGTCTCGTTAAACGCACTCGTAGTGGACTGAAACAATGCCATTCAGGACCGGCTCGGCCTTTTTTCTATAAATATCCCATCCAAAACAAACCAAACGCTGATAACGGAGGTCAAGAGAATCAAAGCGATTTGCTCCGTCGCTCCGTTTCATGTGTGAATGTTGTTGGAGATAAGTGAAAGCTCCTACTCGGAACCCACAAAGGGCCGATTCAAGTTGGGTCATTCAGAATGTCACGCAGGCGGAGAGTGGGAGGCTTCCAACTGCTGTGCCCTGGAAGAGTGCGTAACAGAAACTAACAGCAGAACTGTTCAAACGGGCTGCTGTGCAACACCAAGCCTACATGAAGACACACTCATGTCTGCCGTCAAGAGATAAACAGGAGAAAAAAAGAACGGAACAAACATATTTTCAAACGCAGTAAGAGGCCTTCGCTGGTGCTCGCGGTCAGTGCGTTGGCACTCGTGGGGCAACAAAGGCTCCCCATTATTCCCCGTCCCCCACGGATGTCAGACATATTGTCTGTTTGAGCCTCGTGAGGCGGAAAGCTTCCACAAAAATATCCCAGAATTCAAAACGCACCGCAGCTCACCGGCAGGACGAGCTCGCCGGGCATTAACGCCGGTTCCCCTCTGGCTTTGCGCTCGGTGGGTGGAAGTCCTTGAATGACATCCTTTATCTTGCTGTCGCAGTGGGCTCCCCGAAGGCAGCACGACGCGTAGACTAAATTATGCATTTTCCTGTATGAAGAAAGCCTCGTTGTTGTTGTTGTTGTTTTGAGGAGAATACGTTGCTTTTATGCTCCGTCGTACTTGGAGGGCCTCGTGACGCGTCAATCGCGTCTTTGGTGTCACACCAGTTGCCCCGATGGTGCAACTCGAGACGCCCGACATGCTGCTGCCATCAGCGTCTGGCCAGCATTTTCATCTGTGGGGCTCGCGAGAACAGCTGGACTGTCTGCGTATCTGGAAACAGCTGTGGGGATTCACAACACCTTAAACCAAATGCACATTCTGCCCCGAGGAGAAGCCAGCGATGTGAGGTCATGGTTTAAGGTGCGTCCAATCAGCTTCAGGCAGCTCGCTCTTAGACTCAAGGATGCGTTGATGGGGTTTATGCAACATTTCTTGTGTAATGTTTTCATCAATGCGTTGAAAGAAAAGCTTCGACATAATAGTGAGACAGAGCAACAGAGCAAAAGTTAACCACCACGCGATAAAGACTGACCGTTGTGTGTGTGTGTGTGTGTGTGTGTGTGTGTGTTAGCGACGTCTCTGCTTGGAGAACAGCCAGCCCACCGATTCTATCAGTATTTGGATAACAAATGTAGCGTAGCTCGGGGGGGGGGGGGTCACTTGAAGTCATCACATCTGACTGCATTTGAACAAGTGAGCAAGTTTACTGGATCCAACTTAAAGAAGCCACAAAAAAGGCTGGGAGCGTGTGCCCCCCTCCCGCTACCCCCGCCCCGCCCCGGGCAACTTATAGAAGAGTGCGGTTTGCTTTTCCAAATAAATGTCCAACTACGGAGAGACCTCAGTTGTCTGCTGCTCTCCGTTGCCAGGCAGCGTGGCTGTGCTCCTGGGTTACACAAGGCTGGCGAAATATAATAATCAGTCACACCAACGAGAGGCTTTTTGCGTAAACTACACATGACGATGTGCCTGAATCCTATTTTTACAAACGGGGAACTACAATAGGCCGAGGCGGGACTGGAAACTTTGCATGTGGGTATTTTGAAATCGCATGTTCCAGTTCTCCATCGAGTCTTTGATTTAAAAAAGACTTCGCACAGCGAAGGAGTGAGTGGTGACTTTGTAAGAAAGCTCTGGAAAATCACCCTGCTTTTTTTTTTTTTTTTTACGGCAAGCAGCTGACATCATCTCCAAAGCCCAAAACTGATTCCATCATGTCATATACTCACGGCCCTTTTTAACATGGCTTTCTCTAACTGTTGAACGCGATGAACCGTCACCCCGTCGGACGTCGGCTTCGAGTCGAACGAACGCACGATCAACAGGCTCATCGGCGAGCCCGAATGTTTTGCCTACAAAATACTTCCCATGACCTCTACGCACATGGTCACAGCAATTTCTCAGCACATCCCTGAGAGCAGGAAATGAGGAGGGTTCAAAGGTTGAAAACAGAGATGTACTGAGAGAGAAGAAAGTTGCGTTATTTGACTTGGTTGGCGTTGTAACTTTCACCGATAGTTCAGTAAAAAAAAAAAGATTTTTATTTGGGGGCCCCCCTCCCACCACGCACAGTCACCTGTGCTAGAAGATTATAGGCACAAATGTCAGGCTATACTGTTATAGCGAAAATTGTAAACTAATACAGTGAGGTTATAATACAAAACTAGGGCTGCTTGCGGCATAAGCGAACTAAGCGAACTTGGGGCCCCCTGCAAGCAGCCGCTTAGTTCGCTTATGCCTTGGGCCGGCCCTGCCCACACCTCAGGGTGTCATAGGTGGAATAACAAATACATCCGTTATACTTTAGATGTTTTAGAATTGCATTTCCAAAAAAAAAGACAATGCTCAAATGGCTCAAATAAAAAAGACACAATAAAAGACTTTCTGAAATGTCCTGCAGGAAACAGGCCGGTGGAGACACATGTCCCTCTGTGGGTCCATCACCGTGTCAGCTGGTAATGTACATACCTCAGCCCGGAGCTCCGTGGAAGGGGCTGCGATCCATGATCGGCCATGACTAAACTCATCGGCTTCACCGAATCGCTGCTGCGACTAGAAATCGAGACACACAAACAAACAAACAAAAAAAGCCACAACTCGTTTGTACGAAAGCCGGTGCACACACACACGTACGACCCGTGACGAGCAGGCTGTGTCCTCTTACCTGCTGCTTTTGAAGTGATGCAAACTGGCAAATCCTGAAATATGGGCGATTCCACATGAGGTCATCAGTTTTTCAGTCGTATGAATCGCTTTTCCATCTCTTCTTCTGGAAATACGTTCAGGCGAGTCGACGCGCCGCGACGTCTTACCGTGAGCGCCGCGGCTTCTTTTACACAGAAAACGGGTTGAATTCCACTTTTAGCCCGTTTTGTTTCGATAAACGATCCATGTTTGCTCCACTCTGAACTTCCGGGTCTGGCAATTGCTCCCCTCGTCCCTTTTTTTTTTTTTTTAAGCACGCGAACGTCTGTCACATCCACCGCGCGCTGTGCCAACTTCGGTCCGCGCGTCCCGAACACTGCGCGGTCACGTTTGGCCGTAAAAAACGGGGCGTCTCTCAGATCCACCGCAGCGCAGGAACTCACGTTCATGTCATTAACCATTTAAAGACAACGACAAAAAAAGACACACAAACCAAAAGAAAACAACACGACACCCACTTCTTTCAGAGGGTTTGAAATTAACTCCATCAAAACACATTGTTGTTGTTTTGTTCCCTCTCCACTTCCTTTTAATAAACATGGTATCTTGTCTACAGCGACATCGTGTGGTTGAATATCGACACAACAGTTTCCCCTTTACAGTGATACATACATAGATACACATACACATCAAACATATTCACGTGTAATATCTTGATACAAATTAATGTAGAAACCTCAACATTAAAAGTGTGGTATGTTTCAACATCTCTCAAAAAAATGTTTTATAAATGAATATAAGAAGGGGTGTAGAGGTTTGACTGCTAGGTAAATAGTGTGTCCAAGAATACGATTGCTTCAGAACATTAAGTCTGGCATTTGGGTTGGTTGGGTTTAAGGTCAACACGTTCATAACAACATTTGCATTCTCAGAAATTATAAACACGCGTTTTTTTAGACTATCGTTGCGTTTACATTAGACCGGAGGGCACACAGAAACTGTGAAATGAGACAACAGTCTGTTTTTTGTGGGCTTTCCTAGAAAGTTATTTAGCTAGAAATTATTTACCAAGTAATTCCGATTTAGCTCCCCTTCCTTTGTCACATGTCAGGTATGCCTTAGGTCACATCTTGAAGCATTCGGCGCTAGAACGCAGGTCTAATACAGGGCGATTCATGAGAGGGGTGTGATCCTGTTCGGTTATAAAAATACAAAAGTGAACATTATATGTTCATCTTTAGACTTCCGTTAGTTGGAAACCACAAAAAAGGACCATAGATCAAAAAGAAAACGTCCAAATGTTCCCTCTAAAGTGTTGAGAGGTGGAGTCTGGAGTCTCATGCTGGTGCTACAGTGCCAGTGACATTGGCGTCTGCACAGTAGAACATCTCCACGCCGTGTGAGCAGTCCTGAGAGTTGAGGCTCGTCATGGTCAAACCGGTGACCATCACAAAAAAGCCAATCAATATCAAAGCGGTGGGTATCAAGTTTTCACCGTGGAACCAGCGGCGGGGTGAGAGTTTGAGGAAGCACGCTGAGGGAATGATGAAGATCAAAGGGGTGGCGCTCAGGACACCCTGGACGAAGGGAGAGAACACCATTAAGCGTACGAACCAACATGAAGGCAGAAAGGTGCAGAGTGGCTGAGGACGTGTCGCTTACATTGAGCTCCAAAACGACGCCCAGACAGTCATAGGCCAAAGATATCGATGCGCTAACTGCAACTATGAGAGACGTCATCGCCACGTGTTCCAGATTTGAAAGATCCCGACTGCAAAGGACCTTGGATAACACCTGAGAAGGCAAACAAGAGAGAGAGAGGGGGTTCACTCAGTGCCGGCCCGAGCCTCTTGGGGGCCCTAAGCAGAATTTTATTTGGGGGCCCACCACGCACAGTCACTTGGGCTAGAAGACTATTGGCAAAAATGTCACACTATACTGTTATAGCGAAAATTATAAACGAATACAGTGAGGTTGTAATAAAAAACTAGGGCTGATTGCAGCATAAGCAAACTAAGCGGCTGCTTGGGGCCCCCTGGCTACCAGGGGGCCCCAAGCAGCCGCTTAGTTCGCTTATGCCTTGGGCCGGCCCTGGGTTCACTAATGCACGCATTTCTTTTTCTGGGGACACAGCGGATATACTGTTCCCCCTCGGAGCGGCTGTGCCGAAGCGGTTGGGAGTGAAGTGGCAAGCTTTCCTCGTTCATTTGGCCACCAAAGCCACAGCTCAGAAGGCCGCCGTCCCGAAAACACATGTAAACGTTTAACTGGTTGAATTCTTAGGTCGGAGTACGAGAAAAGATCACTTACCTCCCGTGTAACAAAACATTCCAGTGGAAATGTGGTTATGATGCTGAGGCCGAAACAGAAGCGACCGAACGTTGCCAGGTTGTCATTTCTGCAGTAGTTCTGAAACACGTCTCCTAAAAGAAAAGGTGGATATGTAAGATCTTAAACATTTACGACTTTAAAAGAGAACTGACTGGAGAGGGGTGTGTCGTTTGCTACTTTCTAACCCCCCGTTACCTTGAGTGTATCCTGTGAAGGTGGTGTAGCCGGCGACGGCGAACGCGGCGCTGACGACTAACGCGGAGCCCACGGACACGTGGGTGACCCGAGACCAGCTGGCGAGTGTCGGCTGCTCCAGAGAGCCGTAGATGAGAAAGCTGTTGTGGTGGCATATGAAAGCTGCACAAACACACGTTACACCGACTAAAGTACCCAACTCAATGACTTCCCCCCCCCCCCCCCCCCCTCCGCAGCAGTAGTAGCTAATATTGTCAAGGCACTTGATTCAAGGCCAACATTTTCACCGCAATGTGTGTAAAGGCCTTTGTGAACTAGTCCCGCTCATGGACACAGCCTCGTTTAGGAGGAGGTTACATCAGGACTCACGCTGAATGGGGGAGATTGTGTTCTCTCAGGCCTTTGTTTTTGGTAGCATCGGTTTGATCAGAGCTTCGGGCAGAGTTGCTGGAAACAGGTTTCCAAGTAAATACTGTGCTCAATATAGAAAAGCTCTGACCCATCTAAGGGGTTAACAGTGCATTTCATCCAGTTTTCCCAGGTAAAGGGAATAGGATCCCTTTCTTTGGATAATGTGCCTTTGTTTTATTGGACGAGACATTGAAATGTGTTTTGCAGCCATCTTGGCTTGGTTCTGTGGTTCTGTTCAATATTTTTAGCAGGCACCTTTTTTATTCTCAGTCGTCGGCATCATGCAGACAAACTCACCAAAAGACATCACACCAACGGCCTGAATTGCATTCCACTTTGCAAACACCCATGCGTTCTCTGTAGGGGGGCTACAGAGGGAGACATTCAGTCGTCAACGAACACAGAAACACGTTATTATGTTTATAAAAAAAACTGTATTTCACACAGAGGAATTGTTTCCGTTATAAACTCTATGAATTAGGACATTGCTCAATATTCAGCCCTACATTTGGGGTCCAAGGGTGGCTGCTCTGATGATGACGATGATGAGGATGATAAATGTCAGCACCATTGACAAGAAGGACACCTGGTAACACACAGATTTTTCTTTTTTTTTACAGGCATCTTTAAAAACAAAAGGACGATGGCAACCGTGAAATGATCAAACTTACCTTCCCGAGTTTCTCTATGTTTCGATACAGCGAAAGAGGCAGCGTGAACAGAAGGGTTGATAACAAGATCACAAAGTGACGCTCTGCAAGTATGTGATCCGGACCGACTGTGAGCACAGCACAACATGACAACGCACATTTGAACCTTACAGATGCACAGAGTATGTTAGTATGTGAGATTTACTGCAGGATGCAGCATACTCCACCTCCTGGTATTCTCTGAAATACTTTGGTCAGCGTGTCGCCAATGGTGATGTTGTAGCTGATCATAGCTGCGGAAGAAAGCAAAGGGGAACCATCGTTCTAGTCATCATGTGGTGTAGTATTGCTAAGGCCAAACAGTATGAATACAATAAATAATACACCTTCATTGTTTGTTAGAACACACTGAAACGTACGCGTGTGAAGTGTTGTTCCGTCAGTAAAGAACTCACCGATGAAAGGATAAAGAAACTGCAGCACGGATAAAACCAGAAAGCCAGGGAAGCCAAACGTGCTCTGCACCAGTGACTGATAGCTGCTGGTCCCGCTCAGGTTGCCTCCTTTAATCAGTAAGATGATGGAGTAGTCTGCGATTGAATGCAAACATAATATAAATAGTTGGCTCATGACATAAATCCACGCCTCAATCATTTTTTTTTAAATGCCACCTACCTGTAATGAATCCAACTACTACCAACAGCAGAAGGCCACAGGAGAGTCCCGCCTGGTTCAATGCGTATGGTAAGCCTTGACAAAAAAACACACACACACATGTAAATAAGTGCATTAACAGAACGGCAACCAAAATTGTCCTTGTATCTTTAAGCAACAAATGTTACAGTTAGAAGCAATTACCAAATCTTTAAAAAGGGGGTGCTCTGTTGTTATCTGTTTTTTGGGTTAGGACTATTTCTAGTTGTTATTCAGGACTGAGGCATTTTTTGAGGATTAAAGTGAGGTTAAAGTGGAGGATGGGGGTCAAGCGGAGGCAGTCATATGATGCGGAGAGTTCACCGCTGCAGGGCTGAAATATAATGAAAGCTTATCTTTGTTGCACAAAGAACAGTTTTCATTCATATAATCAATTACACGTAATTAAATGGTACTTACCTATTATTCCACTTCCTATTATGGAATTGATGAAATTAAAACATGCAGATGTCATTGAACTCATTGGCTCTCCCGAAGTTTTTTTGGGGGGAACCAACGTGGCCCCTTCTTCACTGTTTAACTAGAAAAACAACAATCAGAGTTATTAGTAACAAAAAAACAGTCTGTGGGTTGTTTGTGTCCTACAAGAGCATCACTTACCTCCTGAGCCATGGCGAGCACCCTCTGGTCTTCCTCTTCGTCCTCTCACTGTTTCAATCTCACATGTTTGCAGTGTGTCTGAACAAGACTAAGTTACGATACGTCCATGTAAAAAAAAAAAAAAAAAAAAAAACTCCTCCCCCGGAAAACATTGACACTGTCTGACCAGTCACACTGCAGGCGCCTTTGTTCAGCATAAGCAGGGCATTAGCATGCATTATGCAGGTTGTACTGCGCTTACAAGATAGATATTTATATATAGGTTGTCTTCTTGCAGAGCGAGTTCATCCGTATGTAGGCCTAATTTGCAACTGTTTCCGTGGAGAAAAAAGGACTATGACTATGTGTTTGTAATATTCTTCTGTTGGGACCTCAAGAAGATGAATGGACATGTAGGTAAATGGTGTTTAGTGTGCTGCATTACAATGATATTTAAAGAAACTATATTTTTTAAATAATGCAATTTTTTTTTCCTTGAATAATCAACACCTACATAACACTTTATCCAGAAGCAATAGTCCGAGTGAAAAGTGTTGAAACAAGTGAAACATGAAGATGTGTAGTACATACTGACCTTTACAGAACCTGCTCTTTTACCAGTGCAGCAGAGAGGTGCTTATATAACCCGCTCCCGGGGATTGGTTGGTACCCTGGCAGTCGATGCCAAAATATGTCTTGACACGGAAAGGAAATTAGGAATTAAAGGATTTTTCTGCAAAGCTGATGAAAAAAGAACCTTTGTCCGGGGACAGGAATGACTAAAGAGAAAGTAAAGAATCTGAGATGTAATATCTGGCGAGAAATAAAGAACAATTTCTCTCGTTGAAAATTGTTGACATTTATTTCGATTAAGGTTTCTTAAAATTAAAATAAAAACATATTCACTTTGCATTGACCACCATGACAAAAATAACTGTTATATGGAAGTTGAATGCCTTTGGCCCACTTCCCCACAAATACATTCATGAATGTTATGTGCATGATGCACCACCGGCAGACATCGGATAAATGTAACCAATCGATGCATTACTAATAAGTATTCAATTCACTGGTTACAACACATTATGTAGTTGTGAGAGCAGATATACTGTCCTTTGAAGCATTTATGAATATACACTGCAGAACTGCTTATTCATTCTTGATTCACCATTTGTTCTACATATTAATTCATGGTCCTTGATAAGATTAAGTATCTTATAAGTATATAGTTCCCCCTATAAAGATTTTGAACAGTTCAATATAGTGCGACCTCAATACGACCCAATTCGTCTCCCACTGGATGCAGCTCACTTGAAATGAATTCACTGCCTTCTCATGCAGTATTTCCTAAACCAATACAGACATCCGATGGGTGTTTTCCACTCTGGAAACTTTGTGACGGCCTACTTTGCCCTTCAAAGTCATGACCATACCGTCCTTATCCACCAGGTGGTGCCAGACTCCAGGTGGATGTCCTGCTCACACGCCGGCCCAAAACCAATGAACGCGTCTCTGTGATCCGCTGATGCTGCAGTGCTACTTTCTCTCTGACTGTGGGGCAGCAACGGGTTGTCCGCTGATTCAAAGTTGTGGTTTTAGCTTTTAGCTTCACAGACGCCGTAACGCACCGACGCCCCCCCCCCCCCCCCCCCGCATGATCCCGTCCTGTCCGCTGGGGCCTCGGGGGCCTCTGCGCCGACCGGGTCCCCGGGGACATCCGGGAAGCACGGCGGTCTGCTGTGGCTGTGGCGCACGGAGGGGCGGATGCAACTCCCCCCCCCCCCCCCCCCCCCCCTCTCTCTCTCTCTCTCTCTCTCTCTCTCTCTCTCTCTCTCTCTCTCTCTCTCTCTCTCTCTCTCTCTCTCCATCTATCTGTCGTGGTTTGGCAGTTGAACGCGTGTGGAAATGACCAGTCCTGCAGTGGAAAAAACTTTATGCCTTAGACGGACGGACAGATTTATTTCGAACAAACACAAACACTTGGTTCGCGCGGAGGCTCCTCCACGACGATTTTGTTGATCGCCTGTCGAAGTGGGAACAATAAAGGTGAGTTAACAGAAAGTGTTTTCTGAGTGCTTTTTTTAAATTAAGAAATGGACTGGAAATTCAAAAGTCTATTGCTGAGAATACAACTTGTAATTTTGAGTTTCTAACTCTCTCTCTATATATGTATCTATCAATCTATATATGAAATACATAAACACATTGTTTCAAATATATTTGAAATATTTGTGAAGTAGCCTCTTGGTATCACGTTCTATCAAATTGTAATGTCATCTTGTACGATGTGTTTATGGCCTGTGTGGGAAAAAACGTAAGTGATCTAATGCGCTTCATGAGGGCAGAGACTAGAGTGCAAATTATGGGCTACAATGTGTAACAGAAGTTAATGGGCTTGGCAGCAATTATTAAGCCCACACATCTTCTGCTTCCTGCTCGCATGACTGTCAACATCATTATTAGATTTCTGTCAATTAGAGATTAGACCGTCCTGTTTTCAGTCCATCCAGACTGCACACGCACACACACACACACACACACGCACACCACACACACACACGCACAGATGGAGAGAGACAGGGACAGGGAGAGAAATACAGCATCAGTTTGTATAGAAAACTGGACATTTCGTACGGAGAACTATGTTCCCAAAGCTCCTCGTCATCATCATCATCATCATCATCATCATCCAGTTCGCCAACGCCCTGGATGAGCGAGGTCTAGTCTGCGAGGAGGCAGCGGCGAGCGTTAGTTTTGAGCTATTAGGAGCTTTAAGTGTGTCGGTCCCTTAAGATGACACGGATCCTGAATAGTGATCACTTCGTAGAAGTCCGTCTTGCTTGAGTTGTTTTTATGTCGGGGAAAAAGCCAAGCCGACGGTCGCAGAGATTCTCCTGGAATATTTAACGACTCCTGATGTCCTCCGTTTTTGATCTTTGCAAAGGTCTGCCTGTCTTTATTGTCGGATGCTTCTAGCCCCTAGGCTGGTTTGAATTATGCTTTCTATAATCAATTTCAAGATGTGGGCCATTCAGAAGGCACGATGCTAAACCTACTATAGCAGGCCGCTTCCATGTGCCACCTACAACAGCTTCATCCAGCAAAAGATATTTCATCTGGAAGCCGTAAAGCAATAGGGCGACGTTTTGCAAAAAGCCACAATGTAACATAATGTTACTTTGTATGTTACTGTGTGAAAGTTTGATTGTAGGTGTATCAGGTGGTCAGTCGTCATTCAAAGCGCATCGGCGGGCAAACACCAAACTAATGAGTTGACGTTGTGTTCCAGTGAGCGTCGAGGGAAACAAATGCATCCATTTTAGGCCAGTCGGCACAAGGTCACGATGCTGACAGGTTGCAGATAAATTAAAGTGGGACTATTTGAAGCTTCAAAGTGGCAGCTCATATCTGGAGTTGTGCGTAATGAGTTGGGAACAGATTGACAGAATGATGCATGCCTCTTAGTCCCCACCGGTTGACCTTGTTAGGTGAATATCAAATCGAGGTTGGTTTTATATGATGAGGCGTTCACTGTACGTTCACTCTGTAACTCCTTCATTGTTTACTATGCTTGATGACTTATATGGACGTACAGTTTTTCTTTTACGTAAGATCATCGCCATCAGAGGTACGTTGACAGATGTTTTGGTCTTAGTACTTACTATACCGCGTATATTAACACTGGGCCACCTGACACTAAACTGTAATAGAATATTCTTGCATTACATATTAGCTCCATAAAGACAGAGCAGTGTAGTTGTGCCACAAACAATAAATGCAACAATACAATTAGGCTGAAAACCTTTTTTAAAAACAACACTCTTATACTCCTTTACAATGCAGTCATTTCATTAAAAAGCACGAACCAGTATTTTACGTCAAATTCTACTGTAAATGACAACTCTGGTCCTCAATGGTTCACTTATGTTTTTGAAAATGACTACAGATCCATATCATGTATTTTATTGAAGCTACTTAGCGTAGTTTCAGGAGCAAGACCACACCTCCAACCCGCCTCTTCCGGTATTTCTACAAATACAGCTCAGCCCTCTCTTCGCGTCGGTGGGTACGCATTCTGAAACCCCACCCTCCCAACCCTCCCAACCCCTTTTCTTTTTTCTTTTCTTTTTCTTTTCTTTTTCTCCATCTTTTTTTCCAACTTTTCGTATGGCCTTCCAGGGGTTCGCCGTGCCACGGGAGCACGGCGGATTCTCCGACGAAGCTCCCCACAACCCATCCGACCAACCAGTCTTAATCGATCGACGACACAGTCACTCATGTTAAACGCCTCAAGTGGGATGCCGTGGTCTTAGCTAGTGAATGTGTATACGGGGGGGGGCTAGCCCCTCCCTAACTACAACACACATGTCCAAATGTATTCTGCAAGTGGAATCCTGTATGAGAAATCTGTATAAGATGACTAACAATAACTGTAACTGTAAGAATGAGGACTTGCAAAGGCTCGCGCGCTGCTTTTGACCATTTCAGCGGTTCCGTCGTTGGCCTTCGTCCCGTGTAGAGATGACAACCCTCACGATCTCTCAAACCGGAGTTCTTCCGACTTACACAGGCTATTTGATCAAAATCCCTTTTCCAATTCAGTGCCTGCTTGCTGTGTTCCATCTCTTGTTTTTCCTCATCTGGCTCAGCACCTGTGCACCTGTGCACTCGCCAACTAAGCGCACAGACATACTGCATATGAAAAGTGCAGCTTTTGGTCGTCGTTGTTTGACCCTTCCTTGTGGTGGTCATTACGTCACGCGCGCGTATCGCCCGGCGCCGTGGGCAGTGATAGTCCACGGTGTTTGTGATTGATTTATTGTGTCACAGACACCACCGTGTGAAAGTATTCCTTTACACTGTTCCATTCAGATCAGGCCAAAGCTCTCAGCAGCAGAGCCCCCCCAAGGGAGATGCATGCAGTCGGTGGGGCATTCATATTTAATACTGCATAGGTCTTCCTAGCACATCATACCAGTCAGGCCTATTAGTGGGATTAATCTATTCTCCCCTGTTCTGAGGGGAAAGCAGACTCTTTGGATTTTGAAGGATGGCATAGAGGAGCAATAATCTAACCTGGAATGAATCATTATCACGTCAAATCTTCATTATTTATGTAGATGAATGAAATCTAATTTTAACACGGTTGCCATGAATGTAGTTGCGTGACACCCATCTCTAGGAACATTACAGCCAGCCACTTCCTGAGATGAGGATATCTGGCCAAATGACTGAACCACACCCAAATTCCTCTCCCATCCATTTAAAGCAGTTCAAACGTTGCAGCCAGAAATACGTGTCCTATCATGAACCTCCAATAAGGGTCTATGATCTGTTCTGATGCCCCCAGGCCTTTCTCATGTCAGAGGCTAGCTTCTCCCTGTGAAGGTGCAGGATGAAAGATGGCGCAGCTGCTTGCACCACCGGGTCCAGACAGCTTCCGGCCCTTTAGCCGTGACTCCCTCAAAGCCATCGAGAGACGCATCGCAGAGGAGAACGCCAAGAAGCCGGAGAAGGCGGAGAAGAAAAAACGCAAAGATGACAATAAGCCCAAGCCGAGCCGCGAGCTGGAAGCGAGCAAATCCCTCCCGTTCCTGTACGGGGACACTCCTAAAGGCCTGGTTTCGACCCCGCTGGAGGACCTCGACCCCTTCTACTGTAACCAAAAAGTAGGTCTGCTTCATTTCAAGATCGAACATGATGCCTAATGACAGACATTTAGCTTTTTACAAACTGCATACAGCTGTCTAACAAGATAACAGCAACAGCTGGCCGGTAATAAATAAGAACGTGACGTTCAACAGCAATATAAATAATGTGATCAGGGACTTGCACGGTGAAATGGGTTCTCTGAGTCATCAAGTACTCTTTGATTAGTTGCTGGAAGTGGCCGTGTGATACCATCATTAAACTATAATTGTTTAATGCATGCCAAGAAATGTGAGCATTTTATCAATATCGCTCTTTTTCTCTTAGACTTTTATAGTATTAAACAGAGGGAACGTCATCTTCCGCTTCAACGCCGCCCCTGCCTTGTACCTCCTGAGCCCCTTCAACCTCCTTAGAAGAATATCAATAAAGATATTGGTACACTCATATCCTCAATCACGTTTATATTGATCCCATTCTACTGTCCTGTTTATATTTCAAACTTGTCTTTATGATTATGATGAATGAATATGTAAAAAAATTCCCCAATAAAATGAGTTTCTTCCTTGACAACTGCCTGCAAATTGTTCAGTAGGTTGATCATGTGCACCATCGTCGCTAACTGTGCATACATGACAACGAGTCAGACTCAGGATTCCACCAAGTATGTCGAGTAAGTTTCACACGAATGACACACTGAATTCTATGCTCGGGTTGTAGAAATAAATAAATGCATTAAATATTATTTGTTTTTTCCCAACAGGTACACATTCACTGCAATCTATACGCTCGAATCCGTCATTAAAATTTTAGCCCGAGGGTTCGCCATAGGGAAGTTCACCTTTCTGCGAGATCCCTGGAACTGGCTGGATTTCAGTGTGATCGTCCTGGCGTAAGTACACTTCCAATGATGCTTGAACAGCTGTCCGTACGTTCTCTTTTAGACAACGAATAAGTCGAATGTTCCACCGGTTTTGCTGTCTTTGACAGTTTTTCATCAAAATGACGTTACTATTTGTTCTAACCCACAAAGGCTCCGCCCTCTACGGAGTAATACGCTCATGATGTAATACGCTCTTCAGATTGCCAGCACGTATGTTCCTGCATCTGCCAGCTTTGCACAGTGGCGTGTCAAAGCCGTGTGTACACGGATGTCGTGGTTGAAAGTTGATAGATGGCTTGGAAACAAGATGTGCTTCTATGATACAGTGTGGGATGCGCATGTTATCTGATTGGCGAGCTACGTTCATGCAAATCTTCAATAACCAAATGAGCATTTGTGATTACAGGAGATGTTTAAGTCCAGCAGTGGGCTCGGTGTGTGCTTACACAACTACGGTCACGCTATTAAACATTTCATTAGATGTTAATTATAAATATTACTATTTATTGTCAGGTTCAGAGCCATTTTTTATGTCTTCTTCTATATCTTTTAGACAATAAATACATCTCAAACCAATAGCTGTATTTGGCTTTCAGCAACAAGCCCTTTTGTTCTCAAGATGTCATTTTATTTTATTTTTTTTTAATTAAAAAATGTTCAATTTATAACAGCCAGACACCGTTTTGTGTCTTGAACAGAAGTGAATAGTGGATTTATTCAGCAGCACTTCTTTCAGTCGTGGACTACTTCCCCAACTAAAAACAAGGATGAATATGAAACAAAATGTGAATCATACTAAAATAAACTTCATAAACAGATCCTGGTTGATTTGGTTGCTTTGCTGAGGGTCGTTGTAATGAAGGAAAATGTCACCCAGTGCAACACCTCGTCTCATTCATCTGCTTTTTTTTTTTCTTAGCAAAAGTCAGTAAAAAAAAGAGATAAAATTGCTGGTCAACAACAAGATCAACAAAGAATATCCTGAGAGTTATCTTTTACGTTTTTATCACATGGTGCATCTTATGTAAGATCTAATTACCCTTGTTGACTCCAATCTATCACACATGTATTTCATCTCAGTTAATACCACATATTAATTTGAAGTTTCTCTCCAGGTACGCAACGGCGCTTGTTCGCTGGTCTTGGTAATTTTTCAGCGCTTCGGATATTCAGAGTGCTGAGAGCTTTCAAAGCAATTTCTGTTATGCCAGGTGAGCGGAAAGAGCAAGTGCATGTTGGTCGGTTTGCACGATTTCACCGCTGCTCGCCATCCTCTCCTCTCCCAATTACCGGCCCCGCCTGCCTGTCGATGGCATGACGTGTGTGTGCTGGCTGCTCCCACAACCCCACCCGTCCACCTCCCTCACAGAGCCAGCTGTTTGACTCTTATCCAAAGGTGCAGCAACTGAAATCCTTCGTCGTAATCAAGCAACAACATTCGAGATTGAACGTCCTTGTGTGGATCTTCGCACTTTGGGGTCCACATTTCGATGTCAGAGTTTTACTCTGTGAGATCCGTGTTCGTTTGCTTGTGTGTTTTTTAGCACCATTCCTCGCCAGCTACGTGCTCCATCTTTGCTTGCGGTTATGAAGGCATCTGTGGTGAGGGTGTGTCTTAATAGTGCTGCATGTACATTATCACTTACGTGCGTGAGCCTGATTTTATGTGCTGCTGGCGGTTTACCACACAGAGCCTCCATGGCTCGGGAACAAAGAGGGTGGCTGAAGACCCTTTTTCTTGCATTTCTATTGTGTGTTATTAGAATACGCAGTTGTTTAGTTTGAACAATAGGGGAAATACTAATGGGAAATTCCTAAAATTCAATTTATTGTAGTATTTTCACAGGTCGGGCACGGGACTGCTGTTCTTATTCCCACAGGCTTCTATTGGCTGCTTAGAATAACACGTGATACTGTGTCTGACAGGCCTGAAGACCATCGTGGGTGCGTTGTTCCAGTCGGTGAAGAAGCTCGCACACGTGATGATTCTCACCGTCTTCTGCTTGAGCGTCTTTGCCCTCATAGGGTTGCAACTGTTTATGGGCCATTTGAAGCAAAAGTGTGTAAGGATTCCTGATAATGACACCTTATACAATGAAACAGAGAGGACACTGTACGACCTCAATAGAAGTGAGTATTCGTTTTCTCTGTTGTATTTTGTGTTGCTTAACTTGATTCTGCACAATCAAAATTAAAAAATAAATAACGAAGGACATTACCTATGTAAGTGACCATTAGCGCTACTTGTCATTAGAATTTATAGTTACTTTCAATATTTATCCCGTTATCAGATACACGTCTTAAATCTAACGGTATCAAATGCAACAACCCTTAAACACCTACTTTCTGTTTTGTGTCATTGCGTCAAAGCTCGGGC
This sequence comes from Apeltes quadracus, assembly GCA_021346845.1. NCBI lineage: Eukaryota > Metazoa > Chordata > Actinopteri > Perciformes > Gasterosteidae > Apeltes > Apeltes quadracus. The sequence continues at coordinate 14,781,147 of CM037932.1, forward strand.
TATATTTAATAATGCTGTTTTACAGTATTGAGTGCATCATGTTGAGAGATGTATCATTTTGGTATCCTTGTTCGGGTAGTCAACAACAAAACTCAACAGCCTCAAATATGAAATGAAAATTGAATTGCCACAGTTAAAAAAAAAAATTACTACAAGATTCACATATAGATTCTTTTCTTAGAACTCGCGGGATTTCTTTCTATTGTAGAGGTTGTCTTTGGCCATTTTTTGCAATCCCTACTGACAAAGAAAGTGTATATTTCTTTCCTTTCCCATCAGGTAATCATTATTACCTTCCAGGCAAGCGAGATCCATTGCTTTGTGGAAACGGCAGTGAAGCTGGGTGAGCTAATTCCCAACTTAGTAAAACATAAAAATCCTCGTACAATCCTCGTTTGACGCATCTGTCTCGGCATTAACATTACCATAAAGTGGAAAAAGGAGGAAGTGTGATTCCCCCTGGTCTTCACGGACTGTTTCTGCTTGCTGCAGGAGATGTCCAGAAGGGTTTGTTTGTCGCAAAGCGGGAAAAAACCCCGACTATAATTACACCAGTTTTGACTCTTTTGGTTGGGCGTTCCTCTCTCTGTTTCGACTGATGACACAAGACTACTGGGAAAACCTTTACCAGCAGGTAGGCAGTTAATATTCATTAATCAATGTTAATTTTGTGAACTTTACAGGGCCGACAACTTAATCAAAAATTGTGTCGCGTCTTTTTATTTTAGACACACAACCAATCTCAATAAAATGTTTAAAGGTACCCATACAGCATCGTCAGTGGACAGACACATTAAGACATCTTCTGTCAAAGACTCCAAAAATCACTTCATTCCATCTGTTTCGTCATTAAAATATAGTTGAACACATGATAAATGAATGGCAAGTTGATGAAATATTTGACCTCACGTGTGGCGGAGGATGACGTATGCTCCGCCTCTCTAAGTACATAAACAGGCAGTGCGAGCTGTTCTAGCTGGTGGGGCTCTGTGAAATACACATAGCAATCTCACATTACAGCGTTCAAACAAGCCTCTGAATGAAGTGCAGGTGCACCTTGGCCAGAAAGAACGACGATGGCTCCCGTCTGTGACTCGGGCAAACACGCCGTGAATGGCCGTAAAATGCAAAGAGCTGTGTATTGAATAGGCTTGTAGTATCAGTAAGTAAAGCAAACAGTAATACAACACTGCATGGTGTGTAACTGCATGGCATTTTCTGTACATCTTGGTTATGTGGATCACTCACCTGAATGATAATAACATTATCGATTTTGTGCACAAAGCAGGAATCAACACATTAAAAAAAGTAGGATCAAGGAGAAGGAAATAAATACATATTTTGACTATAGATATATTAAATGACCACACGTTGCTTTATTGTTCTTCTTTCAGACGTTGCGAGCATCCGGGAAGCCCTACATGATCTTTTTTGTGCTGGTGATATTCCTGGGTTCCTTCTACCTGATCAACCTGATCTTGGCCGTTGTAGCCATGGCCTACGAGGAGCAGAGTCAGGTCACCATAAAGGAGGGAATTGAGAAGGAGGAAGAGTTCCAGGCCATGCTCGAGCAGCTGAAACGGCAGCAAGAGGAGGCTCAGGTACGCCACAAGATTCCCAACGATTGTAATCAAATAACACAAAGTTAGAATGCAGTTTACGTTCTCATTTAATGGTTGAGACTCTAGACTTTAAATATGACATTAGACCAATAGATTAATAAATGAGTCAGCGTTTCTCCACCACTACTTCAGACACAGGCGCTTTATTCGTCATGGTGAGTTTTTTTTCTGTTTTCTCTAGATTTCAGAAAGATATATGTCTGTTTGCAAATTCCAGTTGATTGCTATTTTGACAGCTTGAGCAATGCATGATAAGATAGTAAGTTGTTGTGCTCTTTTTTTCTTCCAGGCAGCAGCCACTGCAGCAGGGAGCGGGGAGGCCAGCGATAAAGTCGCCGGCCCCGAGAGCTCCTCCGACACCTCCAAGCTCAGTTCCAAAAGTGCCAAAGAGAGACGGAACAGACGCAGGAAGAAAAAGGAGGAAGAGGGCAAAGAGGCTGATGAGAAAGTTCCTAAATCCGGAGTCAACGAGTCGCGGGACAGCGTGCGGAAAGGTCGCTGCCGCTTCTCCGTGGACGCAAACCAGCTCAACTACGACATGAAGTGCTCATCCGCACATCAGGTTTGGTATTATCAATCAGTGGGATTTCTACGAGAAAATAGCAGCATTTCGTTATGAATTGTGAAGCGTTGTCTCGTTTTCAGCCTGTTATGTACCCAAACTCTAAGGACAAGGTTTCTTTGCAGTTTCCTTCCCATCATTTATCCCAATCGACATGACGGTAAATCAGTAATGAGACAATTTCCATCGTTTGACCTTTTACTGTTAACCTAACAATTACACCGAGCAACAGTGGCATAAGCTATGATGTTCAATGTCGTAAACCCGTATTTCAGAACGACATGCAATGTTAATGATGTCAAAATAATGACTCATTTACCGAATATCACTATCAGTGGTTGAAATTCTCCTCCAGTGACCACAACAAACGAAATGAGATAGCATGAAAGATCAAAACTGTAGTCTGTGATGGCGGTTTTAGCCGATATGTTCAACTTTCTTTCAATAAGAAGACTGGCTGGCTTTCTCTTTTTCAGAGCTCTTAACAATGAGTGACAAGAGATATAGATGTATAGATGAAGCCATTACCAAGCTCGCATTAAAGCTGTGACTATCTGTGAGCTGTTCAGTTGTCGTACCAAGCGTCGGATTGCAGAATATCCATCATGTGATATTCAAACATTCTTACGATAATTCTTGATGAGCTTACGGTTTTAACTTTATTTTTAACGATACTGCATGCAATTAAGACCAAAGCAACGTTTCATTCAATGCCGTCACAAGGGTTTTCTTCTCACCAACCTTCATCCCATCGGCATCATTATCATCATCATCATCGTCATTGCTATCATCATAATCATCTTCTTCTTTGTCATCCTCAACTTCTTCCACCACTCATCATCGAGATGCTTTTTTTTAACATTTGACCTTCTTATAATGCATATCATTATCCTTTGCACCAGCATCATCATCATCCTCGTCGTCATCATCATAATCAACATCATCATGACCAGAACAACCAGCATTACCTTTTTCTTCTCAATCAACATCATGATCATCATCCTTACCATTCTTAGTCATCACCAACTTTAATTTTTAATTTTTTTCCATCTTCACTGGCATCATATTGACCAACCATCCACCTTGTCAGACATTATTTTCCTTCATTGCCTCACAACAGAAATCCCTTTTGTGTCATTTGCACTTATGACAATGGCTGTCCTCTCCATTCCCTCTTTACAATCAGCATGTATCCACTGAAGAATATCTTTCCCTCCTAGTCCTTTCGTGGACCCCTCTTCTCATCCAGACGGAACAGCAAGACCAGCCTTTTCAGTGTCCGAAGCCCGCCGCAGGACAACGGCTCCGAAAATGAGTTTGCCGATGATGAGAACAGCATTTTTGAGGACAACCTGAGTCGGAGAGGTTCTTTTTTTCATCCCAGAAGTTGCGACCGACGCAGCAGCAGTATGAGCCAACGGAGTTTCTTGTCGCACCTCCTTTTTTCACCCAATGGGATGAAGCACAGCTCGGTAAACTGCAATGGCGTTGTTTCTCTGGTGGGTGGGAATTCACTCCCATCATCACCCGTGGGGCTCGTTCTGCCCACAGTGATGGTAGATATGGCCTCCACTGGAGACAATGTAAGAAAGTCTATCCCAGATAGCCCTATTTCATCCCAGTCCATGGCTCTGTTTTCTTTTCTCCTTTTCTCACACTGTGCATTGTGCTGTGTACTGTCATGTGAAGGGAATTGTAACCCAGCAGCACAAAAGCATCAAAGTTCATGACCATCCATGCAATAGTTCTCGAGATATTTCACTAAAAGCCAAAAAATGCAACGTGCGTTGAATAGAAGCAACATAAGCAATGTAAGCAACCAGGAAGATGCCGTCAGTAGGCAGCAGAACCCAGTAACCCAAGTATTTATTTAGGCTTCAAGTCCTGTGAGCAAACTGTTTTCTACCACTGTGTGTCTGGCTGCAGAGCACAGCTGAGGGCTTGGGGGTGAACTGGTAGTTCCATTAGCTGTATAGCTGTTATCCGGACACATCGTCCAAAACAATAATGGTGCGCAAAAAAATCTAACAAAATTTATTTGATAAACTATTTGATAAAGTGACACACTTGAGGGGACACACCAAGGACAACTTTTATGGCGTAATGCTGATTTTAATAGTCAGCAATGACACAATGCATTGGTTTATTTATCCCCCTGGTTGTCATGCAAAACAGGCTACCATTGTCGTACCAAGCTACCGCTTACTGTTTCTGTATAATTATTTCTAATTGTAGTCAACCTGGTGTAGAAATAAATAACATTTTAACCCACAATTCCCTTTTGATGGTTTCTTACTTTTACTTGTGCAGCTTTGCACTGGAATTTCAAAACGCCGACACCTTCATCACGTTTGTAGCTACCGTGTGTCCGCGGTCGGATGTGAGTAAACTCTCTGTGTCACGGTTGCATCTGTAACAATTGTTTTTTGTTCTCCAGGCTGACACCACTGACACGGAGTACAGACAGCCCATGGACTTGCTCGAGGGCCCAGAGGTCAGACAGAGAGCTCACAGTATAGCCAGTGTCATAACCACTATGGAGGGTGGGTATCCTACACCATGGCATGATTCTCCCATCTTTACATCATCTCTGCTATTGAAAAGATATTATTTTCAGATACAATATATATTTTTTTCCATTACCAGAGCTTGAAGAATCGAGGCAGAAGTTTCCTCCATGCTGGTACGATTTTGCCCACACCTTCCTCATCTGGGATTATTGTCCAGCGTGGCTGAAGATCAAGAGGATAGTAAAACTAATTGTGATGGATCCATTCGGGGACCTCACCATCACCATCTGCATTGTGCTCAACACATTGTTCATGGCCATGGAGCATTATCCAATGTCCGATGATTTCCTCGGAATGCTAAATGTGGGAAATCAGGTAAGTGCGTTTCAATTGCGGAGTACAGGAAATGTTTTTCTTTGCTAAACTAGTTTGGGTGTTTATTAACGGTCGGCTATCTGATTTTTGTTTTTTTCTAAAGATATTCACCAGCATCTTCACGACTGAAATGGTCCTCAAGATCATTGCTTTGGACCCATACTACTACTTCCAAGAGAAATTGAATGTTTTCGATGCAATCACTGTGTGTGTAAGCTTGATGGAGCTTTGCTTGGCCACAACAGGCGGCATGCTGAGGTCATTCAGATTGGTAAGTCTCACCCAGCCAATATGTTCAGGTGTATTCTGTCCGCCGAAAGATTTGAACTGATGTGTTTTTCCTTTGTTTTTACAGTTGAGAGTATTCAAGTTGGCTAAATCGTGGCCCACACTTAACGCACTGATCAAAATCATTGGTAATTCAGTGGGTGCTTTGGGCAACCTGACGGTGGTATTGGTCATTATTGTCTTCATCTTTGCCGTGGTCGGCATGCAGCTGTTTGGAAAAAACTACGTGGACTGTGTGTGTAAAATCTCTCCCGATTGCATTCTGCCCCGCTGGCACATGAACGACTTCCTTCATTCATTCCTCATTGTGTTCCGAGTGCTTTGTGGAGAGTGGATAGAGACCATGTGGGACTGTATGGAGGTGGCTGGGACCCACATGTGCATCACTGTCTACATGATGGTCTTGGTGATTGGAAACCTTGTGGTACATCATCATCTCTTACGGTCAATTTATGAGTCCAGATTGTCAAAGCCATGATTGTTTTATAGCTACACTCATTTTGGTTGTTTTCATAAAGTGCGATAGCTAACAGGTGATGGTCTCACATAAAGTGATGTCATTATCTGATAGGTGCTGAACTTGTTCCTGGCCCTACTGCTGAGTTCATTCAGCGCTGACAATCTGGCCGCGACAGAAGATGACAGCGAAATGAACAACTTGCAGATCGCCATCGGTCGGATTCGCAGAGGCTTCGCCTTCACCAAGTCCCTGCTTCGAAACAGCTGCAGCAGCGTCTGTCTAAGAAGGAAGAAAAAATGGAAGGGTGAGGAAAAATCTCTAGATGAGCTCCACAAACCTTCAGGGCCAAATGGCGTCCCCAACCACACCATCAAAGACTTTCCTAGGAACGGAAATGGGGATGTGACCGGAGTGGACAAAACCGGAGACAAGTACATCGTCAGCAGCAAGAGTGATGATTCCATAATGTCCTTCATCAACAATCCCAGCCTGACTGTCACCGTCCCCATAGCAGTGGGCGAGTCTGACTTTGAAAACCTCAACACGGAGGACTTCAGCAGTCTCTCGTCTGATGCAGCGGGATGCAAAATGGTAAGGATGCTCCTGTGGATCGGTCAACGTTGTCCGTCAAGGTACCTTTAGTGTAAACACGAGTTGCTCCTTTAAAAGTCGGTTCAGCCAAGCCACTAATGTTTTTGATGTGAGAGAAAGGAGTCCGGTGTTTGGTTGTGGTTCAGGACAAAGCACCACAGTTGTTAGTGCTAAGTGGCGCTTTGACTATAGTCCAACGAGATCAGGTATGAGTGTGGGACGTGGTGTTCCCCCCCCCGAACATCCAATATACCATGACCTTTTAACTGGGAGAGGCCATATAGACAGGAAAACCTAGATTACATTATGTGCCATTTAGGCCTGAGTGCTCGGGAGCTGAATCCTCCTCTTGAGGGAAGGCTCTTTGTTCTTTGCATTGTAGGGAAGTTCATAGTGTGAAAGAAAAAGTAAATATTCTGTCTGTTTATGTAGTCCGATTTTATGTCACTCATCAATAATATTTGCGCTCCTGGTTTCATTCTCCGGGACTTTGAGATGTTTGTGATTTTTGCATTGTGACAAATAAATGTAACTGCAGTGGGGCATTGCCCAACCGTTATATTCCTCATTTTTAAATGACGGATTTCAGTGCATACGTATTAAGGTACTAAGGTTGGTTCCGCAAACCATGCATTGGATACTAAAGGAATCGTATTACTTAATGTTCCACAATTAACTCGTGAGTTTGCTGAAGTGCGTCTGACAGAAACCGAATGGATGAATTGAAGCCTGAAACTGGGAATTGGGAATTTATTTTAATTATTATTATTTATTAGAACTAATTATTATTATTTATTAGAAAGAATTATTAGGCGGATATAATGTTATTTTTTCTATTTTAAGGCATTCTATCCATCATACATTCGAACTGAATGCAATGCAAAAAAACGACAGCCTTGAATTCAGTCCAAAATGTAAACGTCTTGTCTAAATCTCTTTTTATTAAAAAAAGGGGAATGTTGAGTGTGTGACTTGTGTGGAAAGTTTTGCTCACCATGTCGGCCCCTTACGTTTTCCCTCTTATGTTGTTCATCAAACACCACTTTCACTCGGCTTCATCCACAGATTGTAGAAGACGACGGAGAGCTCAGCTCCTCTGAGGGCAGCACAGTCGACTTTGATCAAGGCGGGGAGGGAGGAGAGTCGGTGGAGTTTGAATTGGACACCTCTATGGTACCTGACGCCTGCTTTCCTGATGGTGAATACTGCTGCTAACATTCATGGCCGTGGTTTGCATCTCATTCTCCATAAATGACTGGGAGGTTAAAAAAACTCTTCTTTTTCTCTGCTCAGGCTGCGTGAAAAGGTTCGAGTGTTGTCAGGTCAATGCGGATGTGGGCTGGTGGAAGGTATGGTGGATGCTTAGGAAGACCTGTTTCCGGATCGTGGAGCACAACTGGTTCGAGAGCTTCATCATCTTCATGATCCTGCTTAGCAGTGGAGCACTGGTAAGTTATTTGGGTGCCCTCGTTTATTTACTTATTGTATCTGGTGATGAACCGTGATGAATGCGATGTATCACTTTGTGTTCATTTTAAAAAGGAATCACTTGCTGTCATTTACACCTCCAGGCATTTGAGGATATCTACATTGTGAAGAGGAAGAACATTCAAATAGTGTTGCAATTTGCAGACAAAATCTTCACCTACATCTTCATCCTGGAAATGTTACTGAAGTGGGTGGCATATGGATTTGCTAAGTACTTTACGAATGCCTGGTGCTGGCTGGACTTCCTCATTGTTGATGTAGGTCGAAACGCCCCTGTTTACTTAGAAAAACATGTACATTTACTTCTTTTTAACAATGCTTAGTTTGCTGTTTCCTAAGAAATGCCTTTGTGCCTGTGTTCTAGGTCTCACTGGTCAGCATGGTAGCCAATGCTCTGGGGTATTCGGAACTCGGAGCCATCAAGTCTCTGAGAACCCTTCGAGCTCTGAGGCCGCTCAGAGCCCTGTCACGGTTTGAAGGCATGAGGGTAAGAGCCACTGGATCTACACTGTCACCACGCATGCACAATCATTGGATTTGAGCTTCTGTTGTCTGTCAAAGATGTGACAAGCTCATCATGCAGATGTATATGTCGGTGGTGAAACATTTTCCTATTCTTACCAAGAGTCAAGTAGTTTGTTCGGTCAATGCTGCATTCTGTGATCTGTGCTTTACCAATGCCTCATGTTTATGTGTTGGTGTACAGGTGGTTGTCAATGCCCTGCTTGGAGCCATTCCTTCCATCTTCAATGTGCTGCTCGTATGTCTCATCTTTTGGCTCATCTTCAGCATCGTGGGAGTTAACCTATTTGCTGGAAAGTATGGCCGTTGTGTCAACAGAACCTCACATACGGATTTCCTTGCATCAGAGGTGCAGAACAAGACAGTTTGTTTGGGCACAGAAGATGCTATCTGGAAGATTGCCAAAATCAACTTTGACAATGTCGGCATTGGTTACCTCGCACTGCTGGAAGTGGTAAGTAAAGGAGCATGAGACAACTGGTGATTAAAGATTGTAATTACTTTTATTTGCAGTATTGGGAAAAATTGGAAGCCATTAGAGAGATCGAAAGGTTAATACAATATATTGTTGTGGATATGATTTATTTCCTATAAAGGCTACATTTAAGGGCTGGATGGATATCATGTATGCTGCTGTAGACTCTCAAAGCAAGGTAATTAAAGTTTAGTGTATAGCCCATCCTGTATGTCACTTCATAAAATATCTCTTATAATATCACTTTCCTTTTTAAGTTAAAATACATCACCCGCCATTACCTTTCTAGTTAAAAGAAATACAACAGAAAATGTTGCTATCTAACTAAATATTTAGGTTCTTGTCGTAATGAATCACTTGTTTCTCAATCTGACACTGGAATAGAATTTCTGTTGCTTTAAGCACCATTTGCAAAATCATCGACGAGTTACATCGTAAGGGTTATAGTGTTAATGTACTAACGTCTCCATTTTCTGTAATTGTTATAGGCGGAAGCACAACCTGAATATGAGAAGAACCTATATATGTACTGGTATTTTGTAGTTTTCATCATATTCGGAGCCTTCTTCACACTCAATCTCTTTATCGGCGTTATCATAGACAATTTCAATCAGCAAAAGAAAAAGATAAGTATCAAAGCTGCTTTCTATCGTTGACTTACTTTTTCTCCTTATCACCTTTGCCGTGATTTGACGTGTCTCGATCCCGTGTTTACTTTGGAGGTCAAGACATCTTCATGACTGAAGAGCAGAAAAAATATTACAATGCCATGAAAAAGCTGGGATCAAAGAAACCGCAAAAGCCTATTCCTAGACCATCAGTACGTAGATGAATTATGACCGCATCTAATCTGTATCACAAACATAATCCTTGTTTCATAGCGCCCAGCATTTACTTTTACTATTTTCTTTATTTCAGAACAAAATTCAAGCATACATCTTTGACTTCACCACAAAACAAGCATTCGAAATAATAATAATGGTTTTGATATGGCTAAATATGGTAGCCATGATGGTGGAGACTGACGACCAGTCTCCGGAAAAGACCGATGTTCTTCACAAGATCAATATATTTTTTATCGTCATCTTCACTGGAGAGTGTTTGTTGAAGATGATCTCACTTCGCCATTACTTTTTCACAAATGGTTGGAACATATTTGATTTCATCGTCGTCGTCCTGTCAATCATTGGTATGACCTGCCTCTGTACACTATAGTGAGCAAAATGAATCAAATACTGTGTTGGTATATGTCCCTGTGGTGTTTATAATGTGTTTGATATTTTTTTTTTTGTCTTTCTTTCCGTAGGCATGTCGCTCGCAAACCTGATTGAGAGGTATTTTGTTTCACCGACCTTGTTCAGAGTCATCCGCTTGGCCCGGATTGGACGCGTCCTCCGCCTTATTAAAAGTGCCAAAGGCATCCGCACACTCCTGTTTGCTTTGATGATGTCACTTCCCGCCTTGTTCAACATCGGCCTCTTGCTCTTCTTGGTGATGTTTATCTATGCCATCTTCGGCATGTCAAACTTTGCTTATGTCAAAAGGGAAAAGGGCATCGATGACCTTTTTAACTTTGAGACGTTTGGCAACAGCATGATTTGTTTGTTCCAGATTACCACTTCGGGAGGGTGGGACGGCCTGCTGGCGCCCATCCTCAACAATCACGAGGATGAGTGCAACAATAGCACGGAGCATCCCGGCAGTCACATTAAGGGAGACTGTGGGAATCCCCCTGTAGGCATTACCTTCTTTGTGAGCTACATCATCATCTGTTTCCTGATCGTGGTGAACATGTACATCGCAGTTATCCTAGAAAACTTCAGCGTGGCCACGGAGGAGAGCACGGACCCGCTGAGCGAGGACGATTTTGAAACATTTTACGAGGTCTGGGAAAGGTTCGATCCTCACGCAACGCAGTTCATGGAGTACTACAAGCTGTCCGGGTTTGCTGACGCACTGGATCCACCGTTACGCATACCCATACCTAATAAGATGCAACTGATCGCAATGGATCTACCGATGGTGAGCGGGCAACGCATTCACTGCCTGGACATCCTGTTTGCGTTTACAAAACGCGTCCTGGGCGAGGGAGGCGAGATGGATATTTTAAGGGGGCAGATGGAGGAGCGCTTCGTGGCCTCCAATCCTTCTAAATTGTCCTACGAACCCATCACTACCACCCTGCTGCGTAAACAGGAGGACACATCCGCCACTATCATCCAGAGAGCATTCAGGAATTATTCAAGGCAACAGGCTGCGGCGAATCCCTCTGACACAAACAGGGGTGGCATTCAAAAGGATGCGACGCTCGGCGACAAAGGGGATCTGGGCTCGGGCAAACTTCAAGACATTTCTGGGGACGATAAAAGTGAACTAGCACCTTCAGCAGTGCCTGCGTGTAACGATGTGACGACAAATGGAAAAAACAAATATGAAAAAGACAAAAGTGAAAAGGAGGTTGAGGGCAAAGATGTCAGAGAGCAATAGAGGTACAATACTGCTGAAACTGCAACAAAGACATTTTATATAATGACGAAAAATGTTTACAACCTTTGAAAGAGACTAAGTCCGGCATTGTACTCCCTTTCTTAGTCTGGATATCTATGCCAAATTGACCATGCTTTTCTTGAATCCAAAGGTTATGGGGTATTTATGCTTAGACAGACTGTAATTGGACAATTTCGGCCGGGATGCCTTTTGGCTGAAGTGTTCAGAAAGAAAGCAGTAGCTGGTTCTGCTACAAAGTGACTGGAGTTGTTGTTATGTCACTGACTGTTGTATTACTTTAACTACCTTTTATTCAGGTACCTGGAAAAACTTTTTTTTTTTCTCAGAATTCTTTTTTTTTGTTTTTGTTTTTGTTTCCTTCAGTTGTTTCCTTCGGGGTTCGTCTTACGAACAAGCAGCACTGCCAAAGGCTTGTCTTACTGTAATGAATGTTAAGAACACTTAACAAATCCAAGAGACCATGTTGCACCTGCAGGTTTCTCTATTATTATGCATGCCGGAGTGTACAATTTGCATCTTATGCCTCTACAGAACATTATTATACTGCAAACAAGTCCAAACTAATGCAGTCAAGTATGTTTGATTATCAGTGTCAGAGCAGTTGGCAGAAATACTTTGCACATGCAGTTTTTTGAGCCATCGCAATTATTAGAAACCATTTACAATGTTGCTTATTGTGTACACATTTGATATAAAACTGTGCTAGAAAAAAAGAGTCCATAGAGGGTTTGCATTCATCAGCTGGCAATTTTTTTAAAAGCATGTTGTTTTTCAGTTAAACTGACCTTATAAATTACCTCACTCATTCATAAATGTTTGCAAGTGGAGATCGGCTGTGATTGAATAATCTCTCTTATTGTGTGTTTTTTTTCCTCAATGTTTATGTTCCATTCATAGTTGTTTTCTTGTTTGACTTGAACGTCGTAATTATTATGAAATGTCATTGAAAGAAAGAAACTTATTGAACAATTACTATTCATCACCTGTGATATGAAACCAAATATATTCTGCATGATCTACCTTTGTTAAGGCAGACAAATGAGGGTCTGAGGCTCTGAGGGTCAAATTGTAAATGTCTCTAAAAAATGGACGCTAGCCTTGTGTTAAATTATTATTGACTGTGTTGCTTTACTTTTCAGCCTTCGATTGCATATTTTACTTTGAAAATGGTTACCTGTAAGTAATGTTTGGTGCATTGTAGACTGTTTTTTTCGCAGTTCACTTCCTAATCCTTGTCATGATAATATATAAGATGAAGGAAAGTCAGCTCAGAACATTGAATACTGAATGATTGTCTCAACGCCAAGGCATCACACATCTCGTCTTTCCTTCTGCTGTTTACTTTTTATATTAATAATATAAGTTTATATTGGCAGTTTTATTGGTTTCTCCCACCTAGACTGTATCTGTTTGTTATCATTACTGTAAGTATATGTTGCATGAAATGACCACGTCGAATGCATACAATATACTTTATGCATAATGAAAGAATGTTTTGATTACATAGAATTTCACACTTCCAATCATTTATATGCATAATTCTTGTAGTGTATAAATCAACTGCATGCGAGACACTGCTATAACCCATCTTACTGAAACGCCAAAAGAATAAAGATGACATGTACCTCAAGTCCGCCTACAACCTTTATTTTCCTTACATAAAATACTTTTATATATTTTATGAAGGCAAGGTCCTCCATTTAATTAGTAACTGCGAGAAGGGGTATCGGTGGATTATAGGTTAAATGCTCTTACAGGGTGAAGCTAGCTGCTTTTTTTCATTAACAATGTCCCGATCAAAGAATATGTGTCAAATTTAGTTTTAAACCATGAATCTTTAGAACAGAATGTTCAGTGATGTTTTATTTCCGTTTAGTTTTAGCAAACTTTTGTATGAGACGAGAGAATCTGGTTTCTGAGTGCGCTTTGCGGCTCCTGTCGGAAGACTATTAGCGTTATTAATGGGTGGAACACTTGATTAATTATTAATAACGATCCAAATAAGTCATTACAGTCCAATATCGCTTTTACCGATTGTGGCGTCTGAATCCTGGGCGGTAAACAAAAGCTTGATGGCAAAGTGCTGATAATCCTGCCACACTATCTCACAATGATCTGATAAACATTTTGTGCCTCACCCTCTCACCACTTTATGGCTCACATGTTGTTTTCCTAAGAAGCCAGTCAGCAGAACAATTGAGCTGCCTGTGAATAAATGTTTGCCTGACACCTTCTATGTTACTCGTGTTTATGATGCATTTCATACATTATAATGCATTATAATCTGTTTAAGTCACTGCATAGCTATATATATATATATACAAATAACTAATACATATTTATTGGGATATAGAACAAATGTAAAAAAAAAGAGGTTTATAAGGACATGCTGGTCACTTGCTGACTTTTCTTTCCCAAGAATCCCACTCGCATAGTTTTTATACATCATTACACTGTTTTTATAATGCATTCTAATCACTGTTAAGATGTTATGTAATACGGTTAAGTTTCTCTAATTTGTAATTGTTGGCTTCATAGGATATTTCTGTAACATTCTGAATACCAATAAAGCATAAAAAGTTGTTTGTTCTGTAAAAACTAATCTGAGCATGAAGAACAACATGCAAGAAGGCTGATATACTCGAAATGTGGCCTGTGAGTGAAACCGGCATACAGCTACCAAAGGTCGGTTTACAGATTCCCTACTTTAATGACCAGTAAATCAAGAGTGATTCTGCAGAATCTCCAGTTGCCAAGCAACATGCCATCAAGCTGCTTTGTTAGACTGCATCAGGGTGGAAGGTCGGAAGTCGGTCTGCCGCCCCCCCCCCCCCCCCCCCCCCCAGTGTCTCGCAAGCTGCTGTGGACACGTCCTATTTGAGAGTGTGTCCATTTGGCTTGGGATCTCACCACTGGCGTGCATGGAGAAGCACGGGGGGAAAAACGGTCAACGTGAAATATGAGAATGCTGCCCATTACGTCTTTGTAATGTAATTTGGTGAAGATGGAGGGTAAGAAAATCCCATTAGTTCAGGTAGTGGTGAGTATCTTCTCTATTTTATAGATGCACACACACACTCACTGTCTATGTCAGTTGCTAAATCACACACACACACACTGTTTGCAGGGAACCACTTGTTCAGCAACTAACCTGCTCAACCAACAAAACCCCCCTAAACCACAGTTTACAGCCAAGACCAACAACATTGTTACTACAAGTAGAAGATCCTTTACCCTCAACATCTGTTTGTTATTAGTACATTAGTGCATCTGCAGTATACTGAAGTGAAAAGCAAACAAATGACCGATGAAACAATATGAAAAAGAAGTAAAGGAGTTAATTTGCAAGTGAGCTGCTTGTATTGTTAGGCTGGGCTCTTTGATCAATAATGTCTGTACAAACCACAATGGGTATGGCCATTAGAATGCAAGAGCGCCCTATCCCAAGGGGTACATATCCCACAGTATTTCCTCTAATAGGTTTTCAAAATGCATTCTTTGTGAGTGCAAAAACTCATGCAGTATTTATTGCTTGTTGCTACAACACCATGATTAGCTAGCATGCAACTACTATTACAGAAAATATTATCAAATTAACTTGGTTTAATTAATTAGCTGAAACATAGTGGTGACTACTACATAGTATTATTCATCAAGCATATTAATGGTGTAATTACCTCTGACATTATGGGTTCAAAGCTGTACGCTAAATCGCGTGGTACTGTACAAGAACTTTTCCCATCGCCATGCTCAGGGCTCGATACCAACCTGATTTAGTCTCCTATTGATGTGTGTTTCAGAGAGTAATGATTATGTGCCACAGTTAGTGCTAAATAGTATTTGACAGGGTCTCTCCTGGAACACCCATGCAGGACGCTGGGAGATCCTGCCATAGACTCAACACTGTGGACACCGAGACTTCAATATTGGGCCAACAATTATAATTGACCGTATGGAAATATGGTTCCAGTGCAGATGGTAAACCACAGGATAAGTTGTGCAAACATTCTTGTTTCCTTGTCTCGGGTGAGCTGAACAATTATATAAATCCACAATGCAATAACAAATATTAGATAATATATTGACCTTCATGCCTTTGTTACTAAGGATGGTTATCTAACAATAGCTCATGATCTCTGTGATCCAAACTCGGTGTTATGTTGTAAGCCAAGCCAGTGAGCTCCCAGAAATCATTTCCTTATATTCAAAGTAGACTTTTTTGTCCTGCTTGTTGCTTGAAATGTGCTAGTAAAAATTAAGGGCTTGCTCTCTTATAAAATCATGGCACAGGCTAAAATCGACCAATTCATTCATTTGTTGACAATATCAATTCCCCTTACAAATTCCTTACCTTAGAGCACTATCTGAATTATCTTTTTATTATTAGTAGTATTAGTATTATTATCAGTGATAGTAGTAACGTCACATTGCATAAAAAGGCTGACTGCGCCACCTAGAGATAGAAAGACACAAGCTCGAGAGAGGGCGTCGCGCCTGGATTAATTATTCCCAGAGTACAGTCTGTCAGGCATTCCATCGGGCGTGAGAGACCGCTACAGTCCCAAATCATTGGACAAGTATACTTTACAACGTCATTATCAAAACACTTTACATAAAATGCAAACTATGCTTTGGATTTAGATGTGTTAATCATACAAACATTGTCGCAATTAACACGAATCCAGCGAAAAAGTGGTGCCTGAAAGGAAAGAAGAAGGGCATATTTATCCCTCCGTATACGTTGTTACCGGGGTAACGTTGAAGGAGTTGTTCCAAGATGGCGAAAACACAGCGAAAAAAATAAATAACGCCGTTCTTTTGCTATAATACAATGCAGACGAGGACAATTTTCAGTTCTTTTTTTTTACACGATTAGCCTTTGAACACAAGCGTATGATCCAAGATGGAGGACGAAGAAACAACGTTGGTAAGTAAACACGAAGCGGCAACCGAAGGCTGCACATGACTTCAATGCTTTCAAAAGGCCACTCGGGATTATCTCAAAATGATACCTACCAGTTAGCCATTAATGATAGAGGACTTTTCATCACACATGACGTAAGGTAACTTCATTTAATAAGCGGTAACGCGATACAATCGTTTACATAAGTCTGCGTATAACTACTCACTGACATACTAAAGCTAAACCCATTTAACTGTCTCCCCCCATGAACCTCTAACGTGCACACGGCTTGTCTCCCCTCTGTTTTCCTTCAGGCTTTGATAAGATGCTATTGCTATGAAAAGTATTTCAACCACGCAGTGAACACTTCCGCCGCAGCTCAGAAGAAATTCAACAATGACCCCATCTATACTTTCTTCCATGCATATGGCACCCTGATGCAAGGTGAGCTTGGAAGAAGTAAATGAAGTACGACAGCACGAGCGGTTCAAGTCACTCCACTGCATTCTCTGCTGTCTGTCCTCATTTGGTCTACAGATCAAATTCAAGAAGCCTCAATGGAGTTGGAGACGATAAGAGACAGTCGGGATGTGTCTCTCTGCACAGTGATGGCTCTCGTCTACGCGGAGAAAAAAAAGCCCAATCCGGGTAAGGCATTGTAGTCCTTTTTATCAACGCCACAGAGGACTGGGCACGGATGTTGATAAAAATGTCTTTGTGTTCCCAAAGAGCGAGAAGTCATCCAAGAACTCGAATGCTAAGGTCAAGGAGGATCGAAAAAGTGCATCTCCCAAGAGTCTGTACTATGCTGGGATGTTTCTCTGGCTGTTGGGGCGAAATGATAAGGCACGGGAGTACACAGAGAGAATGATTAAACTCTCCAGTGGCTCTAGAGAGGTGAGGAGTTGATTTGTGTCGTGAGTTTGGGTTTTCCTCTACCATGTGCAACTCGGAGTAGATGTAGTGATAAGTTGGACGTTCTCCTGGGCTTCTCTCCTATTTGCACTCTGGTAAAGCTATGAATGCTAATTGTTGTTCAGGGGATGATCCTAAAAGCCTGGATAGATGTGACATCTGGGAAAGACGCCTACGTCAGGAAGGCTGGAAAATACTTTGACGAGGGACTGAAGGAGAAGGCAGATGTTTTTGCTCTGATGGGAAAGGTGAGAAATGAATCACGAATCCATATTTTATGGTCTTCCCCAGTGACAGATGAATAGGTTATGATGCCATCAATTCTCATATTTCACTCTTTTCAGAGTGACCCCATTGTTGTATGTTTCCCTTGCCGACGCCTACGTTGGCTGTTTTTACTACTCTTGTTTACAATATGAAGTATCTTTCAGTCCTTTTTGAACAGTCAAATATTTGAATTATTCCTTTGTAACCTGACACATTGCAATCAACACTTATTGCTTGTTTATATTGTACTAAGGAAAGAGTCCTATTTCGTGCTAGCCTCGGCGTACGATGCACCTTAAGTTTTGTTTCATCTGTCCCAGGCGCAATACTATGAATATCGTCAGAACTACTCCGGAGCTTTGGAGATGGTCAACAAGGTCATCGTTAGTTTTCCTGGTTTCATACCCGCACTCACCAAGAAGATGAAACTGTTGCTCAGCCTTCAAGACTGGGAGCAGACCATGAATGCGTCACACAGGTAATCAACGAGGTGGTTCGGATGTGTCTTGTTTTAGTGCAAGCCTGTTTGAGGGTTACAGTGTCTCATCCGAGTGCAAAAGCATTCTTCATTTAAATAAAACACAGCCTTCTTCTACAAATGGCAAAGCATTCAAGTGCAAATGAGACACTGGCGAGATGCGTCAAACCAGCGCATACAGATTACGCCATGGTCTGGGCCGAATTTCGAGCTCATAAAATGCAGCAGATGGACCTTATCCGCACCACATTGTTTTATATTTCAGGCTTTTACAGAAGGATCCAAATAATTTGGAGGCACTACGGATGCTGGCTCTACATTCTCTATGTAGAGATGGAGATATTGCTGAGGTAAAATGAACATTTTCACATTGATGCCAAACATTGGGAATTCAAAAAACATTGTAAATACCGACATCCATGATGGAGCGTTGGAAAACTTTTTTTTACAAAAGCTGTTTTTATATCCCCCTTGGCAGTCGGTAAAGCAGCTTTCAAACCTCATCGGCAGCATCGATATCCTGGAACCACACAACCCGGAGCTCTTGTACAGGATGTCTCTAGCCTTCACCCGGGTTGTAAGACAATTTTTCAAAGAGTTGTTTTCTAATATTTTTTTTACTGCCACATTTTTGGCTCTCTTTACCTGTGAATAGGTTTTTCATTTGTTTGGAATTTCAGCATCTACAGTTTTCCTTTTTTCTCACAGTGTGGACGGAATGAGAAAGTTATTGAGCAGACGTTTAGGATGGTGGAAAGAGCCTTCTCCGTGGCGTCAGGGGACTCCGATTTCGCCACGGAGTTGGGCTACCAGATGGTGCTTCAGGGCAGAATCAAGGAGGCCATAAAGTGGTACAAGACAGCCATGGCTCTGGATGAGACCAGTGTCTCTGCTTTGACTGGTAAGGTTATTCTCCATGACATGTCTCCATGACACTAGGTCCATACATACTTTTAGATATAAGATATGAAATAATGCAATTTACGTTTCTCAGGGATAATACGTTGCCAGTTGATAGAGGGCCAACTTGAAGACGCAGAACAACAGTTAGAATTTCTCACAGAGATTCAACAATCTATTGGGAAATCAGGGGTAAGGTCCTTTATGACTCTTACCTTACTTTACGCTACCTCTTTTCTTGTGACCAACCGTCTTGCGCCCCTCCTGCTATAATTATATTCCGAATGATTCTGCCCTCAGGAGCTGCTTTACCTACGTGCTCTGCTGGCGGTTAAAAAGCGGCGCTCCCAGGAAGAGGTGACCAATCTGCTGAACGATGCCGTGGACACGCACTTTTCCACTCTGCAGGGTCTACCTCTGGGAGTCGAGTACCTTGAGAAGCTGAACCCGGACTTCCTATTGGAGATTGTCAAAGAGTATCTTGCATTGTGTCCTGCAAAGGTACGAATGGAGGATTCATCCATACTGGGCTGTTTGTTGGTTCTTTAATGGCAATATATCTGAGCCCTCGATTTGGATAATGCAAGAGAAACATAGTGAGTTTAGTGTTTATTTAACTTTTTAAATCACCCATTTAGGGATGGAATAAGGATAATATTCACCCTGTTGTGCTGTGAGTTTCCGCAGTGAATACTACTTTGACCGTTGTTGTTTCAGCCTCCAGCACAGGGCCAGCCTCCGGCTCCTCAGCTTCAGCACTGCGCCACTTTGTTGGATACTGTGGTCAAGATTGTACCAGGTCTCCCCCAAGGTGTTTTCCTGCTAGCCAAAGTCAGATACCAGTCTGGTGAGCGCTGCATTTAAAATAAGTTTTTGGTATCTTTACTGCGTATGCTTCTTTTTAGTCTACATGGCTTCTGTTTTATTCAGGTGACATTTTAGCTGCTCAGAGCAGTCTGCAACGCTGTCTGGACCAGTGTCCTTCCTATGCAGACGCTCATCTGCTAATGGCACAGATTCATCTGCTACAGGGTAACTTCCCATTGTCTTCCCAGTCTCTTGAGCTCTGCCTCAGCCATAACTTTGAGGTAAGGCAACCCGTGGTTATTGGCTTCTTAGTATTGACTTCACAATATGTCCTCAGGCTTCTATACGTAAAAATCCCATTTATGTGTAATATGTAACTGTGTGGATTGCATGTCCGTGACGTCTTTTCCATTTCAGATACGAGAACATCCCTTGTACCACCTGATCAGTGCTCAGGCCAAGAAGAAAACGGGTGAGCTGACGGAGGCCATTCAGACTCTGCAGATGGCCATGAGTCTTCCAGGCGTCCGCAGAGCGGGATCCTCGTCCAAATCCAGGAACAAGAAGGTGGTACTGAGTCCTGCCGACTGCGTCTCTGTCTTCCTGGAGTTAGCTGAGGCCCTGTGGCTCAACGGAGAACAGGTAACGTTTCGAGTTTTGTTGTAAGACTCTTCTGGTCTCATTGGTTGATGAAAAACAACCCATTTAAAAGTAGTTTTTTTGGGTATCCACATTTCTCTAGCCCTGTATGAAAAACAGCATACACTTATAAATGGGTTTAACACTTCAGCATGAAGCAGCAAAGGTGATGCAGGATGCCATCAATGAGTTCTCGGGAACCCCCGAGGAGCTACGTGTCACCATTGCCAATGCGGACTTGGCCCTGATGCGAGGGGATACCGAGCAGGCACTGAGCATGCTCAGAAACATCACCCCCGAGCAGCCGTACTACGTCCAGGCCAAGGAGAAAATGGCCCACGTATATCTCAACCACAGGAAAGACAAACGCCTGTACGCCAGCTGCTTCAGGTGAGTCATACATATGGATTAAAATGTACAAAGAAAGCTTACTGAAAATCTTCATATAAGATAGTAGCTGAACTTAGCTCCGACTTCACTGCGTCTGGAACGCTTTGTTAGTGCTTGTTTGACTAACTAAAGCCATTCGTCCAGTGAAGATGAGATGTGCACAGTCGCCTTTAGCGTCGTACGAACAGCTGAGAGGCAGGAGAACATGTAATAAAGTTCATTGCATGTGAGTGTGATATCTTTGCTTTTTCTCCAGGGAAATGGTAGAGAAGATGCCCAGCCCGTACACATACCTCTTATTAGGTGATGCCTACATGAGCATTCAAGAAGTAAGTGAACGTGATTCTGATTTATATGGATTGTAGCCAGGTGCTACGTACTTTACAAGACTGTATATAAAAGTGTTTTATACCTTTTCTAAAAAGTCAGAAGTGTCATGAAGGAATTGTTATGACTCAAGCCTCTGTTTAATGTAAGGTCACTACTCTTGTGAGTTGTATTACAATTCTACAATCCTGTTCCAAATATTCATGTAGAGGATCCTCGGCTGTTTCTTTTAGTCGGACGGAACCAGGTATCAAAGGAAGTATAGTTGGTCTTAGATGAAGCCAAGAAGAGGAGGTGTGCGTTATTTAAGCCTCGTAATATCAGGCATATTGACACATACTCTGGTTGTGATGACGGGTAAGATAGCGTCATTCATGCCTAAAATAGATCTTCTCTACTGAACTATCAGAAATGGAATCCTTCCCTCATATTCCCAAAATCCTCGTCTGTGCTCTAAAGATCCTGAATAATATTTACAACAAATTGTTTGGTTTCATCCTCAGCCCGAGAAGGCCATTGAGGTGTATGAGCAGGCTCTGAAGAAAAACCCCAAAGATGGCGCCCTAGCCAGCAAAATTGGGCGAGCCCTGGTCAAGACCCATAACTACGTGAAGGTTTGTGTCGCATACTTGCCTAAAGAACGATGAACGTGATTAACTCATGGTGAAAAAATAAATAACAGTGTTCACACAGGCAATCAATTACTACGAAGCAGCCCTGAAGACGGAGCAGCAGAACTTCCTCCGCTACGACCTGGCTGAGCTGCTGATGAAGATGAAGCAATATCCGCGCTGTGAGGGAGTTCTGAATGACGCTTTGGCCCATGAGTCAGGTACTTAAGACGTCGCAGTGACGTCAAAGCGCACCGTCAGAGGATTTAGTCATTGGGGTAGTTTGTGCGCCGGTAAACAAAAAAAGTACAAACAACTTGAGAAATGTAAGCAAATATAATGAACTGTAGAGCTCATCAGATCTTTTTTTTTCTTCGAAACGTACCAAGTGAACGAAGTGCTCGCGCTGTCGGACGATTGCCGCTATCTGGTGCTGTTGGCAAAGGTCCAGATCAAGGTGGAAAAAAATGAGGAAGCTCTACTTTCTCTGCAACGGGTACGTGGTTACAGTTGCGCCATCTTTTTTTTCACATATTGCATAACATCTTTTTTGATGAGGACTTCAAAAAGAGATGCCATTTGTGCCGCGCACAGGCCCGGGACGTGCAGGCCAAGGTGCTGAAGCGGGTGCAGTTGGAGCAGCCCGACGCCGTCCCCGCGCAGAAACAGCTCGCCGCCGAGATCTGCGCCGAGATCGCCAAACACTACACAAGTCAGAGGGGCTACGAGAGGGCGGTCAAATTCTACAAAGAAGCTCTTGTGTATTGTGAGACCGATCGCAAGGTCAGTGCAGCCGAATCAAAAACATCCTGTGTGTTCACTGCAGCTGTGGTTCACAAGCACTGGGATCTTTTAGAGTCTGCTGCGTGTGGTCGTGATCTTAGTCACTGATAGTTGGGTCTAAAGGTCTGATTTTTATTATTCCAACAAGCGTGTCGTCACACAAATCAAAATGGTTTTCGCCTGCTACTCTTAGGTGATGCTGGAGTTGGCCCGCTTGTACCTCACTCTAGGGGAGGTTGACGCATGCCAGGAGCAGTGCGCCGTCATTTTGAAGAGAGACCAGTTCAACGAAGACGCCACTCTGGTTTGTTTTCTCTTTTCTTTCGCCACAGTTTTGAACCGTGGCCGTTTCTGGGAACGTATTTAGAGTCGTTTCTTTCACGCGTTTGTTCTTTTTAGATGATGGCCGACATAATGTTTAGGAAGCAGGACTACGAGAAGGCCGTTTTCCACTTCCAACAACTCCTGGAGCGCAAACCAGGTGCGTCAGAGCGAATGTGAATGTGGCCTTTTCTAAACGTTAAGCATACTGACTTACAACTGTTGCTTCCAGACAACTACCCAACACTGTCACGTCTCATTGACTTGTTGAGGAGGGCTGGCAAGTTGGAAGAAGTTCCCAGATTTATTGACATGGCAGAAAAGCATTCTTCCAGGACAAAATTGGACCCTGGCTTCAACTACTGCAAAGGACTTTATCTGTGGTAAATTTGGAAGACCTTTTCCCTCAAAAAATGGTGAAATCCATTTTAAGGTTTGTGCTTGCTGCTCAGGTTCACAGGACAACCCAACGAGGCTCTGCGGCACTTCAACAAAGCACGGAAAGACAACGATTGGGGCCAAAATGCTGTGTATAACATGATTGAGATCTACCTAAACCCTGACAACGACACCATGGGAGGAGAAGTATTTGAGAACTTAGATGGTGAAATAGGGTGAGCGGCACTAGAAGCACACGATTCCAAATCAAGATAAATAATACGAAACACCTCTGTCTAACGCTGACGTTTTTTTCTTCTTCCTTCACCAGGAACTCCACGGAGAAGCAGGAGTCGGAGCAGCTCGCTGTGAGAACGGCAGATAAGCTGCTGACGGAGTTAAAGCCCCAGACGCCAGGGGGACACATGCAGCTCCGCATCCTGGAGAACTACTGCGTTCTGGCCACCAAACAGAAGGCCAACGTGGAGAAAGCCCTGGGTGTTTTCACAGAGATTGCAAACAGTGAAGTAAGTAAACTCCATTTGGTGCGCAGGGAGATTCCTCCCCTGCCAGGAGCTCTGCATGGTACCGTAAACTTCACATTTCACTGTAGCAGGCTGAATGTTAACACGGTAAGGTGTAGTATTATTCCGAGGTCACTGGTGTGTGAGGATACTATTGAAAGTGGTGACGTGGAGTCGGTGGGGTTTATGTGGGAGAGTGGGGGAGGGGCCGTCAGACTGAGCCCGCCCGACCAGGAGTCTGTGGCTGCTTTCAGAGTGACCATGTGCCGGCACTCTTGGCCATGGCGACGGCCTACATGATGCTGAAACAGACCCCCCGAGCCAGGAACCAGCTCAAGCGCATCGCGAAGATGAACTGGAGCCTCGTCGACGCCGATGAGTTTGAGAAGAGCTGGCTGCTCCTGGCAGACATCTACATCCATTTGGGGAAGTACGACATGGCCGGGGACCTACTGAAGAGATGCCTCAATCATAACAAGGTCCGCCTGGAATCACTGTCCTGTTTGAACGTTATGTGGTTTGCAAGGCAGAACGATTCCTATAAAAAAAAAAAAATCCTTCCCTTTTTATTTTGTAATTTGCGTTATGTAAATTTCTTTGTGATTAATAATGGCCCTTTTTTTCCACAGTCATGCTGTAAGGCTTACGAGTATCTGGGCTACATAATGGAAAAGGAGCAAGCCTTCCGTGATGCAGCTCTAAACTATGAACTGGCTTGGAAATATGGAAATCGAACCAACCCAACTATTGGTATGACAGACAAAATCACATTTCTATTCCAACAGACATAACGTGTATACAAATGCTATATTTCTAACAAGTAATGGCTGCTTTTGTTTTTTAGGATACAAGCTGGCTTTCAACTACCTAAAAGCAAAGAGGCATGTTGACGCCATAGATGTGTGTCATAAGGTGAGATCCATGACATTCAATGTCATTTAGCTGACGCTTTTATCCACAGCGACTTTCACGACACCTATTTACATTTTTATCATTTGATCTGGTTTTCATTCTGACAATCATTTTTGCTTTAATTTACAGGTTTTGGCTGCTCATCCAAATTATCCCAAAATGAAGAAGGAAATCCTTGACAAGGCTCGTTGTGCCCTGAGATCGTAGTGTTGTAATGTGTGTGTGTGTGTGTGTGTGTGTGTGTGTGTGTGTGTGTGTGTGTGTGAGTGTGTGAAAGAGAGGGAGAGAACAAGATGAAGTCGATGCTAAAATGTGTCACTTTTATTGAAGGCCTCTTTCATCTGTTAGCTCTATGTGTTGCGGTACATTGGATGGGCTGTTATTTGTGGTGTTTGTTTTTGAAGAAAAGCATTGAATAAATGGGTTCTGGCAATCCTGAGGAAAAACACTGCAGAGGAGTTAAAACCAAAAACCAAATACTTTGTTTTAAAGCGTAAAAACGGGTTGTTAGAATTCTTTTCTCTCTTTTTTTTTTTTTACAAATTTGATAACCATTTTTATATTTGCTAAAATCTCCATGTACAGCGTCTGTGAAAGGATGGCCTAGCGTGCATTTCTATGAAATTAATATTGACATTATCGGAGATCCTTATTAGTGCGTAGATAAATAAGTGCAGTGTAAAGCTTGTATTTCTTATCAAATAAAATGCATTGATGTCATGATTTGTTTTTGTATTGAGCTGATGCCACATGAATAACCACATGCACCCTCCACCCCTCAAACATTTACAAGCGTGACTGGAAAAAGAACACACAGTGGACATAATAAAGTGGAAGCCTGCCGAGGAAGGGAGCCCGGTGACTGCAGACGGAGTCACTGATCAGGCTCCCTGCTGCTGGTATCCGCGTCTTTACTCACTCAGGCATTCGACTCTTTATGAAGACCATCCGCTGCGGCCAACGGGGGGGGAGAAGGGGATTAGATAAAAACCACAGACCGCTGGTGAGTGTCATCTTTAACAAACTTTTACCACGCAGGCTCAGATGTGATTAGAAAAAATAAATGCGAGAAAGAACGCTCCCGTTTTGCACCGTGTGCGTAAAGTTTGTGTTCGCGGTCATGTTGACTCTGTGTTCTCTCACAACCCGATTGGATGCTGTGTGTGTGTGTGTGTGTGTGTGTGTGTGTGTGTGTGTGTGTGTGTGTGTGTGTGTGTTTGGGGGGAGGGGGGGTTACAGCGCGTTCCTACGTTATTTGCAACCCAGCAACTGTCCCAGTGAATGACCAGTTGAACAAATCCTATTAATGGCACCATTATTGAATCTGAGGAACTCGGTGGAGACCTCCGGCTGCAGTATCCTTAAAGTCAGTCCAAGTGCAGAACACTGTAGTTTTATTTAGTTTTATCGCGATAGTATTTAAATCACAAGTTTGTCCTTTCAAATGCTTCTCTAGATTCGAGAAATAACACACGCTAAACGTATTTAACGGATATCGTGTCGTGGTTTCTTAAATCTATCCCAGCTATGGATTGTGACACGGGGAGCGTCTCTTTGCGCAGGCGCGCCAGCACGTCTCCGCCCTCTACCTGAGAAGAGCGCACCTGGATCCAACGAGACGGAAGTTCTGTGAAAGCCGATCTTACTGCGACTCTGTTTGCTTTTTTTTTTCTCCGCGAAATGTTTCTTTGGAGTACAAGCGACTAGCAGAAGGTCCACAGTCGAAGCAGGATGCCATTGGCGGACGTTTTCAAGAGCAGTTTAAAGGTTTCCTAACTGAAGTCTGTTTTTAGCGTCTCATGGTAAGTGGGGATTTTCTAGATCAAAGACGATCGAATCTTGTGATGAGTTTACGTTTGTTCGAGCAGGCTACTTTTAGCCGTAACATGAACTATTTACTTTTGTTTTAAGAGAGTTCCAAGTAACACAAATACGGGATGCGGCCACCGAGCTGTTATGTATTCACATGCCAGGAATGTTGTATTTTTCTGACTTTAGTGTCTTGGATTTGACAGTTACATTAATGGCAGTTAATCATCACTCAACATCTGAAAAAAATGTCTCGATTTACAGCTGAACGTCAGTAAGCAGCCTGCTCTCCATCCCAGAAGAATGATCAATCTCCGCCGGGTGCTGCGAAGGCGACTGCACCCAGTGAAACTGGCCGCGGTGGCTCTGGTCTTCGTCACCTTCGTCTTCCTCATCCAACGGGAAGTTGGGAGCCAAAGCCAACAGGAGGACCCGTGGCTGAAGGCGATGGCCGTGAAGCGGGATGCCGTGCTGGGCATGGTGATGGGAGCCGTCAACAACTTGAGGGACGCGGCTCCGAAGATGCAGATCAGAGCCCCGGTGCGCCAGCCGGGGCGCGCGGGCGGCGGCGGCGCGCCCTGTCCGCCGGGTCACTACACCGCCGCCGAGCTCAGGCCGGCGCTGGAGCGGCCGCCTCAGAGCCCCGTGGCCCCCGGAGCCGCGGGCAGACCCTTCCACACAGAGGCGCTGAGCCCGGAGGAGCAGAAGGAGAAGGACCGGGGGGAAGAGAAACACTGCTTCAACCTGTACGCCAGCGACCGCATCTCCCTGAGCAGAGACCTCGGACCGGACACGAGACCCCCAGAGTATGGCGATTTGTTTTCCAATCACTTTTGATGAAATAGTCCTCATGTTTACCTTCTTTTTTTTTTAACTCTCCAAATGTGCACAAAAGCTGAAGGTGATCTGTGTTGTTGAACATAGTAGAGCAAAATACATTTGATTAGGATTCCACGTGATTATTCTTTTGGAACATCATGTAGTTGCGCCTCCTGGTGGGTGTTAACGCAGCTTCATCTTTCCCCATTTACTTCTCTGTGGACTATAAATATGATTTAAACTTCCACACTGAAAAAAAAAAGCGCCCCGACAGATCAGTGTTGGACCCGAGCCGAACATTTCCATCTGATTTGCTGCTTGCAACCGGGGGGAGATTTCCGGCAGAAACCACAGAAGTGATTGTTCTGACTGGGACCTTGTTTCAGCTTCCATGCCCGGTTACTGTTTTTGGAAAGCAGCACCGTTGTGTTTGGCAAATTTACTGTACGGCAAAGTGCATGCGAGTCCAGGAACGTGTCCGCAGACGGTCTGTACATGACGCGGCCATAAAGCCCGCCCGTGGATTGGCTATCTTTTCACGGCAAGTTACAAAGTCTCTCCCCCACTCCGATATGGCAGGTAGTTCAAAGCCTGCCACACATGCAGTGTCGCCGCCGAAAGGGACACCACACCGGGGACCGACTGCAGATGTAATAACTACGCTATTGTGCCGCTCGGCTACCTCACAGGACAGTTCGACCTTTGTGCTCTTTCCCCTCGTGGCTTGCAGGTGTATCGAGCAAACCTTCAAGCGATGCCCCGCCCTGCCGACCACCAGCGTCATCATCGTGTTTCACAACGAGGGTTGGAGCACCCTGCTGAGGACCGTGTACAGTGTCCTCCACACCTCCCCGGCCATCCTCCTCAAGGAGATCATCCTGGTGGACGACGCCAGTGTGGATGGTAAAGATTTGAATGGGGGCCCTTCATGGGGGGGGGGGGGGGGTCGCTTCCTGCTCCTTTTGTGGCCCGTGAACTGGGTTACAACAGGAAGCCAGGGAGGCTGCTGGTGAATACTTTCCCAAGGGGAATTAGCAGAAGTTGTGCTTGGAGATGGGCCTCCCGTAACCGTTTTAAGCAGACCAGACTCCCGGCAGCCAAACGTGTTGAACAATAAAATCAAGGCAGATTTTTCACCTGCCTGTCTTCTCCTCCAGGCCGCTCGTATATTATTTGTTTACACTTTTCATAACGCTCTTCTCCATCTCCAGGTTTGCTTTATGTCTCATTAATTGAACTGCCGCACTTTTCAGACGCGCTGAAGGACGGGCTGGACGAGTACCTGAAGCGGCTGAACATCGTTCGAGTGGTCCGCCAGCGAGAGAGGAGAGGACTCATCACCGCTCGGTTGCTGGGTGCCGCCGTGGCCACCGGTGACACCCTCACCTTTCTGGACGCCCACTGTAAGTCAACACTCGTTGCGGTACTATACCCGCGGGAAGAAAACCAGTTCCACACCTACGGCTCAACGGCTTTGTCTTGGCCGCTGCGCGTCGACATTCCAGGTGTTTTACTCATCGTTGTGACGTTGTGTCTGATCTGTGTGTGTGTGTGTTAACAGGCGAATGCTTTAATGGGTGGCTGGAGCCTCTTCTGGCGAGGATAGCGGAGAACTACACCGCAGTAGTGAGTCCCGATATAACCACTATTGATCTAAATACTTTTGAGTTCACGAAACCGTCACCATATGGCCAGAACCACAACCGGGGCAACTTTGACTGGTCCTTGTCCTTTGGCTGGGAGAGTCTACCGGAGCACGAGAAACAAAGAAGGAAAGATGAAACCTTCCCAATCAAGTAAGTAAAAACATTTATACGAAATGTAGAATAAAGAACTGGATCTAAAATCTCATTGGCTGTTTTGAAATCATTTAAACCATCCACGAAATCCTCTCTGAAGGACCCCGACATTCGCTGGTGGCCTCTTCTCCATCTCAAAAGAGTATTTCTACCACATTGGAAGCTACGACGAAGAAATGGAAATCTGGGGGGGTGAGAATATTGAAATGTCATTCAGGGTAGGTGTGCCTCGTTTTTTACCTGTTTAAATCCCCACCATCCAGACGGCTGAATAGGCGTGCCCAACTGCTCGTCGCTGTGCGTCTCCCGTTGACTTGCAGGTCTGGCAGTGTGGGGGACAGCTGGAGATCATTCCCTGCTCTATCGTCGGTCATGTTTTCCGCACCAAGAGCCCCCACACCTTTCCCAAGGGGACACAAGTCATCGCTCGTAACCAGGTTCGACTGGCCGAGGTTTGGATGGACGACTATAAGGAGATTTTTTACCGTCGTAACCAGCAGGCTGCACAGATGGCCAAAGACGTGCGTAGTGACACCCCCCCCTCCCCTCACACACACACACACTTCCTCTTAAGACGTTGTTGGGAAGCTTTGGTTAAATGACTGACGCTCCCAATGCTTCCCAGCATGTGGCCCCGGAGATGCCATAAATGGTTCCTTGAGGGTAGTAACTCCCCCTCTCCCGCTGATTTTAAAACAGACGAGGCATCTTCAACTGCTTTGAAGTGTCCAGCGTGGTAGTTATCCCTGTGCACTAGAGTGAGCAGTAGCTGCTCTCGTCATTATAGTAAGTGCTCTCGTTCCTTCAAGAGCATTGCAAACCCCTTTTCAAAATAGTCACTAAGCGTCCATTTAAAAGGTACACTGATCAAATACTGGTCTGATGTCATTGACTCCAGGTGATGATAAAAGTAAGCAGAGTAAAAGTTAAAAAAAAAAAAAATTGGCATCATATGTGTTGTGTTTAATCTTGGTAGCCAAGCCTACTTAAAGTTACAGCAATATGTTGCGTTTTTCCAATTGAATGACTGCTCAGTGTTACTTCCACGAGGGCCAGCTTGGCTTTACTGTATTTTAACTTTAGTGGCAAATTCGCTAATGGCGCTCAGCAAGTCTCTTCACTCCAAAAGGGACCATGGCCGAGCTGTTATTGCGGCTGTAAGCTCTTAGTGTTGTTTGCGTACTAGTAATTTACACTTACAAGCATTTTATACTTTTATTTTACATCTTGCATACTTTGATCGCTCCATAAGTCCTGATTACTGTGAAATATATTCCATCAGAACTCAAAATAGATAACCGGGTACATCTGAAGTCTCAACAAGTGCGCGTTGTTGCTCTGCAGTTAGTGTGTCGTTGGGTTCGAGATCGATGCTGAGGAACTGCTTTGTTCAACAGAGGGCCTTCGGAGAGATCTCCAAACGCTTGGACCTCCGTGCGCGGCTGCAGTGCAAGAGCTTCTCGTGGTATTTGGAGAACGTTTATCCCGAAGCCTTCATGCCTGATCTCCACCCACTCCGCTTTGGCTCCGTAAGATCGCACAACCCACCACCAACTCTCTCTCCTTACCAAACCTCAGAGCTTCTGTCTAGCCGCTGTGGGTTTCCACTCGGGATCTCCGGAGGGTGCTGAGCCGTTCCAGTTTGACACCACTCAAAGCACTCCAGAGACTCGGGTTGTTTGAACAGCTTGCATTGGATGTTGGTTTTTCACTTGGTTTCCTCCCACTGCTCTCTCCCCCTTTTTTTCGCTTCTCCGACTCTGTAGGTGAAAAATGTCGGCAAAGATGCATGCCTGGATGTTGGAGAGGGCAACGAGGGTGGGAAACCGCTGATCACTTATCCGTGCCACGGACTCGGGGGAAACCAGGTCGGTCGGAGAATTCTGCCTCCGTCTCTGAGCGATGTCTGCGACATAACTCAATTTGACCGCCGGGGTTGTTGGGCATTTTTGTGTTTCCTTTTGCTGCAGTATTTTGAGTTCTCCACACATCGCGACATAAGGCACAACATGCAGAAGGAGCTGTGTTTACACGGGGCGGAGGGGACCGTGAAGCTGGAGGAATGCCAGTATAAAGGCGGCAGCACGTCTGTAGGAGCAGAGCAGGGATGGGAACTGAAGGAGGTGAGTTTCCTGCGCACGGATCTGTAAGTTCACACATTTGGCTGTCTTTTTTTTTTTTTTTATGGAAATAACAGTTTTGTCCTCTCCTCCCTGTAGAACAAGTTATTTTACTTGCCAGGATGGAACTTGTGTCTGAGTGCCAGCCATGAGCACCCTTCTCTGGCCCTCTGCGACGCCTCAGACAGATACCAACTGTGGACCTTCGTCTGAGCGGGAACGCCACCGCTTACTGCCGCTCTACGCTTAGGCCGACTAGGACACCGGTACAGGTGCAGTGTGATGGCAGTTAGTATTTATTTTAATACGTAGAAGAACTGTACTGCTGCTGGGAAATTTGGACTTTGGGAGGAAGCCCAGTGTGGCACGGCTGGAGGGAAGCGTTGAACCAATGCACCGAATCAGACGGTGAGCTGAGATTTTTTGGAAAGAATGAAGATGCACAAGGTGCCCTTTTTGTTTTGTATTCACTACTTCAAGTCTTTTCAGCCCTCATGTGCAGTATTGGGTTTAGTTAACATAGTAATATTTCCCAGTAAGACAGACAACTCAAACTAAATGTTTTTTTTTTTTTTTTATACACGAAATGTAAATGGTGTTCAAGACAGAAATCCCAAATTATGCACCAAAGAGACTGAAATGCGGATGCATTGTCCCCTTTTTAATAAGAACTTTTAAAACGATGAAAAAACCTCATTTGCATCATCGGGTGCCTTAAATGTACTTTCATACTGGGTGGAGGGGGTGCTGGCTGGCTGGCTGCGGGAGTTGCGGGGGGAGGGTGGGGCGCAAGAGGGTTGATGCAGTTTCCTGTTGATGTAGAGTAGAATCTTCTATGTTTTTTTTAATCAAGGCGGCTTTAAATCGGTAAACTGATTAAATTGGCTTTTGATTAAGAAACTTCTATGTCTATACAATTAGCTATAATCAATGCGGTCAAAAATAATCCCACTGCAGGTCATCCCTTAAATCATCTGTTAAAATATTTTTGATGTGTTTCTAATATGCCCAACACATTTATACTAAGAGGGAAAAATACTCCTACCTGAAGAATTTACGTTGAGACGTTAATTAGAATGTAGTAGTTTTATCAAGGTGTACCTGATAAGCTGTCAAACGATTGTAGACATATGAAGAATGATCATTTGTGTACCACTTTGGACTTTTATTATGCGAACAAGTGAGCAGCTCTTTAAACACAAATATACGAAAAGTTTGTACTTTGGGTGTTTTATTTCAAGTGCTCGTAACAAAAGTGAAACGTAGGTTGTTGTTGATGATTGAAATGCATTTTTATTTGACCAAGTGTGCGTTACTAACAACCTACACGTCAAACTTCACGAATGATTTTCTATTGTAATTAGCGGCATTGTTTACCTGTGTTTTTTTAAATTGTATTCTTTGGTGTTCGTCACAAGGGAACTTTAAATGTGAAATTAATTCAACCAAGGAATTGTATTTGTTGAGCAAAGGTCTGAAACTATTCCTCTACATCCAACCCGCAGTCCACTAATGAATCTCTAGTGCAGGCGCTGGTGTTCACAGGCTTGGTGTCTATTTCTGTCTTGGTATTAAAGTCATTTTCGGTCAATAAATTGAGTCGGGTAGTGCTGAAGAGCTACTTTGTTTCATTTCCCCATCTGATCTGCAGAGGGCGCTTTACACTAAGAAATAACCCGAGTGTACAATGACTGCTCATTTTAATGAAATTTATTTCAAAAACCATGTCAAAAATGAAACAGAAAATGAGGCTTGCTCTATCTACATTTGGAAAACCAAACACGTTGAAAACATTTTTACCATTTTGTGCAAACGTTTGCATTTCACAGAATTAGAAATAGAAATGAATAAATTAGGCACATGAAGCTTTACAACTCACAACCAGCATGTAACAGAAGACAATTTTAAGATAGTGAAGCAATTTACTCAATACAGACTTTATAGTAAACCACAATAAATACACATTTCAATATATCATCCTTATTAAATACTGGAAAGCAAACGGGAGTCTTAAATGGATGCAGGGTCATGTCTTCATCTCCCAATGTTACGCTTTGGCACGACTGATCTGTCCTACCGGCTGCGCTGATGCCACTGATTGCCTGAAAGCAGTCTGAATATTTCTTTTTTACCACACGGTAGCATGAGAGGTCCCAGCTACTCGACAGTCAAACAAAAACCTTCAAAACTCTGGTATCAATCTTTTCTAATTATAAAGTATGGGAAGATATGTGCAAGCTCGGAACAAATATCTGTGTTCATGCAGGAACGGAGAGCTCGAGGGAAGGAACTTCAGCAGCATATTTCACTAGTTATAATCGCTACATTATTGCAAACCCCCAGTTGTTGAGCAGCCGCTCTCCTTTTCCCTGTGACTGCTTAAAGATCTCATGTAAGGTTGTTCATAGATTTTCAGTAAACGTTTTTCTCACATCGGACCGTTGAGTCCTTTTATCAATGGCTCATGGGAATCAGGAGTCATTGTGTAGCTGTTAATTACTGATATGAATCATGTTTATTAATGAGTTTTGATTGTCAACCTTGAACATTTTGCTTCCCCTGTATGCACCTTTTAAACTAATGGTGCTTTGATTACAGTACCAAGTGCTATGACAATTAAAGAAGTGTCTCTCCACTTTAAGATATTTGCTTTTTATACTTGGAAATATGTCAAAGTGCTACTTTATTATTATCCCTGTTTCAATGGAAAACAAAGAATTCATTTGTATTTGTAGTTCGGCCTGCAAATCATGTTTTTAAAGATCGAACAAAAGAGACAAAACAAGAGGGGCCTTATTTTTTACAGTATAAATGAGTTAAAACCAAATGCATGCCACTGGACCCCCACACACAGTCCAACAGGCTGTGGATTGATTTCTTGACATTTTAGGGTTTAGATATTGTATTCAAAACATCAAAATAAGAATTCAGGCTGTTCATGCTTTTAAAAACCCTAGAAAATATAAGAGTGACAAATAAAACAGTTGAATTGTACATTATCTACACAACACAGTTTCTATAAAACAATGGCCTTTTCTTTTTTCCTAAATGTCACTGAGATTCCCGAAACAGCATGCATATTGTTATCAAAACATTTACATTAAGGATACACATGATTCAGAAACTATATAGAAATTGACAATAAACCTTTTAGACGAATACGGCAGACATATAAAAGTTCCATCCACAGTACATTATCTCCTCAAATCTAGAACTTTACATCTGAAAGTACAAGATACATTGCACATCGTGACACGACTGATGTTTGGAAAAAAAAGCTGTAGCAGAGGAATCCTCAAACAAGTAATACAATGTTTTCATCATGATCCTATGGCTTTATCGATACAGATGAAAATCCTCGCCAGTGCTGTAAATTGCTATGGTCGGATACCAAAAAAAAGGCCATGGTTATGCTCTCCTTAAAAACACCAGATGGCACGCGACGGTGACGGAACACTTCAAAAGGTGACGCCCCACTAAACGGCTGTGACCTCGGGGCAAGGGCCGGGCAACGGCAGCTTCTTGGTGTCCTTTCCCAGTAAGCTCAGGTCGGAGGAGTTGCCGTTGACGACGGACTCCTGCTGTGGCCGTTCAGCGGTCATACAAAGCTGCGTGCCTGTTGTTAAAGCAGTTTTTGAACGGTGCATTGGAAAACACATCAGACGTGCAGCAGGTCAACGCGGCGGCGGCGGGAGCTCCGTCAGCCTCTCTGTGATTGGAGCCGTCCGTGTACTGCTCGGCGGACATGTCGGGTGGTGCTCGGGTGGCGTTGGCCGGGTCTCGGAACGCCGTGGCCTCCCCGTAGGGTTCAGTGGGGCGGCGGGTTTGGCGGTCGGCGCCGCAGCTCCCCGGCTGATGGTACTCGGCTGAAGGGCAGTTCGTCGAGTAAGCGTTTCCGTTCTCGTGAGCCACGTGGCTGTAACGCAACGCAGAGGACGAGGGCACGACGTCAGCGTGAGACGCCGACGGGGCCGTCGTTGCCCGCTGGGAGTTCTTCGACTTCTCTTCATCTTCATCCTCCTCCTCCTCCTCCTCCTCCTCAGAGTCGCTGTTGGCTAAGCTCTGGGTGCTGGAATCAGAAAGGACGCTGCAGACACTGCTACTGTCCTCGTCGTCGTCGTCTTCGTTCTCTTCCTCTTCCTCCTCCTCCTCGTCTTCTTCATCATCATCATCATCCTCCTCCTCCTCGTCCTCTTCTTCATCGTCCATCGGCCCCTCCATCTCGTCCGCGGCCTGCAGGTGCATGCTGGCAGTCTGTGGAACGGCTTCTGACAGCGAGTACTCCAACCTGTGCTGGGACTGGACGAGAGGGTTGCCGCCTCCCAGGTCGTTAGTTTCGCCATGGTAACCGTTGGTGGGGGCCGCCTGCTGCTGCTGCTGCTGCTGCTGATGCTGCTGCTGCTGCTGCTGCTGCTGCTGCTGCTCACGGCTCTTTTCCAGTTCCAGCTTCATTATGGTGTGCAAGAAATGGGTCCGAACACGGATGGGGTTAAACTCCACCCTCCCAGTGGAATTGGTGCAGCCCTCTTTAGTGCAGCCGCATGGAAATGACATACGGTCCACCTGAGGCAAAAGCAACACGCACTGTGTCTTTCATTTCGTTTGTCTTTCGATAAGGACATGAATGCATCAAACAATGTGTCACCTTCTCTTTTAAAGCAGGGCGAGCGGGAAGCTGAAGACATGCGTGTGATGGGATTTACCTGGCACTTGATCCCCGCGATGCTGCAGGCGCATGTCTCCGGGTCACAGAAGACCCTGCAGTCACAGCCGCAGTCCTCTCTGGACATCCGGATAGCCCGCAGTTCGTGCTTCTCCTCCACGTCGATCTTCTTCACGCCCGAGGAGCGCAGCAGCGCCCGCCGCTTTTTGGTGGTCAGCGGCTGCAGGAAGAAGTACTCGTCCACCTCTGTGTTGTCCAGGTCGATGTCGTCGTCCGAAATGTCCTCCGCCGTGAGCGCGTTGGCCTCCTCGGACTCCACCGTGCCGTTCTTAGTCAGCTGAAAGCGAGAGGAGCCACATCGATGCCGTGTTACAATTGCGAGAGAAAATAACTAAATAAATTGACACAGATTTTTGTCGGCGTTAATTACTCCGATAAAAATAACAAGCGTTTACCTTGAGTTTGATGGAATTGAGTTTCTCCTCCTTCAAGTGATCCCTGAGCATGTCTCTGTGGATCCTCTCCTGCTCCACGGCGAATTCCCCCAGGGAATACTGGCGGATCCAGCTGTGCCTGTTGGACATTCCCAGCGTGCTGCCTCCCTGGCTGGGCACGCTGGTGAAGCCCTGCCGCCGGCTGAAGTAGTACACGGTCACTTTCTCAAAATGCACCCTCCTCGTCCGCATGCGCTTCTCTCGCTTCAATATTGAGTCCGCTACGAAGGAAGATGAAAAGATCTGGGTTTGTAAACTGTTTCTGACACATTAGTAATCCAATGTGGAGAGAACTTAAGCTCTACACTGCAAAGCAATGCAGCGTTTCATCTGTATTTCAGGCTGCAGCAGGACAGACATGCTGAGAGCTTCCTTTCAGATGTGACTCTTCTGTCGTCTACGCATCTTAGCGCAGCTTTGTCAGGTCCACATGCCTTTTTAAGGACAGCTCTGCCAGAAGGGAGCGGCAGAGAGGGGGGCAACGGTGCAGCATAAATAATCCCCTGCCTGCCCCAGAGATGAAGGCTGCTGGTTCACAGAGGCAGTGTTCCCAATTTCAGACGGACGGGACAAACGGAAACCATCTGGTTCCAACAGCACTCCCCCCCCCAATCCCCCCCACCCTCCCACGCAAGGGGGGCAATGCATTTCATCACAGATGTAGAGCTGTCGGACGGAGCAGAGCCGGCGTTTCTCATCTACACAGAACAACAACGGCTATTTGCATTTTTAGGTGTAAAAACAGTGAGCAGCTGTTAATGTCGTTAGAATCCAATGTCTTCCCTAATGTCTGTAACAACCAATGGGCGAAACAAGGCGGCAACTCGATGGTATCGTTGTTTCTTTTCCCTTTTAAACACAACAACACTGGTGTTTTTCCCCAATCTATCAAGCGCAAGAGTGTAAAAACCACTTGGGATTCAACTGTCTCATCTCTCTGCAATGACAGTCGATCAGTGTATATGTGTACGATACATGTCAAGTCTCCCCAGCACGCGGCTCCATTGGCTGCCGGCTGACCTTCTCTGCAGCGGACACAGAGGCCGTGGCCCCCTACGTATGTCCCGCTACGTCTGTCACTCATCTGCAGCTCATTCACACATTTAAAAGGAGAAAAAGAACCTGTGAAGCCATAATCTTGACTGTGACAGCATCTTAGTGAACCAAAACAAGCTTTGCAGATCTGCGTCTGTTCAGCACTTGCATCCGAAACATTTAGTAGTTCAATAGAAAATATTGGTTGTGAATCAATTTTAAAAAACAAAGTGCAACTGCCGGTCTCGACCTAAACAATGTGAAATAATGCTGCTTTTCTCTGTTTTAGTTGGTTTTAAACTGATCCTTTTGAGGGTTTATGAGTCGGATGGTCAGTAGATTTTCAGTCATCGCCGTAGGCCTTTTTACAGACAAAACAATTGATTAGTTTAAAGTAAATAGCCGGCAGACCGATCTCTGATGAAAGTAATGGTGTTCTTAGAAAGCGGGGCATGTAGATCTACATTACCATCAGTGGTGCACACGCACACACACACACACACACAGCTTGAGACTGCATCAGCTCATTCATCTGAGCCTGTACACTGAATCTGTTCCCTAATGAGGGAGGCTCCCATTTATTACAGCACTGGACCGCTCATCCTCCTCTACGCTCGTCTGCTGTGACGGTGAATTATTATCACACTACCCTACAGACATGCAGATTTGATTTGTCTGAACCGCATCCCATATCGATTGTGAGCTACAAAATCCGATTGTATCTGAGTGTTATTCCTTTTTGATTAGAAAAAGCCTTTTCACTCTGCAAGCATTTTTCACCTTTGGATGAAATGACAACATTAATCTTACTGTCAATGGCAGCAAAAAAAAGAAAAAAGAAGATACTCACGGGTGAAAGGGCCTGAGGCAGACGGGTTGACACTGTCACCGCTGTCCCCACTCTCACTGCAGGAGACCTCATCATCAGACTCCCGCAGGGAAGAGCACGGGGAGGAGGAGGCTTCCACCTCCTCAAATTTCCTCTTCAGTATTCCGCTCATGGCCTGCCGCGTATGCACCTGAAACCCAACGACAGCAGACGGGCCACATATTATTTAATATCCAGTTTAGGGCTTTCGTAATCCTCAACACTCTCAATTAGCAATGAGACCCTGACTCCCCCCTTTCCTCCTCCTTACACACACACACACACACAGGAAATCGCTCCTGCCACTATCCAGGCTCTCAGGCGTTCCCTCGGCGAATGATCACCTTGGCACAAAGGAGCTGAGATGGA
Source organism: Apeltes quadracus (assembly GCA_021346845.1). Lineage (NCBI taxonomy): Eukaryota > Metazoa > Chordata > Actinopteri > Perciformes > Gasterosteidae > Apeltes > Apeltes quadracus. The sequence goes on from CM037932.1 coordinate 14,819,679, forward strand.
TGGAGAAAGCTTCTAATTACATACTACGTCTGACTAAAGTTCATTCCCTTGTCTTTGATTTAGAGGCTGGAGAAGATAAAAACAAGAGACTTGTCTTGGACTCGTACCAATCACATGAAAATGATGTACAACATACATGTATAATAAAGTATTACGGAGAATATTATGTGACTATGTTCATTTAATCGCTGATTCTGTAAAATAAAGCAGACTTCTTGCAGAAAAACACATCCCACCATGCATTAATAGCATAATTGTGATGTTTATATTCATCTATACAGGCGCATACGCGTGCTGACGTGCAATTGTTGATGCACATTGTGAAACCATTGAACCGTTGAAATAATCTGCACAACACACGAGTCATGTGTACGTCTGTAATGCGCTTGTGTTAGGTCGGATGCTTTCGACTGAAAAAAAGACAAAGGCCTCCGGTTACAGCAGATAATGCAGTTACAGTCACATTAGAGCAGAAAAATAACTACTATGACTGACTCATATTTGCTAAAAAATCAGTGACAAAGTATAAAATGACAAAATAATGAAAGCAAAAATGGAACAGAGGATATTATCCCGCTACAGACCTGTCAGGGATAGCTATCATTAAATAGAGTAACAATAACAGTGTCTGTAACACTATATCTACTGTTAAATCAGGAACAGAAATGTGCTGCCGAGTTTCTAAAAAACAAAATGAACAAAACTACCTTTGTACGGATGTGCTTCATACAGAGGCTGTTGAAACAGAAGTGTTAAAAACTAATTCAGTGTCAATCGAGAGGGGCCATTAACTCCTTCTGACTGATGGTGCAATTAGACCAAGATCATCAGTCAACTACACTAAAAACAAATCTCAATTGCTCTGGAGCTGCTGCGCTGTAACTGTCAAAAATATATTGTTTTTTTCCCCTTCAAATATTTTTTTTTGCCAATGTGGAACGGCCGTAACATTACAGGATGCATTTAAGCCAATTTATAACACGAGACCCTTCTGAAATTGCAGTCCTTTAATGTATTTAATTTATTTTCTTACAGAGCAGCAGCCAGAACTTCATCCACACATTTTAAAATAAAGCCAATAAAGACAACTACATGCTGCTGTGTCACGGCGAGGATTGCTCGCGCTGGCAGCTTTCCACTCGCTGGAAAGTGAATCATCTAAAAGGCGGCATGCGTCTCCACCCAGTCCCACTCCGTCTCCGTTCACAGACAGGCACACGCGCCATCTGGGCTCTGATATCCCGTCATTGCAGATGCAAAATGCCGCCTGATAGAAAGAGGCGCAGCCCCAGAGGGGACTAGCGCTGCCAGCCAAAGGGGGGAGAGGGGGGGAGGGGGGGGTCATTGTCCTCGCAAAGCGCAGTGACATGGCACCGCCGGCATTTGGAGGACCTCCAGAGTAAACAATTCCACCTCCAACTGAAGAATGTGAGGCCTCCTCCATCTGGGAGGAAGTGGGGGAGAGACGGAGCCTGTCAGAGTACCGGTACCCTCGCAGAGAGGTTTTCCTTAAAGCAACACAGCTGATATTAAATTAGGAGAGAAATCGATGAGGCCGCATCCCAAACTGGTATTAACCACCTTTTGCACTATCCAAAGCCAAAACATGAAAAGGGGAGAGGAGACGACCCGAGACGATTAGAACAATAAATAATACTGAAGCTGCTAATTTAACAGCAGAACAGTGTAGTTTAAGTATTGTAATTACCGCAGTGGAAATTTCCACCAGAAATGTGTCATTTTAGTCCATTTCCCCATGCGAGGGTCCCTAATTAAATACGATTGTTGCAAACCCTTTTCTATGCCTGCCCCTCAGCTGATTTCTTTCCTGGGCTTTGATACCAAAAGCGGTTTCCATGGAGATTGTTATGTAGCCTCACAACTATTGCCTTCCTGCATGACGGGGTTTTCAGCCTTTCCGTGCATGTGGGTCATTCATATAACAAAAACGGTGTTAGTTCACGTCATGTGAATGCGTTATGATCACGGGCTTAACGATTGACACATCACTGATTCATTTGCGTTCTGTGTTAAAATCTTCACCCTGCACGGGCATGACATCATGAACAGCAGAGCTGAGGCTAACGTGTCTGAACCCCTTTTTTTCATCAAGGCTAAATAAAAACCGGAGCTTGTTTCTGTAACAGCTCTTTCTTTGTCTGCTTGGTTGCTTTACCACCAAATCATGGCTGGGCCGCATGCACTATGGTACGAGGGAGAAAATCCCAGAGAAAATAATGCAGCAAAAGCCAGCAGCTCGGAAAAAAGCCCCTCCCTGTGTTTGCCTGTCTGTGCACACACGTCAACTGTAGAAACCAACTCCTGTCCTTAATCAACATCGCTCTTGGCACTGTGGCAAACTTGCAATCTGAACACAATTACACCCCTCCGCCCCCCCACCCGCCTCTCTCTCATCATTCACAATTTTCCCACAGTCACAACAAAAAGCGGTGTGACAACTGCCGGCTCCAGAGGCTCATCCCAAGTGATGCTAACAAGCCGCTGGCGTCTGGTGCGAGTCGTGACACATCAGCCTTTCCGATGACCGTATTGCACTTGTTCCGCGTGTGTGCCGGCCCCCTAACAGGATCTACTGACCTGTGTCCTCCGGCAGGCTGAGACTCCTCTCGCCTCTTCTCACAGCGTCCACGCACTCACCAGTGTGGTGGTTTAAAAAAAGGTGAAACACGTTCACTTCCCATCTTTTTTTAGGCAAAAGGGGGGAAAAAAAGCTTGCAGGAGGGTGGGACAGACTGACTGCGACGTCGGTACCGTGAGCTTTATTGTTGCAAGTCAACAGTCTTTCTTACTTTAACTCCCTGTCACTGCCCGCCCCCCCCCACCCCCCCCCCGACCCCCACCCCCTCATACTGCCTCTCTCTCTCTCTCTCTCTCTCTCTCTCTCTCTCTCTCTCTGGCCACACAAAGACTCATTAGCTGCAGCCGGCTGAGAGGCAGAAGCCAGACTGGAGCAAAGCAAAGGCAGCCTGTGAGATCACATGGGGGGGGGGGGGGGGTGGGGGGGGGGGGTGTCTGAGATACAGAGCGAGAGAGAGAGAGAGAGAGAGAGAGAGAGAGAGAGTCAGGCATGCCTCTGCTCCTGCTGCCTGCAGATATTTTTACCAACATGAGCCACAGGGAGGGGAGGGGGCAGGGGGAGGCGTGGGTACAGGGGGGGTCAGGAGGAGGGGGAAAAGACAGAATGCTGGAGAAATGCACAACAGGAGAGGTACGGGGTTGTGTGAGAGATGCAGGGCAGTGGGGAAAGAGAGAGAGTGTGCGTGTGTGCGTGTTGAGATGCAGAGAGGTGGGGATTTGAGGGGGAGTAGCAAATGGGAGGGAGAGAATGAGAAAAAGATGGAGTGAGAAGGGATAGAAAAGGAGGAAAAGAAAAGTAGAAAACATCTACTGGCAAGAACAACACAAAACGGAACTATCAACAGAGCGTACAACTACAAAATAAAATATATTTTAGGATAGAATTAAAAGTAAATCCAGAATAAAACTGAATTGAATATATATATATATATATATATTTGTACTAAACTCAAGCAATCTGCACTGTATTTAGCAGTAGTAGTAGTAGTAGTAGTAATTGTAGTAGTAGTAGTGGGAAACGTACATTATTAAAAGGTTTACGTTCCTTCTGAAAGAAACGAAACGGCTCCTTTTAAACATGCAGACAGTACACAGGAAGCCAACGGACTCTAACAGACTCTGCTGTGTTTCCAAAGATTACAGCCGGTTATCACGGCCGGTGCGGAAGGTCCAAAGATGAGCAAAGCCCAGTAACACAGCAGCAGCATCCAGATACATGCTGCACACCGGCAGACCACACCTGTTCATTCCATTACAGTACGTTAGCCCTGCTACTTTATATTCCTCCCCCTCTGTATGCTGACGCAAAATAAATAACGACAACGTGACCAACAAATGATGTACCTCAAAAAGATGCTGGGCGACGTCACACAGGATGCGAGTCTCTCTCCTTCTCTCTCCACTAAAAGACCGCGGTGCTTGCTGATGACACCGTTTTGCTAACATGAATCACAGTGATTTACTGTGATTTGTGCCTGATGAAGCCGGGCGGTCTCTGTCCCGGCCGGCAAAGGTGTTTTGCTGCCCCGTCTGCATTTCTTTTAGCGCGTCACCCGCAGGCCTCGCACGCGCACGTCGCCCTGTTACCTAGAAATAGCAAAGCAGAGGCTGAAGAGATGGCATTTTTGTACCACTGCGCCAGTGACGGTGACCTAGATCTGCTCTTTTTTTTCTTCTTCAATGAAGGAGATTGAAGACAGCCGGCAAAATCAAACAAAGAAAAGGTTGAGAATAAATGCTGTTATTGAGGTCATATGCAAAAGTCTCACTCCCACTCTGAAGATGAAAGGTAAATCCTAAAATATGTTTTTAATGATTGCCGAATAGTCATATTGTTTAAAGATACCCAAATAGAGGAGCGCTTGTTGTTCGTCCCTGCAAATACGGTTCACCTTTTGGAAAAGAACACAGGTTAGTTTGTTTGTGTGTTTGTGCTTCAAACAGCACAAACAGAGTGACGTTACTCATCACTTCATCACCCCGACTCTTTAAAAAAACCTTCCTTCAGCAGCTACTTCCAGGGCCCTTTTCCCAATATTAGTGAGACTGGGCCTTTGCAAGGTGTGCGTGTGTTAAAAGCAAACCTTACACAAACCCTTTGGCAATCTAGACTGTCTGGCTTCATGGCAACATCTCAGCAACCGTGAATCAGAACCTTTAATGGAAGAAACCGGAATGAATCATCGCACCCACTCTGCTCCCCATCGTCATCGCTGCAGCCATCGTCCTTATCGTCGTTAGCAGAGCTGTTTCACAGCATTAAAATACTGTACAGAACGGATGGAAGGTTTGTCGCTCTGTATGAATTCAAGTCCAATGTCCAGGGTCTCAATCAGGTCGCAATCAACCGCACACTGCAGCTGTATAATCAACCTGCGTGAACATAATTCATATGCGGTTCCAAAGGAATGAAAGATACCTGCACGGGCCATGAATAGCAAGTGGATGACAAGTTCTCCTGGACCATTCCACATGTACCACAGATCACTGTGCCCACTTTAGCTCTCCTCAAAGTGAATGCTGACACAGTAAAACACAATCCCATTAGCTACAGGTAAACCACTGCAACATTCACACCACAGCTGCTCCTGAAACCTCATGGTCCTGTCTACATTCAGGGAAAACGCAACCTCACGTTCCCTGTGCTACACAAACACCACGTCTTTGTGGCTGATGGCGCAGATTATTCGGTTACAAACGTCTACTCTAACTGCATATACATTGATTAATTTGGGGGGGATGCAATTCATCCAAGATGACCATTGGACCCTTTATACGACTGCCATCTGTGTATGTGTGTGTGTGTGTGTGTGTGTGGGCGGAGAGGGGGGGGCGGAGAGGGGTGAGGGGGGGAGAAGGGGGGGGGGGGGGGGGTGCAGGAGTAGGGGCTTGTGTGGAGACGGGTTGTGAATCTGCATTCTCGCTGTGTTTCTGCATTTGCCGAATTGCTTTTTTTTTCATTCAATATGGCTGATCACATCGCAGACCACTAGCGTTTCCACGGCGATGACGCGCACATTTCTTCAGCCCAGATGGCCCGGCAGATCGTTTTATTCATTCATTCTTTTACATAATGTAAAAAATGGTTTGGTCTCCGTAGCAGTAGAGCCTGTAGAGTCTGACCACAAAAACCACAAAAATCACCACAAAAAGATCCTGGCCCACGCAGCCGGGCTTAGATTGTGTTCAACCTCATCCATCACTGGTGCCATATTCAGCATCCTCGAAAGAGAGAGAGAGAGAGAGAGAGAGAGAGAGAGCTGCACAGGGAGCGCGAGCGATAGCCAAACAGATATAAAGAAAGAGGAGCGTGGTGTCAGCTGGACTCCCCCGAGGAGAGGCTGTGGCCTGGATGACGATAAAGCGACAGATGATGTCAGCGGAGGATCCGTCTCGGATGCTGCTCATGCATTCATGTGTTGGAAGTAGGAAGTGTTGTGTGAGCGGTCAGGGGGCATCTGCCTCAGCCTCATGTCCAGGAATATGTTGTCTTATCTGACTTGTGGTCCATTGTCTTACTGTCTGACGTTGTGCACCAGGTCCAATCATTGCATGTCAAACATGTTTCGGTAATAAATGATCCTGATTCTGGATAACACGATAAACGCAGCCTTTCCCCTGAGAACGTTAAGTAGAGCGAACATGCACTTAATATAAATGAATGCAAAGAATGGATCAAATCAAAAGGGTTACAGCTTGTATATAGAGACCTAAAACAGTGTAGCAGCAGGAAACCATTTAGTTATGTCGAAAACGTTTGCAGTTAAGCTGCAGCCACGACACATTTTCAACTCGCTCAAATAATCGCTCTCATTATTTTCACAGAACACTGGAAAACATCTGCCGAATGTCCAATGACAGCGATAATAAACATTTGTACCGCAGGGTGTACTGCAATAAAGGTCATGTGGACAAATTACGCAATGAAATAACTTTTAATTGCCAGGTACAGTCATCTCCATTCGCAGTCAGCCATTAAAGAATTCAACATGCACAGGGGAGAAGAAGGAAAAAAACACATTCAGCAATTAAAACACTGAGGCATCCGTTTAAAGAAATGTGGCGACATCTCCAGATTTATGCAAATGAGACTTCACATTTTTTAACTCGCACTCGCCGGCGGCTGTAGACAGATCTGCTCCACACACATGAAAGCAGGGAGGAGAGCGAGAGCGAGAGAGAGACGGGAGGGAGGGAAGGGAGGAGACTGCAGCCCACTGCTCAGCACTCCGCACACGGAGGAGCTGCAGCCTAGCGAGGCCTGCTCCAGCCTCCTTCCTCCCCTCCCTCCCTCCATACCTCCCCCCCCCCATCCCCCCCTCCCCCGCAGCTACAGTGCAGCCGAGTGCCGGGAATCATTGATCTGTTCTTCCTCTTTGTAGCACAATGGAGGAAGCGCAGCACCTTATTACACCACAGGGGTCCAAAGCAAAGGGGGCTTTCCATATCTACTGCTAAACATGGGTTAAAAATAATGACGAAAGGCCGGTGTATAACTTGTTGTTGTGCGAGATACATTTTCATCCAGCATCTTTCTTGTTGCAAGCAGTGTTTCAAAAACCCACGAAAAACCAAAACAAACTCCACTTTCAGACCGACGTTTTGATTGGCTGCGATTCAAGTCGCTCGGGGCGGAGGCGGGATCGCGTACTCTCACCCTCGTGTCAATCACAATGCTCGCCTGAATTATTTACGGCACTATATTTTATTTATGACTATATATTTTCCTGTGCCGCCTGAAAGTTCGCAAAAATGTTTTTTGCTGGTAGAAACAGAGCAGCCGAAGTATTTCACAGAGACGACGGCGCTTTCGTCTTTCACTCAGACGGGGAACGCAGTCCACGTTCCGCAGACAAGGCCTTATCATTTATATATCGCCAGTATCATGTTGAGATCTTGAATAATTTGTTTCATGCAAAACATTTGCACTGTTATCTAATAAAACTGCTAAAGTAGCTAGCAGTTGTAGTATGATCACAGTGAGTATTGTAAAAACTGATTGACGCAAATTCGTCCTGAGAAATATCAATAACAATGGATTAGGTTACATCTGTTAAGATTGAAAAAAAATATATATATATATATTATGATCCTACAATTACATCCTACAATTTCCTAGTTTTTGTGTTACCGTATGACAGATTACATCATTTTATTATCTGGTTTGAATTAGAAAAACAAACAGAAAACATCTGCGCTCATATATTCATTTTGCAAAATGAAATATTGAAGCTTTTGCTCATATTGATCCTCAGATTAATGCCAAAGTGTGCTACCAATTCGCTGTAAATCTGACTGCCTGACTCATCCGCTGAGCATCACTCAAATCCGACGCCACGAAAAAAACAGCCGCTATTTGATACGGTTTGTAAAGCGGTCGACTGCTTCGCCAGGACGGCGTGAGGGGTTTGATGTGATTTGACTGACAACTGTTCACCATTCAGCCCATCCGAATGCAAACCACACAGCAACGAAAACAATGAACACAGAAACCTTCAATCATGGAGTCTGATCACTAAACATCCATCATTCTGACTTCACCTAAAAACAAGCTGATGGAGCAAGTTGTGTTTACAAACCCTAGAGATGCCCCACACACATCGTGCTGCAGCACCCGACTGTGTGCTCCGTTTCTACCTGGGAAGAGCATGAAGTTTCTCTGTGTCTATTGGTAAAGGTCACGCGGCCGCGCTCGCTCTCAGTGGGTGTGTGTCTGTGTGTGTGTGTGTGTGTGTGTGTTAGTGCACGTGAGCGGGCTCACTGGTTAGCTCACAGCCGCCGTGTTCCCCGCTGTTACCGGCCTGATAACGGCGCCCTCGACTCCCCCCTTCAGGTAAACGCCGTCAGCAGCTTTTGTGGTAGTTTTTAGTGTGCCGCTGTGTAGCGTTGTGTAGTGTTGGCTTCCAGAGCCAATTAGAGGAAATCGAAAAAGCTCCTTTATATTTTAACATTTTTAAATCAGACCATATGTCTGGACTAAATGTAGTTTTCTACTCTCATTTAAACAATAAGCCCTGCTCAAGATCAGTAGTAGACCACATCCAATCATATCTCATTTACACATCGTACAGTAAATCCCAACATGAACAGAATGGAATGAGTTTCGTTTTGACTTGTTAATTAAATTAACATAACTTAGTTTACATGTTTTCATTCAAAAATCCTTATTTTTCTTAACGAGAGGTTTCCTAAGTGAACCTTTACCAAAACCAGCTTTGCAGTAGAATTAAAAGCATCACTGAATAAGGATATTCATTGTTTTATTAATGTATTAAGTGTATAATCTGTAGTGCATTTACAAATAAAACATCTCTGTACCAACACTGTTTTTTCCTTACAACGCATTAGGAAGTGCACCGTGCACTGACAAATAAAACACATTATGCAGGGAAACATGTTTTTCTCTTCTTAACACTTAATTAGTTGGCAGCAGACAAAAGATTCCTAATAGGTGTCATGGCAACATCTCAAGAGAGCACGGTGCTGAACTGTGAAAGCTCCGAGCTCAGCCAGGAAGGAGCCGGAGACAAAAAAAGTCACATCAAAAGCACCTAAATTGGAAGCGTGAACCCTGCTGAGACGCACAAAGCACCTGAGAGGCTGCTATTAGTTCACATTACAAGCCTTTACTTCAATGACGCTGCTATTTTTTTGAAGGGGGGATAAAACATGTTTTCTTAATGGAATTACTTGGGGCTTTGTCAGATCATTGATCGTGTGTGTACAGAGAGAGAACATCTCATCTGAGCACAGAGACAAATAAACATTCAGAATCAAAGAATGCTGCTTAGTCAACCTGTTAGCTCCATGTCTTATCCTGATTACTGGGAATAATAAAAACGCTCATGTTTGCTTCCAAACTATCTATCTATTCATTTTATTTCCTATGTTGGTCGCTTTATGTGAAGGAATATGACATATGTGAACGAATGAGCTGTATATCAAAATTGCCAACTCATGCTCTTCTTTTTATAAAGTAATCCCCAACGTTTTTACATTCAGGCATTAAATATTCTGACCCAGCCTTTTGGGGACGGAGGTGCATTTTCCACCTGTGCTGGTGTGATGTCGAAATAATACAAATATATATGTATCTGCAGTGCACCGTCATCGTTAATTATTGTTTTTTCCACAAAGGAGGCAACAAAAAGAGGGAGCTGTGCACGTGAATCACCTCGCTGCCGTTAAGCCAGAACACCTTTCCTCTGAGTCTTTAATGGATCTTCAATTCACTGTAAGTAACAGCAGCATGACCCAATCGCACATTCAAACACGCCAGCTCGTCACAAAGTAAATACATCTACCTTAAACCCAGCGCCACGTGCACTAATTACTATTCCGCTCCTCTGAGGGTGGATCGAGGAGACAGATGGGCCGAGCGGGGAAATACCAAGTCAGAAGATGCGTTCACACGTTATCTCGCTCAACGCCTCCGTCTTTCGAATCTCGCCCGCAGAGATGGAACGGTCTTGCGTTTGACCAGAATGGGGTGTCGATGGTTGGCGGGAGAACAACGGGGGGGGGGGGGAAGGCGTGTAAGAATAACCACGTTCCAGGCTTAAATGTAAGGAACAAAAAAACAGACAGTTTCTGCACATCTGCATCTTTTGATTTGCAACAGTTAAAAGAGAAACTCACTTAGCTTGCCTTGGAAATGAGTCTGACTCTGCAAGTCTCTCATCAAGTACATAACACATCCTACACTCTAGAAAGGATACGTTGTCTCTTGATCATTTTGATATCTCAGGCATCTATAATCCAGTGAGAATAGCGCAGCTTGACTAAACACTGTTGTCTGCATCAACATCACATCCTATCTTGTTATCAAGAGGGTCTTTGGTGGCGTCGTAGCAACAGTTGTGCGAGCTTTGAATGCCGTCACTCCAGCACGCATGAATCCATATGTCAATGTGCAGTGAAAGCTGCAGTAGGATATTTCACGCAGCAATAAGGAGAGGTGGTCTTACCTTCAGCAAACTACTATTAGACTGCAGTTGAACACATTTGTTCTGTGGAGAAAAGAGAGGAGACATCAAAATATTTAGTGAGCGTGTCCTTTCTATGGTTCCAAGAGACTGAGCGAAACGGGACTTCAAATTGTGTTTGTTGCAGTGCACAGATTGTGTCATTGAAATGTCAGCATTGATGTACAGATGAGAGAGGGAGCTTGATCGAAATGGTGAGACGCTGTTATGGCTGGAGGAGAGGGAGGCAGGGGGGGTGTTTGAGGGGAGGCAAAAAAAAAGCTCTTATAAGTGTAATTCACTAATCTGGAGACTATTCCAGTTGTCCTATAGGGCCAACTCCAATGCACAGAAGAGTTTGACAAATGATTAATGTGATTTACATCTGTTGTATGTGTAGCTTTTGATTTGATTTTACTTGTCTTAGTTTGAGGGTGATTAGCTTATTTTATGACTTTTAACCTATTGTGTTGATGATGTACAGCACTTTGGAAACCTTGTGTTTGTTTAATATGTGCTTTATAAATAAAGTGGATTGCATTGGATTAAAATGGACCATTCCGGGATCGGTCCCAACACATGGACATCACAAAACAGATGGTTTAGGTCAGAAAATGTCCTCTTTACAACTGAGAAAAGGTGACAAAGGTGACAAAGGTAAGCGCCCCTTGCCCCCCTCTCTCCGCTTCCTCCTCATCTAATCAACGCATGTGTTCCAAAACAGGCCCTTCACCTACGGTATCGCTCATACTCACCATTCATTTCGATCCCATCATCTGTGTCCAGCCGGATCGATGACGCCCCTCCCCCGATCGGACTTCACAATATTTAGCGGATCAGCCGGTTTGAGATCCTGAATAAAATCGGTCGCGGGGTCTCCCGAGTTGTTCGGCACCAGCCGGCACAATCGTCGCACGTATAACGGGGCTGTAACGAGCAGCTCTTTCCGGCTGCTCGGGGAACAATGGTGCAGAATCGGACTGACAGCTCCACGGACAACGTGACTCGCTCTTGTCCAATCACGGGTTTACAAACCGGGGAAGGCGCCGCAGAGCGCGGCCGCGTGCCCCGCCGAAGGCTCCGGCGCGCGGCGCTCTCTGCGCCGTCACGCGCGCCGGTTGTTGCCCAAAGACGGCGAGGCTCGTATTTGGACGTGAAGACATATCAAATTAATATTTTGGTGGCGTTTGAAACGTTGCCGTTGCATTTAAAACAATGGCATCTGCCCAGGACGATTGCCAGTCGTTTTTAATGAAAGGCGTTTTTCCGTTTACATGAATTCAAATTAAACAAAACAGCCGAATTGACTTTATGTTCTTGTCATACTTATCTTTTCCCTCCTCCACTGGCTTATGAGCTAATTTAGAAGCTGGACTGTGCACCCGTGTTCCATTACTTTACATCCGTGGCCTTACATATAGTACTACAGCTGTCTCTGTAGTTTTGGACAAGCCACAAATGGTAATATGACTGATTGAGATGCTTATAAAATGAAACAAATGCTTTGGCCGACACACATATACAGTTGAATTAGGCCCCACTGGGTCTCAGTCGAGCTGGTTTGGATCACAATGCAACAGGACAGTGAACATAGGATTTGTTAACACTGCATTAACATGTGGCTTGGTGGGATAAAACACATCTCTGAAGCACACTGCCATCTGGTGGCTACAACATCGAACTACTGATTCTGTGCAGACCCAAACAAACCATTTAGAAAAATGTCTGGTCATGTTCGTTTAAAGCGTGGCTGGTATATACGGGTCATTCTGTCTACAGAAGCAGATATGATGATACATAGAAGTGTACTTATTGGATATGCATGGATACATGTATATGTCACTTCACTATACTTCAGAATAGTTTCTACAAGTAGTATTGTTAAGTGCCCTGTTAAGAGATTAACTTGTTTTAGTCTAACAGTGAGCCAGGGATGAACTGTAACCTGTTTCTTATTTTGGCGTCTCACACACAGTTACTTCTTAGTTAAGTATCACATTTCCTCTGATGTTCGTACCAACGTGATACTGATGCGCTCCAAGGGGCATCAGTAAAGTACCCTGTGCTTCTCACGAGAGGAATAGAATAGATATCGCACAGTAAACACAGACATTGTAACCCGATACAGAGACACCGAACATCCAAGGCAGAAGTTGCGAAAGTTTTGAGTCAGTTTAAACAAATGTGTATGTCATGCTTTCTTCTTGGAATAGCATATTCTATTACTCCTCAAATAGGGGAGTACAGTAACACCTTTATCATGACAGAACGGTATGATGTGTTATTCACATTTAAAAAACTTAAATGCCCCTTAATGTTGGAGTAGAAGCATGCTTATTGTATTATTCTTAAGCATAAACGTCGTACATTAACAAACAAGGTGGAGTTCAAGCTCATCCTTGCCGACGCGGAAGAAGAATGAGTTAACGGAGGTATTTTTAAAGTGTATGTGTTGTAGTAAAATACCAAATGTATTATCAATTTTCAACTGCAAGCAGTAATCATTCAAAAACACGTACACAAAGCTTACAGTATTTACATCTCAAACAGAGATCAGTGAGCTATTTACACACATTGGATCAGCACAAACCTGCAATTTACACCAATTAAATGTTGTGGAATGACTTCAGCTAAAAGTGTAGTGAACACAAAGACTGTTTAATTAGTTTGGAGACATTGCCGGACTGAATGTTGAATCAGTGCATCTGATTGCCTGTTTTTTCTTTTACTCACTGTTTGTTAGTTAATTAACTAAATAATTGTTGTAATTGCCATAAATAACTGAAGAGGGCCTAGAAAATAAACCAAGCTAAGAGGGAGCACACACACACACACACTTAAGTGTCTTCATTAAGGCTATGCTGTGTTAATTGGTTTCAGCGTGCTCGTTTGGACATCCTGAATGGTGCTAATGGAAATTTGGTGTTACCGTGCACATGAAACAAACCAATAAAACCTTTTTTGGACAATAGACGAGTAAATATCAGGAAGCGTGGGTCCAGGCTGCCTGGGAAGCCGGGGTGGTCCGCTGTCACTCATCTCCTATCAGTGTAACCTGATGTGAATGCTAACAGGCTACACAGGACACCCCTCTCTGGCCGTGGTGAATTATGCATTCCTCTCAGGTTATCAGTGGCTATCCGGTGACCTTCATGCAGCACGACGTCTCCCTGGACCGATCTGTCATGAGTAATTTCTCCCTCATCAGTGGCCTCAAGAGTCATTCAGGACCATTAAAAAAAAAAGCTACGTTTCTGTGTCGGTCCAGAACAGCTCCGACTTAGTTACGTAATGTTTATGTCGTGTTTTGTGGGCGCATGTTTTTCGTTGGAACACCGCTGGCCTGCACAACGACAGAATTAGTAAGCGTGTCCCTCTTAAGGGAGCTCGGAGAGCTTTCATGCCCAGCCCTGTCAATCCTCTGGCGCTGAAAGCGAAACCCTTCAGCCTGCAAAGAAAGTGAAACCCCGTGGTGTGCAGTGACCCGTGTCCTCTCCCCTCTGCAGTCGCAGCACTGGCTGAAGCATTTGCACTACAATGGAAAGGCAATCAGGAGATGGGCCGCTGTGAGCAGCAACCAATCGGCTCGTCGATCAATTCATCTAAACATTGGCTTAGGGAAACTTCAGAATTGGACTGTAGTTTGTATCCACCTCATTGCCATAAACCGTAAGTAGTAAAATATTGCAGTGTGTGTGTGTGTGTGTGTGTGTGTCTGCAAATGCATTAAAGGTGATAATGATATCCGCCTACTTTCTATGTGAAGTGTAGCCCGCAGTTAAAGTTCTATAATGGAACTCATAACAATCGTGCACTTGATCAGGGGAGTGGAAGAACGATATGCTTATTATCTGTGTGTTTGTTGCTGATGCATCACTGACCGTGAGAGGCCACGTAAACGGTTACTATCAAAGACTTACGGCTTTGTTGCAGGATGCAGCCTTCTGCTGTCACAGTGTCCAACAAATCCACCGGTGTTCGTTCAGTGTCATAATAGTTAGGGATGGCTGATGTGGAAGGCAAAGTGATAACCGTCATTGGGTTCTTTTGTTCTTAGTCATTGTAGACTGTGAGAAGAACAATTACCATAATCAGGCCCATCATTTTTTTACCAGTCTGAAAATCCAAGATATGCTTACAAATGTGTGCCACCCGGTCGCGTTACTTCCAGTGCTGTGGATTGCTGATGAATTTGAAGGACACGGTCTCCATGACAACTATAACAAATGAATTGGTGCATCTTTGCACACCCTCAGTTAGATTGAGAGAAACCAGCCTGCATGTCAAACGGGCCATGAATTGTCACATGTCTTAGTCTAGATTGTGCTGCCAGTATTTCTTTTGCATGAATAATTCAAGCAGGAGTGTTACGCTCTTCGGGGCTCCTAGAACAATGCATTTTTGTTTTAGAAGTCTGGCTTGCTTCATGCATGGCTCATTTGCAGTGTATTGTAGGAGGAAGCTAAGAGGCGAGAGTTGTACAGTCAGTAAATTCCAGAATTCCCCGCCAACAAAAGGCATTTTACAGTTTGCTTAAGACGTGCAACTTGATGTGTGGTCAATGCTGTATTGTGATCAACATCAACCATAATGTGTGTACGTTTAGGGGACTACAATAACTGTCTCCCTTCGCAGCAAGAATAAAGAGATTCTCTTTTTTTATTTGTTTTGTTCGTTTACGAAGCAGTTTCGCTTTGCTGTTAGGAAAAACAAGGAATACTTGACGTGATCGAGCACACAATTAAGCTGTTACAAATGCCCTGTATTTCTTTGCCTGCCGTCATGTACACTGAACTAATGTTGTAGTAACTAAATGTCACCACAAGGTGGCTGGTATGCACAAACAGACCGCAGGAAGAGACTTAGTTTACTGGCTTTCTTCACGAGGGTGGATTCTTTCTCTTTCTATATTATACAACTATTACCAGTGAACTGTATTATACTTATAGAGTTACCACTTCATAACACAAGGACACATATGCTTATAAAACATCATGAATAAAACATTAGGTCTTTCTTGCAAATCATCAGAGTTTATCTCTCATCTTCATAGCAATGGTGATTCCTTTTCCCTTCAGTTCAAGCAGATTTTATATGCTTACAAGACACTCTCACCGTAGCAAAGACACAATAAGCGTAAGGCATTTTGCATAATAATCTCAACTAACTTCATCATCATTATTCACAGTCTACTGGGTACAAGTATCCTCTACCTATACATCACAATTTATCTATTTTTTACAGTTTATTGCTAAATAAAATGAATTAGTGTCTCATGACTGTGCCATTGATTCATGTGCGTCAAAGTGCTGTATAACAGCTTAAGTGCACTTAAGAAACAGCATTTTATGGACCTCAAATGTACCACTGATTCATGAAATGGATCCTATGATGTCCTATTTAATTTAACACTGAAAACTACTCAGAGCTATTTGGATTTTAAAGTTATGTTCTTCTTGGATTTTTAGTTTTTATTTATTCACATGTGACGCAACCTTTCTGGCAATTCTTTTATTGAAATAAATTCCTTTCCTTGATGAAGTCTTACTTTTTGATCCTTAGTCAGTGCTGTACAAATATGCTCAAATTTGGCATTTCGATGCATTTTAAGGCGGCAGATTTAGTTGACAGTAACAGAACACCCGTGTTTGAGTCATGGCCCATAGTCTTTTGTCACTTGAGACAGTTATTTTTAGGCTATTTTTTGAGTTTCCGTCATGGCTTTCGGTGCCAAGATTGGGTGTCAGGCATAACGATGTCATAGGAAGAGCCGGGCTTAATATACACACCCTGTTGCTATGAATGTGCCTGATGTTAGTTTTTTGCAAATTGATTGTTTCATTCCAAGAGGAACTTATTCAGCACATATGGTTTATGAAAGGTATTCTAAAGTTTACAGGACAATTTATTTATCCTTGACCGCCCTGTGTGAACATTTCAAAACCTTATTGTAAATATCTGTTTTCCAGGAAAGTGTTTGTTAAAGTGTTGAAGGTTTTCTTTGATTTATGTCTTTGCATTGCAATCGCCATGCCCCTAATCAACAGTTCAAATGTTTCAAATGCCACGATGCATTCAAGTGACATGTCAACCTTCACTAGTTAGGGAGGCTTTACCAAAATACACCAGCCTTTCCCTTCAAGACAGATGTATTGTTTTCATAATTTTTCTATTTTTTTTTAAGGGATTTTTTTTAAGTTCACGCAGGATCAAGGTTTAATAAACTACACATTTCGCAAAGCACTAGTATAATAAACTTTTAAGTGAGAGATGAAAAAATAATGTGAAGGAACTTGAAACAAAAGCAAATAACAGGACAATATTTTAAATAATTATAATATGTGTTAATGTAAAATTAATCATATTCATTCATGAACATGGGAATTAAATCCATGTTCGTAATTATAACAAGATTTGACTTGGAACAGCACTCTGAGAATAAATAAGTAGGATAAGATTGAGGCGAAATGTGAGGCCGGAACGTCATTAAATTAAACAATTAAACAATGCAGACTGCTTTCACTGAAAAGAGATCTTCAATCTTATTATTACAGACCTTGGAAAACGGAAAAGGTCAATCACCGATGACCTTTTGGTGTTAAAGGCTGCTCCCTCCGAATTACCAATACCAATGTACACTCATGAAAATCAATGTAAACAGCTAACATGGCTATTTTTAGTACTCACAGCTGTCAAGTTAGCAGCTTGTGGAAGAATTCAAAAAGTCCAAAAGTGTGAAGAACATTGGCAAGTTGACTGTCCAATCATTGTAATCGGGCAGAACGAAGTTATTAGACGGGCTCGTTACAGTCGAGCAACAGCCAAAGGTACTGGATTTACCCCTTTTTAAATATAGGATTGTGATTGATGACTGTCAGGATGTACTATTTCAATTTAAAAAAAAATCACAAATATTTTGGAAAAAGATTACAAACCCTGCATTTAATGTAAAATTCTTATCATAAGTAGCGCCCACGTTGACTGGCAGTCACACAGCAGGACATGTCATTAATCCGCTGAGCCGGCCTGGGAGTCCACAAAGTAAACCTGGCTTTCCATGTGCTGCTGCTTCTGTCAAAGGACAGCCGACATAAATTCACTCTTTGGCCAACTTCGGCATATAATGAAAATGAAAAGATGAAATCTAAAAACGATGATTGATGTACACTGTCCCTGGTCAATAAATAAATAACACACACACACACACACACAAGCACGGAGTGTGTGGTGAGCCGACGCAGCTCCACGCTGAGCACCTGAAGCACAGTGCTGCCTGCTTTCTGTTCTCTCTGAAAGCTGACTGCAGGCTTGGAGGCACAACGTACTTGTTTGTGTGCATGTGTGGGCAGGCGGTGATAGAAAGCATTGATTAAATGCTCCAGAGGACACTTGCCTCAGTGCTTCAAAGACCTCCGTCTATTAGAAAGTGTCAGACGTTCCACTGTTTTCGTTTCTTTTAATTCATTTTTAAATCTCTCTGGCGTCGTCGTGTGAGGAGCAGAATGTTTTGGACAGACGGACTAACAGTGCCACATTTGGAGAGTGGTAAATCCGCCTTATGCAATTTCATGTGTCAGTTATGTGCTAGTACATCTGTTGTTTTCCTACGCGACACAGCTACAGCTTTCATGTGTGTTTGACTATAACCCTGATGACAAAAACAGATCCTAAATGTATATGATGTAAATAGTCAATGTGCGATAACAATGAAAACATCGTGTGAATAATCCAGCGCCTCTTTAATGATTTTATGAATCCCTCTCCGCTTTTTTTTTTTAGAATGATTCATTTTCCAAAAAGTGACACTATGCACAATACACGGTTGGTAAAATTTAGACTAAAATGTATTTATTCATTTCTATTGATTTAATAATATGATTGACAGTGATTTTATTTGCAACGATGATCTTCTAGTGAAAGTCGGATGTTGTGGAAACCATAACCTCACAATCAGTACTTTCCTTTTTTCCAAGCCACTTCAAATTATATTTTAGGCAGCAACTAGAAAGCTGAAAAAGGAACACAAACAGACAATAACACCCGGTGATGACGCAGGAGAGATTGCTGCTGTAGATCACGAGAGTCACACATGAGCTCTGTTTCCTAACGGCTGCCTTTGGACAGCTGGGGTCGCTGCACTGGAGCCTTCAAAGGAAATCCCTTTGTCTTCAGACTCTTATGTGGTGCAAATACACCACTCGGTGTGACTCTGTAATGTAAATAAAGCAATGACAACTGCAAATCTGCGGGGAAAGATCGGTAAACTCTCGGAGCGAATATGTGATACTTTGGTGCGAGTCTGCAACGTGACAACAGGCGGTGCAATCTTTTGTTTGATCGTTAGTTGGTCAGTTGTGAATACTACTCATGTCTGTAAGTGCTGCAGCCTGAAGCGGACCTGAAGTAACCATAGAGACTGGAAGCTACGGTGACGGGTAGCCTGCCGCTCTCGAAACTCCAGTACACCTTTACAATGTAGACACAAAGACAAATATTTATATCAAATATATAGTTATTAGGTACGGACATTTGAAACGATGTGTTCTACCATTGCATGGCTGATTACATGTAAGTGCTGGAGTGATGCAAACTGGCATCCATCAATAGTCACCTGATCGATACTCTCATCTCAAACTCACCCTGGAGGTTTTGAGGTCATTCTGGAGAATAATTTATGTTTCTATATACCGGTGCATTGTTTATGTTGACTCTTTTTCTACTTTCTCTTTTTTTTTAATATTTGGCTTCCAGTGACTCCACTTAGTGTAGGCCATTATTAGTTTGTTGGAAAGCACCTTTCTCCTGCAGCCAGTGACCCAACACCACACTATATATATATATATATATATATATATATATATATATATATATATATATATATATATATATATACATATGGGCAATGTATATGGACAAACATAGATTCTGGGAAGCTTCAACAGTGAACTACTTCGGGCCTGAACATCTAATCTTTGCTCAACAGCAGCAAAACGTTTTCTGCATCTACGCCTTGAGCAGCAACACCTGCATCATTATGTGTGAGATCAAAGTGTCTCTTTGAGAAGGAGCACAGACCTCAGCCAGAAGCCTCCCAATGAGCTGTACTCTCTGTACTTTGTTTCTTAGCTTTAGACCCCCGTTTAGCATTTCCCACTCTCGTAAGAATTTAAATTTCAGCCCAATCAGTGTTTTGATGCGGCGGCCAGACTACTAAGTATAAGAAAGCTCCTCGCCGCGTGGGCTAAACAGAAGGGAAGGACAGACTTGTTCGCCCTAATTTTCCCAAAGAGACAGCAGGAGAAGCACTTTCAGGGGCTTATTTGATTTGCAAAGCAAAGGAGAGGTATTTCTGAGCCCCTGCAGTGCTGTTCAGCAGCTCAGCGGTATCTCCTCATTGCGCACTTTGCTGCCCCCTGAAAGCATTTCCATTGATAAACGTAAAGACGTATGAAATATGCTTTCATCGAGTCTCCGTGATTGTTCAAGACAAACCTGCAGTTCCGAAACTGAACCACTTAACCTATGTTTGATTAAATAGTGTTAAGAGTTGCAACGTGTCCACGGTTCCCAGAGGAGTTCTCACTTACCCTCTGAGATGTCTCCACATCTTCAGGATGGATCCGCACAAAATAATTTACAGACATAAATGGCTCCCGGAAGGATGAATACTAATGATTCCCTGACTTTTCCCAGACGCAAGTACCATTGTGAGGGTGAACATTGATATTCATCTCAAAGCAGCACTTTGTCCGTAGAGTCTCACAGAGCTTCTCACTCTTACTCTCTGTAACTGAGCAGCTTTTATAAACTCACTGTATGTGTAGTTCTATTCCTCTTGTTTTCATGTGTCCATCTGCATCTCTCACCGTACCTCTAATGGGAATACCGTTGCCAGAGTTGGAGTTTTGTGGGCGTGCTGTGTGGCCTCAGTAAATTAGGTATTATCATTTTTTTTCTGTGGACCACAGGAGACCAAGCTCGTCAAAGATAATGGCCCTCCTAATGAACAAATAGCTTCCTCTCATGTTCGGCTTTCTCTCCCTAACCGAGTTAGTACCAATCAGCCTCATACACCGCCGCGTTGTTTTACCCTCGCTGTGTTCCAAGATTGAACTCTCCTAATTCAAATTGTTTGAACGCTGGAATAATCTATTTGAAAGCACACACTCCCCACTTTATTTTGAACTTCTTCATAAACTAACCATCTGATCCTTGCAGACGTGTGTTTCTGACAGATGTGTGTAGCTCCCTTCAGTAGCTGCTGCCAGGTGGCCCGCGGTCCAAAAAAGCACAAAGTGACACTTTCTGCGCGGAGCAGAGACTCCACACAGAGCAGCGACTGTGTGCAGCTCAAAGAAGCTGCTGCTGCCGCTCGACACGACGGCGCGCTGTACAAACACTCTGCCAGCATCTCACCGGGCTCTCACACATGACATCATCCGTAAGGCTCCGGGATTCACAGCCCCGCGTGTCACTGCACAGAAAACCCGCTGTACTCCGCCACTTAAGATAAAGCTCCAGCAGCAATGAATTCATTTAGAGACCCCCGGGGGAAAGGAAACCACAAGTGGTTGTTCTTATCGATTCTTATCCATCAGTCTAAATGTGAACGCAGCTAAGAAATAAACTCAAGAATCCCTGTTGTTCGTTGGCTGAGTTGTTGCAGAAGCAGCGGTGCCGAGCTGCTGCTCATTGTCATGCGACCCGCGGTGCTTTCTGCCTGTGGTCCACATGCGGCGCTCACTGAAGTGAGGTCTCTGCTGGGGAGAGCATCTCAAATGAAAGCACCGCACGGCAATATTTCAACGGAAGAAAAAAGACGGGTCGCCCAAGTTCAAGATTCACACTTACAGATGAGACGCATCTGGAATCTGGCAGCGATAATGTAGAGAAGTAATAAAACACAAAGAGACGAGCAGCGATCCACAGAATGTATTACTTAGAATTGTAATAAATACACTCTGAAGTTTCTACTTTAAGAAACTTCAGAGACAAACATTTGCAGGATGTCATATGAATATTCTCTGCAACAATATGTATTTACATTTGTATTTATTTAACAAGAATCATTGGGTGTTAATTAACTATTACACATGAGAGTGCTGCTTGATACTAGTTATGTTTACTTTATATTATAGAAAATAAAGTATTTTATTCTTTCATTGTATGATTATGCCGCTATCAGATGGGAAGACATAGAGAGAAAGACAGAGAGACACAAAGAAAAGCATAATCCCGATTTCTCTGTCTTTTCACCCTCGCTGCATAACTTAACTCTTCTCCAGCTCTGGATCACAGAGGAGCGGCTTCAAGCTGAATAAAGAAGGGTCATCATGAAAAGAACATGTCCTATTAACACTGCAAAAATTTGAATGCTTTCATTAATATTAAAAAGATGGGTCATTATTCCAGTCCTGGCACACAAATGCCTTCCCACATTTTGAATAATCAGCTCACCAAGATCCTTTTGCATTTCTGCCTGATGAGGTTCTGGTGGGAGCAGCGGAGCGTCTCGTTGGAAACAGGTGGTGGATTGAAATGCAGGTGTGAGTTACACATGCTCAGAAGGGAAAGGGGGGTTTGCTCTGATGTCTGGCAGACATGTCTGGTCTCCGAAACACTGACACTACCAGAGCCGGGCTGGCGCCACCGTCTCCAGCTGGGCCAAACAAGATGAGCTTGGCGAGCTTTTCCACACTCGCTGGGTGTCTCTTTCTGTATTTACGGCGCCATTAACCCGCCTCACCTCAGCAAATAGCATTACATCACCAACCCCCATTCCAGACCGACAGCAAAGCCTGTCGCAGGGCCGACACATTTCACCAGTGTCTGTCCGATACGCAGGGCCGGCCCAAGGCATAAGCAAACTAAGCGACTGCTTGGGGCCCCCTGCAAGCAGCCCTAGTTTTGTATTATAACCTCACTGTATTTGTTTATAATTTTCGCTATAACAGTATAGCGTGACATTTGTGCCAATAATCTTCTAGCACAGGTGACTGTGCGTGGTGGGAGGGGGGCCCCCAAATAAAATTCTGCTTAGGGCCCCCAAGAGGCTCGGCCTGGCACTGCCGATACCCACAAAGCACCGTTTAGGGATTAACAAGTGCAGTCAAAGTACAATGTTCCCATGGTATTCCTTGTGGATTTCTACATGTGTAATCTGGCTGTTGTGTGCAGTGCTCTCCGATGAGAGCCTTGATGATGAAACCCGGGTGAGTGGATTTATTAGTTGCTGCCGTTGAGTCGCAGGAAGTATTCCCGCTTGGATTTTACTTAGGATTGTACATGGGAGGCATTGGGGGGTCTCGCTCTAAAAAAAACACACACAGCAGGCCCATCTTTTGGGAGTGGGCGGAGGGTCTAAAATAAAATCAGCTGCCACTGTCTGCAAGCTGGACATAGTACTGGGGCTGGTCTCCCACGCTGGCTGGGATTTGCGTTTGGCTTGGACCGACCCTGCAGGTTGGGGGGGCGCAGTGGCCTTCAAGTAGGATTTTTACAAGCTGAGCTCACATCTTTACATCCTCTTTACCTGGTAGGTGATAAGATATATCTGAGAGCCGTGTTGGAGCTTATTGGAATTATTATCCGAGTACATGAGGGATTTGGGCTTTTCAAATGGTGTTTTAATGGTTTTGCATGCAAAAACAGTATAACATTTACAAATCACCTTTTAGTATCTGCAGAGAAAAGGCTGGCACTGAATTCTTGGCTGTTCTGTAAAATCATTGAATGGTGTCCTTGTATTAAGTGCACTTCCATTCAATCAATATTAAATCAACTCCAGAGTTTTAGTTTTGGGAAAAGATTTAATTTGCAAACAGATGGAGTTCTGGGCTGTTTGTAACAAAGCCAGCACCTCTAGCTGTTAAGTCGATGCACTTCATGGTCACCTGGGAAGCCGCTACACGAGGAATACTGCAGAGGAGTCGGAACAAAAGTCACAAACACGTAATAGCTACATCATAAAATCTAAAAGTAAAACCTTGACCTACCAGCTTTCGCCTATATTTCACTGAGAAACACGACCCGTCAGGTTTAAAATAGGCTGGATTTATTTTTGCAAGTACATGGCGCCTAGTTTACTTCACTTTCTTGTTATTTGAGCTCTCAGCCCAACCTAACATGTCATTAAATAGCCTGCAACACATTTTAGTTTCTACCACAATCATTTACTCTCTATAAATCCATCTCCTCAAGACCTTCATTTTAATATGCTGCACTGCAGAATTTTATGCTTCAGTTTCACTGCAAGTCAAGCTTTGAAGTAGAATATGTAAATTATCTTTTAAGAGCTCTGTATGACAAACATGCTTCCCATTCCTGGCTAAAATAGATGGCAGGGGACTGATGGGCCACACATCCAAATATGCTTAGAGAAAGCAGCTAACAAAAGTGCAGTACAATAATATTTGCAGATAACTGTTTTGCATTTAGAGTGCAGCATTAATGGATTACGATTTCAGGTTTCATTACTCAGCTTATTTAATAATTAAATAGTTCAGAGTCCAGCTCTCTGTAACTCCAAAAACTGAGTAAGAATGTATTTGCTGGTTGTTGTTTTTTTTTTTAATCTGTACTTTAATACTTGGAAAATTGTATTCAGTGATTAAATCTATCCTTTGCTGCCAGAAATAATATCACATATGTGAAATATTATTTCTTGTTCCTTGTCCGGCAGCTCTGTGACATTATTGCTGATATTGAATTGACTTTACACCTGACTTCCATCGCTAATACACCACATAGCAGACAATTAGTTATGACATCATCCTTCAATGTAACCAATCATCAAAACACTCTGTTCTCACATTTCATCCCCTTATTCCCATCAGCGTAATTAAATCCACAAATTACGTTGTGAATACTTGACATTGGCAAATGTAGATAAAATGATTGTGTCACCAACTGATCTGATCAGTCAAGAGTTGGAATACTTGAACATTACTTTGAGTATCTTTTCATCAGATTGCAATAACATGTATGTTAATAAATTCATTTATCATTTGGCTGAAACAAAGCAGCCAGGTGGATAGAGGACAGGAGGAATGACTGATACTGACCATTGACAATGTTATTTCTGTAGACATTTGAGTTTTCAGAGACATATTTAGGGATTTATATCCATTTATTACATTTCAATTGTTGTTTTTAGTAGCAATTACTTTGTCATAAATGAGAAAAAGTGTTGATAACAGAGGCTCCTACCTGTCCACAACTGTAGGCCACTTCTGATTCTAATTCTGATTCTAATTGTAATTCTGATTCTAATTAAGATTCAGATTCAGATTCTGATTCTGATTCTGATTCTGATTCCGGGTGAGCTGAGGGATATTTAGTTGTTATCACCAACACAAACCACCAGGTGACACTAAAACTGAGACAATGTTCCTTTACCAAAGCGAGCGTTTTACTGAAAGTTCATTGGTTCTCTTTGCCGTAGCCGCTGGCAGCGCAGGTTGAAACCGGGGCAGGACTTCCTGAAAGAGGTGTAAACCCGAGGAACCGGAGTCACTCTGTGAGCTCAGAGGTCATCCCAGTGAGCCACTGCGAGGCCGTGGACCAGCCAGCTGTCCCCAAGCAAGCAGACGCCGCCTTCATCTCTGTGGGGTGCTTTACTTTGTGCATGGACGTGTATGGTTTCTTAAAACACAAAACAGGAACTCTTGTTAGCCGTACGTTGGGAACGCTCTCCCAGTCTAAATCTGAATGCATTACAGCACATCACAGCGATCCGCACGTAGCATTAGCTGCGCCATGTTCGGCGGCGGTCTGCACTGCAGAACAGCCTTATTTAGCACCCGTTTTGATTTCTCGGCATGCAGAAATGGGGGCAGCTAACGATGTTTTCTGCTTCATTAGGTCATGGAGGAGACAGAGGTTTGTTCCCTGCCCGGGGGACTTGCCAGTGTGAGGAAACAATTTGAGACCCGGGAAACTGCAACATCGCACAATGTAACCCAGTTCCATTTTCATCACAGAACTGTGCAGGTACACATGCAGAACACAGCGTGTTCACTCACAAGGCCCGAGAACATGAGAGTTGTTGAGAGACGGCACCGATTCTTCTGACCCAAGCCTGCCTCCATCACTTAGCTTTGCAACCGTGTGACTGCACGAAGAGCTTTGCAAGTGAAATACAATAATACCCTGAGTATTAACACCGAGGCTGGTATTAAATCTTACACCGATGCTCAAGTGTGTGGGATTAAGTCACAGGCATTACTTGACATTTCCAACAGCTTCCAGAAAACACTTCAGGGCGCTTTAATAACCCCAACGTGAAAGCTCCATTCAACAGAGAGAAACTGAAAATAATGGGGGGGGGGGGGGGGGGGGGGGAGGGTTATTTTGTAAGTGAACAGCTTGACACATTCTTTGTCATCATCGTCTTCGGTTTGGATTAGTCATTTTAAACTGCCGTGAGTAATCTTGTCTAGCATCTTCTCTACATGGTGTTCAGTTTTGTAATACTAACATTTCGCTGGTGAAGTTAATTGGAAGTTAATGTGGCTGCATGGAACATCTGTGTGTTCATGCAACGTGCACATATTCAACACTACGTGTAACAACCGCTGTCCTTATCTTTAAAGGAAATGTCCAACTCTGAGGGGACAACGTCAAGCAGCAGCAGGCAGCTCGTTCAAGGAAGTCAGCAGCAAAGTTTAAGCCAAGAAGCAACGGTATTTCAATGTTTCCTTCACTGTTTCTGCACAGCGGGTATTTTGGGATTTAAAAAAAAGTGTATTTTAATCAAAATGTGTAGTATTCACGAGTGAATTTCTCTTTATTGTCTGTTATCATTAATAAATGTTTTCCATTTCTCGTGTTTTTGTATGATTTAGGTGTCTTACAGTCACAGTAACTTTACATCCAGTTGTGACCATCAAGATGAAACAGGTGGGATGCTGTTTGAATACTTTCTTTCCCCCCCCCCCCCCCCATCTGCGCTGTCACAGCCTGACTGACTTATTGCCGGCCTATAAACCTGTTTCTTTGCTGACTTGTAGAAGAGGAGTTACCCAGGTTCACTACCAAAGAACTCAGAGATCGCTTTGAGAAGACAATAGGAGAGGCTGCTGCGCACAAACCAATTAAAGTAAGTATTTCCATTTCATTTACTGTTAAGCAGTACTAAAATACGAAAACACAGAATATTTCATTTTAGGTAAGTATAACGAGAGATAGTAATTATAGTATATCAATTAAAGTTTCAATCCTTAAAGAAGTCGGAATCATAATCTCATTAACAGTTTGGTTGCAGCTTTGCTGTGAGACACAGGAATAGTGGACTTCAACAATTACATTTTGATTTAGAGAGGTAAAAAACAGAATATCAATTCACCAAGTTGCTTAAAATATTAAATTCATAAATAGAATAAATGGGATCTGACTTCATGACAATCTTAAGGATTATAACTTTTTATAACCAATTTATTCATTTGTGGCTCAAAAATAATTACAAAGAGCAATTTGCAAATCAATTTCAAATGAATGGTTTTCTGCCACATGACATTCTACAATGTATCAGTAAATGTTGCACAGCAATCAGCAAATGTAATATACTTTGACCTGTTACGAGTTACTGTGATGGATTTACAATTATTCACCCGCAAATATTATTTTCTTTCCTTAAAAAGATTGGACGTGATATCAATCGAGCTAAGTGGTGCTCAAGTGCGTCACAAAACAACACAGTGACTAGTAAGGTCTGTGAAGCGCCCGCGAACGAGACGGCGCAGGACGCGCTGGCCGAAGAGGTGGATTACGACGACTTTCCGCCCCCACCGCCCGAAGACCTCCCCCCCCCTCCTCCAGACTTACTGGAAATGCCGTCAGACGGCGAGAATATTCCGGCCTGCCGCCACTCGCCTCAGCCACCGGAACCGACAAACCTCCCCAAATACCCGCTCAACAAAGAAGCCTACTGCAAGCAGAGGAGCATGTACGAGCTGAAACGCCTCTACAAGCACATCCATCCCGAGGTGCGTAGGAATATAGAAAAGGAGTACTACAGCGAATACGCCCAGTCGGAGAACAAGGAGTTCACGCATGAGGACGATGGCGGCGGCGGCGCCGAGGAGGTCAACGACGAGGAGTACGTGGAGTGGGAGGAGATCCTCCCCGGAGAGGTGCAGGCGATGCGATGGAGGTTTGAAAATAAGCCGCTGGACACCATTAAGGACGAAGCCGACGATGACGAGGACGACGACGACGACGACAACAACAACAAAATAACTGAGCAGGAAATGATTCTCGGAAAAGACGTGAGACGAACCGCTTGGATGTTCGAGACCAAGCCGATGGACGAGCTGAGCTCGCACAACGTCAACTCAACGGAGTACAAGAACAAGTTCAACAAATGCGATAAAGGCGATGTGCGTGCCGCAGCGTGGCTGTTTGAAACGCAGACAATGGACACGCTGAATAAAATGCATAAAGAGGAGGATTTAACAAAAGAGATTGTGTTCACGGAGGAGGACGGAAATGCCACTATTTATATGATTGACAATAAGTACATGGAAAGCCTCGGCCACACTGAGACCATCGACGAGAGCCACCTGTTGACGCTGAGGTCGGTGCTGGAGGAAATTCACGGGGAAGTGAAAACGGTCACGAGCACTTTTGACACTCAATTCAAATGCATCATCATGGGGCAGTCGAGCCAGATGCTGGAGATAAAGTCCGTGCGTAAAATCGAAAGCGAATTGGAGAACTCCATCGCTTCGCGCTGGCTTTTCGACACCCAACCCCTGGACACGACAGGAAGAGAATCTACACCTTGGAGACTTGTTTGCAGTCTTTCCATGGAGGACAGCAATAAGGGAGACTGGGGCAGGTGGCTGTTTGAGATAAAGACACTAGCTTCTCTCAACGAGTGGGAAAGCTCAAACACTGAGATGAAAGAAGCGACCGGGGCGGACGTGCGCCGGCACTGCATGGTGTTCGAAACCCAGCCGATGGATTCTCTGAAGGACGACTCCAACGCGAGACCCCCGTCGATTGAAGAAATTATCGGGGGCAACGTTAGATCTGCCAGGCACTTTTTTGAAAGCAGCCCTCGGGCGGAGCGGAAAGCCGACCCCGAGGTTGGAAAACTTCAAAAAGCAACAGTAAATGAAGAAATTAGAGGGGATGTGAGGCACCAAAAATGGCGCTTTGAGAGTCAACCTCTAGAGCACATAAGAGATGAGAAGAAAGAGGTTACGCGCACTGTGAACGTTCAGGACGAGTTCACACAGGAGGATGGCATCGGCTGCCGGGCAGATGTTCGCAAGAACTGCCGGGCATTCGAGACCAAGCCAATGGACACTTTAAGAGATGATTTAAACACCCAGCTACTGACAAAGGAGGACATTATTGCAGGTAACGTGAGATCAGCCAGACACTATTTTGAAACAACTCCAGCTGAGGAGTTGAAGGAGCTTTCAGAGGTGGGCAAACTGAAAAAAGCAGTCGCACTTAATGAGGAGAAGGGGGATGTCAGACATCAGAAGTGGCGATTTGAAAGCCAACCCCTGGAGCAGATCAGACAGGAGGAGAAAGAAGTCCTCCGAACGATTGATCTGGAAGAAATCGACCGCGTCGACGTCTCAAACTACAAGCACATCTTCGAGAGCACAGATTTAAACTGCAGGGACGAATCGCAAAAGATTCTGATAGAGGGCGCCACCTCCGGTTCTGTGGAAGCAAACAAAAGGCTCTTTGAGTCCACTTCGCTGTACGCCATGCGAGACAGCTCAGGGCGCTTCCACGAGGTGAAGACGGTGCGGCGTGAGGAGGTGGTGAAGGGAGACGTAACGACGTGCAAGTGGATGTTTGAAACGCGACCCATTGACCAGTTTGATGGAAGCATCGATAGATACCGAGTTATCCAGGGCATATCCAAGCAGGAAATCGAGTCCGGTGATGTTAAAACTGCAAAGTGGTTGTTTGAAACGCAGCCCCTCGATGCAATTAAGTACTTCAGCAATATTGAAGACGAGGAGGTTACGGGGGAAAAAGTAAATCCTGACCACATGAAGGGTGACGTGAAAACCTGCAAGTGGCTATTTGAGACCAAACCAATGGACGTCCTCTACGAGAGGGCGGAGCTAAAGGGTGAAAACGAATCTGAAGAGGTGCAAAGGGGAGACGTCAAAACCAGCACGTGGCTTTTTGAGACGCAAGCACTTGATGCTATAAACAATGAGACTATTCTGAAAACGTGCACCGTCAGTCAAGAGGACATTAAAGGAAAGGACGTGAGGACGGCTTGTTTTCTCTTTGAGACGGAGAAACTGGAGGACCTTTCCGGGGAGGAGACGGGCTCTTTCAAGCGCGTCACCGAGATCGACGTTGCATCTGGAGACGTGTCTGGGATGAAGCATGTTTTTGAGAATCAAACATCAGACATCATGACTTCTACAACGGAGGAGCTGATGCAGAATCTCAAGAGAGTTCGGACTGAGGACATCCAAAGGGGGAACGTGGTGAACTGCAAATGGCTCTTTGAAAACCAGTCAATAGACGCAATACACAGCAGCCACGAGGAGTACATGAGCAGCCGCACAGTGAACGACGTGCAGGGAGGAGACGTAGATAAGGGACGTTTCATTTTTGAGACCTACTCCTTGGATGAAATTCAGGAGACGGACAAAGAGCTGCTGAAAATGCGAAAGGTTGTCCGCGACGACGATGAAAGAGGCGACGTGAGAAATTACACAAGGATGTTTGAAAATCAGCCCCTTTACGCCATCCAGGACAAAGAGGGGCTTTACCACGAGGTCACCACTGTCACCAGCGAGGAAGTGACCAGCGGAGACGTGGTGGGAACCCGCTGGAAGTTCGAAACCAAGCCCCTCGACGCCATCAAGGACACCGACGAGGTTTACGTCATCAAATCGGTCGCGCAACAGGACGTGCAAAAAGGAGACGTCACCTCTGCCAAGTGGAAGTTTGAGACGCAGCCCCTCGACAGGATCACCGAAGGAAAGGAAACGCTCGTTAAAACCGTCGAGGATATTCAGGGAGGCAATGTCCGGATAAACAAAGACCGCTTCGAGTCTGACACGCGGCTGCAAGAATCCGTTCGAACGGTTAACGTGAGTGAGATACAAAAGGGGGACGTCAGGTCCGCGAAGTGGAGATTTGAAACCCAGTCCATCGACAAGATAAGAAGCGCGAGCTCTGAAAATCTGATTGAAACGGTTAAAAAAGAAGAAGTCGAAGGGGGAGACGTTAAACACTCAGTCTGGCTCTTTGAGAAAAAACCCCTTGATCACATTAAAGAGGTGGACGAGGACCAAGGCGCGACCGTCACGTCACCGGAAGCCATTTTCAAATCAGATGTAAAGACAACGGCGTGGTTATTTGAAACAACGCCGTTTGATGACTTTAACGAGACCAAAGTAGAGAAGACGGAAATCGTGGGAAAGAGTGTCAAAGGGACTCTCGCGGAACTTCACAGTCGGCAAATGGTGAAGTCAACGGGAATACTCATCGAAGCCGACGAAATTGGCGACGTTAGAATGGCCAAATACCAGCTGATGAATAAGGAGGCTCCGGAAATTCAACGAGAGCACGTCATCGGGGGAGATCTGCAGACGATCATGACGAACCTGCTGAACAGAGGAGAAAGGCAGGAGCAGCAGATAGTCATAGATTCAGACGAGAAGGGTGATATCAGCTCCACAGTACATCAGCTCTTCAACCAGGAGAGTGACAGCAGTGTTGAAAAGGAGGAAATAGTACGAGGTGACATTCGTGAGGCGATCAACAAACTTTTTGACGAGAGCGGTTCGGCCAAACACGGAATACTCATCCAGGAGGACGAAAAGGGAGACGTGCAGATGACACTGTATTCCCTTCTCAAAAAACACGAGAATGTTAATGTGGACAGAGAGGACATTGTGAGAGGGGACATAAAAGGTGCTCTTCAAAGTCTGTCCAGCTCAGACAAGGATGATCAAGCGATGAGAATAAGGATAGACGAGACGGAAAAGGGAAATGTCAACTTTTACTCCACGTGCATCGAATCTGGGGCTCTCGACTATCTTAAGCAGCTGCACGTGGGACCTGAAGAAACTCTGCCCGACAGAGCAGAGAAAGAGAAGATCCTCGGAGGCGACATCAAGGGCACTAAACTCATCCTCGGCCGCAGTCAGACGCAAATCGATCGCACGGTGGAGGATGTCGTACCGGGTGACGTTCGAAACCAGGTCAAAGTTTTCATGTCAGAGCCAACACTCTCCTTGGAAGGACTCCAAAAAGAGGAGGTGGTCAAAGGCAATTTGAAAGCCGCTTTAGACCTACTGTCCGAATCAGCGAACCAAGCGGTCGTTGTCGAGAAAGAGGAGGTGGTGAAGGGCGACATACCGAAGGCCCTGCGCTGCCTGGAGAAGGCTCAAAACCGACGCAAAGAGGTGGAGAAGCCGGATATCGTGCGGGGAAACATCAAAGGGGCCCTGAGTTCCCTTGAAAAATCGACGACACCTCGAGTTGAAACCGCCCTCGAGGACCTGGTCCCTGGAGATGTGAGGGCCACACTGAAATCTCTGGAGCTCGCAAAGCAAACGGTGAAGGAAGTCGAAAAGGAGGAGATCGTGAGGGGCGACATTCACACGACAATGCAGAGTCTGCAGGATGCCTCGTGTGAGAGGAAGACATGTCAACAGGAAATAGACGTCCAAGGGGACGTCAGGGGGACAATTCAGCTCCTACTGGAGCCTCCGTCTTCAACGCAGACGGAAAGGAGCCCGAGTCTGGAGCAGGATGTCAAGGGTGACGTGAAGATGTCGATTAAGTCGTTGTATGAGACGCAGGATCATTCCCAGCTAGAGAAAGAAGAGGTGATAAAGGGTAATGTTAAAGGCGCCATTAAGTCGCTGTTGGAAACGGCACAGCGTGGATCCCCCAAAGTCAGACACGGATCATACAGAAGACTTCGAGTCAAGCAGAGCCCTCCAGTTAAAAATCTAAACGCTGACGCAAAGAGGAACGTGCAAAAGATAAAAACCGCCGATTCAGAGGTGTTAAAGGAAAAGCATGTAATCTCTAACGACTCTGAAATTGTTACAACAATCTCAAGCTACGAGGAGCAGTCGGCTCAGCTGTCGACGACTGTGTTGGAGCATAAAACGATTGTCCAAAATCATGGCATCAAAACACTGAAGACAGAGTTTCGTAATCTAAAGTCGAAGGGGAAGGGAGCGAAAAAAGCAGACAAAACCAAAGTAAAAACCGACGATTACGTCCTGAAGCCACAAGCGCCCGAGCCTGACCTGCCTCTGCCACCACCACCGGTGACGGACGCCGACCTTCCTCCTGCCGCCGGTGTTGATTCCGACATCGATTGCCTTCCCCCTCCGCCACCACCGCTAACCAGTGAGCAGGACTTCCTCCCACCTCCACCCTCTCAACAGGAACTGGAGAGCATGCCAACGCAAGCGATCCGTTGCTCACCAGCAAAGGCAAAAAAGATGACGGTCAAAAAAGTGAAAGCTCCGGTTTTATGCCCTGTCCCAAAGTTGGAGCCTAAAGTGGAATTTAGTAAAACAGAGCAGGTGGAGCTCACGTCCAAGAAAGTGACAGCAATAAGCCAAAACCAGTCAAAAACAACAACAACAACAACAACACACGCAACAAAAACAGTTCCGTGTGAAATCCCTCCGCTGCCTGAGTCACCAAAACCGCTGAAGGCGGTTCACATCTCCCCCGTGAGATTCACCCCTCCGCCCTCTCCTCCGCCCGCCGCCAGGGGGAAAATCACTAAATTTAACACCGCATTGATAAAAGCAGAGGAAAAGTATCGCAAGCTGGTGGAGGACAACACCCCCCCAACCACTCCAACGCCCACCTACATACATGACTCAGTGACCGCTGCCCTCCAAATGCTCTCCACCGTTGATGCGGAGCAGTCAGACAACATTGCATCGGAAAACTCAAAGGGGGGAGTTGACATGAAGGCATCGGGTGCTCATTCAGACTCCCTCTCATGGGATTTATCGAAGCGCGTCGTACTCCCAGATCCCACCCACAGCAAAGTCAGCGCCAGCCACGAGAAAAGCTGCACTGAAACATCAGTTATAGCTTCTGCCAAACGACAAATCGTCTCCAGTGAGACGTCGGAGGTTATCTCTGTCCTGAAGACCTCCTCGGTGTCATCCGTTAAACAACAGATGCATGCGACTGCACAGGACACTATTTCCCTTTCCTCCAAGCAGGCGGCTCAGTCCGCCGTGGTCGACAAAGTCCAGACCTCGATGGCTGATGTCGCGACAAGTGAAAGCCCGACGGCCGACAGGAAGAAGGATTCAAAAAATCAGAAAGCAAAGCGCTCGAACGAGCTCTGCGACGGAGCTGAAATGCACCGTGATGGAAGCCATGTAGAGAAGAATGAAAGCAAATCAGAAACTGGGAAAAATACGAAAGAGTCCAGATCCCCACAGCGTGATGACAAGAAGAGCTGTGATCCTTCTCCTACCAAAGGCCAAGAGAAAGTCTCCGATCAGCAAATGCAAACAGAAAAGACAGCTGCCAATTCAAACGTCAAAGCGGGAAAACCGAATCAAAAGGGGAAAAAGAACCACAAGCAGGAGAAGCAAATAGAGATAAAAAAGTCCAGTAAGTGCGAGAAAAGTGTTTCACAAGATGTCAAGGTGAACGTGAAGGAAGCTGCCGAGGTGAAAGTGATCAGTGAACACAAAGAAGCGACGACCGAGGTGAAACAGGTGATTAAGAAAGTGACTTCCTCTGCCGCCTCCACGACCGCTACGGATAGTGTGACCGGCAGCCAGCCGCAGACCCCTGCTCCCGCGAAAAAGAAGAAGAAGTCCAAAAAGTCTAAAGGGGCTGCACAGCCAGGCCAAGGTAAGGAGATTTCCACAGAATCAAAGAAAGACATCACAGATCCCAACAAAGCGACATCTGAAGAGCCACAACAGGCTCAAGAAACAATGACAATGTCCAAAGAGGAACAGAGTGTTCAGCCGCAAAAAGCTCTTCCAAAGCCAGGGGAGGGATCTCGAACCGAGAGGAAAGAAGTGACAGCTGTTCAGCAGAGCGAAGAGGATCCACCAGAAGAAAGTCGGGATGTCCCAATTACAGTGACGGGCAGGTCGGGGCAAAACAAAAGGGTCAAAAAAACAGAAGCCTCTCCGAAGCAGGAGGCCCAAGTGTTAATCTCTCACACCGCAGAGACTGGTTCCAAATCCGAGGAGGCTCTGCTCAACGCACTTCCTGGTTGGCTGATCAGCCCCGAAAGAAAGTGCGAACTGGAGGAATCGGTGGTGGAATGTGGTGCTCAAAAAACCCAAGAAATCCTTTCACGTGTGAGCAAACTATCGGAGGCAAAACTGGAAACCAACAAAACAATGGAGAAGCATGAATTTGAGTCAATATCGGAGAAATTTGTCTGCGCCACGGCAACGGCAAACACATGCCAGATCAGCAGCGGCTCGGCTAAAACAGAGAAGCAAACCAAGAAGACGGCCGGTCACGAAATTCGGACAGAGGAGGTGAGTCAGAGCAGGTCTGTCGACCTGCGGGCTCCCTCGCCGCTACTGAGGATGCGCTCGCCGTCGCCCACGTTCATCACCATCGAGTCCACACGGAGGACGGACTGGGCCGCCGACAGGGCGACGCCGTCGCCCACCCCGCTGCGCAGGCCGCACACGCCTCCCACGCCGCCGCCGCGCAGGTGCGACACCCCGACGTCGCAGCTCACCAGGATCACGCCCTCCCCGACGTTCGACAGGGCCGAGAACCTGGCTCGGCTCAAAGACGCAACCGCCAAGCTCTCGCGCGGAGTGACCCCGCCTCCGCCGCTGCTGCCCCAGCAGGTCTCGGAGAGGAGGTCGGAGGTCGTGGAATCGCCCGCGTCTTTCCATCGGCAAATCAAAATCGAGCCCCGACTCGCGGAGGCTTCGGAGAGCGTTGCAGCGGAGTGGGAGGCTCAGTGGGCCGAGGTCTTTTCCGCACGTGAAGAGGGAGATCAAGCTGATGTTTCAGGTCGTTTCAACGCGGGTGGAATGCAAAGTATTTCCCACCCGCCATTTCGTCAAAGTGACCCAGATCTTATTGAAGCTTCAGATCTCGCAGAATCATCTTCTGTATCTGTCAGAGAAAAGAGAGAGTTTTTTGAAGGAGCTCAAAAGGCGGAAATTCATAAGACGTATGTGCGAAAAGAGCCCATCGCTTTTCCTGAAAGATTAGGCCCAGACATGGACGACTTAGTGGCAGAAAATAAGAGCCAGGTAGATGATGAGCTTCCCACGGTGGACCTGCATGATCATGTAAACAAATTTGAATCATCAGAAGAGGAATTACCTATTAGAAAAGAGTGTATGCCTCTCACAGAGCTGTTTCACAATGACACTGAAAGCACAGAATTTGGCGGAGAGAACGCAAACATCTTTGAACCAGAAATGCCATCTTTTGACATCCAGGCTATTCAAAATGTTTTTGAACTAAGTTCCTCGCACAGAGAGGAGAGAAGGGATGAGCAGGCGTCCTCGTCGTGCTTGATTGAAACAACAGCCGACACCTCAAAGCGGGAAAGTCCTCGAGAAACAAAGGAAGGATGGCGGCAGAGCAGCCGCCTCCCTGCTGAAGCAGAGGTTGTGCAAGCAGAACCGTCGGCCTTTTCTGGAACCAAATCGACCACAGAGCGATTCTGCGGCGTTGATGAGTTTGGAAACGAGGTCACCGGAACGTTGACCGCCGTGTCCGAGCGCTCTGAGAGCGCGTCGAGCCAACGGGCCCCTTTCTCCTACGCCGACGCGGTCCGAAGAAAAGCTGCATCCTCGCAGCCAGCGGACGCCTGCGACGACGACGCTACCGAGAGGTTGCTGAGTAACTTCCACAAAACCTGGACGGAGAGCGAGTCGGTTTTCAAGAGTCTCGGCTACACTATTTCGGAGGAAACGACGTCACAGGTCGTGTCCCGCCAGACGAAGATGGTCTCCTCTGGTAAAGGCCTACGCAGCATGGAGCATACGTAGATGAATAGCATGGACAATGGATGCGCAGGATTTATTTGAATCAATTCAGTTCGTGGTGTGTACTTCTAATCGCTGCGTTGTGTGAAGTGTGAACAGCGATTGAGCCTAACGAGCTGCAGCCACGCGAGCCGCTCGGTCAGGCTTAACTTAGCACGGCGAATTAGCATGCCGACATGCTCCCGTTGGCAATGATTACCTGCTGATGTTTTGCAGGTCGTTCTCAGTTCAGGGTGTTTTCGCATGCTTACACGTACTAATTGGAACTGACCGCAAAGTACAACAGTGGCTGACGGGGACGTCGCAACAAGCGTGCGAGAGGCAAATTGTAGTTTCGCTGACAAGATTACGCTTCATCCTCTGGGGAGCGTGAATGTCTGATAGGCCTTTCAACAGCGGTCCTCTAAAAGCAGTTTTAATAACACTTGTTTGGCAGTTCATCCTTGACAGAACTTTTAAGTGCATCTCAGTTGTTAAAGGATGGTATTTACTACGTATTTATTTAGCGGATCTTCCTCCCTTAATGACGACCCATCATGTCAAAGCATCTCAACCGGCGCTATTCACAAAAGGTTTATAGCATTCAATTAAAAGCTCTGCAAAGAACAATTACATTTTTCATCGAGTTAACTTTTTGTGCAGGAGGAATTAGGATGATCAATGATGATGATGATGATGATCAATTTAAAAAGAACTGGTCCAATGGTTCCTAATAAGCACTACAGCACTTTCGAGATGCTGTCCATTAGCCGACCAGCTACGAATGCCTGTAAGTAGGTCGAAGTGGGAACACAATCAAACTGATATATTGAACCAAAGAGTATCAGGGCCATTATGAATGTTATATTTAAACAAATAAATGTACAGTGTGAGGTACGCCTTGGTACGAATGCATATGTCATGAATAGCATTGCTCTGTACAAATACGATCAACTACAATAATGCAATCATTTGCATTTCATCTCTTTCAAACAGGTTCGAGTTCCAAAGTCGGAGCTCTGCACAGTATGTCGGAGGAGAGCGTATCCGATGGATGCTGTGATAGTGGACAAAAGAAAGTACCATAAATCCTGTTTCTGCTGTGAGCACTGTGGAAATAAATTAAGGTTAATATTGCATTAATTCAAATTGACACAATTGAACATTATTACAAGTAAATGCCACTGTGTTTTATTAACAGTATAATTAAGCATTGTCATTAATATCATTAATGATCTATTCTAAATGCATTTTAAAAAAATGGTTTCTCTTGTAGCTTAGGGAATTGCGTCTCTCTCCATGGACACTTCTACTGCCTCCACCATTACAAACAACTACTCAAATCCAAAGGGAGCTTCGACAATGGACTTGGGCAGAATCCTCCCGCAGGAAGCAGTGGATCCATCCCCTCAGATGAGAAACTCGACTGGAGATATTCCACGAGCAGCCCAAATTCATTAGACAAAACACACAGCGCTGAAAATAACGCGACGAAAGCGTTCGATGAAAGCAAACCCCACTGCAACAAAATATCTGTAGTTTGGCCCCCACAGGCCGACCCCCTGAAGAAAGCCTTTAAAATAGAAGATGACATTCAGCTCACCAAACCACAATGGCCCCCTCTCGACAACACTCCCAAATCACCCAAACAACAACACAGAAAGGCTGTTCGGAAAAGCGTCCTTTGTAATGAAATCACCACCATCGAACTAGACACTTTAGTTAAATGAACCCAAAGAGGATTCTCAGTGAGATGCTACGAACACGTTGCACTGTTGGTTCCATTAAGGACGCGTTTGGTTGAAGGTTATGCACTCAAGGGATATAAAAGGGAAAAGAAAAGTGAGATTACCAAAGGAAAGCGTACGTACTAGTAAATGTGACATGAATGCAACAAAGGAGATTGTAATTGAAACAGTAAGTAGCGAAGAGATGCGGGTGGAGAAAGTGTTGAAGTTGGATGTAGACATGAAGCAGTGGACCTTGAAACGATTATTTATGTTGTTTATAAATTTTTCATTACTTGCAGCATTCACACTAATGTAATATTTAGCATTTCAAAATACAAGATGTCATTAAACAATGCCTGGTTGGTTGAAGACGTTAAACACATTATGGCTATTACAAATTTAAGATTGATTAAATTGATATTTATTCATTTTTCTTGAGGAAATTAATTCAGAGGTTAATTCACTTTTAAATAAACTGTATTTCCACTGCTTTTGAAAGGAGCGCAGTAAAGAATTCATATATTTTCCAATTTGGGCCTGTTTTTTCATCCTCTTTGTTTTACTTCAAAATAATTGATTTATTGTGAAATTATGCCGGCTAATGCAAATGATTTCAGTCGGTTGACTCCGCTGTATTATTTTGTCAGGTGTCTTACCTTTCAACATAGCAACATTTGCCTGTTTTCTGCACCTGGTGTGCAGACTAAGAGCATCTTGGAATTATTTTATTTATAATTTTGAAAGTATATAATGTTGACAAGTGAATTGGTGGTAATCATGTTTTTTTTTGGAAATTTGTATCCTATTTTGAACAACCAATATTTTGCAATGAAGAATTGTATTTTTTAGATTAGTCATATCTAACTTTGTACAAGGAAATTCCTGATTATGTCGTGCTATCAGGCTGGTTCACATACCTAATAGCTGATCTGAGGGCAATAAAGAATTTAAAATGCTTTCAAAGTCTGTTACTCTGTCATCAAAGATCCTGTCACATTGAACAGGTGTTTGTATCTGGTTAAAGCAAGAAGACAGGAGAAGATCATCAGATTCCTTTCACGCATTAACATCTTCTTAAGAAGCTGCCGCCACCTTGGGGGGAATTTTGGAGCTTGAACTACAGGTGTGCTCATTCACAAGACTAGGAAACAATTACATTGGACATTTTAAAAAGGCAGACGAGGCACAGCGCAAACACTTGTGATACAGCGGCAGAGGACATGTTCTTAATGCTTTTCACAGCCAGTTCTAAAATAAAGCTCATGGCCAAATGTGGTTGCTAATCCTCTTACAGCTCCTCAATGTGTTTGAGTTTAGCAGACAGTAGGCATCACTTGAGCCACCTGCAGCTGCAAGAGTATTGATACCTCCTTTTTAATCTATACTAGGATTACACCATAAAATGTGAAAAGGACAATGGTCTGAAAAAGCAGATTTTTGGAGGCCGGCACAGATAGACAGGTTAATGTAATGTGCATACTGACTATTGCACAAACAATACGGTACACATACTTTGCATACATTTTCTAATTGCTATTTTGGCTGTTTTAAAAAAAGAAAGAACGGGAAACTACTTTGCTCTGTAAATCACTGCGATAGATACATGATGATTACTCCTCCGGCTCACTCATGCGGCTCTGTGTGCGCGTGTGCGCGTGTGCAGAAACACACGGCAGGAGTTGACGGATGAATTCTCTCACAGCGTCAATCTACCTTGCTGCTTTGCGCCTGCGCGCGCGCGGCCCTCGCGTTCTCCCCGTGAGCGGATTGGAACGGGATCTATCGGATCACACTCGTATTGGTCGCCACCGTCTCGTCAGGCGACACGTCAGCCCGGTTGCACTAACCATCATTCATCACCCCCCCCCCCCCTCCCTACTCCTCCTCCCTACTCCTCCTCCCACTCCTCCTCCCAGTGCTGTAGGATGCTGGAGCGAAGCAGCAGCGTATCATCAGGACCAGACGCGAGTGGGATGGAGACGCTGAGTGAGGTAGGCACAACAACGAGGCTTTCTCTCTGCAAATGGCTGCAGCTCCACCTGCCCGCGCGGAACGCGGCGCGGCGCGGCAGTTTCTGCAATGTTTGCAGACTCACCGCCCGCCCGTCCGTCCTTCCCCGCATTTCCTGGTGCTCTTTCCGCGTGTCCCGGTTTATTGTGTCTGTGTGTTCGGTGGTGCAGCCACTTTACGCAGATCGGATCTGCGTCCGAGTTCCGCGGGCCGTTGCCGCTGCGCCGGCGGGTGGAAATGCGTAGGTTGTCCCGGACGATGGGAGGCGCAGGTGGTCGAGTTACACAGTAGCACATCAAAGTTTAAACGCACGTATTTGTGTTTATTCGAGTTTTTTTTCTGTTTTTGCTTCAAATTCCTCTTATGCAGAGTCCTCGAGTCGTATCCCATAATTGTACTCACTCGTGTTTCGCCCCAAACACTCAGCAATTGCATGTCCGTGGGTGTTGGTGCATGTGTGTATTTCCGCCCTGTGTGTGTGTGCGTGTGCGTGTGCGTGTGTGTGTGCGTGTGTGTGCGTGTGCGTGCGTGCGTGTGTGTGTGTGTGTGTTTGTGTGTTTGAGCAAGAAAATAAGAGTGAAAAAAAAGGAAAGAAGACAATTCAAAAAAGTTGTGTTGTATTCGGCTTGACTGGTAAAATATTCCTTCATCTTGTCGCCTGTGAAATGTTTCCTTTTTATTAGGAACTGTGTATTTGGCAGTGATTATAGAGGATTCTCATTGTCCAACTCTTAATGCTCAGTTCCAGTATTAGCCATCTAAAACATGGAAAGCTAAAAAGCAGTTGTACTTATACTCACATCGCTGATAAGGATGATTTGAGTGTTATAATGAGCTTTAATTGTGATCTTAATATTGTATTTTTTACATATATCAGGATATGGAAGTCTGGGTTAACATGTGCATGAGAAGGTCAGCATAATTTCCCTTTAAGACCTATCTGAAAAATATATCATTACAAAAACTAACATTTAGCAAATGTTAGTTTTAACATGGCAAATAGTGTGATGGAAATCATTACAATATATTTCTATGTTATTAGTAAGCTTTCTAGTTTTTTTTCCTTGCTGCCATTACTTGGACATTTTAGATCAGTATCTGGATTAAGCGCTAATCCCCCAGTTGTTTAACCACACAGTGGTTTTTATTGCGTGTCCATCTGCTGGCACAGTGAGTAACATTCTGTGTCCTGCTGCCTGAAGCACCCTTATGTTTATTTGATTTGCTGCAGAGCTCGTGTTAATACTATCACTCCCATGTCTGTGTATGTGTCCTGCTCCCACTAATCTCATCTCTGCAAGGTGTAATTAGCCACGGAGTCTATGGCCTTAATCCCTGGTTTAAGTGTGTACAGTTGCTTTGCTTAGTCAGTGTTGCTTACCTTATTATATTGGGTTTATAGTCAGCATTTGTTGGGATGTTGTTTTGTGTTTGCAGCTAGTGAAACATTCTACTCTCGTCTTAATGTTACGTAATGCATCCTGTCCATTTAGGTACCAAGTCAAGACAGTAATAGGCTCACATGTGTCCGGCTTTTTGTTTCTTCTGGCAGCTCACAGCCCGACACCCTTCTGCAAATGCATAACACCTCCAGAGCTGTTCGAGAAACGCCAGCGTGTACGGCAACAACTTGGATAGAAGTGTGCCTCGCTGCCCTCACGGGCACACGCGTGATGCAACCTGTGAAAACTCAGTCTCAGTCTGTCAATATAACGATTTAGAATGATATTTCAGAACGCTTTATTATTTAGCAATTATAAAAGTATAAACAGTTAGCTGTTATCCTGCCGTATGGGTGAAGTCTTCCCAGAGAGGGCGAGCTGCTCCAGTGCCATTGAGCTGCCGCTCTGTAAGAAAGTGTCCTGAACCTGTCGAGGGTCGATCTCGGTCACATTGTGAGGTCGCCACCAGGGACCTGCCGGGGGGTCTGACACCACATGCCAGTGTGGCACACTGATGGCTGGTGGAGTTTCTTTCCACCCATTTGGTCGTCTAGATGGGAGTCGAGCCAGATTGATGTATTGGGGCATCCGTTGGGTCTGTGCGACCCGTCTTGTGTGTGTGTGTGTGCGCCTCCAATTTGGTCCTGAGAGCTTACAAAGCAGTTTGTTTCTGGACTTCACCTTTGCCGCTGTTCCTTCCCAAGGTGCCTTGAAGGACGAGTCCCTCCCAAAGTTGCGATTTAATTTCTTCTTCAGAGCAGAATGATCATTACAAGACGGCAAGGCGAGGCATTAGAAAGACCCTTAATTAATGAAGCGATTGGAGACCATGCATATATCAGATTTATATTAGTTTATAATTCAGTGTCGGATCGCTGATCAAAGACATGTAGAGAAGTACTTGCTCACTTTGATTATCAGCCAATGTGTTAAGATGCAGTAGCTCATCATAGGATGTGGTGTACGGACTATTCAAAACCAAATATCACTTGCAACAGGAAAGGTTATTGTATTGTGCATACTGACTATTGCACAAACAATACGGTACACATACTTTGCATACATCTTCTAATTGCTATTTTGGCTGTTTAAAAAAAGAATGAACAGGAAACTACTTTGTAGAAGGTGTAGCAACAGGACAGTTATGCACCGGGTTAGGGGCGAATTGAAGGGATGAAAGGAAGGATGACAGGGTGAGAATGAGGACGGATAAAGTAGTAAAGTATAAGAGTATAAAGGCTAAGGCAAGAGAGAATATATAAAAATAACAAATGCACAGTTTGTATCCAGTTTTTGAAACTATCCAGATGAAGTATTATATTTTCCCCAAATGGTTCAGAAGTGATGATTAGTCTACTTTCCTAATTGTTCGTTGGCATTAAATCGGTGCTATTGTCTTTTCTGTGTCTGGTGGAATAATCCCAGGCGATTGCAGCCTCCTCCCACTTCCTGTAGGAACCACTTAAAGCTTTCCAGGAATACAACTGTCTGTCCAGCAGAATGAATTACGCTGTCTAAACTGTATTGAATTGGGGTTTAAGATAGTTATTACATTATGTCATACTGTATGAAGAATTCAATCAATTATAAAACATTTCGGTGCTACTTTCGCTAACACAGCATGTTGTAATAAAACAACATTGAAATAAACCACTGCTGTAACCACAAGGTTCTTTCCATCCCTGCAATCTTTGTAGTTCTCTATTAAACTATATTCACTTTCACTAGCGCTGCAACTAACAATTATTTACATAATCGATCGATTATTTTTTCGATTCACTGATGAATCGGATAAAAACAAAAGCATTAAAAAGGTACATTTTTCTGCAGGAGGTCGCTTCCTGTTTGATGCTGACCACACCCCTCTGTGATGTCATGTGGCTTCAGCTTCCTAAGCAGTGTATTAGCACCCCTAACTTTACCACAGCCTTTTCCAGGCAGAAGTTAGATGCTTTTATTCCAATATACCTGAATTTTGAAATGAATTTAAAATGGCATTTGTAATTAAATGCATTAGAGGCGTCTTAGCCGTGCTGGTTTAATGGATCACCGTGTGTCTCTTTACAGGCATAACATCAACTACCGTATAACCCACAGAATATGCGCAAGCGCACGAGGCTACTGTGCATGACAGCATTAAAAAGTATGACACATACACATACATTTGTCGACAATAACCAAATGGGACAAAGCACGAAATACACAGATGGAAAAATGAATGGTCCATAAAACCGTGTCTTCAGTCTGCTTTGCTGCTGTCATTGGCTGCAGCTCGATGCGCTGGATGACGAGTGAACGGCAGCAGCAGGAGAGCTGCTGGAGGCTCCTCACGTTCCTCCTTCTTATCCATTTCATCGATTCGTAGTTGCAGCCCTAGAATTCAGGAAGAACTATTTAAAAAAAATCATCCCAAGTCTTTTATTTGTTTAGTTGAAGAAAAAGAGGAATTCAACTTCTGTAAAATAAATGAAGTAATGAAGGAAACGCAACTTTGTGTTGGAGAGAAAATAATACAATAATGCGTGACGAGACTAAAGCCAGTACTATTGTAAAAAAGGGGAAAACCTTTTGTCAAAATGTATTGTTTATGTCACACAGTCATTTATGCCGGTACAGTAAGACACTGTTGTCTCGCATAGCAGAGCTGCGTTGTAATCCTGTAACGTAACGCTCCCTGACTGGCGGTCCGTCTCACGCAGCCGAGCAGCCGCATCGTCAGTCAGCAGCAGCCGTTGAGCTCATCCCAAGTCTCATTCATTCGCCTCACGCTTCTGGGATTCTGAATTTGTCGAGAAAAAAAACAAC
The DNA here is from genome assembly GCA_021346845.1 of Apeltes quadracus. Lineage (NCBI taxonomy): Eukaryota > Metazoa > Chordata > Actinopteri > Perciformes > Gasterosteidae > Apeltes > Apeltes quadracus. The sequence goes on from CM037932.1 coordinate 14,864,186, forward strand.
TCGTACATTTCTGAGGTAACAAATGTCTCTCTTACGGAAAAATGGGCCAATGAAAAAATCTGTGAAGAAATGGCAACATCTTTCTCCAGCTACAAATTCGACCTTTGCAGGTATAAACAGATTATTGTGTTGTACGTTGCTGCACTTTAAATATGCGCCGTATGGAATTGTACCTGCATACCAGATATTTTCAACACTATTTCATCAGCATATTCAAAACAGTTGTTGGTAATTGCAGTTGAATTGAATGTGTGAAAGCAGCAAACTTGTGGTGTTGGTTAGGTAAAACACAGAATGTTTAATATCCATCCTATAATATCCATACAAAAGGCTTCTGTTACATAGAGGCAATATTTAATCTGATACAGAATGTGATTCTCCTCCCTTTTAAACGGCTCTTATCGCGTTGGATAAAAGTCTCAGCTAAATGACATCTAATGTAATAAACTGTTATTTATGTATATTATATAACTACGTGTGCAACACTTTTTTGCATAACAGAAAAGGCTTATGGGAGTTCAAACTTCACTTGGCCAAACTATTTTATTTGACTATAAATTTAGATTTTGTCTGCTGTTATTATGAATAAAGTGTAAATAAGGAATGCTAATTTCTCAGATAGTATCTGGTCAGGAAGTAAAGAGAGCGATTATGAAGTTGGGAATAACCTCTCTGCTTCCTAACAAGGCTTTGATACATCTTAACTATTTAACTGACAGCATTAATCGATCGAAATGGTTCATTATACATATTCCCATCTATAATAATAATAATGTCTGGTTTCAAAGGCTGACGTTCATAAATGTCACATTTATCCCCTACACATATTTCTGTGACTCCTCCCTCATGATGCTATGCATGAACGTATTATCAAATGTGACATCATCTAGAAGACAAACAGGGTTTGCAGGGCAAAGAATGAAAGAATCACATGTGTTTCATACATCAGCTTTCTTTTTACAGTTACTGTGCACAGTGTTGCAGGATGTCAGGCATAAAAGAGACGTACTCATATGAACCGCAGAATCATTCTGCTTTCCATAGTTTATTTGGGTTGACGTGTCTTACAAACATTTCAGAAGAGAAGAATCTCGTGCCTTTCTGCGTCATCTAAGGCCAAAAGGGCAAAACAAAACCAATCCGCCCATCAGAACACGGAGTAGGGCCTGTCGGAGAGGGGACAAGAGGTTTCTGATGCTCGTGAAATGCTAGTGCTATGTGTTGCACTGGTCTGTTTAATAATGACGTTAGTTTCAGTTACTGAGCCGAGCCTCGATGCTGCGTTCCTGCACTAAGACGTCTTATGGACCCGTCACATTGGATCCAGTTATCACAGAACATATGAGCATTGATGCCCCCCCCCCCCCCTCCTCCTCTGGAGACCAGAGCATCAGGACAAGGCAAGGCAAGGTGACACTGTGCCAGCACCTTGCACAAAGCAGTGCACAGCCTGCCTGAAATTGATATTCCCTCAAAATCCCCAGCTAATAACACGAGTGGAGCCTCGTCGGTACTGCAAAAGAACTTGTGAGGCATAGAAATACAGTATAATGTGCTTTAAGCATAACATGAATTCTAAACTTGTGTTTTGTTGTACAAGTGCATGGGTGTCCTGAATATATATATATATATATATCCTGAAGCACTGGAAGTGTCAGTGCAGTTGCTGCTTAAAAAAGAGCCTTTAGCTGAATCTTGAGTTAAAAAGGAACCTTTTCGCCAAAGGAATCCAGGAGACCCAACGATTCGATCGTTCCCCAGCGGGTTCCTCCGGCGTTGTTGCCTGAAGAGATGAAGTTAGTACTGAGGATCTTTTGCTTTTGCTTTATGTACAACTTTTCCACCTTGTCGCCGTAATTTGATATGAAATCAATATCTTCTCAGTGTTCTTTTTCGTTTTGTTTCTAAATGTTGCGACGCCTCCAGATTTTCTTCCGTTTGGGGCGTGTTGTCTTCCTTTAGAGGAGAGAAAAAGGTAAAGTCCTCTGCTGCTCTCTGGCCGACGTCTGTTTAGAGACACGGTGGAGAAAACATGATTGAAATCAACTGAGACCGAGGATGCTATTGATTTGGGGGGAGCACAGAACGGTAACATCAGACGTCTGACCTCCCTTTGGTTTGTTGAAAGAAAATAGATTTCTGCATTTCATGATAAAAACCCAGCAACTGAACGAGACTTTGAAGAATGATGGGAACATTTGATAAAGGAAGATCCATCAACGCGGTTCCCTCAGTTCACGTTCTGTAGCATCATTCGCACGATGTAACACCTCGTGTTGGAGGCTGTTAGAAGCAGAATTGGGTTGGTGTTTTCCTGCAGCTGATGGGCGGAAGAATTTGAGGCAGAGGGGAAGTGAAGCTCGAGCCAAGTACAAATCATTTTTGTAAACAGGAGTGTTTTTATGATTTAGCTACTGCGGGGCTTAATCGCATCACCGGCATTGGGTCTTATGTAAGGAGCTATTTCTAAGATTTACTTATTTACAGTCAAAAGTTTGGACACACTTTCTCACTTAATTGTATACGATTGAAGTGTGTCCAAACTTTTGACTGGTGCTGTACATATCCAGCACATTAAAATGTAAAAGGCACGAATACAACTTAAAACCAACTGTGGAAAACTATGTTAAACGCAATTTGACAGGAAAAAAAAAAGTAATGTGGAAAAATGAGCAGTTAAACATCGCAACACCACGTTTCCTTTTCAGGAGTCTTCTGCACAAAGAAGCTCTGGAGGATTTACTACAGATGTCCTTCACTAACTAATCTATGTATAAAAGCAAATAGCACAGCCAGAGGCAATATACGGTAAAAATAATTAGCTGGTTAAAAGGGAAGAAGATTCATACAGCAATAATATTCTTTCTTTTTCTTCAAATATTGGTGTAAGAGAGACGTCGAGTTCACCTGGTTTGCTTAACTTGGCCTCACACATCACCGGCTGTCCTTTGGCTGCAGCTCTGAAGGCCACAGCTGCGACCTTTGAACTCTGAGTGCTTTCAATTGCACATGACGTCGACAACAAAATCTGAATTAGTTTTCATTAGACATGCAGTGTTACAGTAGAGTTTGGATAATTGTCGAGCAGATAAACCGGTTTTGGGTAGAAACCTACGTATTGTGCTGAATTCATTTTACTTTTGCTTTAGTGTGCAAGCTGCTTTTTAAGATGTTGGGAACTATGTTTTACTTTTTAGCATACGTTATCTCAATTTATTAAAAAAAAAAAAGTATTATTTGCAAATGTTGTGGCGTTCTGCGTTCAACATGCTTTTATTTTGCAATGAAAATAACATGTTTGATGTACGACATCCAGTCAGACTGCAGCAGGCTGCGCTACGCTGCCTCTGTCGCTGACACACTGAAATGGAACATGGGAACAACAACATGGAAGCTTTTTTTAATAAACCGAAGCTACAAAGCAAACAAAACGTGGGAACTATTTAATTCAGTTGAGGGACATCTGATCTGGTGTGGCCTCAGTACATGTATTATTTTCTCTCTGTGCAGCAGTGCAAGGTCTCAGTAAATGGAAAATGTGTTACGGTGCAAAGTCACAATCTAGAATGCATCTGCACGTTGAGGTCCTGCACGTAGAAGGATGAGGTCTATAGTAGGTCACTTCACATAAATCGCACTAGATAAATTAAACGGCTGGCGAAAACTGTTTTGGTCGATGTAAAGAAAATGTATTCCAACAAGGACTGAGACAATTCCACATCACAGCTGTTTTTTTCTTTAGAGCGGTTGAAGGTTAGCCTGGTCACTGTGTACCTGGAACTTCTTTCAAGTTGTGATTTTTGGGACTTGACAGAGCCGTGATTGTTTTTGTACTTTCTTTTTTATGTTATTTTAATCAACAGTTGTTGTCGTTGTTGCTCTCGTAACTCATCTAGATTGGCATGTTTTGTTCAACCTGCATTCTCTGTGGGTTGTCATGTTTTTGACAGACGCGCATTCGTGTATTTAAAATAGAGTTGATATTGTTTTGTTTGTTTGCCGATTCGCTTTTCCATTCATGTGCCAGCCTCTGTGATCGTGTGCTTGTGTTCTGATCCGTTGCTTGGTTTCTGTGGCCTTGTAACATTATAATTGCTTCTCCGCCTGATTGAACCGCGATATATTCCTCCGTTAAGCCTTGATTTCATACTTTCATTCTTTTTTTTTAATAAACGCATACGTTTCTTCATAGCTGAAACCTTTATTTAAGTTCCACTAGCCATTAAAAAGGGAAGCTTTTTCATCATTACAAGGTGAACATACGGTTGACAGTGCACCACGTCCCCGGGCTCAGAGGCCTTTAATGCTCTGAGCTCGGTCCTGTTGGTGCAGCCAAACTGTCAAAATAAAACAAATGGCAATGTGTAGTTTCAAGTACTGAGAGCGTTTCAATTGCACTGGACAAAGAGCACAAAGCTGTGCAGAGAAGCAGAAGGCTGATCGCAAACGGGTAGGAAGGATGTCACAGTGAATAATTGAGTTCGGAAACCTGCCTCTCGCGTAGTTTTTACATTCACTCTTGAATGCAAAGGAGCACACAGCGTTGTTTTGCGTTTTTTTTTCTTTAGGCGACACCGAACAGCAGCGTTGTCTTTCATTAATGACATTAAGCCGCATTTTCCTGGATACCTGCAGCCTTGGCTTTGATGAGCGGAGGCTGTTGCATGGGATCTGCTTCCTGTTGATGAGTCCTGAAGCCTCTCCCTTCGCTGCGATGGATATAGATTGTCTCATTAGAGTCAGATCAGATCCTGTTTTCTGAGCCTGGCTTCTCAAAGCTGATATTTTGGGATGTGCTCACGTTCTCATATGGAGTTAGACGAGCTCAAATGTTCACATTAAATACCAAACTTCAGCAAGGAGCTGATGATGACGATGATGGCGATTAAGCTCAGCATTAAGACTAGAAGCCGGTGAAAAGTCTTGCCTCAAATAACACAGATCAGCTTTCTACTTGTTTCCAGTGTTTGTGGTAGAGAAAGCTCCCCTTCAGATGTGGAAGTATCGATCCACTCACGTAATCCTCAGCGAGAAAAAAAAGGATCTCGCTGAAGACAGTTTTTAGTGAATATATACACCAATGTAGTAACTATGAAGATTATAATTAATATCTGCCACTAACCCTCCCCTCCCCCTCCTACTTATCACATAGTGCCTTCAATTATTCTACATGTCTTCATATGAATATTGATAAGGATGAAAGTACAATTAAGTCACCAAAATGGATTCATGGGTTCTGTCACTTTCCATTTATCCACGATCGTGCCGAATATTCCAGTTAGCACAAAAAAAAATTGATGTACATTTGGTGCAAGATTTAAAATGATATATTATATATATTGTTATTTTAGCCGACTGTGCCCATTGAACTTCATCCATTCCCTAAACATAGTATAAAATAAACATAGTATTCATTGTACTGGTCTCTCTTTCATAATGGGGGATACTCAGTCACATTTCATTCATGCCTAGAAATATAAACTCGTGTCTTTTTATGGCAGTGATTATGTCATTTGACCAAATGCCCCCAGTGAATTTGAATGTTTGATGCCCATCATGTATCTAGTCTCTGCATGGATGCCTGCTTGGAGCACATGAGGCGTCAGTACTGCATTTAGCATCTTCTGCTTAGTGGCTCGCTGGACAACATTATTGGTTGGTTTGTTTTAGTACCAACAAGTTCATGTGGAAAACGATCGCTGCCAGTTTTAAGTGGATTCATAAACAAAATTCCTAATGGATCCGTTGGCTTTTCTAATGGTCTCCCGTAGTCTCCCATGTAGTACTGACACGCGGTTTCCGAGCCACCAGACTGCTGCCGGCGCTCTCTAATCCGGACGTGCGCTGGGAGCCCTGCAGCTGAGTGTTTCCCAGGCTCCACTTTCACTGCTGCTGAGATCTGAAAAAGATCTCTGCTGAAGGCCTCCACAAACACACAGACGATCCAAACAGCCGCTACGTTCACCGCGTCAAAGGCACAACATCCTGATTCAGCTGCTGGGTCCTCGCCATTGAAGGTTCCCATTTTCATTGGTTAATCAATGGAGATAACGGGTTTCAGAATGGGACGGAGAGCCTCCCGGTTGTGTTTGCCTCACACCCTCGCAGTAAATTATCCACCCAGCCCCGATGAAAAGGCTCTGTGAGCTAAACGCGGGAGGCTTTCTGCTGCTGGGAATCGTAAAGGACCCGTGCGGTTATTTTGGTTCTGTGAGTTGCCTCTGCTTCCCGACGTGTGTGAATCCATATTTCATGAATAAGCTTTAAGAAGTGAGGGAGAGGAAAAGGTTGGTGACTCAAAGAGAACTCTCCATTTGAGCTGTACACACAGAGACGGCGGGTTTATCTCGCCTTTTGGCTGCCGCGTGGTTGTGTTGTTTGTTCGGGTGCAGGTTATAATAGAAACATTCGCATCTTGTGGCGTGCGTGAGCGCGGGCTTCCAGTGGGACGGCATCCGTTGCATTCAGTTGAAGTTGTCTGACTGAGTGTCATGGTGAAGTGCTTCACATGCAGGGGGGGGTGGATGTTAGGATTCAGATAGAAATGCATTTGGGGTTGTTGAGTTGCAGCTCGTCCGATAACGAGACAGAAATGCCAGATTCCAAATGCAGGATGATTGATCGTTAATGCCGACGTCGTCAAAGAAAAGAAAGGCCGCATGCTCGGGTATTTATTTAGTTTGACTCTTTAAACTTACCGGCGACTCTGCGTAGCGGAGAGGCTTAATTACTTGCTGTCGCGTTCGGATCCCATCGCTGCTTTTATTATTATTATAAAGCACACATGCTGCTGCAGTGAGACTATTCAACCAAGCCTGCTCCCAGTAGAACACACTGTTCTACACCTCTTGTGCAATAATAATAATATGTCATCATCATCGTTTTTTTTTTTTAAACTACAACAATAATTTATTTGACTACTGGGCAATAACATTTTTTATTTTTATGTTTATTCTGCACTGTGTGCTTTTTATTGCTTTTATTTCTGCTGTAACACTGTAAAGGTCTCCATTGTGAGATAAATAAAGGACTATCTTATCTTAACAGACGTACCACAATGTACCAATTATTCCTGTCAACTCGATCATTAATGACGCCTGAGCAGAAATGTTACACAGCTGCTTTGTAGCCCAAAACCCTGCTAATACTTAAGCAACTTATTTACATCTGGTGTAAAAGGCCTCGTTTCACTCACAATATCTGAGAAGTGCTTTGAGTGCTTTTCTGTTGTGATCATTAAACTTTGTTCAGTAACATTTCAACACGAAATGTACATTCACGAGAGATATTGCAATGGCACGTAGTTGTTAACGTTGGACTGCATGTTACTTGGGAGACTGAGATATTGAAGAATAAGTAGAAAATCATCTGTGAGGTCGTACGCTGAAATTGAAGAACCTATCTGGAGAAATCCATGTATATGATACGTTACGGTTCCTCCTGTTGAAATAACAAGGAATGACTCATTTAGTTTGTCAAGCTCTGAGACACCTTGTTTCCCCCTTTACGAGATGTTGTTTATTCAATGTTTTTTTGTGGGAGTGAAATGATGGTCCTTCATTCAGCATCCACCATCTGGCTTAGAGAGAAAGGCTCCTCCTCACCCTTTGCTCCAGTGTTTGATGTCAGAAATGCAGTGACAGCCACCAAAGAAGTGACCCATAATTCATCCCTCTTCTATCTAGCCTTCATTATTCCTGCAGCAGCATCCTGTTACAGCCGCTACTGAGATATTGCAAAAACAAACTTAATAGGCGTTCTGCAACGGGAATTTCTTGGTTTCTGTGTTATTTCTAGTGGAAGGTAAGAAAAAATGTACTTTTGTGCAGAAGAAACATTCCCGGATGGCAAAATGAAAGCCGGCACTCCAGATCAATATGTGAGTTACGCCACTGCTGGACCAACGTGAAGAACCTCTCTGAAAAACACACGTCCAGGCCAATAAGACTCCATCTAATTGCACTTCACCTCGCTGATCCTCGTTCTTGGAAAAACCCTCGCTGAGGATTCGCTTTTCTTCCTGAGGAGAAATGTTCCCGTGTTGAACCGTATGTCCCGCCTCTGAGCTGAGCGAGTGGAAACTCAGCAAATCTGCACACCTGGTTGGAATCGGCTCACGCACGAGTAGCTCGCACAGCCTGCTGACTCGCGTAGCGAAAGCTGCGGAAGTGAAGCGTCGCCGGCTCAGCTGCTTGCCAGGCGACCGTACACAGTGAGTCAGACAGCTACGAGACGTGTGTGCACCCATGTCCACAGTGGGAGATTGCTGCAGCATTCTTGTCTGACCTTCTTCGGGCTTGGTGAGGTGCGGTTTAGACCCCCACAGCGATGACCCATGTGTTGCATGGTTGCTTACATGCACACCCACGTTCAGGGCTTAACGTGATGCAAAAAACATGTTTCTCTCACTTTTCTTCACAAGCTCATTGAGTCCCTGAGAGACTCCTACACATCACAGCTGCAATAAGTAGCCTTTAGATTGCTTAAGGGTTTCTTGGCATTACTGTCTTTCTTTCATTTGTTGTCTGTTTCCTACATTGCTCATTACTTCCAAGGAGAGGCATGACGTGGGGAAAAAAATGCTGAAATAGGTCAGCAGAGAGACTAATTAGCCACGGTGCCATCTGTGCCTCTAATGACTACCTGGCTGCTCTGCGGAGGGACACGGTTGGCTTGGGAAGGCTGCATAGCCGACATCCTCTCATTAGGTCTCTTTGTGTCTACCCAACTCTGCACAATTGGCTGCTTGCATCAGTCGTGCACAAAACATAGACAGCGTGATCCTTCATCAATAGTCTGGGCTGTTCGTCACCATCAGTAACGGGCGGTTAGCGTCTCTCAAAGCCGGGAGACCGTGCGCCTTGAAACACTTTTAGATGATCGCATGCTTTTTTTGTGTATGTTGGGAATGTCAGTGTAGTTAGGCATTCCGCGTAACATTATCTCCTGCATAACGACGTATTGCTGGGAGCTGTGAAATCCTCGTCTGTTTCATTGTTTTTTCTTTTTTTAGTATAATAAATATTGGAGTAAATACTCGGTATTGTGACTTTCAAAGCATCTTCATTTGATCCTTGCTTCTCTCCTTGCAAGCAAGGTCTGACCGTATATAAATCTATGAGAAAATGAACCTCTTTATCCTTTTGGAGCTGATGGTCTCTTCACTGGTGTCGGGTCTTCTTCCATGCAGCCTGATGTTCATATGGTTCATTCATTATGGAAGTTGAATGTGTTTCCATCTGTAACGCTTTGTCAGTGAGTTTCCAGTTTATAAAAGTTCATCGTGATCTAAAAAAACTGTCCTTTGACAAGCAGAGTTTCACTTCCTTGTGTCACTTTTGGCTGTGAGAGGTCCTCCGGGTCTTTGTTCTTATTAATATAGATTATTGCAACCATATCAATGAATTGATCAGACACTAACTGTGCAGCACTTACGCAGCGGAGAGTAAAAAGGCATTGGTATATAATACCAGTAGTCAGGATGCAGGACGTGTCCTGTTTGATTCAGTGTCTCGGCCTCGGTGATTAAGTTCCTTCACATCATATCACACGAGACGAGATGCAGGCGCAGACGGGACCGGACTCGAATCTCGGGAGGATACCGAAAGCAGACGCAGAGAAGCCGCTATCCAAGATGACAGCGTTTCCTCTTAAGGGAGAGCCGCAGTGTTTCTCACCGCAGAACCTCCCAGTCATCATTTCATTATTCACTGACTTAACAAGATTCCAACACAATCCATTCTTAATCTCTCATGTAAAAGAAATCAGTGATTATTAATACAATTACATCAACACACAGATTATTTACTCTGTCATAGTCGTGTTATTTACTAACACAAAGTGGAATCGAGAGCGTGTGTCTGGACAACTGCCCATCTGATGGTCGACTGTCCCATTGTTATCGATAGTGTTTCTTTTGAATCAGCTATTGGAATAAATTGTGTAATCTTTTCGGATGCCTGCAGACTGTGTACAGAAAGTGATCCAAGAGGCAGTCTGGGACGTCGTCCTTGTTTTACACAAAGTGTTCAAAGCTGCTCGTCTCAAATCAGCGGAAAAGGTTCATTTTTATTCTGTGAAAGAGCAGTGATCATTGGGCAGCATCTGTTCAGGGGGGGAGACGGATGTCGGCGTCGTCCCAGCAGGACGTCCGCTTCCTGTTTGTCTGCAGCTCCGCTCTGAAAAACCCTCCAGCTCGCTGCGCCTCACTGCTAATAACCGATGGAAGAAAGGTGCAAGCGATTCCCGCGGGAATCCTCGCTGGGGACGTTTGCTTCGGCTCTGCGTCCGCTGGTCTCCCTGTCAACGGTTGTTACTTAGTTTGGAACCTTCCAGTCAAACATAGAAGTGATTCTTATTGATCCAGAATCAGCTAATGATTCATTTACAGACGCAAATGTGTTTAAACAGTTTTACCAGACACGCGTGTGATAGTACACTTGTGTGTTCTGGCATGTCAATAAGTACAATCAAGTACATTTGGATGTCGCCCGGCAACATTGCGCCAAAGAACGATCAAATAAACGCTGCCAGTCAAAAGATTGGAGCCACATTTTCATTGACTGGATCGAGAAAATGTGTCAAAACACCAAATTCATTGAAAGCACCGGCCCTATCTGCGCTGGATAAATATTAACCACCTATCCCCTTTGATTTAATGCATGGTACATTTAAATAGGAATGGGAAACATTATAACACCAACGCTAAATTTTTACTGTAGTTATGCATGTGGAGCTAACAGCCCTTAATAAACTCAAGAAAACCAGTTTAAGATGAATATTCATATTCAGCCTCAACATTCAACTGATACTGATTCACTTTAAGATATGGAAATACTTTCAGATCTGCCAGGACACGAATGGCTTTGCTAGTTTTTTCTTTTAAAGAAAATGTCATCAGCTTAATGCAGCTTCACTCATTTATTTGCCGGTAAAGATTTTCCTCCAGTTCAGCTGTATACGATATGATCTTCCGGCACAATTCAGCCCAAAGCATAAAATATGCAAATTACACTATTTCAGTCAGGATGCAATAGAAAAGATGGGAGTCTGTGGCAAACAGAGTCAATCTTTTGTTCGTCTCGTTCCAATCAAACCCCATCTCCCTCTGCAGAAAGATGAAGATCAGATTATAGATGAAAAATACAACATGTATCTTTTTTTATTCAAACAGAGGTGTGATGTGGAAAACACGCAGTACACAAACACTTGAGAGCAGACATTTTAAAAAAATGGCCTATATGCCGACTTTTGTCCAGCAGTTCAACTTTTGAAAGCAACATTTTTTTATATTTATAGATTTAGGATTTTTTTAGTCTTTCGGAGTCTATTTAATGGATCTAAGATTATTGTTTTTACAAGTGTAATGCTGGGAATCTGTAATTAACAAATAGGACATCAAGGAACAATGTAATGGTGATATTTCCGAACGCTTTTTAACAATATATTTTGATTCAGTGACTTTCAGTGACTATTCTATTGTCTACTATTCAGGACAAACAAGGCGAATGGACGAACAATGAATCGCAAGTTCAAGTTACTTAAATCTGTGGGTTACCATAGCAACATGGGGAGACGCACAGAAAAGAATGATGAGACACCGAATTTACAGGAAAAAGTCAATAATGATTTGTCTTTTGGGGCAAAGTGACGCCTCGTTGCTTAGAAGAAGTGTGTGTGTCCTCAGATGGTCTCTGTTTGCACAACAACAGATCCACAGTACACAAGGGTCTTTAGTGAACGAAGCATTTATAGACAGGGCGAGATAAAAGGCTCTGTGTAGCTGCAAATGTGTTTTTTCAACTTGGCTTGTACTTCCATTGTGTTTCTTTTTCTATAAGAGAACTAAGAAAAATGGCTCATTAATCTTAGAGAGGATCAAATAAATGTGAGAAAAACCTTGTGATGGATTTTAAAATGTGTGTACGGTCACTTTCCTTTCTTCAATCTCAATGAATTTCGTCTATGAGCTTATAAATGAACAATTTTCATATAATATTTCCCACATCTCTGCTATCAGGCCATTATGTCATCAGTGTTCATATATCACTCAGTTGTTTGGGTGTGAGGAGAAATCCCACCTCCAAACTGTCCTCCGAAACATCACTGAACACTTAATGTAGAGCAGCGCAGGCGTTTGTCTTAAAGCTAAATGATGCAGAGATGAACTGTGAGTTAGTTATTAAAATGCAAATCATGTGCCGTAAGGTGTGTCATTAGTGTGCTGTGTGATTAAAAGCATAAGCAGCATCATTGAAACGAAGCTCTCCTCTATACTCCAGCTTGGATGAACCAGTCAAAACCTGTTAATCCATTAGCTCTGATACAGGAGGACGTCTCGATGAACGACGGACCTCTTATACCTCATAATAAATCCTACAGCCAACGATCTCCTTGCCCTCCCTGTAGGGTTTCTATAGTACATTTCATGCCCTAAATGTCCAGTGCTCTGCGGTGGGGCCCGTGTTTGGTGTCGGATTGCGGATTTAATGGCTGCCTCTCGGTGGGACGGCAGCCTGATGGCTAGCGGCCCGCAGGCTGCGCCCCATGTGACCGTCCCCTCAGCGTGAGCAAAGTCCTTTTAGGCAAGTCATGCCACTCGCCGCCATCTTGGCAACGCCTCCAGGCAGCTATTTTCGCTCTAACAAGACCACCCTCCTAGCTCAATGAATGGGAAGAGAGTCAGAACTGCACTTTCACGGGTCATCGGGACATAAAAACTACATGTATAGAAACAGCAGTAGAATATGATAAAAATTCGAAAAAGTTTGATGACTTTTCCCCAAAATAAGGTTTAAAAATGCCTTTTTTCCCCACCGGTTACTGTTAGTATGCATGCGCAAGGCTTCACGACACCAACTCTCATTTACGTCTCCATCCAGAATGCCGGTGTTACGCCATCGTCTCCGCTGTCGCAAAACCTCAACTGTGCGCATGCGTCAGTGGAACCAGACGATAGGCTTAAATGTTTCCCGGCTTGACTGTTAAAAAGCAGATGATTGGCTTTCCAGCGGGAGGGGCGGGACATGTGCATGCAACCGCCATCTTTGCCGTTACGGGTTTTCCTACGGGAGTTGTATTGAGGATTGAGGAAGTGGCATGTCTCCTTATATATAGTCTCTGGCGTGAGCGACAGCAGCCACACACACACACACACACACACACACCTCGGCTACGGACACCAGAGACTGAACCTCCAAAGGCCTCTGCAACTCACTCCACAGTAGAGCCGTGGCTTAACAAAGAGAATAGTTACTCACGTGTCCACAGTGATTGTGTCAGTTGATCAACACAAGCATTAGAGCAGATATTTTGCTGTTTGTGCCCAGCAGTGAATAAGTGTGTGTTTATTGCAGATGATGTAACAACCCAATCCAATGTGATGCAAGACACTATTAAACACAGCTCTATTTGCATTTACTCAATGAGCTGTTAAGTAAAGCGGGGCCTAAAAAGCACATCTTCTCTTCCTCTCCCGTTTCAGCAACGGATACGTGCTGCCACTCGACTCGATAACAAACGGTTTAAATCTCCATCTGACTTTAGGTATAAAGCGACGCGCCGGGTGACGCGCAGTCATCACGAGCGCTGTGATCTCACAGATTGGCGACTTATCAAACACGGCGCCGCTTCGAGGCGTCCCTCGAGCCGAGGTTCTATCGGGACACGAGACATTGAAGCGTCGAGAGATGATGAAATGTCTCACTCCCTGCTTCGCTTTGACACGCAGACGTAGTCGAACGCTGCGTGTTCTCCACCAGGCTTTTTGTCTTCTCAGTTTGTTCTGTCTCATGAATATTTCAAAGGGCCAGTTTGGGACGGAGGGAGGGACAGCTTGCTCTCAGCCTGCCCCCCCCCCTCCCCCGTTATTGTGTAACACGCTTAAATGTACGCGTGTGTGATTTTTTGGTTTTTGTTTTCACCTTGTTATTCATTTCGAAGCAAACAGCCCTTTTTATTCTGTGCCGTCCTTTGGTTGTAGAACATATTGCGGCTGTATTTCTGCCATCTGGGTAAACTGTTAGTAAAGGGAAGGATTGTTTGCTTCCATGACGCCTGTAGGAGCGAACTGTCGTTTCACAAACTGTCGTTTGTGAGCAAATACTCTCAACGTGATAGTTTTGTTGTGGAAGAAGAAACTAGTTGCAACAACATTTGTAACGGACACTGAATAGATCCAATAGATAGTAACGGTGCAAGATGAGAAGGTTTTCTTCCCCATGTTGTTGGGCATGAACAGGGCCGGCCCAAGGCATAAGCAAACTAAGCGGCTGCTTGGGGCCCCCTGGCCACCAGGCAAGCAGCCCTAGTTTTGTATTATAACCTCACTGTATTCCTTTATAATTTTCGCTATAACAGTATAGCGTGACATTTGTACAAATAATCTTCTAGCACAGGTGACTGTGCGTGGTGGGAGGGGGGCCCCCAAATAAAATTCTGTTTAGGGCCCCCAATAGGCTCGGGCCAGCACTGGGCATGAAGTCCAGCGTCTCGTGTAAGACATTCCCTTTCTACAAAGGAGCCATTGTATTTCCAAAGCATGTGACTGTATTCTCTGATGTTAATGGTGTATTTCAGTCCACACAGTGCGTTGCTTTACTATATGACAATAGATTGCATGTAATTGCAGTCTGTGTTTAAATGGATTTCAAATCATGTCATTATGTACCCATTTCGCTGCTGACCTCGTATTTTTCTACTTTCCGGCTTTGAGAGTGAAAGTGTAGGTTTTCATAACAATGCAGCCGTTCTCTTGCCTGAATGGAAGGAACAGTCACTGAGAGCTTCAAAAGCCAGGATGACATTGCACGCATGCTAACATGTGCTGCTGGGTTCAGGAGCAAAGAGCACAAATAAATCAAATCCATATTGCAGAGCTGCTGCTTAAAAAAGAAATACAGCAGCCAATTTCTGTCCCAGGCAGGAGGAGGAGGAGAGAGAAAGTCATTGCACCTTTTTCCCTTTTTGATAACGTATCACGCTGTCATGCACGATGCTGCATTTGAGTCACAGGGTCCTTTAAATAAGTAAAGGAAGGCCAACCGGAAGGACGAAGAAGCCAAAATCTGGGCTGTAAAAGCCCCCATTTGGCCTCTGGCACATTCTAATGTATATATACATATATATATATATATATTTATTATTTAACGTGTAGGGGTTTATTTAATACTTAGTTACTTTTAGCTGATACGGTCTGTGAACAGATTTGAATACTTTCGGGGGACATCTTTCCCCTCCTTTTTCTTCTCTATCAATACACAGTATGTCTCCCATCCACATCAGAACACAACATAGTAGTAGACTTTCTAAATCTCTTTCAGACTAAACAAATGCACACAGCAATGTTTGTGCATCAGCCGCGGGTCACATTTACATCAAGTATCTTGGTTTCCGTCTATTCTGAGCGCCGTCTTACATTGGTTTTATTGCATTTCATGTTTATTTAATGAAATGTTTGCCCACATCTTATCATCAAGATGGTTTTAGAAATCTCCCCCCAAAATGCTTTATATTTGTTAGTATGTTAACAAATATTTGATCACAATTTTCTTTCTATATTCCTTATAGAATAAACTTTCATGAGCATCACTCTTATATACGTGTGAATTGGATGTAACTCTACAGCCGTTTAAATTAACTCCACCTATACAAACAATGGGATTTTTTTCAGCTATAATAATCTCATATAAACATATAATATATGTGTCTCTCTCCCTCTCTCTCTCTTTCAGATGTAAATGGAGAAAAAGAATGTCACCCGTAGACATCGGACAGCATCTCTTCTCTCTGAAGTAATTCAGCACTGACAATTAATGTCAAACTGCACGCTGGAGCAGCTTCATGCTGCCTCGCTGGGGGAAAGATTGCTAAAGGAAAGGAAGCTCTATGACATCCAGCTGAACAAAACCCATCTAAATGCAGCATAATGCCTTCAAAAGTCTCATGTTTATACATTTTGACAGTGGTCTGCTGGGCGAGCGCCCTGTGGTACTTGAGCATATCTCGCCCGAACACCACCTACGTCGGCCACATGTCGGTGCCTATACGCCGGGCCGCCAAACCCCCCAAAAACATCACCTTCACCAACATCCACACCCGCTCCCTCAACCCACACGCCTTTGAATTCGTCATCAACGAGCCGAAGAAGTGCGAAAGCGCCGCCCCCTTCCTGGTCATCCTCATCAGCACCACGCACAAAGAGTTCGACGCGCGGCAGGCCATCCGGGAGACCTGGGGGGACGAGAGCACCTTCGGCGACATCCACATCCTCACCATCTTTCTGCTGGGCAGGAACACCGACCCCGTCCTCAACCAGATGGTGGAGCAGGAGAGCCAGATCTTCCACGACATCGTGGTGGAGAACTTCGTCGACTCCTACCACAACCTCACCCTCAAGACCATGATGGGCATGCGCTGGGTCTCCACCTTCTGCCCCAAGGCGCAGTACGTCATGAAGACCGACAGCGACATCTTCGTCAACATGGACAACCTGATCTACAAGCTCCTGAAGCCCACCACCAAGCCCAGGAGGAGGTACTTCACGGGCTACGTCATAAACGGCGGTCCCATCAGGGACATGCGCAGCAAGTGGTACATGTCCAGGGACCTGTACCCCGACAGCAAGTACCCGCTGTTCTGCTCGGGCACCGGCTACGTGTTCTCCACCGACGTCGCCGAGCTCATCTTCCAGACGTCGCTGCACACGAGGCTGCTGCACCTGGAGGACGTGTACGTGGGACTGTGTTTGCGCAAGCTGGGCATACACCCGTATCAGAACAGTGGTTTCAATCACTGGAAAATGGCGTACAGCCTCTGCCGGTACCGGCGAGTCATCACGGTGCACCAGATCTCCCCGGAGGAGATGCACCGCATTTGGAACGACATGTCAAGCAAGAAGCACCTGAGATGTTGAGGGACCCCGGTGGCCACGGGACAACGACTTCCTTTTTCTTTTCTTTTTTTTCCTTCTTCTCCTTCTTCTTCTTCTTCTCGAGGCCGCTGCAGGTCTCTGTTTGATGACGCAGGTTTTCATTAGCATCCATCTGCGTCTCTTTCTGCTGATCATGCCTCAAGATTGCTAATGAATGCATGAGGCCTGCAAAGAGCCCTTACTCTCACGCATAATCAAATGTGATGGTTGTCCCTGAAAATCGTTTTGTATTCCAGGTTCAGCTTTCATGCGGAATAGTGCTCATAAGCATTAAGTCAATCAGTGTTAAGCGTTAGGTTGTGTGCGTGGGTCTGATGGGCAGAGACTGCGTTCCTGGAGGACGACACTGGATCTCCACCAGCTGCACGGCTGCTGACTGAGCACTCTGACCTCTCCGCAGGGGGAGGAAGCCAAAAATGTCGGTGCGGGAGTGAATTGGGTGTTGAATAACTAAATCTGTGCAATTTTAGATTTTAAAAGTGCTATTTAGAGGAAAATGAGAGTAGGGATCATATCTAACAGCAAACCAAGTTTGTCTGTTCAGGAAAAGCTGCTCTTCCCGCTTTCATTTTATTACCAACACAGTTGAATAGACACTGGATTACATCGTCGGTCGCCCAAGAGAACAAGTCAAGTTCATTTGATATTTTTCAATGGATAATTTTTTCTCTTCCTTCTTTTTTTTTATGAATTTTGCCTGATGTTTTTGTTTACATATTTTTATAACTCCACTGCCTTTGTTGCCCAGAGAAAGCTGGATGTATATTTTGGTTTTTAGATGCATTGGGTTCTTTCTCCTCTGGAGGTAATTGTGTGTCTCAGCTACCAGCTCGTTACTCCAGCTGCTGCTCTTGGATAATGATTGTTGCTTGTCAGCAGCTGTTCCAGCGCATCGCCTCCTCCGTCTATCGAAATAAATACAGCATTGTGTCGCGCAAGTATGAGTTAAACTGTGGCTAAGGCCATTACGGACTGGATGTATTATTGTATGTATCTGGCATATCAGTGATTACTGGAGCGCTGCTACCGACATCATGGAAAGGTTTTGTGCTTCTCAGAAAATGTGGCCTTTGGGGCCAAATCTCCATTTTTCTTTTTTCAAGAGTTTTGTAGTATTATGAGCTAATGTGACATTTACTGTGAAAGCATCCATCCCACAAGGGGTTGTTGTTGTATATTATATGTTTTTTATATTAAAAAACAAATACTTGAATAATTAAAGTTACATTACTGCTTTCCCTGGTTGCCTGTTTCCTTATTGAGGTTCAGTCCATTTGCTTTTCTTGATCGTATGAAAGGCCTAAGAGGTTCTTTTCCAGATTGTGAAGCTCCTTGAGGCAAATTTGTGATGATTGGACTTCTAAAAAGATTGACTCGACTTATAAGTCCATTCCGTAAAGAGGCCACGTGCTGCTCAAGTTATTTCAGTTTAAGTGTACGTGGTGTCAAGTTCAGAGTATTCCACAACACTGATAGTCACAAATAGTTAAAAACTACACACACGTCCCTTTAAATAATAGCAATTCTTTATTGTGGCTCTGTCAGAAATTTGACATCAGCTGATTACAGAGAAGGAACAAGGGTTATATGCTGAAATGGGACATATACTCTACATAGAAAACACAATAAATTACTTTATAATAAAGAATTAAGTAGAAGTTAATATTTACTCTTCCAATACTTTAAAATAATTTAGGACTGGACGTATTTGGACAGACAAATGGCTTGTAACCCTTTCAGTAGTTGCCTTTTGCTCTCATCCCCAGATGCTTTGTCGTACAGTACGTTTTAGTAACCACTACATTTTTGGGAAGAAAGGGTTCAGTAGTGCAGCGGGAAATTAAACTGTCGTGGTTTTGTCAATTAGCCTGTGATCTAAATAGACGTCAACCAGAGCTGATTACATGACTGCAGGTTCTGTTATGTTTCATTAGTCTGATGACAGAAGCGAGGGGGGGCGCACACTCAGCCCAAAAGTGCATTGCAGCTTGTCTCATTAAGTTAAAATACTTGACTTGAACTGAAATGGTAATCAGCAGGTTCTGCTCTTCGTGTCTGCTCACTCATTGTCTACTTTCTTAGGCACAGAGAAATGAACAAGGCACCTCTAACGTTTGAAGCATCAGCACTGTCAGGAGCAGCAAATCAAACACAGTAGCATTCAGGTCTCTTTGTTTTTTTCTCTCTCACACACACGGCTCCCCTTCTTGTCAGTGTGAAACAGGTCTTGACAATCACATCATACAACTCGTTCTCTTTTTAGACATTCATTGTGTTATTAGGAAAATGTGCTTTTCTCCATAAATTAACTGGATTTTACATTCTGTCAAAGACCTCCGGGAAATATCACAAATTAGTTTGTTTGTGTGTTTGTGGCAGTCAATTTGTTTTCACCACGGCAACAAAACCGCACGAGAATCACCGTAAAAATTCCTCCTCATTTTAATAAATAATGAGAGTTGTGCTGAACACAAAGGTAATGTGAAAACGAAAGGGAAAAAAATCATTCAAAGCTACATCTTAACCACCTTTTGTCGCCACCTGAGTACATCTTTAAGTTGCGGGGTCGTACCGTGATCCCGCTGCGTCCGCTCGGCCGTGGAATGTTTTTAAGGGTCAAAGGTCAGGGGACAGTAAGCAGGGAGGGGCGGCGCTAGTGGGTGAGGCGTGGGAGGGGCTCGGGGAAAGTGGAAAGGAGTAAAGGAGGAGGGGGTCTCAGTCTTCAGGTGGGGTGGTGGGGAAGATGTGGCAGGAAGTGATGGTGTGCGTCGTTCCGTCTCCCCGCTGTCTCACCTGCTGCGGGCGGGAAGAGGCCATCAGCAAACACTGAGCTGCGCGAAGCCGATGAGCTTCACCTCGTCCGGGGTCTCCGTGTCGTCGCAGCCTGAGACCTGCGCGAGGGAGACGACAGGTCGAAGGTCAACGTCGCTGCTCTGACACCCGTCAGCATAAACAAGGCTACTCCGGTAAAATCTCTAGAACCGCTGGTGTGTTAGAGCCTGGATTAATCAATTGAAACTAGCCGCAGGCTTATCATTATATATTTATTAAATGTGGAGTTTTCTCTATTCCATTCTTCTTTGCAAACAATCCACAAAGATCCACAATCTAATAGTGTGTCTGTTTAGGCAAAGCCGGATGGAACTTATTCCTCTTGAATGGGTTAAATCCATATTTTAAATGAATCCGCAGCAAATGCACAATTTATTCCTGTTTCCAAAAACAATTATTCTAACAGATATATTGATAATCACTTATCATATCATCAAACTGAATGCATCACATAAGCATCATGTT
Organism: Apeltes quadracus; assembly: GCA_021346845.1. NCBI lineage: Eukaryota > Metazoa > Chordata > Actinopteri > Perciformes > Gasterosteidae > Apeltes > Apeltes quadracus. The sequence goes on from CM037932.1 coordinate 14,884,413, forward strand.
TCGGTCGGGAGTTGCTTTTCATGATTTGGTCCAATGAGGAATTTGGGGTTCAAGAGTAAAAATTTAGTATATAATTAATGTAACATTGTTTCGGACGTGTTGGGCCTCCTCCTTAAACTTACCAGCCTCCAGTGGAAAAAGCAGGATTTATTTTGTCGCCAGTTTAACCTTCCAGCACCCGCGGAGGCATCATTGAAAGCAGTGTAAATTTCAATCTGTTTTCGGGTTCCACTCAGCTCGTCCCCTGTAGGAGAGCCGGCGGCGACTGGAGGCCTAAACACCTGCCGAGACACTTCACCTCTCTGAGACCTCTGCAGTCGTCTGATCAACATGGAGGGACTGTGAAAACAGGAAGCCGGCGGTGACCTCTCGCTCCCTCAGGAACCGCCTACGTGGAAGGTCGGCGCGGCTTCCGCGGCGAAGCTAATTATTCCTTTTGGCACTAATAACTAGAGAAAGGAACAGCTGAGCCGCAGTGAGGATTCGACTATGTGTGCAGTGCAGCGGGGTTAGCGTGCCTATATAATCTACAGTACTCTGGCATCACTCGCTAGCTGCTGAGGAGGCCAACAGGTCCTTTGTGGAGCAGAGTGAACCTACAATCACATTGAGGTGAACAAAACACAATTTGTCAAATCCAAGAGAATTGTCTAATAGTTAAGCTAATTATTACGTTGTTTTATCCGAAATGCAATCAAACACTTGCATTTGCGTCTCACAATCATGCTGCACTTTCCTTGGTTGAGTGAAACATTCTTTGTGTTATCAACTGATGCTGGTTCTGAAGCCTTTCTAGTAACTTAAACTCTCACATTCCTCAGTGAACCTTCCATCAAAAAGAGGTTTAGGGCTTTGTCGGCCGGGACAAACCCAGCGGGGCCGCCAGCCGCCAGCCGCCATCAATCATTTGGAAACTCACCAGCTTAAAGGTCAACACTTTGTAGGTATTTGGATCATCGACAATCTTCTGAAGGTTAGCAGCAACTGTAGTGCAGAGGGTCACATTTAATAACATTACAAACAACATCAAAGAGTCAATGTCAGTATGCGTAAATAAAAGAAGTTTAGTGTCAACGTCAACACAAGGAAAATACAATATCACAAAGCATAAAGTATGTAGACTTATGTCAATAGTACATAACACTAAAAGGGGATTCTGGATAATTTGATTCTGGAAAATGTTTCCTGAATCTTAACCTTGTAATATACCAAATGATTTAATAGATACTTGGAACTGAGAGGTTATTAAAAACGCACAACGGAAGGTTATTAAACAGAACTTTAACAATATTTGTCCACTTTTTTAAAGAATTCAAGGAATACAAAGTATCAAACACATTTTGTTTTTTAGTCTTTCAGTTCATAGAGAAGGTTATTTGCCTTTATTTAAAGCCAGCGGATATTAACTAGGAACTACAACAGTAATAAAGGTGGATTTTTTTCATGATGTGGAATGATGAGTACATCATTAAAATCTATCAGAAGGTTAGTCACCAGTTTGACGTCTGCTTTTCAGACCGACAATATTAGTAAAAATCAACCCGTGCGTGAGTACATTCGTACATCCGTCATCCAAAGCTGAAATAGCAAGTTATTTAATGACAGATAATCATCTAGAGACATTTTGTCTGGCTCCTCCTGGCTCCGTTAAAAGGCTTCGGTTATTCAGCTTATAATAAATGATTCTGTTGCTGTAGTCATTTTAATACTCCTATTCCTCAACGGAGGAGACGGAGTTCAACTCAAGCCTATTAATTCCCCCCGAGCTTAAACAAACCACAACTTACAACATTGTTTGTCCCGTGGGGGTGTTTAACATATATTCGGGTAAGTAGCTAGCTGCATATGGAAACGTAATACTGAAAAAAGTATGTATATATATATATATATATATATTTTTTTTCTATGTGATCATTTCCCATGTCATAGTTTAGGTAGAGTGTATACAAAGGAAATAGTCAGTAGATTACGTTCACTTGTCATCTCAGTACAAATTGGCACAACACAATTTACCAGAATAAGAAAAGTATAACATTACCAACAACAACATCGTCCCCGTTGACCAGGCCGGCCGAGAACAGTTCCTGGGAAACCCCCTCGGCTGTGTCTAATTAGGGAGTGAAATGATGAGCCTGCAGCGTTGCCCACAGCGGGTAATCATGTTTACTATTGAATCAGACGTAGTCTACTCCACAAACACCTCCACGCAGGCGGAGCTCTTACCTCGCCCGGGAGTGAATTCAAACCGGATGTCGTTGAGCTCCTTTTTAGAGTTCCTGAAAGGGGAGTCACAAGGGCGTCATTGCTCGAATGGTGTCTAAGTTGTCACAGATACATGAGTTGCAGCTTCGAGTTGAGTTGTCGCGGCCTCGCGTGGCAGAAAAAACAAGCGGCGACATTTAAAGCGAGCAGGGACCATTAGACAGAGATGTAGTGTAGTCCTGACAATGACTTCCTGTATGTGAACTTGCTTAAAAACCTGCTTTCAATCATTATTTTGGCCACTTGGGGGGAGTGGAAGCTCGCTGTGAACACAACGCTCACATACTACCATCCATCAATGTGGTGAACACGCTGCAAACAGTGTTAAATTAACTCATCCATCCACCGTGGTTTACATTCATTCTGAGGTGTGTTTGTCTTCACATGACTGATGGTGGTCCCATGTTTGCTCTCCTTTGGACGCCTTTTTTTTGGAAAATTCTAATAATAACAACAGCTAAATATTTTCTAATTGACTGGCATTTTTTTCTGCTGGAAAAACGCACCAAACGCAGCTGTGAAGGGGAACTCGATGAGTAAATTCACTGGCAAGAAACCCAAATCAATGAAATAAAATGCTGCATAGAGGTGATGTCACTGCCTGCTAGTCCATTCACATCACACCAGATCAGTTTTATCCACTGCTTGACATTTTTTTTCCTTCCAAAGATCAGGTAAATGACTTGCCATAAAAAGGTTAAAACAGATTTTTAGAATTTTTCCTCACTTCGTATGGAAAAAATCCATAAAAAGGAGAGCACCTGTGGGGAAAATGTGCTGAAGCACTTGATGAAAAAAGGGAACGTTTCCGTGGTTTTCCTCCTCCTGAGCGTATAAAGGTGACAGCTGCCTAACCTCACTGAGATGAAAGAGGATGGAAGACAGTCGCTCCACTCAAACGGAGGAACTGCTCATCTGAGTGCGCTTACCTTTGCAGGATATGTGCACTGTGATTCAGTGATGATTAGATGTGACTCAATGTGATTTTAGGTTTCACATCAACCGCAGGCTGCAGATAAATGTAAAGAAAACTCGCCAAAACTGCCACGCGCCAATCAAGCGTGCTTCGATGAAATGCGCCGTCAATTTGCATCACTTGCATTTCAAATGTGTGTGTGTGGCTCCGGATTAGTCTGACTCGCAGTGATGCCCAGAGGAAGTGTGGCAGGAGAAGATTCGCCGGGTTTGTGGGCTGGTTAAATGAATCGCAGCCCAGACGTTCATTGAGCTTTGAGCCATGACACGTTCATATGTAAAGACATATCTGCAACGACTTTAATGAAGTCTGTACGACACAGTGAGAGTGGAAATGTGCCATCAGTGTCGACTCTGCTTTTTGTCATTTTAGAGTTACAGTTCGAAAAAAGAAAAAGAGCAGAGCAGCAGTGGAGCAGATGGACGTAAACAACTTTCTCTTTTCCCAGCAGAGGAAGCAAAACAGAAGGAGCAGAGGGAGGAGAGGGAGCAGAGGGGGAGCGAGGGGGAGCAGAGGGAGGTAAGGAAGCAGAGGGAGGAGAGGGAGCGAGGGAGCAAAGGAAGCAGAGGGAGGAGAGGGAGCAAGGGAGGAGAGGGAGCAGAGGGGGAGCGAGGGGGAGCAGAGGGAGGTAAGGAAGCAGAGGGAGCAGAGGGAGGAGAGGGAGGAAAGGAAGCAGAGGGAGCAGAGGGAGGAAAGGAAGCAGCGGGAGGAAAGGGAGGAGAGGGAGCGAGGGAGGGAGGAGACTGAAAAGAGGGAGCAGGGGGAGCACGTTGCCGTAGCTGTTAAGGCCACATGTACTGTATGTAAAGAGGCTCAAACTTGTTCTAAAATAAATCCCTTTAAATACCACTGAAGTTTGATGTTTCCATTTGATCTTTCTCTTGCTCAATTGCAGCAAAGTTCATTCCCCGACCCCTTTTTCAATATTTTGACACATTTTGAACCGACTTGCCTAAGTGGGGTGACTGTGTGATCCCACATTTTGAATAAAAAAGGTCTCACTACTAAACAAAAAAAAAAAAAAAAATTAAAAGCGTAATCAGCTAAGTTGGTATAAATATGTATAAATCAATATAAATAGCCAACAAATGAAATGCAATATTTTGAGATTAAATTAAAGTCTGGCAGTAAAAGAGTTTTGCACTCAAAAAGAAAGCAGGGGAAACGGATGCTAACTAACTCTCACCGGTAAAGGCTAGATTTCAAGCAATGCTTTTTTCTCTAACCCTATTTTTTGTAATTTTCCTTCCTTCTCAACATTGATGATAATATCTTTGCCTTTCAGGCACTGCAGCGGAAGCCCACGGTCACGAGTCACATCCAGTTCATTCATTGTAATGAATTGCTGAGGCATCCCGAGGGATCATGAACTTGTTATTGCATGAACAGTTCGATGGCAGCGAGTTGTTAACTTCAGGCGCAAACTTTGTGTACAACAACGAGTCTTTTCAGGAGCGAACATGACCTACGCTAACTTCTTGTTATCCTATTCCATAGAAGAACCTTTAGAAAACATGCAGTGTCACCTCCGATGAGTGAACTGCTCAGTGAATAAAAGAATGTTATTCAAACTTCTCCTGAAAAAATACAGCTGACAAGAATCCCCTCAGGAGACCAGTGCCATTATAGAAAAACAAGCCGTAGCTGTTCCAATCATTTGAAATCATTGAACGGGCTTACTACGTTTCTGTGAAAGCTGCATTTGTTAGATTCCATTTTTTGTCCCAGCATTTACGTTCATTATTGCTGTCAGTATTTTAATAATACTTTCAACAAAAAATGGTTCTCTCATCTAAGAACACTGTGCTGATTCACTTCGAAGCCACCAAAGAAAAGTTAAAGAAACAACCTGAAACAAATAGCTGAGAACCTGTTCACTTGCCTCTGTGTCAAATGAACAGTAGACAGGAAGCAGAATGCTCTTACAAGTGACTCCTATGTAAATTAAACACAATGAGAGGCTTGATATAAAAATGCAATCAATTCTGTGAAAAGGGTTCCTTCTATCTTGCTGCTCCATCAAATATAATGTAATGTTCTTTCTAAAAGGAATATTAAGGATCCCATTGTTAACACATCCCCTATGGCAAACTATGAATGTGTAGTGAAAGGCCTGTAATCCATCTGGATATATATGCGTATAGACATTTGAAAACGTCATCGGTTGAAGAAAATAAATTGTTTGAGATCAATGGCTGTACATTTTAGAAGGCATCCGTCAGCTGACAGACCAGAAAGAGGACGTGACAGCCGAACGCTGGGATTATGTTAAATAGAGTGAATGAATTTACAAGGCAAATTTAATTCTTTTTCTCCCCCAACTCTGCTCAGACAGCTTTTTAAACTCATCCAGAAGTCAACAGGATAACAGCATGTATGTTCATTCATTAGTAAGCTGGAATTAAGAGTTTATGTTTTAATTATAGCAATTGATATAACCACATACCATTTGCATCTCGTCTTTGAGCTATGAAGTCCCCAAATTGAGCAGAAATAATAAAAGCCAATGGAAAAACTGTGCAACCGGGGGAGCTTAAAAAGAGCAAACTATTTAAAACCAACCCTTCATTTGAATAACTGGGTTAGAATAATGACTCTGCCGCGCGCCACCAAACCGTGCGTCGCCCCCTGTGGTACGCCAGCGTAGTGCGCCTCAGACGTCTGTCCAACCGGGAGACACCGAGACAGCTCATCGGGGAGCTGCAGACAACGCTGTCAAAAAAAAAAAAAAGGCTCTGTTGCCTCCACTATGCCGTTCACATATGTACGGTGAACACCACCGTCTGGGATACAAAAGCAAGAAGCAAAAGGAACTCTAAAAAGGGAGGAGAGCAGATTGTGGAGCCCAGGCAGTGAAGCAATGGAGTGTAACCCATCTCTCCATACGACACAACCCCTCCCTGACAAGCAGAGATCATTCGCTCTGGACATCAAAATAAATGAAGATAAATACCCGTCTCACCTTAGTCGTAGCACCATGTTGACGGCGCCGTCGATGTAGGGCGTATTTCCAAAGGGTTCGACCTGCATGAGAACGGATCCAATGATTACAAATAAAACACTGTAAACGGAGAAGAGAAAGAAGCTCTGCACACATGATGTACCACATAGCCAGAGGATCTGGAAGACAAAAATATAGTCCAAAAATAATGTTAAGTTACAGCAGATGCAGCGCATGGGGTTATTCTTTTCAGAAGAAATTATTACAACTGCAGGAAAAGTTGTAGGAGAAATATAAAGGAACAACACAAAAGGGATGCAGCGACCTTTTGGGTTTCACATATTGGCCAATACCCAGTATCCATAGGCTGTATGCCTCGCTGTGTGGGAAAGACCATCCTTTCATGATGAGACTTTAACATTGCTTTGTCAACTTTACAAAACAAACTGTAACAAATAAGTACACTGACACAAAGGCACCCAATTGATACTATCCTAATACTACTATGTGATGATGCGATTATCAGCCTAATGTGACCTAAGCTCAATGCAGTATTGTGCTCATATCCACTATCAGTATTGTGGCATCTTTGCAATAAATACAAGTTGTATTGTGTGATAATCTATCACTGTTATCATTACCATTTAACGAATTGTCTCTTTGTACAGCCAATAATGGACTTTAGGGGTAAGAAATGCCCACAGAAGTCACAGCACCCTGCTCTGGCTTCTTCTCAAAAAGACAACGGCCTTTCGGGGAAACGGGCAGCGAGTCTTCAGCTGAGATGCAGCCGTGCGCTCGGTTGGAACCGTCAGGCAGACAGTGATTTACTCAGAGATGCTACTGCTGGGAGCATCCCTGCAGGAGACCGGCGCTCAAACATGCACACGAGCGCACATATCCGCCTTCCTGTGCCGCGTGCACACCCACGGACGCACACACACACACACACACACAGACAATCGCTGTGGCATCGAGATCATTAACTCGTGACAAAATGGTGCCGCTGGCGAATCCCTCACCTGGGGATGCTGAATAGACAACCCTTCAATAGGGACATTGTTGGCGTTCTCCTCATTCTAGGAGGAACATAAGAAGAGGCATTATTGTGAAAATGCTGTTAAATATCTGTTTAAAGAAAAAATTACACATTAAAGTAATCCCAAAACATCAAAGAGGAGAAATTTGCTGACTTTATAAGACACTTTATTAAAATGTTTAGATTAAACTGCGTTCTACCAAGATAACAGAAAGGATATCTCTTATTTGAATAATTACATTTTTTCCACTAAATACAAAAATGGTTATTTATTTTTCTAATGGTATTTTAGAATTGGTGTATGAGAGAGCTAACTTACATCTTTGGCCTCATCTGTGACTCTTCGTGACTGGAGGGAAAAATCAAACACACATTTGTTCCTATCACACAGAATTAATAATGATTTATTTGCTTTTTCAATTCCTCAAAGGACAATTGACAAAAAAAACGACGCTTCACTCCATCTTTCAGTCCAAAACAATTTTCCACTTTTCTGTCTTTGTGGAAACAGAAGAGCACAACGCCCCAAAAACGTCTATGATTGATGAAAGGGAACCAGAAAGCCGTCCCTTTAAGGGACTATCGTCTCCAACTTAAATATTCTTAAGTTCCGGTATCCTATGATTGGTTACATCACACATTAAAGCCGGGTATCTCTATCAAAGGGCCCTTTGATCCTGGCTGCCTACTGTCTCCTGTCTCAAATCCTTGCAGCTATCTTCCAGCTCATTACAGCGACCTTATGACAGGCGCTCAGAGATAAGCCATCTGCTCTCCAAAAAAAAAGAACTCACGCATCGGGGAGGGAAGGAATGTGCAGGGTCAAAGACAGAGGGGAGGGGGACGTTTGATCCGCAGGTTAAAACACGCGAAAAACGCGATAACACCTTAATAATATGAACGTGCATTGTGTCTTTTTTATAATGACAAATGAAGCTGAAACAAATAAAATGTTCTTGGATGAGGAATGATGCTCGTCATAAACTCAATACAACTTTTGCATTTGAATCTGAAATAATGTACATGGCTGCGGTAGGTGGAGTCCCACGTACCCTGCCCTGGTTCACCGCCGCCTTGCCCTCCTCGCTGCTCTCATCCAGCTCGTCGTCACTCCACTCCCAGTCTCCATCCTCGGTCTTGTGCAGGTGGCCACTGGAGCCCGGGACTCTCCTCACCTGGACCGTGACACACACAAACACACACACACACACACACACACACACACACACACACACACACACAGCACGATCAATGATGGCATTCGTAGTTTTAGATTGAACATGTACATACATTGTGGCTTAGCCTGTGATTCTCGACGGTTTAATAAGCCTTTGAAATAGAACAATGAGATCCATGTGACCGGCTGATGTGCCTTAAGTATCCCCTCTGTGATTAAAATTTTGGAATATTAAAAGTATATTATAAAGCCACATTTAACTCAGTTAGCCTATTTCAGAAATCTGACTGCAACATATTGGCACCAATAAATATGATCTGTTTCTCATTATTACAATGGATCAGGATCAGCGGAGAACAATAACCGATGATAACTGATGCACCTCCAGGTATTTCAGACCCCTTTATTTAAAATCAAGCTTCAAAAGGCAACCTTGCAGAACTTCATATCAGTATTCCATAGTGATTTTTACCCTGGATCCTTGGACTCATTATCAATACATCTATAAGCTCCAACCTCTTATTAAGTAAAACATAAAGCAATCAAGCCCACATTGGTTGTAATCCAAAATGCCTAATCAATAGACAATAAAACAATACGGTGGGTGTTGTGCGCCCTCTGCTGGTTGCTCACCTCACATGCACCTGCGGTTCATAAATTCATAATAAATTACCCTGAACATGTTTTTTTACCTTCATATTTCAAATAGGAGGCAACTCGAGCATAATATTTCCTTTATTCCTCACGTCCTTCTTATTTTTGAGTTTGTCGTTTTCAAACAAGGTTTAATTTCCAATGACTCAGCTGGTGACTGACGGGAGGATCTGTCATCTCCTTATCATTTACTCAAGTATGCTCAAGGACAAAAAGGGTCAATTCAAAACGTACGGCTTTGTGCGGGCAGTCTGGCTCTAAAGCAGCTTTGGTTTTATGTTAATTTTCGCGTTTTCAGGAGCGAAAGTTGCAGATAAGGTAAGTTCACTAGTGATGTGTTGATGCCTGCACCCGCCGAAGAGTCAAACCCCACGGCCCAACCTGCAAAAATACGCTGCAGTAAATCACTGAAATCAGACCCGAACCGCAAAGCATCCACCTTATTTATTATAGTGGCACAACAAGCCAGACTGAGGACGGGGCCAAGGACAGAAGGACGGAAGCGCTGCAGTCTATGAAGTCGGGAAAGTCCAATTCCACAAAACAACACAAGACGTTTAAGAACAGAACAATGTCATCACGGAAAAGAGACAATTCAAAAAGATTTGGTTTGTGGGTAATTGGACGTGTTTGGACGAGTGATGCGGCAGTGGTCTCCATATAAAGGGCTCGCGGCATCTGAAGACGAAGACGTTTCTGCAGTACGTCTGTGTGAGCTTCGTGTAACGTTTGCTGAATGAATAATGGAGAGGTTGGAAGGTCAAATCAGCCGAAAGAAACGAGGACACTGGCTCTGTGGCTCATAAATTTCATCCTGTCGCGTAAATCAGAAATCACCTCTCTATATTTACTGAGCGTTGGGTCGATTTTTTCCCACTTAAGTATCAAGCATTTACAGCATTGAAGTTTACATTTGCACCATTTTAGATCCAATCCCGCGTCATTTGTTTCAGAAATGTAACCACAATAAGTATTGTTCCATCCATTGTAGCGACTGCTACATACGTCGGTAGTAGTTGTCGCTTCAGTCGAGAACAAACCTCAACGTCGTGCCACTCCCACACCGGTCGCCTCCCTCTTTATTGACACCCTGTCCTGTCCGTGCGTAGCATCCACGTCACACGCGGCGGGAGCCCTGCTATCCACCGTGCCCTCCGTTTACTCCCCAGCAGGCAGTGAATTTCCAGCCCTTCCACGTGGCCACTGTGCCTTCAGCCATTGGCCCTCTGATCCCATTCCTGTCCTGGGCATCCGGGCGCAGCGTTATGCGAGGCCACTATCAGCTGTGCCTGAAAACTGCACATCCTCCCGCTACGCTGTGACCGGCGCGACACTGAGCAGGCAGGCCGGGACAATGAAGTGCTCCTTTGTGCTGCCCGATGATCCATTTGTGTAACCCGGTTTGTCCTTTAGTGTGCCACATGAAGAGAGCTGAGAGCTACTGATGCCGTTTGACTCTCCTGCTGCGGTGGCCCGTGTTTTTACATCATCTACAACAGTTTAAGCACTAAGTGTTTATGGTGCTTAAGAGAGTCAGCGTGCGTAGCTGATGTTGACTGTAAATGCAACACTACGGCGGACTTCAGTCAATCCCAACACTGTGACATCATTTGTTCGTGTTTAGTCAATAAGTGAGGTATTTTAAAGGGGCGTTTTTGTAAACATACCTTCTTCGCTCGCTGGGAGATCTTTGGTGCGCAACACAAAAGCTTTTCAACCAAATATTCTTTGTTCTGCAAGACAATAAATAGAAAAATTAATCCAAATACCATGATTAAAATTAATTAATTAAAATCTAATGATGGGTCATGACGAATTAAAAGTTGTCATGTCGCTCGTAGTGCAAAACAGAAAAACACATGACTGAGGAAAGATATTTCTGCATTAGTACATCATGACAAATACTGTTATTTGAACTGATCAAAGTCAGCAGAACAATCAGAAAGCATCATCATGAAGGGTTGAGTCATTGTGGGTGTTGGCATGAGTTAAAAATGGATAAAACAAGTACCTTGGCCTTTTGGAAGAATTTACACTTCAAAAGCTCCGCGGCTGTCGGCCTAAAGACAGAAAAAAGTACACTGGTGAAAATACATCACAACAAAGCTCTCTCTGAATGTTAATCGGGTGTTTTTATTGATCACAAACTGCTCTCCTTGCTGAGATATTTTGTTAGTATATGGTAAGTTGTGCTAACCTTTTGGCAGGATCCTTCTGAAGGCACATAGTTATTAGCTTTCTAAACGATTTGCCGTATTTTTTTAGCATTTCCTTGTCTTCTACGCCGGTCTCTAGAGTGGGTGGATCATTCTGTAGGGTGAGCATTAAAACCTAAAAGACAAAAAAAATAAGGTTTACGATGGCTCTCACATTTCAGCAGTAACACAAATATTGTAGATCATTGAAAATAAACTCAAAGCAGCAACCTGTAGAAGACATTTAGTGGGAAGGAAAATGTATTTAGATCAAAAGGTCTGATGAGTTGTTTAGTTAATCAATGGAAAAGAAGCAAGTAATTTGCTGCTTTTTCTTTCCTGTGAAAGTGCTGCTGCAAAAGTAGCTGTGATTTGGAATACACCACTGATAAAATAACGTCCAGAACTCACCTTCATGGGAGGGTAGCGGTGGTACGGGGCCGAGCCCGTTGCTAACTCTATGGCCGTAATCCCAAAGCTCCATATATCTGCTTTGAAGTCGTAGCCTCGAACCTGCGGGCAGAGGACGACGATAACACAAAACACCAAACACACTTGAATCTCTGCTGCGTTTCCGCGGTTTACGCGGTGAAGTAGCCACCCAATACCCTCAACACAAAGTGCAGGCGGAGTGCAGGGAGATGATGTCACCAGCAGCTGCCTTTCAGTACGCAGGGAGATGGGACTCACCTGTTCCATCACCTCCGGCGCCATCCAACACGGCGTGCCGACGAACGTCTTTCGCACTTTGTTCCTAGTCATATCTCCCCCTGTGGCAAGGAACGCGCTTACTCCAAAATCTGAAAGCACAGATGAACCAGCGTGACCGTCCTGCCCGGATCGGAGGGCGCGCCGAAAAACAAACACAGCCGCAGACGAGGCTTTTGTATCAAACATACGGACAACACGTTTCATTTGAAGAAAAGAAAAAATCGGTGAATTTGGGCTTTTAGTTTTGTTAACTTGTAGTAAAAGAAAAGATCATGTTCAGCGCACCTGCAATCTGAACAGATCCGTCTTCTCCCAGCAGTATGTTCCCGGCCTTCACATCCCTGAGGTCGACAAAACACAAACGCAGTCAAACAACAAAGCCGTGCGGTGCGGCAGCATTGATTCTTCCGTTAGCGTAAGCGAAGTCCCATCACAGCCCACCACAGCCCACTACCATCTGGATCTGCGCCCGAGGGGCTTCAGGCTGTTCACAAGCCTGCCTGGCAGTGACCTTGAAACACAGGAAGTTCACAGGACTCAACCGCTGCACTGCTTGCCAATAAAAAAAGCGAGTGAGAACCTTTTATATGTTCATACGTGTTTTTGCTTTCGACCATCTTTCTACTGGGATTGTGACTGGGACGTTTTCTTTAAATTAGTTTCTTAATTCTTGCAAAAGAAATCACAGAAAAAAAACAAATAATCCACAGGTTTAAAATATTCAAACGGATACCGGTGAATCTGTCCGTTTCTGTGCAGGTAGTCCAGGCCCTCGAGGACTTCTTTTAATATAGTAGCAATAATAGGTTCATCGAGATGTCGATTTCTGTCCTCTTCTTTGTTTGTGTGCTTAATTATATCCAGCATGGAGCCTAAAAAGACACCATAGAACAACAAAAAACGTCTGTTTATTTTTCACATATAAATGACAAACACAAATCAGTCGCAATGTTACACAAAATGTTCAGCTTCTATTAATTGTTTGTCGTCCTTTCGACAGTAAAAAGTAAAAGCGGAGTGGATTAAAGTTGGTAACATCCCTGCTGTACTTCTTTCCCCAGTGAGCGCTGTAGGATATTTACAATAACATGGGACCAAGACTGTGCCTCCTATGACTTTAATAAAGCCGGTCTAAATATTGTGCAAAATGAATACTAATTAAAGATTAAGATCTGATACATTTTGAGGATGTACCACAGGAACTACAGGATAAATGTTGATTAGAGAGCTCTTTTTTATTAATACTGAATTATAAGTATCTGATGGTAATCTGGTGGTAGTCCAAAAAGCAATTACCACACAGTGTATGAACTGCACCATTGGAGACCAGTGCAAGTATTGTAACATGCATTCAAGCTACATCAAACTAAGGGTAATGATGAGGTAGCAGACGCTTACCTCCACTCAGAAGCTTCATGACTAACCAAAGTTCATCCTTCACCACAAAGGAGGTGTAGTAGGTGACAACATTGGGATGGTAGCACTGGCTCATTGCCTGGATTTCTTTCTATTGGGAGAGAAAAAACAACAGGATGACACAGAAGCCGTGGCAGCGGCAAACAGCAAATATAGCGAAATATTTAGCCTTACGATCCCGGAGTTGTGTCAATGAATGTAATCGTCCTTCAAAACACCCAGTTTGAAAAGCAGCCTGTATTTATTGTACTCACCAACAGCTCGTCCATGCTGGTCTGGCATTTCTCCAGGTTTATCCTCTTGATGGCGACGCGCTCCTGTCTGGGGGTACAGAGGGCGGCCTGCACCACAGCTGTGGCCCCGCTGCCTGGAATCACAGGCACAAAAAAAGTGCAGCGTAAAAGGACAGAGTCCAGAGTGCACGGTGAGGAGCGGAGAGGGGCGCTCGCAGCACACAGCTGGAAGCGTGTTATCGCTCAAACTCAGCGTCGCATTCTGCCGTTTCGTCCAGGGCCCCCTCCGTTCCCCCGGGCCTTCGTGTTTACGTTGCGGTGTTCATCTTTCACGTGTGCCGGGCTTCTTTTTTCTGCAATGCGGTGGGTTGTTCACTTGTTTTCACTACAAAAAAAAATAAATCAGGCCACGGCGAAGTGGGGAAGGTCTTCACACCGAAAAGGATATTGCTTTCCAACTGGTAGTGGTAGATAAGGAGGGAGCACGTGAGATCTGACCGCTCAGTAGTCGAATTGAGACAACAGTCACACTGTCGCAGTCAGCAGCACACAGGTGTGGCGCTACTCCTTTATGAGTAATGACGTGACTTTTAAGCTTCATCTGCACCGTGCAGGCGCGTGCCAGAGATTTTCGGGCGACTTCCTTTTCTCAATGGTTGATTTCGAAGTGAATATTTCTAAAAATAAACGATACATGAGGGGATTTTTGCGTGATTTTTGCTGTGTGCATTTTTTGGGGGGGGAACTTTGAAAAGGTTTAAGCATAGGAAGGAAATACAAAAGAGAATGTGTGTGACTTCTACAAAACCAAATAACAGCGCAGGAAGGGATGAAAACAAACAATCAGGGCAATCTGTTAGGAAAGACGTAAAGACTTATTGCTTTTCACTGTTCTGCCTTAGTGTGAACTCAATATAATCACTTTTAAACCGCGTTTTAAGACATTACACAAGTATGATGGCCATTTTTTCTCTCCTATCTAATATTAAATAGACTAAATTATAAAAAATAATACATGGAAAAATAAAAAAAATAGTAACAACAGTTAGTTACAGCCCTGCTAGTCTCTCACTTTTTGCTATAGTGTCGTTGAAATACTTTTTTTTTCTCCATTTATAACACTTGCTATCATCCGCGCATCGCCCGCCGGTCTCGCGTGGACGGGACGAGCCGCTTGGTTCTGTTTAAAACAAAACGCACCGTTACACGGCGTCTGTCGCGTTACTCGCTACGGTCGCACTTTGTGGGGAAAGTGACATTCACATTTCAACACGTTTGACTCCGTGGGGGGTCACGCACGCACGCACGCACGCACGCACGCACGCACGCACACGCGGACACACGGACCGCTCGTGTCTATTAACATCCGCATTGCAAAGCATGTAAGAAGGCTACTGGATACGAGAAAAAGAAGAAGCGAGAAAAAAAAAAGCCGGTAGGCCGCTCATCTTCATCACGGGGCTGAGAAGCCTTCTGCGTGGTCCTGCGCGGCGGACATCGCATCTCCGGGTACTAACCTATGACTTCCTGCAGCTCGTACGACTCCCTGGTGATGGGCCAGCCGGTTGTCAGCGCCGGTTGCGGGGGGAGGACGGGAGCCGGAGCTTCGCCTTGATCCGCCATGATGATGATGATTCTGCGCTAGTTAGAGGAAGCCTCTCTCTAGCTCGCTCTCCCTCTCTCTCTCTTTCTCTCACACAGGCAAACGGACGGACAGACCCGGAGAGAGAGAGAGGGAGAGGGAGAGAGAGACAGTGGGAGGGGGGGGCGAGAGGGCGAGTCCAATTTGACCTCACCTCCTCGCTACAAATGTCATCTGGCGGCTGCAGCAGAGCGACTGGCCCGCGCGCGAGGAGACGCAACCCGGAGAAAAAAAACAACGGAACGTACACACACACATGCGTGCGCGCGCACACATAGGCGCGCGCACTCGCGCCGATGTGCGAGTGGCACGGTGCGCTCCACACACACACACACACACACAGAACATTGATTGGAGTAGATATGTATGTCAGAAGAGTCAAAGGCTTCCTGATTTGAACTAATTGCGTGTTTCCGTTCAACCATTGTATCAAACCGGTGTAGGTGTCATTGTCCGGTAAAACACGACTCGCAGGGGCCTCGTGCGAGGCAGTTATACGGATGCGTGACGATTTTGGTGTCACATGTAGTCGAGACTTCAACGTGCACGCACCGGCCGGTAGATGGCGCCACTAACGCGTTGTATCGTCCAGTGGTGTGTGACGATGACTGGGACAAAGAATACGCGTTTGAGCAGACTGCAGTGGGAAGTCCACTAAAAATGTTATGAATGTATGTTCAATAAATATGTACTTACATTTTCTATGTGAAAAATGTTGATTGTTAATTATGTTTCTTACGTAATTCTGATGAATTGGTGGGTATTGTTCTTGGACTCCAGTCCAAGAGTCCCACAAACTATAGCCTCGATATAAATATATATAAAATATAAATGGTGGCCCCACAGCTTTAATCAATGAAATAATAATAAAAAAAGCTTTGTTTTTCATCAAAGATTCGAATATCAGGTCAGAATGCTACTTCCCTGAGGTCAGCTACAGGCCATCAAACCGTCAGTAGGAGGCGTATTTTTAGAAACATGATGTAGTCTAGCCTTCTAAAGTGTTGACATATAAATTGCGTATAAATTTTACTCCGCTCTTCTACAGTCAGTTTTTTAAAAAAAAGAGACGCGAGTGACACTAAAGGTGCGACGTAAAAAATAATAATAATAAATAAAAAGATTTACCGGCATTACGTCCACCGACCGTGCTGCGTGACATGTGAACGCACCAATC
Source organism: Apeltes quadracus (assembly GCA_021346845.1). Lineage (NCBI taxonomy): Eukaryota > Metazoa > Chordata > Actinopteri > Perciformes > Gasterosteidae > Apeltes > Apeltes quadracus. The sequence continues at coordinate 14,900,836 of CM037932.1, forward strand.
AGTCGCCCGGGAGCTGATTGAGTCTACTTCCCTACACCGGAGCGGCTGAAGGGGGCGGCGGTGAAAGCGGACGGTCGCTCTCGAACGGGTAATTCTCTCCACATCCTCCCGAGTGTGCGCTGGTCCGACCGCGTGCGAGGGGACCTCCGGTACACCACCGCGGCCCGTCTAGTTCTCTCTCTCTCTCTCTCTCTCTCTCTCTCTCTCTCTCCAACCGTCCTCCACCTCCGGGTCACGCGGCGGTCTGCTTCAGCCGGGAGCGATGGCCGGTGTTTTGGCGTGGTTTTGGAACGAGAGGTTCTGGCTCCCGCATAACGTCACCTGGGCTGACTTAAAAAACACGGACGAAGCGACGTTCCCGCAGGCGGAGGATCTGTACCTGGCTTGTCCTTTAGCCTTCTGCATCTTCATGATCCGGCTGGTTTTCGAAAGGTGAGTTCGAAGCCCGTGCGATAGTAACAGCGGGGGGGGGGGGAGAGAGGGCTTTGATCGGGTTTGTTGTGTCGATGAAATGCTCGATGCAGCACAGCTCCCTATATATCCACCTCCGTCAGTCTGTTAGCCAAACAATGGCATCCCCCCCCCCCCCGTTAGCCCAGCGAACCACCGCGGCTGATCCCCGTACTTTCTGCAGGCCCGCAGCATCACGCGCCGTCTGCGTTCGATGCGTCTGTCCGAGCACGCGCACACACACACACACGCTCGCGCACAGCGTGCAGCCAAGTTGCCGTGCGTTGCCCACATCCAGCTAGTGGCCTCTTAACTGTGCTCTTTGTTTTAACTGGCCCAGTGGTGATGTGCTGCTCTGTGCAATCATCGGCATATATTCCATGTGTTGCAATAAATGTAATATCAGCCGAAACCAACGATGAACACGACACAGCAGTATGGTTTTAAATAGTTAAATCCACGAAATTATGGTACTTTTTGGGCTGTGTTAATTAACGCGGTTATCAAGTTCAGGAACAAAAATGTAACCCACTGGATCAAATCGCCGTGTTGTTCCCTATTCTTCCTTAATTCTACGCGGAAATGTCCCCGTTTCCACCAATCGAGTAAAAGACGATTCTTACCTAGCACTTGCAAACAACTCACGAATATGCATGAGCTTCCTAATGCCCCCGTCATTTAAATATGAACAACTGTCATTAAATGATAACCTCAAAGACGATGCGTCCATGTGTTGCAGATTCATAGCAAGACCATGTGCCATGGGACTGAAGATCCAAACCAACGGGCCGCAAAAAGCGCAACCCCACGCCATCCTGGAGAAGGTCTTCACGGCTATAACCAAGGTGCAGCGTGTGTTCTATGCCTCCCTTTGACTGTTTCGTCCCGTGACATGTGTGACATTACGGCGTTCGATCTTGTCTCGCCAGCACCCGGACGAGAAGAGGCTGGAGGGCCTGTCCAAGCAGCTGGACTGGGACGTGCGGACCATCCAGCGCTGGTTCAGACAGCGGCGAAACCAGGAGAAGCCCAGCACTCTCGCCCGATTCTGTGAAAGCATGTAAGGCGACCCCCCCCCCCCCCCCCTCCCCCCTTTTAGCTTTAGCAACGTTGTCTGATGTGTCCTGTACCTTTTTTCCTTGGTCAAGCTGTCCTCTCGTGGACCCGATTGATCCTCAAAAAAACGAAACATGCGGTTTGCGTCTGCTGAGATACTAATAACCTCATCACAGCGCTTCCAATTATCAATACGTCGGTATGATTTTCATTACTTTGAACCAACCCTCTTTCCCAGAAGCAGCTCAGTGGACACTAAGCCAGCAAGTAATTAGTTCTTGTTTGTGCTCAGCAGATGCTGAGAGACGAGCCATTAACATGTGTTCTTGTGAGAGGGAAGCCGCGCCCATGTTTCTCCTCACGTTGGATGCAGACTACTCGTTCCGTATTGAAAATAACTGCCTATCAACACAGCGTTTCATTTGCGCAATTTATTATCATTCTTTTGTAGTCAAACCAAATTGGACAAATGCACAACAGCGGAAGGGATCAATGCGATCGATCAATGCACGAGGCGTAAAGGAGGTGTTGCTGCTCATCCAGCAGCAAAGGGGGGAACACATCACAGCCTTTGCCCAACAACAATTCTGATCCAAGCTTGTGCGTCGCGACTAATTGTTTTGTTGAACCATCCAAACAGAAACCGTTGCAGCCAGCTCGTGTTTAGACCACCTCCCTGAAGAAGTAGCATGGACTCAAAGGATCCAGCGTGTCCTCCTTTTTTTTATTATTATTATTATTATTATTATTATTTTAGTACACTCAGAAAATAAGCAAGTCTCCTTTATAGACAAATTCAAGAGCTACGCTGAGCATCAAACCACGGACTGACGGATGTGCCTGCGCTGGGAAGCTCGATCGTGCCGTTTTCGCGCCGAGCTGTCATGCCTTGTTGTGTCTGGAGGCTGCGGATGTCAGAATTAGCTTAATATGAGGTCGGATAAAACAACGGCAACGACGGAACCCCTGAAGTATGCGAAACCGTGTCCGACACGAGGTCACGCAGCTTCCATCACAGTCCGGCGAGTCATCGGCCCTGACGGTTCCTTCCATGTGACGGAAGCCGCGCTCGATTTTTGTGCTTCTTCTCCAGCTCTCGTTGCACTGAATTCAAAAGATGAATGCATTTTATTCTGGAATATATTCTCCACCTGGGAGGGGGACAGATGGATGGAAGTAAAAGCGTCTCGCAGCGGTGTGTGAAATGTCTGATTACAGGCAGCAGAACCACAGTGTGTTACAAAAAACGCCATGTTCATGAACACCTCTGCTGGTATTGTTCACATGTAACCCATAGGAAGAAGACTGCGTGATAAAGATAATTGTAAACATTCTATTATGGGCTACTGAAACTACTTCATGGCAGGATTCTTTCCCATTGAGCCTCCTAACCGACTAAAAAACACTGCCACCATGCCCCAAAACCAAATGTTAGTCATGTGATGTTGAGCATTTTGAGCTTTTATAATCATTTTCTTTCTTTCTTTGTGTCTTTCAGGTGGCGGTTTACGTTCTATCTATACATATTTACCTATGGAGTGCGTTTCCTTAAAAAGGTACGTTTCCCTTGGTGACAAAGTTCTGCTAAAGTCGGTACGAATCACTGAGGTTGGAACTCATTTCCTGCAGCACACTTAGTACGCGGCAAACATGAAAATCTGGTGGTGTCTGATGTAGTTTGCGCGTGTGCTCATGAGACAGTGACATTGATGTTTTGAGGCGAGGCACTAATTCTAAAAAGGCTGTTGGTGTTAGAAGGGCGGCACCGACCGCCTTTCCGGGTGGAGTTTGCAGAACCTGTGTGGGTTCTTTCCGGGTGCTGGGGCTTCCTCCCACCCTCCAAAGACATGCAGGGAGGTTAAGTGGTGCCTCCCGTAGGGGTGCGAATGGGGAGGGGTGACTCCGCTAAGGGACAGCATGTAGAGAGGATGACTATTTGTAATGAAGCTGTTCGTTAATGATGGAGTTTACAAGGAAAGGGGGGGTAGTTGCAAAGGAAATTTTACCAATGCTAAAGAATGTTGGCATTAAATATCTAATCCTTTTTACACAAAAATTAAGGTATTTTTATAGTTTCTATAGTTACATAAATTGCCCGCTAGCCAAATAATGACCATTGTGGTGACTACAGTCTGTACGGTTGACAGTTTCTTTGTGTTTTTCGTTTTTAAAATATTTTTAATATAAAGTTTTAATTTTTCATTAATCATTTTCTGCAGACTACATGGCTTTGGAACACGAAAGAGTGCTGGTACAACTACCCAAACCAGGTACAAGTATTTCAATGCACCCGCTGTCCGTAATCACAATACAACCGGATGACTTTCTGAAATGCTCACCGGAACCATTTGGCCTTTTTGTGTCTTTTTTTTTTTGTGTGCAGCCGCTGACTGTGGACATCCACTATTACTACATACTGGAGCTGTCTTTCTACCTGTCATTACTCTTTTCTCAATTCACAGACATCAAGAGGAAGGTAAGCGCGACTACACGTCACACCCAGGCATGCACCATGTATCTTTTATAACATGGTCATTTATTCTGTTTTTAAAAGATTCCCTCTACGGCCACAATTGACACTTTTTACTTCCATTCCAGGCTCACGATCCATTTATTTTACTTACTGCCATTGCTCTTGAGGTTTAGTCTATTTGCTTGGTATCATTTGCTTTCTGCCTCGATGTGAGAAGTACAAACACTTTGGAAGGATAGAAAGGATTAAGACTTGCAATTCAGAAACGGTATCAGTCGAACTTCCCCGGCCTTTTAGTGCAGACATCCAGAGCACTGCCGTTTTTCACTCTTAGTTTATGATTTCAAACCAGCGAATACGCTTATACCATGTACGCATAGTTCACATTGTACTATAAATACAGTTTAGAGGGTCCAATATATGTATTTCTTTTAAACAACTGAGATCGGCTTGTACATCCATTCTTCAACCCACTTTCAGCTGCTTCTTTGCGTTATGAAAACGGATGCACACTTGGTTCATTAAGTGTGGTTTGCATGCTACCCGGCCATGATCTCATCTCTATCACCAATCCTCCCCCAGCCCAGCCTTCTCCTCGGCAGCTCCCATGATTCCATGCTGTGTGTATGCCTTTCACTCTGTCATCTCGTTGTTGACTGTGGGCATGTTGTCTGTTTTTTTTGTTTCTCCTTTTCAGTTTTTTCATGCACAGTACTACACTGAGGAGGCCCTCTGCATCCCCTGCCAGTTCCAGTATGTTCTCCCTGCACACTCTGGCCTTGCTATCATTCTGTATCTTGCATTGTTGCTCTTCCTTCTCATCTTCACTGCCACGCCGTCTCCCTTTGGACCTGGTGCCGGTTGCTTTGAGCGGAGTCATTTCCTCCGATTTGCTTGAGAAATGTTTCCCCGGGACACTCGACTGCACTTTGATGTTCGTGCAAAGCTATCGCCAAACCCCGTTTACCCACAAAGCTGGGACTAATCCAGGCTCTCGCGTATTTTAAACAGTAATTTCAGCTACAGTAAAGTAATTATTTTAGATCATGTTGGCCTGAGGGGATTTCCTTCTTTCCTGATTTTGATTTCAGAGACATCCTCATTTTCAGACATGGTGGAATGTTACTTTCACTGCCAGGGCAGTAATTCACTTGTTTTTCATACCACTGTGTACTTTTAGTCCACATCAATGTGCATTAAAGCTCAGACCCTGAAGGCGTACTTGCTACGTTGGCTTATGTGATGATTAGGGATCGACTTGTCGTGACTTTGTAAAAATATACTTTCAACAGCTTTTCAGAATGATAAACACCGTAATCTCATCTGCAGCCGACTTGGGCAAAGCATGTTTCCATTTAATGATTAATGGCAGTTTTGAAAATGGCCACCATTGGGTTCCAAATATTCAGTTCTCATTTTTTTTTTTTTTTTTAAGTAGACTTATTACACAATGTTATGCATTGCTGCAAAGTAACGCAGTTAATTTTACAGACAAGATGCAGTATTAGTTACCGTTAAAGGTTGCGTGTCTTCTCCTCGACAACTGTGTCCACAGGACTTCCTGATCATGTTCCTGCACCATGTGGCTACACTCTCTCTCATCATCTTCTCCTACGTGAACAACATGGCACGAGTGGGAACTCTGGTCATGTGTCTCCACGACGCAGCCGACGTGCTGATAGAGGTGAGGATGGGCGACCGAATCGAGGGAAATGAGGAAAAGGGAAGGCCAAGACCGTCTTTGTGTGTTGGGGTGTTATCATAAGCAGAGTAATGGTTGTTTCTTTTTTCCCTGTCAAGGCTGCCAAGATGGCCAACTATGCCAAATGTCAAAAATTGTGCAACCTCCTGTTTGCAATGTTTGCAATTCTCTTCGTATGCACCAGGCTGGGCGTTTATCCTGTCTGGTAAGTGTTATCCTCCTTCTTGTAAACCATAATTAGCATCCTTCTAGAGGCTGACTGACCTGGAGTAGTGTTGGCTTTTAAACAAAGTGGACGGCCGAGGACCTGAGAACCTCAAAGCAGCAGAGGCCTCAGATGCTCTGCACATTTCGACAGATCGGCCCGGAAAATGCGAGCAAATGCCATGAAGATTTCCAATCTATTTTTGTCACTTTCATCACAACGAGGTGCAGCTCAGACGCATCTCTAAGAGTTCCGTTGCTTGGTAATAGTTACCCCGGATACAGCAGCTTCAACCTTTCAAAGCTAAACGAATCAGTGTCATGGTTACTGCTTTGACATATAAAACATGTTTTTTTAAGCTATAACTTATTATTTTGAGGAGTTTCTGTATTGCTTCTCATCAGTATTTCAAGTGGTAGCTAATAAGGATGATTTTTTTCCCCCAAGTTACTGCAAACGCATTTGAGTCCTTGCCAGCGCGTGCGGAGGTCTCTCGCTGAGCAGCAGCACGATTATCACAGCTCTCGCGGGCGACTGGAGGCGTGACGTAGTTTGAGTCGTTATTTGTTCAGCAAAGAAAAAATCTATTCAGGGATCTAAAATGTAGTCGAGTTGTCTTCCATTCTAAAGAAAGCGTTTGTGGGTGTCGGTCTGTGCAGCTTTGTTTGACAACTTTTTTTTTCAACCCTGATGCTCGGTCTTTCTTTCACTGTAATATAATGATCTTGCGTCACATTTCAGTCAACTCCCACCACGTCAGCAGTAAAGTTGTCATCACTGCGAAGCTGTTGCCATGGCATCGGAATCTGCAGGATGATTCACAGAGCGCTCTTTGCAGGATTTTATTTCTGCTATATATATATATATATATATATATATATATATAATTTTGAATGTGACGCGATTAATGCCGTTTTCATTGCATTAAGGGCTGTCTTGTGTACACCTCGGCACACATTTGTTTGTGCCTGAAATGCGGTACATCATTAAAGGTGAAAGAAGAAGAGCTGCAGCTCAGCGCGCCTTGTTTAGTGTTTTACTGGGCTGGTCGGTTACTCAGGACATAAAAGAACCCTGCCACAAATGAGAGAGTGCTTTTACCCATCGTGGGTATTTTTTTTTTCTTTCTTCTAATAAAACATGATGCGTTACCTCTCTACTGCTCCCTCTTTTTATGGAAGGATATTAAACACCACCTTCTTCGAGAGTTGGGAAATCGTTGGGCCCTACCCGTCCTGGTGGGTCTTCAACCTTCTTCTGATCCTACTGCAGCTTCTTCACTCCTTCTGGTCCTACCTCATAGTGAAGACGGCGTGCCGAGCCATCTCCAAAGGGAAGGTGAGTCGCCACACTGAGCACAATAGAGATGTGTATGTATATGCTGTGGAGTGTCGTCCCTTTTGACCGTTCCTTTTCTGTTCTCTACGTGTGCTCACCTCTGTCATTCAAGGTGGGAAAATGGAACCCGTTGCATGTAAGTAGCCTTGTAATTAACTTTAACCAGCCTAATTGTTTCAGCCATATCATTATTTGTATCCATCATGATGATCGTGGTTGTCCATCAACCTTAAGCTAATCAACCCATTTTTAGCTATGCAGGAAAAAAACATTGTATTTTATCAATCTTCTACTTCAGCACAGATTGATCCATCTCAAGCGTTGCATATATTGCTCCACTATCTCTCAAAAAACTTCGGCGATCCCATGATGTTTCCTCTGGCGCCACAATTTCCGACTTTAAGTAAAGTAGTAAAAGTCAAAAGTATTTTGAAAACCTTTCTTCTTTTGATTCATCTTAGTTTGGTAAGTTAATTATATAATGTCAATGCAAATGGAAATAGTTGATGGACTCCAAAAATGAACTATTTTGGCAAGATCAGCTTCTCTGAAATTGCAATATGCATTTTCCATTAATTAACAACCTTTAAACTAATCAATCAGAAAAGCACTAAAATGCATCTATAATGAATATAGTTATTAGCTGCCACCCAAATAATGTTGTGCTCTCTGCAAAAAGATCGTAGGGCTTTTTCAACCTGTTTTCTGATTGATCGGCAGAGCAGTTTGTCACAAAGGCCCACTTATGTCGCCGCCACGCACGGCTGCCACAGATAATGACGTCATCTCCAACCATCCCTCTCAATGCAGGTGTCAAAAGATGACCGCAGCGACATTGAATCCGGCTCTGACGAGGACGACGGTCCACCGACCAATCACAAGCACCACAGCAGCAGCAGCAGCACCAACGGCACCAACAAAAGTCACGGGACCAACGGCTACCTGACGGGGGCCCCGTACCCCGACGAACACTGACTAACACGGGGGCCGTGCCACAGACGTCACACATCAGACTGTGTGGGTGCGTGTGTGTGTGTGTGTGTGTGTGTGTGTGTGAGACATGCACATCGCCTGTCTGGTACTGGAGTTCTTGACAGATTAATGTGAACGCCGTTTTGTTATAATTTGTCTCCTAATTTCTGTTCCCAATTTATTCACTTCCTCTATATACTTGCATCAAACTGCACTTCGTTAAATATCGGCGGGCTCCTATTGGTACGACCCACTCTGTCCCGCCCACAAATGAAAGCATTCCACTTGATGGTGTTCGCATGCTACTTTAACATACAGTAGTCTGGCATAATGGGGGTGAGTTTCTTCCTTATTTTTACGTCCTTATATGTTATTTATTCTTTTATGAATATGTTTAGAGATTGTTAGACACCCTTTTTTTTTTTTTTTTTTTTTTTTTTGCATTGATGCCGGTGTTAAAGAGGGAATTATTTTGTATCTATTTCTTTTCACACCGCCCATCATGAAGTATTTGTATAATACTGAAGACCTGAGTTTATTTCTAATGCTGCACCCCCAAAGATATGCCAAAGTGTGTGATGTTTACTCACATTTTAAAACCCACTCTCCAGTCAAACTGTATACGAGATGTCAATAACAGTTTTATGTATGTGCATCAAATATGGCTGAATGCTATATTCATATTACATCATTTCGTTAAGTATTCTGATTTTTCCAGTGAGCATTTCATTAAAGGCCATTGGTCCTGCCGGACATGAGTTGTTTTAGTTATTCAATTAAAAGATCCTGCCAATTACGTGTGTGAGTGTGAGCGAGACAAAAGACTTTTTTTTTTTTTTAGTATGATCATTACCAACTTGATACTACAAACTTTAATCATTATTTTATACATTAGGGAAATACATGACTCATAGTGTGTAAAAGGTTTTGCTGGTAGTGATGAAGCCAAGGAGAACGAACATTCCCCTTTTGAAGTATTTTGGCTTGTTCTGTTTTTTTTATAAGTTACATTTTTTTTCCCAATTTTGTTGAAACTGAATGTTGGACTTGTATTTATCATGCCAACAGTAACTCATCTGCCAATGAATGCAGTGCTGCTCCATATCATCTGGTTCTGCACCTCAACACCTCAAGGGTGTTGATGTCCCGATTGTGTTTCCACTTTTGTTTTGCTGCTTCCAAGTTGCCAAACGACTATTATTGCCGGTTTAATGGCCATTAGGAAATCTTTGTCCCATTTGTATTTCCTTTATCTGTTTCTGCAGCAGACTGAGCTGCTATCTAAGTTTATATTTGTTTCTTTTTTTTTTTCCCTTGCCCTGGAATTTTCCTTTGCATTTGACACTGACAAAAGGCTCCGGCAATTTCCGCATGAGTGACTTTGGGGGGAGGGTGGTCAAAGTTCCAGGTACAAAGTCAACAAACAGCCACAGTCTTAAGATGAAGGATCCTATCGGCACCTGCTCCGTGAGTACTTCTTTGAAAAAGCCACTTCTATGAGGCCCTCGGCTAAAATCTAATCCTCAAATGGGCATTTGATTTACCACTGACTCTGTATGGGTTTGCGCTCGGTGCATTTTGGCCGTAATGGTTTCATTGAGTCTTATTCTGTCTTTCAGTACAACCGACTTTATCAAAATGTGAAAGAATTTTCCAAAACCGGCGAGTACTTCTGCAAAGAACTCATGACAGTTTTTCAACAAAGGTTGGTTCAGTGCAGAATGAACTTTAAATGACTTGAGTTAAAAGAGTTACTGTTTGACTCAGTTTGACTTCCTGTTGTAGGGCTGAGATGGAACTTACTTATGCCAAAGGACTACAAAAACTCGCCGGCAAACTGATCAGGGCCTCCAAAGGAATGCCAAATAAGTAAGAGCGAAGCGGTGCTGTGGTTTTTGAATCGACTGTGTTGTGTTGACCGCGACCTGTTCCTGCCGAGTGTATAGAAATAATATGCTCCTGGCCAGTTACACGCTGTGTTCAAAACACAGGCTGCTGAGCCAACAGCGCTAACCTTTTCACGCTGGCTCCCCTCTCAGTTCCACCTACAGCGCCTGGTGTCATGTGTCGGATGAGATGTACTCCAGAGCGGATGCCCACAGGTAGTCGTCCTCCAGGGTTCGCCTCATAACCGCGCGCCTGTCCACGTAACAGGACAAAGACTCAAGAGGTCAATATGGTTGTCTTGTTCTCATTTCAGATCATTGGGAAATGCATTTCAGCAAGAAGCGATCCTGGAAATCCGACAAGTGTTAGACGAGCATAATAAGAGGAAGAGGCCTGTAAATGAGTCATCTCTTTCTCTTTTTTTTATCAGTATTTTGGCCTATTCAAGCTTCCTGTCACAGTGTCTCTGACCTTTTCTCTGCTTGAATAGCTTGACAACGCCATTGAAAGAACTGGAAAAATGGTTACGGCCAATTGGGGTGAACAACTCAAGGTAAAGAACCGACATATAAATCAGCTGAAAGTGTATTATCCTCGTGCGGATGCATAAATGCTTCATTCTTAAGGATTGTGTGACAGTCAACTATTATGTAATATAGTGAAGCTGTGGATGTATAATAGTGTAGATACAGTATCTCAACTTAAACCAGTGGGAATGTGTTGCACACAACAGTCCTGGACGTAATGGAAGTTAGCGTTTCCCTATACGTTTTGTGATTTGCCACCGCATACATTAATGTACATCCTTGTGTTGTCGTCTGAAACAGATGAAAAAGAAATTGCTTGGATTAACAAAAGAGCACGAGGCTTTGTTCAACTTTGTCGAGAACAACAGGCAAATATCCACAGAGAAGGAAAAACAAAAGGTGCTGTATACGCCTACACGTCTGTACGTCTTATCTATTAAAGTCTCCTTGGAAATGTGTCATATTTGTCCTCCTCGTGACTGTAGATGCTGAACCGGCTGACCAAGTCAGCAGAGATGCAGGCGCGGGTGGATGAGGAGTACTTCAATGTCAACATGGAGGGTCATCAGATGAGACTCAAGTGGGAAAACACACTGAAAAACTGCCACCAGGTGCGGGCCAACAAAAACAAAAAGACACAACCATAGGCATTTAGTTGTTCTGCTTATCCAGAGGGCCTTCTGGTGAGTTCAGTGTCTCGCTCAATGACACCTCGTTTTTGATGAGAGCTGATTCAGTGAAGGAAATGCTCTTTAAGCAGCAGGTCAGTTTAGCACCCAAGTGCACCGTTTGCAGCACCCAATTACCTTTCATTCTCTGAGATGCACACATTTCATCAGCATGCAGCAATAGAGGCAATGGTTGGTTTTTGTTAGCGAACAACCTTTGTCAGTCTCCGGGTTTTCAACGGTTGTGTTTTTACTAAAACCTTAGCACAGATTTAGATGCTAATCATCCAGGACTCTAGATTGGGTTCGGCATCACGGTGCGACTTCTTCTTTTTCAGATCCTTCATGAGTTGGAGAAACAGCGAATAGAAGTTCTCTGCGGCATGTTGAGTAGATACAACCTCCACATGTCCAGCTTTGGGCAGATCGTCAAACACGTAAGACACCCCCGACCTACATCCTGCTCAACAGTCACGGAATCGTCGGTGGATGCCAGAACTTCTCTCTGCCACTTCCAGGGCCAACGACAGATAGAGCAGACGGTCCAACGGGTGGACATGGAGACCGACATTCAAACCCTGGTGAAGGAAAACAGCATCACAGATGAAGACCACAAAGCGGAGTTTTTGATGGCTGATTATTTCGTAAGTGTGAAATGTTTAGCTCTGAGAAAGCTTGTCTCCAGGCCACAGTGAGGAGGGACGAAAGATGCCTTTATAATTTCCTGAAAGAGCTAAAATTGTATTGTGTTATGAACTGTATTATGTAGTTGCCGTTTCCTTCTCTCGTCTCATTTAAAAACGGGATAACAGCCCTATTCTAATAGATGTCCATGTGCAACGTGTAGTCTAGTTTCGGCTTAATGGTAGACTTCGACCATCGCAGTTGCTGATTCAGGATCTGTGTTCTGATGCAACAGGAGGAAGACAGAAAATCCCTGATGGTCAAAGACCGAAGAAAAGAGGCCATAAAACTAAAAGTTCAGCGTCTGGAGGACAGTATTGCCAAAACAAAGAAAGACAGAGAAGGCGAGTACAGAACAGCATAATATAGTGCATTAAAATGGCACAATACAAACTAACGGAGGTGGTAAGAAATGTGTTTGGGTGAAGCTCAGTGCCATTCATTGTTACCTTTAACACTATTGTCACAGGAATTGAGAAACTGATGAGAACATATTCTGAGAATCCATCCTTTTCAAACCAAAAGAACCTTGAGGAGACTGAACTGCAGATCGATGAGGTAAGAGGTGCGCAGCGTGAAGACTAGAGGGATGTAACGAGGCGTGTGCGTGCAGATGGATACTTGCTTTTAAATTGAACATAAATCAGGTGGTCTCAGGTCTCCACTAACGATATCTTGTCACTTGTAGACTACCCTGAAACTGGATCTCCTTGAAGCCACTCGCTACAAACTCTCTGTATCGCTGTCTGAGTTGGAGGGGAAACCCAAGGCCCATCACCGTTTTAGTGAAAGCATTGTGAAATGGAAAGATAAGGTAAGATTACATTCATCATTTTCAACAGGCGTGTCCTGCATTGAGGGTAGCTGAGGTTTAACAGCGGCTCAAATGGGAGAGGATCTATTGGCAGCAGTGGAATAGAATATTACGGACGTTTTCCTATCATCATAATCACAGGAAAGTGAGTACAGAGTACAGAGAACAGTTGTGTTTCCGTCACTTTAGAATTATATCTAACACATGAGGCAGGTCCTCTACACGGAGCCAGAACGACTGGATCTGAGCAGAATTGCAATAACCTCCATATTTAAAACCTCTTGTATGCAGAAGGACCCGTCGTTAGAAACCGCTGTCCTTGTATCTCATGTAACACAAACTATGCTTCTGTCTCAGGACTGTGAGCACAGCGTCGTTCAACTGACCCGTCCGGTCAAACTCAGGAGGTCCCCGTTCAGGTCCCGACAATCCCTGAGGGCGTCCATCATCTACAAAGGGCCCGTTGAGTTTGGCACGCGGCTCACGTCTGTGGAGGCGTTGCCAGCGTCAAACGCAGAGTGTGGGCGTGCGAGTGACGTTAACGGACACCCGCCTCGCACAGACGACGGCAAAGAGCACGGTAAGAGGTTCTTCTCTTTAGGAGTGCGGCAAAGATCTATTGTCAAATGAGCACATTTGAAATTTCAACGTGAAATTAAATTGGAACAGCTGAAGTGGCGCTGGAGCCGTGCAGCGTGGGGGCATGCAGAGCCCTGTACGACTTCACACCCGAGCGGGACGACGAGCTGACTTTGAAAGAAGGTGAGTGGCCACTAAAGCAGTGGAGGTTTAAGAATGAGCTAATAAAAACTAGTGGATGTCTTTCACAGGAGATCTTGTAGACATTTACAGAAAGGAAGAGAACGGTTGGTGGTTCGGGGAACTTCACGAGAAGAAAGGCCATTTTCCGTCCACCTACGTTGAGGAGCTGGCCGCGTCGAATCATCGGAAGCCTGACTGACGCCACTGACCTACCAGAGTGACAGAGGCCACCCCAAATCAAAAAGAGCCAAACATATAATGGAAACGGAAAAATACGACTTGTGCTTGTACTGTTGACATTTATAGATTTTAGATGTCAATAAGAAAAACATTCTCTTCGGTCAGGATGTTATTTTCTAACGCACATGATTCATACGGCCGTGTTTCTCCTACTAGAACTACAAATTGTTTTTAATAAAAACAATGTTAAAATACATATTAACCTACATATATTAACCTAATACATATTGACTAATGATTACAAATGTAAATACAAAGCCCAGAAAAATAAAATGTTGACTGAATGATTTGATTAACAACAGTATTCATGCATTAATTTATTCATTCAATCAAACATTTTCTATTATCCTCCTTCCAATTTGCTGAGGCCCCAACTTTGAAAATCCCTGCATTGCTGGAACAACATCCTTTCTTGGCATTTCATCCTCCCAGTAATTCAATTTTGGGAGCGAATCTGGGAGATAAACTCCTTCCTGACGTTTGCCAGGAACGCTGCCAAGTTATTGGTCTCCTGAAGCCGGCTTTCCAAGACCGGCAAACACTCGAGCGCGGGGTCACTGGATACAACTGTAAAAAAATCATAAAAGGCATCAATAATGGTTCTTTCAGGATAAGGCTGGTAATATTCCATATTGTCCATACAAAAAGTGAAGGAGTCTAAATATTTTTGCCTTACTTGCAGTGGAACTGCTGGGAATAATTCATAATGAAAACAAATATTTAAAGTATGTATAATTTTCCCAAAACATAGTTTGAAGCAATTCTGTTTGAAGCAAACAGACCACACACACGCTACATTCTTTAAGGCAGCGTATATGGGAATGCATCTAAAGAAATGTTAGTGGTTGTGTTAAAGGGAATCAATGACTGCAAAGTAAAAGCTATCCTATACACTGTGTGTGAGTGTGCGTGCGTCTGTGACATACTCTGGTAGGATCCATCTTCTTTAATCCCCATTGTGACAACGTGAGCACTGTCCTGATCTGAGGGGTTGATATTCCGGAAAACAAACTGCAACTTTTCACCTTTACAAGCACAAAAGACATATCCTGTAAATTCTGAAGTCATTGCTACGTTCATCATTGATGAAATAAACAGCATTCTGTAAAGATACTGAATATGTTATGCTTGTTTGGCATACCTTTTGACAATTGTGTTTTGCCATGGATTGTTCGTATCTCCATCCCTAAATGATCTTGAAAGACCACTCTGGCTTTCTGGAGATTCTTCAGTCTGTTTTTGTTTGCCTTGTTTTGAGACTCTATTACTGCAAAGAAAGAAGAAAAGAGCAGGGGCTCGGCCCGTTTACTAGAACAACTTGTTACAGTCACAAATTAGTGTGATTTACATTTATTTTATTTTGAAATACAAACGTACGCTCTTTTCTCTTAACTTGATCTTCTCCAAGTTTCTCCATCTTCTGGATAATGGATTCTTTTTGCATCTCCTTCTGCTGAATCTCAGACATCATTTCAGAAAATGCATGCTTTTTCTCTTTCAATGCAGAATTTTTCTGTGACAAGTCTGGGGGAAAATTATTGCATAATAAAAAATACACTTTAATAAACGTAAGCAATGAGCCTCCAACACTGCATTACAACTTTTTCAAAACAAATATGGGACACTAATCGCTGTCAGGTAATGAATTATTCCTCAGAACGCTCATGGTAAACATGCACAGATGCAATTCATCAACTCACCGGTTTTGAATGTCTGTATTGTCTCAAACAGCATGACATCATCCTTAAATTTCTTTAAACATGTATCTGTGTAAAAGGAAAAACACTTCTTGAAGACATGGCGTTGCTGTAACTGTTGTATACCGTATGAAATACAAACATTACTGCTTATATTCGATTTGAATATAGACCCGAGGGAACAAGGCAACAACCAAATCAATCCTAATAAGCAATGTCTCAAACCTACCAAGCGCAGACTTCACAGACTGTGTGTGGGCTTGGCACAACTCTGCAGTCATGTCCACTATCTCCCCATATGTTTTAAGCTGTTTATTGTGAGTCTCCTCCATAGCACTGGTGAACCCGTCCCTCAAATTAGGATCGGTAATGGACGTCATTTTTGCAATCTGCAAAAAATAAAAGAAAAAAAGAACAGAAAGCAATGTTACCTAGGGGCATGTAAAATGATTAAAAAGCAAAAGCAAAAGTCAAAGTGCAACTAACTTTCTGAAATTATATTTGATATTACTTTACATTGTGTTGATGTTAAAGCTAAGAAATAATACAAATTGCAATTTGCTGTGAAACACACTTGTAAATACTCGTATGTTAAGGGTAAGGTACCAGGACATCCTTTACGTTAATCATGGGAACAAAAAGGTACTGGACAAACAAGTAATCCCAGCCTGTCCTACATAACGTGCGTATTTGCATAACTGTTCTGGTTGATTTGACGGTCCGGAAGTGAATTGAAAGTCAAAGCAACGAAAAACAACGTCAAGTGATCGGTCTCCTTAACTGACAACAGTCACATGTTGACAGCTTGGGAAATGATCTATAATTGAAACCTGGATTTGGTCCATTAAACTTCCTTAAAGACTCATTCCGTCTATCGGGTCTGTCAGTTATACAAATGACGAACTATAAAACGGCGCGTACTGCTAACGACGAGCCCCGTTAACTTACCGCAGGGATCTGGCTAACTCGCATTCAAGCGGAGCTAAAGCTAGCGACAATATTTTAACGACAGGTAACGTTAAGTAACGACATTTTACCCAAATCATCTTAACCCAACTGGACAGGTCAGCGGGTTAAATGAAAGCGCCGGGAAACTTTAGCTGTTAACGTTAGCTTGCCTTGAATTCGCGTTACTTTTTGTTAGCCATAAAGGAACGGAAGCCATTTGACTCACACATTTACGTGGGGGTTAGCTAAGAGCTCTGGTAAATGTAGATTCGGATAAAATTGCGCCACTCACATGTTTTAATTGTTGACCTTTGTAAGCTACGTCTTACCAGCGAGGCAGTAGCTATTTTTCAAATATCCGCGGTCGACACTTAGGGGGCGGCGCTCGAACACCGGAAATACTTACATTAATTCTTCTTCTTTTGTGTTTTTAATGGCCGTCGGCATGATACAATAATACTTTTGCGCCATCTAGTGATAATGTTTTCAAACTGTAGTTAGATACGTATTTTTTTTTCTTCTGGATAATGCAGGTTTTTTTTTTACATAAACATACCTGTCATAAGACATGGCTAACAACAAAGCTATCAACGGAGTTATGTACCAATTAAGGTGTAGCACAGAAAATAAAAAAGAGACAGGCTCCATAGTTGACGGAAAAGTTTATTTTTAATTTTTACAAAAAATGACGGTACATTTTTGTCTCTGTGCTGTAATGTATTTTTAAAATACTGACATGCATCTATTTCATCACAACCACCCATCCATAAAATGAGAACCTGTCTGATCACAACTCACTGCACTGCATATACATACTATATTTTCTTTTATTTCTCTTAATGTGAATGTTTTTATGTATTGTTGTGGGTTGCGCAAGGATTGATAAAGGGTTATCTCACTGGACCTGGTGTTTATTTTAGGATAGTATAAACTTGAGCAATACACTTGAAGACATGGTCATGATATCAGCTAAGTAAAATCAAACTGAAAAAAGGATGCTTACACTTCTATTCAACTTAACGTTTGCATGTTGGCCGAAAAACTGCAGTAAATAATTACATCATTACATTTTGCAGGTGGAAGATTCTTCGTGCATTAACGTTTTATAGACAAGTCTTTAAAAGTTTAAAGTATTAACGTATCTGTATTATGAAACAGAATGGTGACAGTCATCAGTGTGGAGACACTACACCATTTTGCAGAAGAGCCTCTTAAGGTGATTATAAATTCTACTCATTTTTAGTCCATAAATGATTGGATTAAAAAGAGGATGATATATTACAACTTGTAAAGCCATTATCAAACGTACAATATTTGAGGAATCAAGTTCCTGTCGAGAAAGAAGTACATCATATGCACTTAAAGAGGAAAAGTTGATTAGAACCAGCAGATGGGGTAAACAGGTCTGTGCAGCTCTTCTCCTGACTCCTCTACATCGATACGATACTACAAGTATCCTGCTGTACGTGAAAAGTATAAAGAGCACAGGGAGAATTAAAAAAGTAACAAGAAGAAACAAGCCATATGTATTCACTGTCCTTGATCTCACACAGTGAAGTGTATGAACTGTGCTGTTGCAAAGTATTCCTTTCAAATAAAACGTACAGATTTCTTTTTTAGCGCTTAAAAACACTGTTACGGAAAACTGACAAGCAGGCAGAATCCAAGCTAAAAACAGGAAAATATTAACAGTGGTCTTTCGCATGATGGTTGTATATTTCAGAGGGTTACATATAGACACATATCTGTCATAGGCCATGACGGACAAGAGAAAGAAGTCTGAACATCCTAACCAGTAATACAAAAACCACTGGAAGAGACATGCTGGATAAGATATGATCTGTTTTTCTGATAAGAAGTCAATCAAAATCTTTGGGTAAATAGCAGTGCTGAAAAGAACAGAGTTGATTAACAAAGCTGCAATGAAAATGTACATTGGCTCATGCAGGTTTTTGTGAATCGTTATGATGCCGACAATAGTGACATTACTGCCGATTATTAAAATATACACCGTAAACATGAGCACAAAATACAGATATCTATATTTGAGCAGGTCCACATACCCAGCAAAAGTTATATAAGTGACATTAAATACATTATCCATTGATAATCTATGCAGTGAGATGATAACAAATGATATTAATCTGACATAAACAGCACTAGATTGTCTCTGTCAGTCTTCAGTACCTGACCTTGATGTGCTCTGATGTGATCCAGCAAACACACGGACTGGAAAGTGACCTGTGAGAGTCGGTGGGAGGTTTTTTATCAAACTACTTCATCCTCCATGGATCATTGAACTCTCCAAAGGATGAGCTCTGTAAACAACTTGATTCCAGAGGGCTGAAGTCAGAGATGTTTTCAATAAGTAAAGAAACATCTAATCACAAAAGTAAAGAAACATCTAATCACAACAAGATTTAAGTTGTACGTCTGTTTGTATTGTACTCTATCGTTAAACTGGTACTCTGCACCAAAGATCCCAATGAATACCCTTCATACACTTGCCCCCCCCCTTTTAACAGTTAGGGAGTCCTTGATTGACACAGCTTCTGTCGACATTGACCTTTTTGAGCTCCCTCATTTACGCTTCATTCTACAGTCACTGGCAAGCCAACATTTGAATGAAAAGAAAATATCGACCGCAAACTTTTCTCTATAGGCCTTTTCATTTATTTCATATGGTACATTAAATATATCTATGTCTTATATCAGTACTATAGGATTGAGCCAATGCAGTACATTTAATTATAAACTTTATTGACGGTTCATATATAAAAAAAATTGTAAATCTTTACATTTTTTAGACCTAGTGCGAAAAAACTGATTTTTAATAATTTTGGATAACTCACTGTGGTGAGGCAGGGGGTGCGGCTCGGGGAACGGTGCCAGCTGGAGGCAATTAACCTCTAGCTGGGGGGGGGGGATTAACGATGTGCTCTCTCCCAGTATTTAGGAAGAGACAAGAGAGCGAGCAGGAGGCTGGAAGGCGAGCGACCGAGAAGCAGAAAGCTGAAGCCTCGAGCAGAAAATGGCGGACTTAAACTCTAATAAAAGCTTGTTACCCTGTTGCACTACGCCTCAGCGTCCTCCTTCCGGGTCCCCTGACACCCAATAAATATGTATTATTCTTAAATTAAAGTATAGTCAAGTACCACTATAATGACAAACGCGTACAAACCCAGGTGCTAGTTGTCTGCTGGTGTCACTTATTTGACCAACCAGTTTGGTCGTGTTCTCCCTCTTGACTTTTGAAGGATATTCCCCAACAAATTTCAGATAAATTACATGCCATTTAGCTGACAGTTTTATTCAAAGCAGCTTGCATTGCATTTTTAACCCATGGCTTATACATTTTGCCCAGGGGGCAGTTAGGAGCTGGATATCTTGCTAAAGGACTCTTCAACATGGCACATGGGGCAGCCAGGATTTGAACCACCAATCTTGTGGTTCCCAGCTCATCCTCTCTACTCCATGCGCCACCATCGCCCAATTAAAATGTTCATAGGCTCATAAAGATTTTTGTGTATCCACAAAGGTACACAGTGGCAAAATTAATGATAGTTATTAAACGATATACTGTGAACATAATTAAAAAAAGAAAACACCTGTATTTGTGCAGTTCCAATGGTCAATCAAGAGTTAACAATGTTACATTATGTTCATCATCCATAATTATGGTTGAAAATAAAATGTTCAGAAATAGACTAAAGCCCTCTGTGGCCAATTTGCAATTTGCGATTTTGGGATGTATATAAAATAAAATGGACTGAAACGAAAAACATGTGAATCAAGTAACTAGCAACCAACATACAACGGCTACTGGAATTCCTAATTTGTTCACAGATACATCACCCTAAAATGCACTGATTGAGACAGCGTGTTACTCAAGATGAAGTAAAAAATAACTTCACTTGAATCAGAAACAAGTTAATGCTCTTGCTTTGATGGTTAATTGTTTGAAATATTGACATGCATTCATCAATCATCATATCACAACGCTCCACGAAATAACAACCTACCTCTGATCAAAACTCACTGCACCACTTACTATATTATAATACTTATTTTTATTTAGATTATCTAAGTTTGTTTCTATCATCTGTGTGTTTATCTGCATTGTGCTGGGTTTCCCTGAATTGATAAACGCTTATCTCATCGGGCTACTATAAACTATGGTCATGTTAGTAAAATCAAACTGAAAGAGATGCTTACACTGTGGTTTTCTGTTTAACTTGACAGTTGAAGACACTACACCATCCTGCAAAGGAGCTTCTTAAGGTGATCATGAATTCTCCTCATTTTTAGTCCATAAATAATTGGATTCAAAATAGGGTGATAGATTACAACTTGTAACGCCATAATTAAACCTACAGTGTTTGAAAATTCAGCTTCCAGTCGAGGAAGAAGTATATCATATGCACCTAAACAGGAAAAGTTGATTAGAACCAGCAGATGGGGTAAACAGGTCTGTGCAGCTCTTCTCCTGACTCCTCTACATCGATACGATACTACAAGTATCCTGCTGTACGTGAAAAGTATAAAGAGCACAGGGAGAATTAGATCAGTAACAAGAACAATCAAGCCATATATATTCACTATTGTTGATCTCACACAGTAAATTGTATGAACTGTGCTGTTGCAAAGTATTCCTTTCAAGTGAAACTTACAGATTTCTTTTTTTGCACTTACTAACATTGTTATGGAAACCAGACAACCAGGCAGAATCCAAGCGGTAATCAGGAAAATGTTAACAGTGGTCTTTCGCATGATGGTTGTATATTTCAGAGGGTTACATATAGACACATATCTGTCATAGGCCATGAACGCCAAGAGAAAGAAATCTGAACTTCCTAACCAGTAATACAAAAACCACTGGAGGAGACATGCTGGATAAGATATGATCTGTTTTTCTGATAAGAAGTCAACCAAAAGCTTTGGGTAGATAGCAGTGCTGAAAAGAACAGAATTGATTAACAAAGCTGCAATGAAAATGTACATTGGCTCATGCAGGTTTTTGTGAATCATTATGATGCAAACAATAGTGACATTACTGCTGATTATTAACATATACACTGTAAACATGACCAAAAAATACAGATATCTATATTTGTGCACTTCCACATGCCCACCAAAAGTTATATAAGTCACATTTGATCTATAATCCATTGATAATCTATGCAGTGAGATGATAACAAACAATATTAATCTGACATAAACAGCACTAGATTGTCTCTGTCAGTCTTCAGTACCTGACCTTGATGTGCTCTGATGTGATCCAGCAAACACACAAAGTGGAAAGTGATCTGTGAGAGTCGGTGGGAGGTTTTTTATCAAACTACTTCATCCTCCATGGATCATTGAACTCTCCAAAGGATGAGCTCTGTAAACAACTTGATTCCAGAGGGCTGAAGTCAGAGATGTTTTCTATAACGAATTTAAAAACTAATCGCTAAAACCGCCAGTGCCCCCCCCCCCCCTCACAGGCCGTACCTTTAGGAGGCTGAACCGTCAGCTCGAGTGTATGCAGATGTAGCAGTATGCAGTGATTGGCTTTATAATGACCTTCAGCTGGGTCGGGATCTCAGCCAATAATTACTTGAAGGTGGCCTTGGAGCACATGCTGCATGTTATTTGCAGAGGCTGGGGGTTGTGATACATCCTGGCGTCTCTGACGCTGCGCCGGATGGTGACAGGTAGGCTGTCGGCGCTCAGACTGTACTCTCTCCCTCCTAGTCACCCATTGCTAATTTGAGCGCTTTATACCAGATAGCAAACCGTGGTATGGCTGCATGCTGCTTCCCCAAATCACCCACTCAATGTCTGCTGCTGATGCCTACAAAGGTAGCGCTGATCACTCGGACTCACGCTGAGTGTCCAACGACCTGAACAAACGGTACGTGGCGTCCGCTTCCTCCTCCAGCCATGGGAAGGCCTTCCAGTTTGGTTTATATTGTTTTGGTGGTTTATTTTCTGTTTTATACTTCAGGGCAAGGCGGTCCGAGCAGCAAGACATCAGCAACCCTGCCAGCAACCACTGTTGTTTTGCCTAGGCATAAAGTCACCTCGTTGGGGTGTACCTTGTTTGTGACGAAGTTCACCTGACGCCGTGTGTCCTTTGTCCTGCTGTGGGCCTCTCCGTATGGCTCTGCGTGTGTACCAACTGCGGGCCTTTGCACTGGGCCAAACCCGCTAATTGCACGAGAGCCAGGCCGGACTTATTTGTTGTAGAATTGTTATTGTTTGTTGTTTTACTTTGGTGATGTTGTTGTATTAAGTACCTCTCTTTTGGTTTAGTGACTTTCTTTTCTTAATTGGGTGCGGAGCCTGCGGTGGTGGATTGGTGTCCGAGGTGGTGGTGCCCCTCTTTCGGTTATGTTTTTGCACGTGGTTTGAATTTGGTTTATTTCGTTTTACGTGTGGTGTTTCTCCGCCCCCCCCCCCCTTTTAGTTGGACAGCCCATCACCATCGCCAGTCTCAGCCTCAGGGTTCCCTCTGTTTTGGTTGCTAGAGTGAGGTTCCTTTTTTACATTGGGTTTTGTTTTTAGTAGTGAATTGTTTAATGTAACTTAAATTTGTATTCTACGTTACGAATGTTACGAACTTGAGTGCCTTCCCCCCCCCTTCCTTGTCGGGTCGAAGAGGTTAAATAGATTCCCTGGGTGAAATTCCCAGGGTGGCGTTGTCTGGCAACCACTAAAATCCTTTAACTTGCCCCCACCCATACGCCACGAGTACGTGCGGCTACACAGAGGTTTGGCCACCCCCGCCCCGGTCAGCCTGGCCCCCGGCAGAGGAGAAAGATTTGGGGACCCCCTGCTCTATATCGTAGTACCACCAAGAAATGAAAACTACTTTCACTGCTCTTCACTACCAACACAATGTTATGGGTGAGCAACCAACCCTACCAAGATGGCCGCCATCTGCTGGGGTTGAACTTGCAAAGTCGGCTGCTACAAATCCTTATCATGGGTACCTGTGCAGGTAACTTATACCTGTTGCCTGAAGTGTTGGTACGATCTAGCTCCTTTGCATCTCCCATTGTCCACCATGAGGTTGAATTACATTACTTTTAGAACCGTGAATTTACGCCTGAGTGTTGTGTTAGGTGAGTGTCCAAGGACTGCTCTCTCAATATGTGCAACTAACAAAATTAAAACCAAACATCAACCTTGAAGAGTAAATATTGAAACATTTTAACGGGGGGTTGAAATTGCAAAGTCGGCCCACAAGAGCCCGACATCTCACAAAATGCAGACGTCACTACAAGCCGTGAGGCCTGTACTAAAGCCGCTCTAGATTTGTTGTGCTTCACTCTATCAAAGTAAAACTACTGTCCACACGTGGCTTTGACGAAGATGTGTGTTTTGACTGGTCTCTGGAATAGATAAAGAAGTATATAGATAACAGGAATAAGAACAAAGCCGTATATAGTCTGTAATTTTGAACTCACACATTCTGACAATGATCTTTACAGTCTTCAAAGAAATCTTTAGGATAAAAAAGACCTTGGCAGCACTTTTGCACTCTTGCTGAATTGGTTGGACCGCAGTCAGAGAAGCATGCAGAAACCAAGCTAAAAAGAGAACACTCCCGCTTTTTTGTCATTATATACATATTGCTGAAGTTTAAATATAGAAACACTCTAGAATTCTTTACTAAGGTGTAGCAAAGAACCAATTGAAAGTCACACGTCGACTATGATTTTGTATTTCAGTTGAAAAGTCGATTAACAACTTGTGCAAAATAGCACTGCTGAAAAACAACAGGCTTAATATTCTCCATCCTTCAACTTATTCCTTGCCTGGTCGTCAGTTCACAAACCTGGAACTAATGCTATGGCTAAAACACTCAGCAAGCCACGTTAAGGTCTTTTGTCTGCTTCAGCCTCAGGTTTGCTGCCCCTCTGGATTCCCTGCCACCTGCATTGTGGACTAAGCCTGCTCACCATTCCTCCAGCCAGCTCACAACATTGAACCTCCTGGCTCTTTATAATAAAGGCTGTTGAACCTTCCCTGCTCTGTGTTCTGCTCTTGGGTCCAACACCATAATTAACAAGACACATGCATTCACTTCATGACAACACCCAACCCTTCTACATAATACAACAACCTCTAATTTTGATAGTTATTTTTATTACTCTCATCTGTATTGTGCTGGGTTGCCTTTCAAGGACTTCTAAAGGCGTATCGCATGCTTATTTAAGAGCTACTATACAGTTGAGGGATACACTAATAAAAAATGGGTGCATACATTGTTATCTCCATTTAACCATTGCAGGGCGGGAATTTAAAAATGGCACTGAATCTTTCAGTGAAGATCAAGAGGAAGAATCTCTGTTCATTATTGTTTTAGAAAAAGTCTTTAAATGTTCAGTATTCACGTATCTGTATTATGAAACAAAACGATGACAGTCATCAGTGTGGAGAAACTACACCATCCTGCAGAAGAGCCTCTTAAGGTGATCATAAATTCTCTGAATTTTTAGTCCATAAATGATTGGATTAAAAAGAGGGTGATATATTACAACTTGTAAAGCCATTATCAAACGTACAATTTTTGAGGAATCAAGCTCGAGTCGAGGAAGAAGTACATCATATGCACTCAAAGAGGAAAAGTTGATTAGAACCAGCAGATGGGGTAAACAGGTCTGTGCAGCTCTTCTCCTGACTCCTCTACATCGATACGATACTACAAGTATCCTGCTGTACGTGAAAAGTATAAAGAGCACAGGGAAAATTAAAAAAGTAACAAGAACAACCAAGCCATATATATTCGTTATTGTTGATCTCAAACAGTGAAGTGTCTGAACTGTGCTGTTGCAAAGTATTCCTTTCAAATGAAACTTACAAACTTCTTTTTTTGCACTTCGGAACACTGTTACGGAAATCAGACAAGCAGGCAGAATCCAAGCGGTAATCAGGAAAATGTTAACAGTGTTTTTTTGCATGATGGTTGTATATTTCAGAGGGTTACATATAGACACATATCTGTCATAGGCCATGATGGACAAGAGAAAGAAATCTGAACATCCTAACCAGTAATATAAAAACCACTGGCAGAGACATGCTGGATAAGATATCATCTGTTTTTCTGATAAGAAGTCAACCAAAAGCTTTGGGTAGATAGCAGTGCTGAAAAGAACAGAGTTGATTAACAAAGCTGCAATGAAAATGTACATTGGCTCATGCAGGTTTTTGTGAATCATTATGATGCAAACAATAGTGACATTACTGCTAATTATTAAAATATATACGATAAACATGAGCACAAAATACAGATATCTATATTTCTGCAGGTCCACATGCCCACCAAAAGTTATATAAGTCACATTTGATCTATAATCCATTGATAATCTATGCAGTGAGATTATAACAAATAATATTAATCTGACATAAACAGCACTAGATTGTCTCTCAGTCTTCAGTACCTGACCTTGATGTGCTCTGGTGTGATCCAGCAAACACACAAAGTGGAAAGTGATCTGTGAGAGTCGGTGGGAGGTTTTTTATCAAACTACTTCATCCTCCATGGATCTCATTGAACTCTCCAAAGGATGAGCTCTGTAAACAACTTGATTCCAGAGGGCTGAGGTCAGAGATGTTTTCTATAATAAATTAAAGCAACATCCAATTACAACAAGATTCAAGTTGTAGGTCTGTGTGCATTTATTCTTTGGTTGAACTGGAAAGTTACTTTGAGGTAGGGTGTCCTTGATAGTAGAATCAATATATTTACAATAACAATCTCTTATCATATTAGTAGTATACAATTGAGCAAATGTTGTGCATTTAAAAATAACTTTTTTGTGACGGTTTCTCAAATGGGAAAAAAATTGTGGGAAAATAAACTTGTGTAGGAAGCGAGTCGATCCCCGTTGACTTTAATGTTAAAATGCCAAAAACTGAAGCTGTGTGAAAAAACAGTCATGGTTTCCAGAGCTAATCCTCTAAACATGTCAACTGTGCTGGTTGAATTTTGAATAACTCCTGTTTAAATTGTATTATGCTTAAAATGAAGCATACACGTACGCAGCCACTTTGAATGACAGAAGGCTACAATCTCACCATCTCGGTCGTGTTCGCACTTTTGTCGTCTTTTGGAGGAAGTTCCTTGCAAATTTCCGTCAAATACGGCAGATGTGCAGTTAATTGTTTACCGGACGTCCTGCAGGCTTGTTTGGGAGTTTTGAATGACGATGACTCTTTTAATGGTATATAAGGAACTGTAATGTCTGTTGAATTTAACAATACCTCTCATGTTAGTTTTGAATGTGGTTTGGTTGTTTGGTGATATGTGCATGTCATTTCAGTTGAATCTTAGAACAGCTGATTTAACGCATGAGACTCCAGGATTAATCTTAACCTGGTTGTTAGCCTGGTCTGAATCAGGCTAGCTGCAAAGAATGCATCGCTGTTAGCAGAGATGGTTCGCTCAACGTTACTGGCGTGCATACCCAGTGCTAGGCCGAATATAATTAATGTACAAATAACACACCGTGAGGCACTATTGCTGTTTGACTGGAATTGCAGCCATTTATTTTGCGCAGGCTCACTTGACCTCTTCTAGGTCACATGTTCATTCCGGGGCACCCTATTGGCTGCCGGTTTTCACACAGCACTGCATATTACATAGAACAGATTGTGCTAATGGAGGGCATATACTTTTACATGTCAACACCCCCACTTGCTCTCACATTGGTACATACTTTGACATCAACAAAGGTTTTTCTGCCTTCATCATGCATATTCCTTCACATACATGGTTAATCTCCAAACATGAACTTTTCAAACTTAGTCAACTGAAAACTGTGTTGCAGGTTTTGTCATCACATCTGCTACCATCTCTTCTGTGGGGCAAAAATTCAAACTTATCATCCCATCGCTTTGGAAACAAAAAACAATATCCAGAAAATGTCTGAGTTTTCCCAAGTCTTTCATTTTGAATCGTGCTGAGAGCATCTCCTTCACAACCTTCAGTGCGTTTTCATCACAGGCAGCAATGATTATGTAGTCAATCCATATTAAGATGATCACTTTTCCTTTTTCTGTCTCCCTTTTGTAAACACAATGATCAGAAGGATTTTGCACAAAGTTGTGTTCACTCAAATACTCGTGCAGCAACTCATTCCAATTCCTGCCCGACTGTTTAAGTCCATACAGCACCTTTTCAGCTTGCATACCAACTTTGTATTTGCGCCCGTTTTTACCTCATAACTTTCCATTGGTACATGTAGGTACGCTGTTTTGACATTGATCCGATGTAGGACAAAGTTTTCTTGTACCGCTTCTTGCATTAAGACTCCAATACTAGCACAGTTGTGTGCGCATTTTCTCAGTAGCCTCGTAGCTCCGCAGTTTAGTTTTGAACTCCGCAAAAGACGCATTCTCATCACTGTGTAACATGAACACCGCCCTCGGGGTTTGTAGGGAAAATACCGCACTTGCAATTGCAGCAGTGTCGGGTCGCCCCCACAGAGTCTTGCTTTACGGCATGAGAGGGGAGGCTGCGGGCTTCAGCCGTACACTCTTGGGCTCGTAGCGCAGTGGCGATATTTGTGCAGTTATCATGGCGGAACCAGCGACAAAACAACGAAAGCCCACGTCGGAGCAGACAAGAAAGAGGAAAAGGGCTCTGGACAGAGAGAGGACTCGTACACGGGAAAACATCGGGCAAGCCTCTTCCGAACGGCGAGAGCTCAAAGAGAAAGAAGGCTGAGCGGACCTCGCATTTCTGCTGATGCGATTGTATGTAATATTGGAACGGTTGGTAGCGGTCGCTAACCTCCGCGTACACTCTGCATTCACCCGCGCAACGTTAGCAGTTGTGTTGTCGTGCTGAAAGTGCAATCTTTTTCAGAGACCGTATAGTTTGCTTTCTGGACAGTTTATCTGCGAGCGGTAGGAGCAGCTGTACAAAACCTTATCATGGGTACCTGTGCAGGTAACTTATACCTGTTGCCTGAAGTGTTGGTACGATCCAGCTCCTTTGCATCTCCCATTGTCCACCATGAGGTTGAATTACATTACTTTTAGAACCGTGAATTTACGCCTGAGAGTTGCGTTGTGTTAGGTGAGTGTCCAAGGACTGCTCTCTCTCTGTGCAACTAACAAAATTAAAACCAAACATCAACCTTGAAGAGTAAATATTGAAACATTTTAACGGGGGGTTGAAATTGCAAAGTCGGCCCACAAGAGCCCGACATCTCACAAAATGCAGACGTCACTACAAGCCGTGAGGCCTGTACTAAAGCCGCTCTAGATTTGTTGTGCTTCACTCTATCAAAGTAAAACTACTGTCCACACGTGGCTTTGACGAAGATGTGTGTTTTGACTGGTCTCTGGAATAGATAAAGAAGTATATAGATAACAGGCATAAGAACAAAGCCGTATATAGTCTGTAATTTTGAACTCACACATTCTGACAATGATCTTTACAGTCTTCAAAGAAATCTTTAGGGTAAAAAGACCTTGGCAGCACTGTTGCACTCTTGCTGAATTGGTTGGACCGCAGTCAGAGAAGCATGCAGAAACCAAGCTAAAAAGAGAACACTCCTGCTTTTCTGTCATTATATCTAGATATTGCAGAGGCTTAAATATAGAAACACACATGTGACGTGGCTAACATCAGATAGAATTCTGTACTATCTAAGGTGTACCACATAACCAATTGAAAGTCACAGGTTGAATATGATATGATCTGTATTTCAATTGAATAGTCGATTCACAACTTGTGTAATGCTACGGCTAAAACACTCCGCAATCTTTGCCACGTTAAGGTCTTTTGTCTGCTTCAGCCTCAGGTTTGCTGCCCCTCTGGATTCCCTGCCACCTGCATTGTGGACTAAGCCTGCTCACCATTCCTCCAGCCAGCTCACAACATTGAACCTCCTGGCTCTTTATAATAAAGGCTGTTGAACCTTCCCTGCTCTGTGTTCTGCTCTTGGGTCCAACACCACAATTAACAAGACACATGCATTCATTTCATGACAACACCCAACCCTACTATACATTTTAGGAATACACTAATAAGTAAAAATAGATGCACACATTGTTATCTCCTTCATTTAACCATTGCAGGTGCAGAATTTAAAAACGGCCCTGAATCTTTCAGTGATGATCAAGAGGAAGAATCTCTGTTCATTATTGTTTAAAAAAAAGGTATTTAAATGTTCGGTATTCACGTATCTGTATTATGAAACAAAAATGATGACAGTCATCAGTGTGGAGAAACTACACCATCCTGCAAAAGAGCCTCTTAAGGTGATCATAAATTCTACTCATTTTTAGTCCATAAATGATTGGATTAAAAAGAGGGTGATATATTACAACTTGTAAAGCCATTATCAAACTTACAATTTTTGATAAATCAAGTTCTAGTCGAGCAAGAAGTACATCATATGCACTTAAACAGGAAAAGTTGATTAGAACCAGCAGATGGGGTAAACAGGTCTGTGCAGCTCTTCTCCTGACTCCTCTACATCGATACGATACTACAAGTATCCTGCTGTACGTGAAAAGTATAAAGAGCACAGGGAGAATGACAAAAATAACAAAAAGAAACAAGCCATATATATTCGTTATTGTTGATCTCAAACAGTGAAGTGTTTGAACTGTGCTGTTGCAAAGTATTCCTTTCAAATGAAACTTACAGATTTTTTGTTTAGCATTTAGTAAAAGTCCTACTGAAAACAAACCACCGGGCAGAATCCAAGCCGAGATAAGAAAAACATTAATTACATTGGCTCATGCAGGTTTTTGTGAATCATTATGATGCAAACAATAGTGACATTACTGCTGATTATTAACAAATACACTGTAAACATGACCACAAAATACAGATATCTATATTTGTGCACTTCCACATGCCCACCAAAAGTTATATAAGTCACATTTGATCTGTAATCCATTAATAATCTATGCAGTGAGATGATAACAAATAATATTAATCTGACATAAACAGCACTAGATTGTCTCTGTCAGTCTTCAGTACCTGACCTTGATGTGCTCTGATGTGATCCAGCAAACACACAAAGTGGAAAGTGATCTGTGAGAGTCGGTGGGAGGTTTTTTATCAAACTACTTCATCCTCCATGGATCATTGAACTCTCCAAAGGATGAGCTCTGTAAACAACTTGATTCCAGAGGGCTGAGGTCAGAGATGTTGTCTGTAACAAATTACGAAACATCTAATCACAGCAAGGTTCAAGATGTATGTGTGAGTGCATTTACTGTTAGACTGGAAGCTAGCGCCCCCCCAACACCCCGTCTCTAACAGTTGGGGAGTCCTTGATTGACACAGCTTCCCTGGACACTGAGCTTTGTGAACTACCTCAGTCACGCTTCATTCTACAGTCACTGAAGAGCCGACAGTTAACATTAAAAGACAACAGCGACCGCAGACTTGTTTTTTTTTATATTATCCTTTTAGGATATTCACATGGTAGATTCAATATATTTATAATATCAATCTCTTATCATATAAGTACCATACAATTGAGCCAATGTTATTATTTTTAAATAACCCTTGACGTTTTTTCATACCACTTAAAATAAAGCTCAGTCACGCTGCCTCTTTGAATTACAGATGGGTTCAAACCCAGCTGCTAGCTGTCTGCTTGGGTTCATTTAGATCTTTCTTTGCAGTGTTTTGATTACTAATCATGGGATATCAACGATCCCCGTTAAATTAAACCTTACCCTGGACTAACAGGACACAACCATTCAACTTTTTATTAATAACTGATCCTGGATATAAGAGGTCACTGCTCTACCTTTTACTGTCGAGTGCTGCCTTTGCATTAAGGGTTTGCATTAAGAAGCCAAGTGCGCTGCATGGAGCGGCTAACGGGGGCCTCCAAGTGGCACTGACCAACCGTTGGTGTTGACAAGTTGTGAGGAACAACATGTAGGATGAGAGGGGATATACTGTATGTTGTATGTTGCACAGCAGTGGCGATATAATCTCCCTTGGGTCATTTATCATTGAGAGGTAGGAGTGGCTGTACAAATCCTTCTTCTCATTGGTAGCCGTGCAGGTAACTTATACCTGTGGCCTGAAGTTACATCAATGATGTCAAATCTAATTTTAATGAAGTAGATCAGTTTTACTTAACAGAATAACTTCTTCAGGGGTTAGATATTTCTTATTATTATTCGAAGAGGATTGATAAAAATAGTTTGTAAAGTCATTATGGAATCTACACTCGTTGGAAATTCAGATTCCAGTCGTACATCGTAAGTATCCTGGTGTATGTTAAAAGTATGCAAAGCACAAGAAGAAAGTCTTTTGAGAGCATTGTCTGTACTTTTGAACAAACAGTGGACACTGTAAAGCTCATTGTTGTATACAGGTAAGGTACACAATGATGAAATAAAAGATATATGCTGCTATCTATGTTTGTGCACTTTCAGGAGTTGTCACGGTTTGGGCCTGTTCTTGTCTTATTGTGAAGTTTCATGTTTCTGGTCTCCCTGGGTTAACTTTACTTCCTGCCTTGTCCTGTCTCCCCTTGTGATTGCCTGAGTGATTCCACCTGTTTCCAATCACCTGCGCCTCCCCTGTGTATTTAAGTCCTGTGAATCTGTCATCCAGTGTCTAGTCATTGTCTTGTGTTGCGTGGATGTTCCTGAGATTTCCCAAACCGATCCTGTTGCTGACCCTCGAGTTTGTTTTTTGATTATTAAAGTCCTTTTGTTTTGGAACCCCTGCGCTTGCGTCTCACCTCTGTCCTGTCCACCCAAGCCGATCTCTGACAGGAGTACATTAATGTTGTCAAAAATAAAATGTTCAGAAAAAGGAGATGTGGTTTAAGTTAGAGTAGTACATAATAACATTCAGGCTCTACTGGACTTTTTATTCATTCACAGAAACCTCAACGTGAAATGCACTGATGAAGAGACAACTTATTACTCAGCATGAAGTAATAAAAAGGAGACAATGACTTGACTTGAATCAGAAACATGCTCATGCTTGAATGCTCTTTGTTTTTATATT
Source organism: Apeltes quadracus (assembly GCA_021346845.1). NCBI lineage: Eukaryota > Metazoa > Chordata > Actinopteri > Perciformes > Gasterosteidae > Apeltes > Apeltes quadracus. The sequence goes on from CM037932.1 coordinate 14,933,256, forward strand.
GAGATACATTCAATTCATCACAGCCCTCATGACCCTCCTTCATAATATAACATCCGTCTGATCACAACTCAATGCACCAATTACTATATTTCATGCTTTTTTTCATTCCATCTGTATTTTTTCCTGTAATTTGCCAGGTTTCCCTCCAATGATTTATAAATGCTCATCTCGTTTGATCTCATTCTGATGTAAGGATACTATGAACTTGCAGCATTACACTTAATAAACGAGTTGGTCATAACCTGTAAGTAAAATCAAAGGTACAAGTAGATGTTTAAACTGTGATTATCTGTTCAACTTAACCGTTGCATTTGGAAAACTAATTTGCCCAGGTAATATCACTACATTGTGTTATTTGTGTATACTTTTTTTAGAAACAAGTCTATAAATGTTCAACGTATTCACATTTTTGTATTTTGACACAAAAGGATGACAGTCATCAGTCTTAAGGACACTACACCATCCTGCAGAAGAGCTTCTTGAGGTGATCATAAATTCTCCTCATTTTTAGTCCATAAATGATTGGATTAAAAAGAGGGTGATATATTACAAATTGTAAAGCGATTACTAAACTTACAACTTTCGAGGAATCAAGCTCGAGTCGAGGAAGAAGTACATCATATGCAGCTTAAACAGGAAAAGTTGATTAGAACCAGCAGATGGGGTAAACAGGTCTGTGCAGCTCTTCTCCTGACTCCTCTACATCGATACGATACTACAAGTATCCTGCTGTATGTGAAAAGTATAAAGAGCACAGGGAGAATTAAGAAAGTAACAAGAAGAAACAAGCCATATATATTCAATAGTCTTGACCTCACACAGTGAAGTGTTAAAACTGTGCTGTTGCAAAGTATTCCTTTCAAATGAAAAGTACAGATTTCTTTCATAGCGTTTAGTAAAAGTAATACTGACAACTGGCAACCAGGCAGAATCCAAGCGGAAAACAGGAAAATGTTAACAGTTGTTTTTCGCATGATGGTTGTATATTGCAGAGGGTTACATATAGACACATATCTGTCATAGGCCATGAACGACAAGAGAAAGAAATCTGAAAGCGGCTAACCAGTAATATAAAAACCACTGGCAGAGACATGCTGGATAAGATATGATCTGTTTTTCTGATAAGAAGTCAACCAAAAGCTTTGGGTAGATAGCAGTGCTGAAAAGAACAGAGTTGAATTAACAAAGCATGCAATGAACATGTACATTGGCTCATGCAGGTTTTTGTGAATCATTATGATGCAAACAATAGTGACATTACTGCTGATTATTAACATATACACCGTAAACATGAGCACAAAATACAGATATCTATATTTGTGCACTTCCACATGCCCACCAAAAGTTATATAAGTCACATTTGATCTATAATCCATTGATAATCTATGCAGTGAGATGATAACAAATAATATGAATCTGACATAAACAGCACTAGATTGTCTCTGTCAGTCTTCAGTACCTGACCTTGATGTGCTCTGATGTGATCCAGCAAACACACAAAGTAGGAAAGTGATCTGTGAGAGTCGGTGGGAGGTTTTTTATCAAACTACTTCATCCTCCATGGATCATTGAACTCTCCAAAGGATGAGCTCTGTAAACAACTTGATTCCAGAGGGCTGAAGTCAGAGATGTTGTCTGTAACAAATTACGAAACATCTAATCACAGCAAGGTTCAAGATGTATGTGTGAGTGCATTTACTGTTAGACTGGAAGCTAGCGCCCCCCCAACACCCCGTCTCTAACAGTTGGGGAGTCCTTGATTGACACAGCTTCCCTGGACACTGAGCTTTGTGAACTACCTCAGTCACGCTTCATTCTACAGTCACTGAAGAGCCAACAGTTAACATGAAAAGACAACAGCGACCGCAGACTTGTTTTTTTTAATATTATCCTTTTAGGATATTCACATGGTAGATTCAATATATTTATAATATCAATCTCTTATCATATTAGTACCATACAATTGAGCCAATGTTATTATTTTTAAATAACCGTTGACGTTTTTTCATACCACTTAAAATAAAGCTCAGTCACGCTGCCTCTTTGAATTACAGATGGGTTCAAACCCAGCTGCTAGCTGTCTGCTTGGGTTCATTTAGATCTTTGTTTGCAGCGTTTTGATTACTAATCATGGGATATCAACGATCCCCGTTAAATTAAACCTTTCCCTGGACTAACAGGACACAACCATTCAACTTTTTATTAATAACTGATCCTGGATATAAGAGGTCACTGCTCTACCTTTTACTGTCGAGTGCTGCCTTTGCATTAAGGGTTTGCATTAAGAAGCCAAGTGCGCTGCATGGAGCGGCTAACGGGGGCCTCCAAGTGGCACTGACCAACCGTTGGTGTTGACAAGTTGTGAGGAACAACATGTAGGATGAGAGGGGATATACTGTATGTTGTATGTTGCACAGCAGTGGCGATATAATCTCCCTTGGGTCATTTATCATTGAGAGGTAGGAGTGGCTGTACAAATCCTTCTTCTCATTGGTAGCCGTGCAGGTAACTTATACCTGTGGCCTGAAGTTACATCAATGATGTCAAATCAATTTTAGAAGTTATACTGTTTTAGTTTTAGTTAACAGAATAACTTCTTCAGGTGTTTAGCGATTTCTTATTATTATTCGAAGAGGATGATAAAAATAGTTTGTAAAGTCATTATGGAATCTTCATACGTTGGAAATTTAGATTCCAGTCGTATATCATATATATCATGTATATCAAGTATATCAAGTATCCTGGTGTATGTTAAAAGTATGCAAAGCACAAGAAGAAAGGTTTTTGAGAGCATTGTCTGTACTTTTGAACAAACAGTGGACACTGTAAAGCTCATTGTTGTATACAGATAAGGTACACGATGATGAAATAAAAGATGATTATTGTTGGAATGCTTTTAAGCATTCCAAGTATTGTTATCCTAATCTTTATGTCAACTTATTCTATTTCTTCCGCCCACGTTTCAACTCCTTCACACTTTCAGCTATTTAAACCGTTCAAATTTTAAAATGTTCAGCTTGTTCCAGAGTGGTCTGCTATGACTTTTCAGCTTTCTAGCTCTTATAATTGATTTTATATAAATTAATAACTTTTTTAAGTTTTTTAACATGGTTTCCAACGGAGCTAATCTTCAAATCCTTTCAAAACTTCTTCAACTTTCAACTTTTCTAGCTTTTTCAATCTTTCAGCTACAGACACCATTTCAACTTTAGAATGTAGACACAGGTCTTGAGAATTATTTAGTCTTTACAGCTTTTTGATATCTATTTTACTTTTTTCACAATCATTGATTATGTTTGACTAAGTTTTCAGTCCTTTTCTGAGTTTAACATGGGTGTGTGTGTGCACCTCTAGAGTGAGAATATGCAAATTTAGAGTGTGCGGCTGCGTGAGAATCGGGTAAAAAAAATATGGATCTTTTGCACTCACGACCACAATGTTACATTTAAAAGCTTCATTTTTGCACAGAATGATGCCGTGCTTGTGCTAGTCGGAATGATGTGGGAATGGAATCCCAGCGTTCTTTACTTTTTGCCTGAGGGGCTCGAGAGTGAGACAAAGTCTGTCTCAAGCCCCATTGACTGCAATACAAAACTGGTGAAGAACTTAACAGAAAAAGCCAGAGAGTACACGTTTTTGAAACTGCTTTAAAAGCCATATTATGAACCCTTGAGACATAAAAGTATATATGTATGCGTTCGGTAGAGTCTTGGGACTGTCACCGTGCAGTTATTTTTTTAATTCCCATAATAGTTTTGCTCGAGCGGCAATTTGTTTGAGGCGTGGATTCTGTGTAATTCTCTGTGTATTCGGATCAGCCCGCGCAGCTGCCCGCGTTGCCAAGGCTACTCGGACACCTGCACCCTGTCAGTTGGACTCACACAGCTGAATTACATTAGCTGATTAGTGGAGTCACATGACTGCCCCTCCCCTCTCTACTCCTACTCCTAATCAATCTCTGTCTGTCTGTCTCTGCCTCGCTCTGTCTTTTTCTAACTTCTTAGATATTGAGAGACAGAATGTTATTTAAACTATCGAGTAAAAACTTGGCTTGAATATCAAACATTCTGCCCCCCCCCCTCAGCACCCCCCCAACCAATTGTATCATTTCAAAATAAAAGCCTCAATGATTATCTGAGTTCTTACTGTAAAGTTAGATGAGGCCTATTGAGTAAAAACTTGTCTTGAATATCAAACATTTTGCCCCTCCCCCTCACCACCCCCCCAACCAATTTTATCATTTCAAAATAAAAGCCTCAATGATTATCTGAGTTCTTACTGTAAAGTTAGATGAGGCCTATTGAGTAAAAACTTGGCTTGAATATCAAACATTCTGCCCCCCCACCCACACCACCGCTCCAACCAATTCCATAATTTCAAAATAAAAGCCTCAATGATTATATGAGTTCTTACTGTATTATTATTTCTATATTTTCAGCAATCCTTTCAAATTCTTTTCAGCTTTTCTTCTTTCTATATTTTCAACAATCCTTTCAAATTGTTTTTAGCTTTTCTTTCTATATTTTCAGCAATCCTTTCAAATCGTTTTTAACTTTTCTTCTTTCTATATTTTCAGCAATCCTTTCAAATTGTTTTCACCTTTTCTTTCTATATTTTCAGCAATCCTTTCAAATTGTTTTTAACTTTTCATCTTTCTATATTTTCAGCAATCCGTTCAAATGTTTTCAGCTTTTGTTCTTTCTATATTTTCAGCAATCCTTTCAAATTGTTTTAATCTTTTCTTCTTTCTATATTTTCAGCAATCCTTTCAAATTGTTCAGCTTTTCATATTTCTATATTTTCAGCAATTGTTTCAGTTAATTTCAGCTTTTGCATTCCAATGCAATTCCAATTCCAATGAATGAAGAAGCTTTAGTCTCCTGTGGAGAGCTTTTGTAAATCTAAACAGTGCGTCTGGTCTTTGGGTATGCATGTGCTTTGTTATTCTAAATCCAATGGGATGTTCATATCAAATTAAATAAACTGAATTACTGATTTTTGAGATATTCTCTTTGCCGGGAGACCGTCCAGAGATTACGGCGAGACCGGAAATTCCCCTTTTGAATTTGTTCTTTTTTTGGGTTTTAATCAAAGTCGACGTGAGATGGAGTGCGATGTCAAGCGACGACATATTTACTGGAAAGGTTACAAGGTCATTAGGTCGAAAGATTTATGCTCTTCGGCCCTTGAATGTTTGTACGTCGTGTTTGTCCATGAACATTTTGGGGACCAGAATTCTTGTGTTGTTTTTGTGTGAATTTTGCATTAACCTCTCTGCTCGTCTACCACATGTGGGACTACACGATGCCTTTCTCTCTTCCCGTCTGTGGTTTGGCACTTTGCCCTCTCAGAGTTCCTCCTCAGAGAGTTCAGCGCGTTGCTGCGTTCTTTTAGCTGTCTCTCACCTTGCCCGCTCCCATCACCTTCTCGGCTGCGTAGACGGCTTTGGAGCAGCGAGGGCAGCGGTCCGAACACCCGAACTTCAGGGAAGATTTTTTTTCGTGAGAGTTGGAGGAAGCTGGTCGTAGTTGAGAGCTAGAAAAACGAAGCGGGAGGACATACAACGTTTGATAACCAGAAACAATTTAGAGTGGAATTCTTTCTGAAGTGGCAGTAACACGTCAGGGGACTCTTAAGCTACATTTACACCTTGCAACGTGTCTGAATGCAACAGCTAAAGGTGGATATCTAAAGCCCGTGATCACATGCCGGCGTCACGGCTCTGAGATACACTGTGCATATGTAGACACACGTGATTCAGTTGCAAACAACCCTCGTACTCGTGATGCTGCAGGCCCTCGTCGTGGCGAGGAGGGTCAGAGCTCAGAGCTCCGGCTCCTTGCCCGTATCCATAGCCCTTCGGCCCGTATTTCTTGCCGTAGCAGGACTTGCAGTGAATCTCGGACTCGTGCGCCGCCACGGTGGTGCTGTCCAGCGCTTTCCTGCAGCTCACTGCGTGAGAGAGACAGCAAATATTTCACACACTTAAACCAGCTGCCGGCTGGTTGAAGCGGTATCAGTTGAGACTTTGAGAAACACGAAGGGACGTCAAAGGACACTCTGCCGGTCCACCGTGACGCCCTGCGTCCGTGCACAGAGAGGGAGGAACCGGCGTGCTCACTGCAGAGGAAGCAGGTCTTGTGGAAGCTCCTCCCGTTGCACTGGATCTCCTCTGCGTGGTACACCGTCTTCTCACAGGCCGCACAGCGCGCGCCTCCCCCCCAGTTCGGCATCTTCCACAGACGGCAAAATAAATCCAGAAAAAAGTCAGACGGCCGATATATTTTGATTTTTATATAGTTCATTTTTGGCCTCACATATTAAGTAGACGCTTTTTAGAAAAACTTTTTTTTCCAATGACATTATTTCACCAAAGATATTTTTACCTTTTTACCTATTTTTATTTTTATTTTTTACCTAACATGGCTTTTTTTCAATTTGTTTCAATATTTTTTGACTTACCAGGCTGTAATAAGTAATTGAATGTGGTTCATTCGGAAATCGTCACCCAGCATTAAAACTCAAAACATTCAAGGTTTATGACAATATGAGGCTTCTCTGCCCTCGACGTGCGTTTATGTGCCAGCGGGGCTCAACTGACGCTCCTGGCAGTTCTAGTCTGATTTGGTGATCTCATATGTTGTTGTTCTTACTAGTAATTTTAGCATTTGAAATAGGAATGAAGAAATCTGCCTCTGTTGGTTCTCGTCTCATGAGGCCTGTCTGACATTCCAGTTCTGGCTCGTATCAGCGGCTGCTCAGCACCTCACGGGTCTGCTATGTGGCATTCTAGGAGCCGAGGCTTTGCTGACACCTCGGACGGGTCAAACAATACCACAGGAAACGTTTGATTTGTCCTCGGGGCAAATCAGACGTTTCACACGAAACTGACACTGTGACATTGAGGCTTGAGTAAAAAAAAAAAAAGAAAAAAGACAAAAAAAGTCAGGTAAAGTAATGTAATTCAACCTTAAACAAAGTCGTCATAAACCGACCACATTACTACCTGTGCTGTGCTAAACTCTTCAACAAACAAACAGAATTGAGTCCTTACCTTGAATCCGAGCCTGTGCGCTCCGGTCCGGCTGCGCTCGCCTTTAATACCGACCGTCTCCCCCGGAGGCCAGCGGGGACGCCGCCTCCATGAAAGCATCCTCCTAAAAATAACCTGTGACCGAGCAGACCCCCTCGGACCCGGACACGGGCTCAGACACACGGAATCTCAAAACAAAACTGAGCGACAGCTGAGCCGTCCGCGCGAGGATTACGGGCGTAAACGACGAACGGGCCGACCCCTGCGCGTCTGAATCGGAGCCGAGGGGACTTAACGATGCTCATGAGGTCAAAGGGTCAAACGACCCCGAGAGGATTTTAATGGACGTAGTCATGGAGACGGCTGGGGGGACTACCGCTGTGAAGCATTTTCGCGGCCGCCACGTTGTCGTGGTTTTTTTGTTGTGCAAACGACAAGCTGAAGGCCACAAGCTGTCAATCACAGATGAAGCCCGCCCCTGGAACCTCCTCTGCTTTATGGTCCATTTCACTCTGATTGACAGAGTAACTCTTTGCACCGCACCACAGCGCCGAGTGGCCAAAGATATATGACACCCACTTCTATCACCAGCCAACTTCTGGTCATTTTCAGGTTAGAATTAAAAGCAAACTATTAATAGTTACATGATCATTCAGGCAGATAGTACACTTCCCCAAGGTGTGATTTGGTGATTAACCAGGACGTTCTGATGTACGATGCCAAAATTATGATTTTTCAAAATACCATACAGGAGTCAATTTCCTTCAAAATCTCTTTCACCAGACTACTTTGACGATGCTCCCTATTAAGATATGTTCATAATGTCCTCAATTGTAATACCAAGGAAATGCATTATTGTTCTGTTTGGGCATAAGCCACAAGGGGGCACTAAGGTGCAGGCTGAAGAGGACGTGTTTGCGTTACTGTGTTGTTTGTCCCAAATGTTTTGCCGTACTGAAAATGAACGCTAGCTTGACCGTGAGAATGATGTTTCAGCCGCATGTGAAATATATATGCCGAAGGCGGCTAAAGATGGCTCATCTCCTCTACTCTTCTTCCGAATGAAACGTTAGCTGCAAGAATAGAAGCGACGTAACTCAACACTCCGACTCGCCGCCGTTAATCGAATTCTTATAATATTTACAGTCAAGTATGATCAAGGTCTTAAGTATCAGGTACCAACTGTTGAGAGGCATCAGATTAACCTGTGAGGAACAAGGTGTTAACTCAACTTTCTGTTCCCACCAGGTGGCGCTATGGCTAATGTTAAAAATGATCATGTGGATGTCTACAGGGTGAAAGGTTCCTGAAATCGGAGACATATGGAGCAGATTAGATAAAATATGGTCAAGTTACAACAACTTAAATTTTTACGCCAAATGGTGGTTCTTAAAAATGCTCCCTACACATATAGTTTGTAAATTCTTCCGGCAAAATATGATTCTTAGAGCCCAAGGTCTTAGTAACACAATGCCCCGTAAATGAAAAGAATCATTTAATCCCTAGGAGGAGATCGTTTTTTTACAACCCCAAGAAATCATGAAAATAGGCCAAACTAGCCCAAAAGGGCAGATTTTCAATGATTAAACTGCAGCGCCCCATATTCTTCAAATATTCTAAAACAAATCAAAATACAAAATGGCGGAAAATCTAGTTCTAGGAGCATTTGCATACCATCATTGACTTTTTTGTAGAACATGTGGAAGAGCACATGTGTGCCAATTTTCAAGTCGATGGGACATTGGGGGCGGAAACTAAAAAGACTGCCAAATGGCACACAGCTCGCGAAAAGAGATTGTTTGTTGTTCAATGTCGATTCGCTCTAGCTGCAACAACATTCTCTCTCCTTCGCTCGCCATTGTCAGAAATAAAAACACGGAAACGGCGCACGGAACCAAAACAAAGTAACAGAGCGATTCGCGAACCCCAGAGCCCCCCTTGCGTTCTGAAATCTAACGCGACCCGACCCAGAAGCATAAATCGGCTCCTACGCCGTAGGAGCGACGGCGTAGCTACGCCGTAGGGTGGACTCAGAAGTATACTGAGGCCTTAATAATAATTAAACCCAAAAGCGCGACCCCAAGAATATCTAAATTTCATGTACTTCCAATGCCCGTGCCAAGATTCATGAGTTTTTGAATATGATAAAGGCCTCAGAAGTGTGTTTAAAGTGGTGAAATAATAATAATAATTCTTCAAAACACAATAGGGCTTCGCCCGACTTTCAGTCGGCTCAGGCCCTAATAATTCCATCAGATACATTAGGTTCCTCTCCGACGAAGTCGTAGCGAGGACCCTTATAATAACAGTTTAAAAACATTGCCTAGCAGGTCTCTGCAGATCGTAGTTCGGTCAGGACCCTGGTCCTGACTCTGGCCGTGGCCCTGCTGGCACCTGCTGCTGCTGTCATCATCATCATCATCATCATCATCATCATAATTTTAAATATGATTCATATCACTATTGCCCTTTCCTAAAATCTTTGCTTTCCCTCCCCACAGTCTTCTGTGGATGGTGGTTCGATCTGACGGTGGTGGTCCCTGCAGTGGTCCTGTCATACATCTGGCCGGCTACTTGGAATTCTTTGATTAATTTCTGTTATAGAAATTGAATGTATTCTACATCTGTATGAGTCATTCTGTACACACGACATCCATTGCAGTCTGTCCATCCCGGGAGAGGGATCCCTCCTCTGACGTTCTCCCTAAGGTTTCTTCCCTTTTTTCCCTGGAAGGGTTTTTTTCATTTTTTGGGGAGTTTTTCCTGTGCCGATGTGAGGGTCTTGGGACGGAGGATGTTGCATGTGTACAGACTGTAAAGCCCTCCGAGGCAAATTTGTAATTTGCGATTTTGGGCTATACAAAATAAAATGAATTGAATTGAATTGAATAATCTTTCCATGATTTCAGGAGAATCTGGATAGGTGCATTTGCATAGCATGGTTGACTTTTTTGGAAAGCATTTCCGAGAGCATCGGTGTGAAAAATGTCAGGTCAATCGACGATCTGGGGGAAAAAGTATAAAACATGTAAAGGGGGCGCTAGAGAGCGATTTTATGAAAACTGTTTTACCATGGCGACGGAATGCATAGCAACGGAATGCCTGTATGCATGGCAACGGAATGCCTGTGACGTCACAACGGAATGCATGTACATCACAGCTTTGATCTTTCTTCCAAAACAAATCAGATGAATCAGCTCATTGCCTTTCTGATACCAGAACCGTGCAGTTGGATATTTTCTCGAGAGAAATTATCTGTGAATTGTCCTTTTGAAAGATTTATCACCATTTTTCAAAGACTACATCGAGTCGTTTACCGACCAACACCAGCCTTTTTCAAGGCTTCCAGCCTTTTTTTGTCGTTTATCGACTATTAACAGTCTTTTTAAAGACTACACAAGTGATATTTACCATGTACCGCGGAAACAACCAGAGACCCGCAGCTGGCGCTTCACAGCCCGGGTATCCTCCGACTGGATACAATGTGAATATCGCACTTTCTCGTGCCAACAATGAAGTGCACGCCCTGAAAAGGCATGTGGCAGAACTTAATGCCAATTTAATCCGAAAGCATCTGGTCTATGAGAAGATGGTATGTGAGCAAAAAACAAAGCTTTCAGACCTCATCATGGAGAACGAGGGTTTGTCTCTAAAGCTCACTGAGACTACCGAACAACTTGTTGTCAAAAATGCTGATCTGGATAACCAACGACAGTACTTGGGGTCTAAAGTAAAAGGGTTACTCTCCACCAACGGTTCTCTTCAAGAGGAGCTGCACAAGCAGCTGGCCAAAAACCACCAGTTTGAAGCAGAACACAAGCTGCTCAAGATCGAGACAGAGGCTATGGCGAAGACTATCAGGGAAAACGAGGGTTTATCTCTGAAGCTCACTGAGACCACAGAACAACTTTCTGTCAAAAGTGCTGAACTCACGGTCAACAACCAGACCTGGCAGCAGAAGTACGACGAACTGGAGGAAAAGACATTCAAAGAACTGGATAACCAACGACAGTCCTTTGAGTCTAAAGTAACAGGGTTACTCTCCACCAACGGTACTCTAAAAAGAAAGCTGCACAAGCAGCTGGCCGAAAACCACCAGTTGGTAGCAGAACACAAGCTGCTCAAGATCGAGACAGAGGCCATGGCGAAGACTATCAGGGAAAACGAGGGTTTATCTCTGAAGCTCACTGAGACCACAGAACAACTTTCTGTCAAAAGCGCTGAACTCACGGTCAACAACCAGACCTGGCAGCAGAAGTATGACAAACTGGAGGAAAAGACATTCAAAGAACTGGATAACCAACGACAGTCCTTTGAGTCTAAAGTAACAGAGTTACTCTCCACCAACGGTTCTCTTCAAGAGGAGCTGCACAATCAGCTGGCCAAAAACCACCAGTTGGAAGCAGAACACAAGCTGCTCAAGATCGAGACAGAGGCTCTGGCGAAGACTATCAGGGAAAACGAGGGTTTATCTCTGAAGCTCACTGAGACCACAGAACAACTTTCTGTCAAAAGTGCTGAACTCACGGTCAACAACCAGACGTGGCAGCAAAAGTACGACAAACTGGAGGAAAAGACATTCAAAGAACTGGATAACCAACGACAGTCCTTTGAGTCTAAAGTAACAGAGTTACTCTCCACCAACGGTTCTCTTCAAGAGGAGCTGCACAATCAGCTGGCCAAAAACCACCAGTTGGAAGCAGAACACAAGCTGCTCAAGATTGAGACAGAGGCTCTGGCGAAGACTATCAGGGAAAACGAGGGTTTATCTCTGAAGCTCACTGAGACCACAGAACAACTTTCTGTCAAAAGTGCTGAACTCACGGTCAACAACCAGACGTGGCAGCAAAAGTACGACAAACTGGAGGAAAAGACATTCAAAGAACTGGATAACCAACGACAGTCCTTGGAGTCTAAAGTAACAGAGTTACTCTCCACCAACGGTTGTATCCAAGAGGAGCTGCACAATGTGCTGGCCGAAAACCACCAGTTGGGAGCAGAAAACAAACTGCTCAAGATGGAGACAGAGGCTTTAGAAAAGAGCCAAGACGCGGGTGAGTTCGCTGAGCGTCGCCTGATCTCAAGGATCCGCCAGCTGGAGGATACCATCGACAATGGAAATCAGATCCTCCTCAGCAAGATCCGACATTTACAGGACGACAAAACCGTCCTTGAGAACATCTGCCTCTACTTAAAAAAAAAGAGTAGAGGCATTTTTGGGAGACGGATGCAAGACCGGCAGACGGAGATTGACAAAATGAGGCGAAAGATGCAAGACAGGGAGACAAATAATTAAAGAGACACCTTCCTTCATCTCCCACTCCACCCTACCTCATCCATCTGCCGCCGCTCTCCCAAATACTCCCCCCAATATTTTCCCCAACATTTCCCCGCCAAGTCCAGGCATGGACTCGCCCCCTCATTCATTGGTTAATATCATGCTATTGGGTAGGTGTTTTTTTCCAACTCTACGGCTGGAAAGTAGCACGGCACAGCGCCTGAGGAACGAGAAAAGAGAAGACAAAGGAGACCATCCAGGACGTCAACATCAACGTGCCTGAGACTTGACACCAGTGAGAACACCTTCCTTCATCTCCCACTCTTCCCTGCCTCATCCATCTGCCCCCGCTCCCCTCCTCCCCGCTCCCTCTCCCTCCCCCCAACACTCCCCCCAACACTCCCCCCAACATTCCTCCGCCAAGTCCAGCCTTGGACTCGCCTCTTCCTTCATTGGTAAGTATCATGCTAATGGGTATCCTTTATTCCCTGTGTTGCAGTAGGTGTTTCTTTCCAACTTCATTGGCTGGAAAGTAGCACGGCGCAGCGTCTGAGGAATGCATCTTTTTCATCTCCTCCATTTTCTTCTTTGGTTAATGCGAGGCCGCAGATGAAGAAGAGGGGATTCCTGTATTTGCGCGCATCCACTGAACCCGGTCATTTGGCCGATGTTTGGATGAACTACGACGGCTGGTTCGACGAATCAATGGTGAAAACATGTTAACGTAGTTCGATAGTTTCATTTAGCCGTCATTAGAAAATGGGTTCTCGGTTAAATTTTTCAAGTTATACAGCTTGCAATGTGGACACATATGTCCCCATCTTTAGTTTCAGTAATGCCATGCCAATAACACAGTGATGCCATGCCAATATTACAAACATTATCTTACCTAATATTTATTATTAGTTTATTATTTATTTAATATCATAGAAGTAATATAGGACTAATGTCATAGAGGTAATATAGGACTAATATCATAGGACGTAATATAGGACTAATATCATAGAAGTAATATAGGACTAATATCATAGAATATAATATAGGACTAATATCATAGAATATAATATAGTACTAATATCATAGAAGTAATATAGGACTAATATCATAGGATGTAATATAGGACTAATATCATAGAATATAATATAGGACGAATATCATAGAAGTAATATAGGACTAATATAACAAACATGGCATCACACTTAGTATTTCTAATATTATATTACAAAATATCATATACAGTGTTTTCCCTACCATGATATCCTCCGGTGCGCCCCAACGCCCATGACCCCCTCCGGTACGTCCGCCCCCCAATGTTGGGAACCTAGGGAAAACACTGATATGACATAATATAGCAGAACTAATATAGCAGAACTAATATAGCAGGCATGGCATTATAGTTTTATTTCTAATATTATATTACAAAATATCATACAGTGTTTTCCCTATCATGATATCCTCCGGTGCGCCCCAACGCCCATGACCCCCTCCGGTACGTCCGCCCCCAATGTTGGGAACCTAGGGGGAACACTGATATGACATAATATAGCAGAACTAATATAGCAGACAAGGCTTTATACTTTATATGTCTAATATCATACTAATAGCATAAATATAGCATCATAGTTCTATTATAATTTAAGACATTATTATAGACTAATATCACAAATGTAGCATCAGACTTCATATTTCTAATATATAACATAATATCATAATATAATAGATGCTATATTTCTAGCCATGCCTTTAATACTTAGACAAACTATAGAAGGCGACATGTGTGTCTACCTTGCACGCTGTATAACATAAATAATATAGCGGACATGGCATTATACTTTTATTTCTAATATTATATTACAAAATATCATACAGTGTTTTCCCTATCATGATATCCTCCGGTGCGCCCCAACGCCCATGACCCCCTCCGGTACGTCCGCCCCCAATGTTGGGAACCTAGGGGGAACACTGATATGACATAATATAGCAGAACTAATATAGCAGACAAGGCTTTATACTTTATATGTCTAATATCATACTAATAGCATAAATATAGCATCATAGTTCTATTATAATTTAAGACATTATTATAGACTAATATCACAAATGTAGCATAAGACTTCATATTTCTAATTAATAACATAATATCACAATTTAACAGATGCTATATTTCTAGCCATGCCTTTAATACTTAGACAAACTATAGATGGGGACATGTGTGTCTACCTTGCACGCTGTATAACTTGAAAAATTCAACCGAGAACCCATTTTCTAGTGACGGTTAATGAAACTGTTGGACTACGTTAACATGTTTTCACCATTGATTCGTCGAACCAGCCGTCGTAGTTCATCCAAACATCGGTTCAGTGGATGTGCGCTAATACAGGAATCCCCTCTTCTTCATCTGCGGCCTCGCATTTCGCCAGAGAAGAAAATGGAGGAGATGAAAAAGATGCATTCCTCAGACGCTGTGCCGTGCTACTTTCCAGCCAATGGAGTTGGAAAGAAACACCTACTGGAACACGGGGCGTAAAGGATACCTATTAGCATGGTACTTACTGATGGAGGAGGAGGCGATTCCATGGCTGGACTTGGCGGGGGAATGTTGGGGGGAGTGTCGGGGGGAGTGTTGGGGGGAGGGAGGGGGAGCGGGGAGGAGGGGAGCGGGGGCAGATGGATGAGGTAGGGAGGAGTGGGAGATGAGGGAAGGTGTTCTCACTGGGGTCCCGTCTCAGACTCGTTGATGTTCACGTCCTGGATGTCCTCCTTTGTCTTCTCTTCTCTCGTTCATCAGACGCTGTGCAGTGCTACTTTCCAGCCGTAGAGTTGGAAAAAAACACCTACTGGATAGCATGACATTAACCAATGAATGAGGAGGCAAGTCCTTATATATGGCCTGGCTAAATTTAATTTTAGTTTTAGTTTATTTTTTTTTTTGTTTTTTTTTTGTTTTTTTTAGTTTAAAATCTAAATTGCCCCCCCCCCCTTCCCCCCCTGTGGGTTTTCCTCCCTTCTTGGGTTTCCCACATAAAAAAAAAAAAATCTCCTCCGTGAATCGCCACCTTAACGTGGTGGAGGAGTTTGCGTGGCTCAGTGACCCTGTGACCTTTGTTGTCTGAGGCAGAAGCCCCCTGCAGGGCGGCCCGAGGACAGCAGGTCTCAGGGGAGAGTCCAGACTAAGAGCGATTCAAAAACCCTGATGTTTTAGTTTAGCGGCCCCATGTTGTGGAACGTGAAAACAAACTAAACAATAATAAAATGGCTCTCACGGCTTATTATCTATATTTCAAAAGTGTTTAAAAAAAAACAGAGACAGCCAACTCACAGAAAAAATGGTTCCTAAATGGTTCTTTAGAAGGCAGTGTGGTTCTACAAAGAACCGTCACCATCTAAAGAACCATTTATTTATTAGATGGTTCTAAATGGTTTTAATATGGTTCTTTGGGATATTAAATGTTTCTTTGAGGCATTATAATATTCATTTTCACACCTAAGTCATCCGGCGGGCCGCACTGGACCGGATCTGCAAAAATGTGTTTTTCACAACGGTGTGCAGAATGTCAGGTCAATCAGTGATAATAAGCTAAAATAAAACATGTAAAGGGGGCAGAAGAGAGCCATCCGTTTATACCCAAATGCGCGACCCATAAAATATTAAGTTTTTCGCAGGGCCGGCCCGAGGCATAAGCGAACTAAGCGGCTGCCTAGGGAATTTGATTTGGGGGCCCCCCTCCCACCACACAGTCACCTGTGCTAGAGGATTATTGGCACAAATGTCAGGCTATAATGTTATAGCGAAAATTAGAAACGAATACAGTGAGGTTATAATACAAAACTAGGGCTGCTAGTAAAAAAAAGCTTGGTCCCAGGCAGGAATCAAACCCAGATCTCTGGGTCCCTAAGCAGACACTTTATATCTGAGCTATCATTCACACTTGTCAATGCACACATGTGAGCCGTCTGATCACGCCGTCTGGTCGCGCAGGCTTGCAGCTCACGGCTCGCTGGCTGCTTGGGCTGGCTCGCGGCTCGCTGGCTGCTTGGGGCCCCCTGGTGGCCAGGGGAGGCTAAGGCCCGTTCAGTGCTGCAAGCAGCCGTAGTTTTACCTCACTGTATTTGTTTATAATTTTCACTATAACATTATAGCGTGACATTTGTGCCATAATCTTCTAGCACAGGTGACTCTGCGTGGTGGGAGGGGGGCCCCCAAGAGGCTCGGGCCGGCACTGGTTTTTCGCCAGTGCGCATATATATATATATATATATATATATATATATATATATATATATATATATATTAG
The DNA here is from genome assembly GCA_021346845.1 of Apeltes quadracus. Lineage (NCBI taxonomy): Eukaryota > Metazoa > Chordata > Actinopteri > Perciformes > Gasterosteidae > Apeltes > Apeltes quadracus. Next base: position 14,949,862 of record CM037932.1, read on the forward strand.
TGTGTGTACACACTATTTTTTAATGTTTAATGTATATGTGTGCCAATGTGTGTGTCGATCGGACATTCGGGGCAGAAACTGGCCTAGTAGGGTACTTTTCACCTTTCTAGGGGGCGCTATAGAGACATTTCTTTACACCCAAAAGGGGAGTAACGACGAAGTCGTAGCGAGGACCCTAAATATGGGAACTTTGTTGAAGATGTTTGTCACAAAGTGGAGAGTCAAGGCTTTAAGAGAAATATTTTATCATCCAAGCAGCTGCAGAGAGACAATAACAACGACGTGATACAACACGGACTCTCGCAGCTTTTTATCGGTGCCGTCTGAACATCGTGAGCATCAGCTGTCATTTCTTCGCCACACTCGCAGGTTCCTCGTTGATTGTTTTTTTTTTTTTCCTTCTGGTTAAGGAGACGTTTCACATGTTCGCATTAATCTACAGGCAGTGGTGCGACTCCATGAATAACTAGTGAAGATGGAGTTAAACACTGACATGTTCTACAGGTGTGTAATCAATGTTTCTGTTCCTAAATCCAGACACAATAGGTTTAAAACAGTGAAAAGCTGAAATAATACTTAATAGCTTTTTATCCTGACGACTTTTTTATGGAACAGACAGCTGCAGGACGGAGCGTGATGATACCGTCACGCCGTTCAGATCCAACTTTTATCAGTATTGGACCTTAAACGTGCTGCGTTTGGAGGAAAGAAAAGCAGTCAACACATTTGAGAAAGACCAAAACAATGTTTTTGAGATTAGTGACAAACAATCCTCAGGACGCCATCAAAACCTACAATAACATTTTTTTTGTGTGCTGCTTGGAGTTGATAACAAAATGTTGATTTTATCACCTTTTAAATGAATCTGGGGAACTAGTTACCAAAAAATAAGTTTTTAATATTAGGTTTGTTGTTGTGGGCTAAAAACTATTACTCCATCAGTTGATCAACTGTTGGTTACTTTAAACAAGCAGAGTGAAGAGCATTTTCATACACTAAACGATAGATCATTCCGTTATGTACTTTTATTATCAATTATAAAGGCGGCAGCCCTCTGTGTCTGTACGAATAATCGAACAGCCGCAGCGAAGTGAACAGAAACGCCACACCGTGTTCATAGAAAAAATCTATTAAAATTCAATTAGCATTTTACATTTAGCAGGACGTCAAAAACAAAAACAATTGAATAAACCGAGCTAACATTGATTGGTTCCTGTTAGCAAATGAAAAGACAAAGAACTGTGAAGAGAGGCAGAAATGCCCAAAGAATGAGAATGAGAAGGAGAGAAGTGGAGAAAAGAACAGGAGCGGAATCGTGAAGAAAGGGGGGAGGAGAGAGACTCCCCAGTGGACGAGAGGAGAGGGGAGGGGAGGGGGAATCAGGGAGGAGTGCAGCTGCGGTAGCAGTTTGACCTTTGACCCTGGAGTTAAGTCTCGGTCAAGTCCAGAATCACAAAGCGGGTCGTTCCCCACAGAGCGCCGGTGTTCCCGGCACCGCCTCTCTGACTCCTCACACATCTGGGAGCGGACAGACGGGTCTCTCCTCCGGTTATTGATGTCTGTGTGTGTGTGTGTGTATTTGTTCTTAAAAAAAAGGGTAATTTAAAGTTTATATTTCAAAGACTCGTCGCCTAATGACTCAGAAAATACTTTGATTTGAGCTGAAGAGAATCTAAAAAAGGTTCATTATTGTGGCGGATTATTTTAATAACCCAATCAGATTTTGAATACCGGTTACAATTTTAAAATAGCTGACAGAATTGTTGTGCCGTTTCGATTGAGTCCGCAGACTCACAGTCCACGGCCAACGCGCTAGCACGCTAGTTCCAGAGCGGTGATGCTAATCCAATCGAACGGGAGAAAACTGGGCCGACTGCTTCGGCACGTCGGGGAGGAAGGAGCCGCCGTAATCGAGTCGGGAGCGGCTGATGAGAAACTGGTGAGACAGCAAAAATGTCAAGTTCCTCAGGACTGCACATTAAGGGATTCGTTTTACGAAAGACAGGAAACAAACACAAAGCAGCCAATAAGTCGGAGAGGCTGTGTGTGTGTGTGTGTGTGTGTGTGCCTAACCCTCCCAGAGGCAGCAGATTAAGTCCAACCGCCCTCATTTGACTCTCTGAAATTCACCTCGGGGAAATCCTGCAGGGCCAAATGCAAATTTGTCATTTGCAGATTTAAGTTTTATTCATTTCTCACTGTAAAGGTCAAGTGTGTGTGTGTGTGTGTGTGTGCGTGTGTGTGTGTGGAATAAGGAGCGCTGCACACTGTTGGTGTTTGAATATCAGCCTCATGTTTAGCCTCAGTAGTTTTCGCCATGGTGAGGGCAGAGATCCGTGAGGTTTGTTTTCCTCCCCCCTTCTCTCTTTCTCTCTCTCTCTCTCTCGACTGTACGATGTGGCCAGAAGTAAACGGACCCCTGAGGGTCTGTGGCCCTCGTCTCATTGGTTCCAGGGCTGCGCTGTAGCCCGGCAACATCCTAATGCTAAAGCGTGCAACGACGGCCTGCTTCTCTTTCCATCCAGCACCCGTCTCTAGTCAGACCTGTTCACCCAAACCCCCCCCCCCACACCCCACACCACACACACACACACACACACACACACACACACACACACACACACACACACACACACACACACACACACACACCCCACCAGCACGCTTTCTCCAAGTGGCCTTGTGTTGAACGAACACATGCAGTTTATTCTCCTTCTGGGAAAACCCACTTTGAAAGACCTTCTTTTAATTAACCGTTCATTAAAATATTTTGCTCCTCTCATCTGACCGTAACAAGACGAAGTCCTCATTATAAACCAAGCGGCAGAATTAATGAGACAGAAACGAAATAACCCTGAAACGGAGAACGAGCGGCGCACACAGCATTAACTTTGTTTGGACCCGTTTGATGTGACCCACAATAGTTGCACTTAGTTCCTTTATTTTGGTTTGAAGGTTTGAACTATCTGGAGATGATGCATAATGACTTTTATTCTCACGCTCACCTTTTTCTTCCCGTGTTACAAGAAAAGTATTATCAACACGATGACTCCCCTGATTATCGTTGATAGATTTGCATGCAGAACTCAAATTCCCTTTATTTGTGCCACCTGTTGACTTGACCGCCGTGTATCCCGAATGTGTGGTTTAATGGCCTCTGACGCGTGCGTGGAAACGCAGGCGAACCAGTTTAACTCTGCGCCGCTTTTCATTCCGTCCGTGTCGCTGCGATTTGACATTTGCGCCGGCTGCTTTTAGCTTAATCGCTCTTTAAGTAACCTCTTCTCCGGCGCCAGTCTGTCAGTTTGTGTTGGCAGTCTGCCCCCACACACACACACACTGTTTTTGTGCGCGCGCATGGTGGTGTGGCCTCCAATGAGGCAACGGCTCCTGACAAATGTCCATCGGCAAGAAGTCGAGGGCTTCACGGTGCCGGCGAGGTTTCCTTTCACTACGCACAGACTTTGTGCATCGTGCCTCCGAACCTTCCCGTTTGTTTCCCAGCATTCCTTGTGTTCTTTTCTCGCCGTCAAGTCAACTCGCCGTCAAGTCTCGACAAGTTTTTCTTTTTTTTTCTAAATTAAGCAATTTAACTTCATCTTTACAAAAAACGTCATTTTCCATCATCTGATTTTGTGCACAAAATATTCTTCCTGCAGAAAAAAACAGGAAAACAAACATTCTGCTTTGAGCCGTTTCTGAGAATCGTGTTTTCTGACACGTGGTGGATCCAATAAAAGCTTGATTGGTCATTTAGTTCAGGTATTGATCCGGGACGATCTCTCCGGTGAGCAGACGGGCTGTATTGATTGTTTGATTGTTGTTTCGGGTTGGAAGTGTGCAGTGTGTCTTCCGTTTTTGCTTTACTGCAGCTTCAAAATAAAAGAAATGAAATCCCCAATCAGTGGGGTTACTTTGACCCGCTTTTAAATGCGATGTGATTTCTGTGTGTAACAGCCGTGTTTCTGCTCTCCAGTTGTGCAGCAGACTGTTGGCGCTGCTCTGAGGTCAGATCACACGCACACGTTAACAAGAGACCTCCGAGCCCGCGTGACTCGTGTCTTACCGGCGGCGGCCCTGCTCGGCCTCCTGATACAACACCGCGCTCCGCTGTTATTTCTTCTTACTAAGCCTTTCTGTTTCCGCGCGTGATGGATGGCTTTCCGCGGCACACTTGTCCCTCGACACCGACATCCTCGAACACTCGCTTTATCAGAATACTCGGGCAAAGTTCAACAGCGAGGCCCCTTTTTTTTTCCCCAAGTAAACCGATGTGTGATCGTGCGTATGACTGAAGCACACGGGCAGCTTCACCTCTCCGCCTGCTCCGTTTATCTCTGCAGCGACACGCCGGGCCCTCGGCTGGCGTCCCCGCTCTTTCATGGCTCTGAAGTGCCGGCGTCCTATAGATGCTCTGCTGAAAAGCCTTTCCTCTTCCTGCCCTCCCTCTTTTCCTCCCTTTCTATTCCGTCTCTATTCTTTTGCTTCCATGTCATTGAGTGGATAAATGTGGGGAGGCGGGTTTTTTTTTTTCTTAGAGGATTTGAAGGAAGGAGAGGGGGGAGACTAGTGGGGGAAGGACGGGTTAAGGAAGTGGAGGATGGCGGCGGCGTTGGCCTGCATTTCACAGAGTTCCACAGGGGCGGGGCTACCTGCCTGTGTCAGTGGTTCGCGTGACGACCTTTGACCCAGTGACTGGCGGGCTTCGGTGGCGGCGTCAGCATTAATTAGAGGGTCGCATTACTTGAAGCTCTGCAAAGCCTCTGATCCTCGGCTGCAAAACGCTCCAATTCAGCGCACGCACACACACACACAGACACGCACGCACGCACACACACACACGGGCAGATCATCTGAATGCAAGAGAGTTTGATTTTTTAAAATGTTGCGTTTGTTCTTTTGAGGAGAAATTGCAAAATATGAAGCGTACAACATACAGCTGCGGGAAGGCGAGTACCTGCGGCGCCGTTGCCACGGCAATGTAAACCATGACTTGTGTTGTAGCAGTGAATCCTCCATTTTTGGGCTCCTTTTTAGTGCTTCCCACATCGACCATTCCGTGATTAAAAGACGGCTGCCGGGGATCCTGCTGCTTTTATAGCTGTGTTGTGTGACGGGTGAATGTCGGGGCATTTGGTGACGGGGTGAGGAATATGAGAAAGTAGTGTAGTGAATGTAGGTTTTGTGAGTCCGAAAGGTCGCCGGCCGACCCTCACGACTTCCCCTCTGAAGAACCGTTCCTGTCCTGTCGGCCTTCAGTGCACCACGTTCCCAGCAGCGTTAATGAGATTAAACAGTGTTTGCGCGCTCCTCAAAGGGTTTTGTGTTCTTTCCTTTCTCCTGCAGGATTGTGCGGCTGTTTTTTTATTAAAGAGAATAATCAGTTGCATTAAGGAGTAATGAAGGGGATTGGTGGGCGGTTGGACCCTGTGGGACCTGCCTGCTGTTTGTAGCTGCAACGTGAATTAACACAGTGTAGATTTACTCTGTGCGTGTGTGTGTGTGTGTGTGTGTGTGTGTGTGTGTGTGTGTGTGTGTGATGCTTAAGATGGATGTTTTTGCTGAAGCACCTGATTAGAGGCAAATGATAGGGGTCTTTTTTATTTCTTTTTTTTAATATAAGTAGTCAATCACTCCCTTTTTCTTGTAATATTATACAATTATGCACAAATTGTGAAGTTCCGGGAACAATATCTATGGTTTTGTTTTTGTTTATTTGCTTTCCTTTCCTTTTTAAGCCTTTTTATCTGCTGTACAGGACCGTTCAGTATTTGCAAAGCCACGTTTTAGTTTAATCCCAACGCATGGGATGAACCGTCCTCTCGATGGCCCGATAGTCGACACCGAGCGATAAAATAAATCTGCGCTGTCGTCGAGTTTCCACATTGTGTTCTGTCTCCGGTTGTCCGGCAGCATGGTGACTTTGGCTCGTTCAGCAAAGGAGGTCGACGTTCAGAAACAATGATGCCTAAAGTATATTTTTGTGAGAAACCCGGCAACACGAATCCTCTTCAGTCGAACCAGCAAGAAGCGACTGTTGTCGAGCAAACGGAGCGAGATGAAAAGGAAGCCGCTGTTGGGAGTACAGCGGGGGATTAAAGGCAGTGAGCGAGCGCTGCAGACCCCTGGCCAGCTTGCTGCTTGCCGAGACCGGCGCCTCTGAACGCCATCCCTGCATCAGCTGCCCCCTTTTACCTTCTACCCAAACATAGATTTCTGCTCAATCTTCTGCAGCGTTTGATGTGAGAGGGTCAGCGACCCGGCTGAAGCTCTGCTAAATAAGTAATAGCATCAACGACATCAGGCTCGGGTTTAACGTTTGAGATGCTAAGTGCTTGTAGGTTTTTGATGCAGAGAAAGTGCATGTTTTTTTTTTTTTTTTTTTATAAAAGGAGATCACATTGATTTGAGATTCAGCGAAAGCCTCTAAAAGCCTCTGTAGCTCAGGGTGTTGTGATTACACTTGTTCATGAACTGTATACCGACTGAAGATGATGGACGCTGCTGTGAGGAAATGTTTCTTCTCATCGGGGTTCGAGGAACTGACCATGTTCACGGTCGGAAGTCGTGAGCAACATCGTTTTATCGTGTTTCCGTTCGAGCTCCGTTCATTAAAAAGACTGATTGGGCTGATGGTAAATTACGACATCATGTATGTCGCACGTGTAACAATTATGTGCTAAGAACACAAACCGTAACTTAATAACAACGTCTAATCCTTTGATGAAGACATTTCCCGTTCAGCTCGCTTATAAACGCAATCAAATGAAATGAAATGCTGTAGTGGGTATTTTTTTTTTTTTTGTGTCTCGCACAGCTCTGGTTCTCCCGCCGCTCTCTGTGGCCCCCGGCGGCGAGGTGCCAGTCTGCAGGGAGGCATCAACCACGGCGGCTCCACAAACAGAAGGGCAGCCCGGGCCGCTTGTATCTGCGGCACCTCCCTTCCTTCCTGCTGACCTCTGCAGAGCGGCGGTGGCGAGGACGAGACTCTGCGTATCTGCTCTGCACACCCGACGTGGGTGGTAGGAGCACCCAGGTGTCAGCAGGGACGAAGGGTCATGATTTAATGGCGGGCGGGGGGGCGGAGGGGGGACTGTGACCTCCGTTGAGTGATCAGTGGGGGGAAACAACCAACAATAGGGAGCGTGGAGGTCGGACGCTCCACGCTTCCTGTTCTGACCCCCCGGCAGCTCGCTCAGTGAAAGCGCTCGTGTGTCCCTGCAGGTTTCAGGGACTGGGTCCCCAAGGAGCTGCAGCGGGTCGGCTGCGTGGAGCTGCTCAACACGGTCCAGAAGAGGGTGCGACCCAAACTCCACGCCTTCGGCGGCATACACGAAGGTACCGGGAGCGGTCGGGGGGGTCAGAGGTCAGGTGGGCCCGAGGTCCACGCCGGCGAACAGAATGTCAATTTCCTCTCGTACAAATGTGAATGTTCTCCCAACAGCTTAGCTAGTGAACGTTGCTCATCAGCCATGACAATATTCCTCCTCCTCCCCCCTCCTCTCCCCTCTTCCCCCCCCCCCCCCCCCCTCCTCCTCTCAGGCTACGGAATCATGACGGACGGCTACACGACGTTCGTCAATGCGTCGACCTGCACCGTTAGCTTCCAGCCCACCAACCCCCCCATCGTGTTCGACCTGCCCAACCCCTCCAGCTCCTGAGAGCAGAGAGCAGGGGGAGAAGGGGGGGAGGCATTTGAGGATTTTCTTTTCTATAAATTGAAAAAGTTGAGAAAAAAAAAGGAAGAAAAAAAAAGTATGTGTTTCTTTGCAAACTTCTCCGAGCTGTCGTTGAGAATGAGGTAAATGTCGGAGAGGGGGGGGGGGGGGGGGGGGGGGGGGGGTAAAGGTGGGGGGGTTAAAGGAGAACACCGGCGGTCTTTTTGTTTATCTTTATTTCTAGTTGTGCTAACAATGCTGTGTCTCCCCCCCCCCCACCCCCCACTCGGATTTCAGTATTCTCATTGAGTCCAAAAAAAAACAACTTCCACGCCGACGGTCCACTTCCTGTTGGACGGCTTCAAACCGGAAGTCACCCCGCCAAAATAAGTTGCCTTAGTGCAGACGAGAGGAACTGCTTTTCTTTTTGTGTCGAGTCATTTTCCAAGATAAGCTGATTTTTCTGGACATGAAATCAATGTTTTCTTTCGGTTTCCTGACAATTAAAAAGACAATTCACGCTCTCCCGTCCGACCTGAGTGTCGTCACATCTGCTAGAGAAAAAAAAATAAATTAAAAAAACAAGTCAACAGAAGTGTGTGATGGGAAATGCATTTGGGGAAAAACAGTCACCGGTTTTCTCCTTTTTTGGAGGGACTTTTGTGGTTAAACAATCTTGCTCTTGATAAATATTGGTCAGATCTGTAAGATAAATGATGCTTTGTGAATTTGTACAATTTCTTTGTGTTTGGTCTGCACTGGCCGGACAATTGATGCCATTGCTTTGTGTTGTATCACCGGATATTTTTGTGTTTAGCTCTTTCTTTTTTTTGCGATGGTTTCTCGTCAGTTCCTCTTTTCTTATTGGCTGACAGGGACGCTGCCTTAAACTAGCTTTAATGTTCTCAGCTAGAGCCCCACTCTCTGCGAGCTCAGAGAGAAGTCCTTATTTATTACCCCGCAAAACAACACCTGACTAACGCAGGGACGGAAAGCTACCGAAAAAACAGCCCGAAAAACCTTGTAACATCTAGCTACGGATTCCTGATCTAATTTGGAAAATGTATGTATAAAATATATATATATATATTCTATATTCACGTTGTAAAACATCTGTACTAAAAGTTGTGTTTGACGAAAAAAAAATGATCTGGTGCATTTTCTTTTTTCTGTACGCGCCTGTATAATTGACTTGTTTCTTTAACGCTCCCATCAGACGCGCTTCATGCGTTTTTTTTGTATAATGTTTTTTGTATCGACGTTCATTTCCGATGAGCGAGGAAGAATTCGTCACAATCCAACAGGCGCCCAACAGCACGCCTGCCTGAACCTGATGACGACGTCCTTTAAAGTGTAACTGATAGTATTTGTGCTTTAATTGCTTTCTTTTTTTTTCTAATTTTGCACTGTGTGTAAATGCAATCTTGCTAGCACAAAAAAAAAATGTTGCCAATAGTTGTCTCAACTTTGCCGCTGTAAATGCTCTTTCCGTGCTCTGTTGCCCTCTCGCTCTTTCTCTGATTGTATCCCTCTTCATGGAAATGTTAGTTCTCTTTCAGTTCATTGTGATATATTTAGCTGCCTTTATATGCAAATAAAATTGCAAGATTTTTACTTATGCTCAGTCGAAGTGATGTTCAGATTCATATAAAAATCCATATCGAGTTGGAGGTTGTTTTTTCTAGACTGAATTTGAGTAGAAAATTCTTGTGATGGGAACAGAATTCTAAACCCTAATTTACAGGAAGCTGACGCTTTAAAGCCAAACGCGCATCACGGGTTTCTCTGCTGTCCGCAAACCGAGTCCAAGTCTTTATTATTGGTTGCACTCCTTTTGCAACATTAAGTAAATATTGATGATGATGATGATGATGATGCTGCTGCTAATAGCTTGGACTTGGCAGTGAATGCCTGCTGCATGTGCTCTTGGTCTACTTATGGGAGCCACGTGTCTAAAGCCTACAGGTGTACACTCTGCACAGCCCACTGTCACAGCAGGTGTGCTGCCTCCACACGAGGGTCCTGAGTGTGCCGAGGCCAGAAGAGCAACCGCGTTTATCGAGAGCGAGACAAAGGACTCTCTTTGCACCGAGTCAACGTGCTGGTTAGAGAACCACGAGGTAGCGAGCAGCAGCTAGCGGGGCCGGATACAGCGACTCCATGACGGGTTGGTTGGATTCGCCCTCCGCCGACCCTCCTCCCCCCGTCTCTCATCACCACGACATCAAAGCAACCCAACCAATTAACTGGTGCTCTGCTGCTCTCGTTTCCCTGGAACGAGAGCAGCAGAGCATCGCGCCGCCTCCCCCCTCCTCCCCCCTGCACATTACCATAATCCAGTCTAATCATATTAACATAGGCCACAGATGAGCGGGAGGAGACACGGAGGCTGCCGGTCTGCTGCCTTCGCCCAACCTCTTCAGTGCGCAGGCTCTTTAACGCAGAGAACCTTATGTTTAGGCCTCTGCGGCCCTTTTAATGTATGACCTGCATATATATATATATATAAATTTGTTATAAAAACAAACATTTTTCATGCTAAACATCTCCCTGTCAACACACTAAGAGCACATGTGGCAACATGCTAATCAGTAGCGTGCTAACGTGCTAACAAGCGCAGCTTGTCCACACTAATCGTACTCATTGACATTAGTGTGATAGTGTGTCACAGCTGTGGGCGTTACTGTGGTAAAGTAACATTTTGACCTGCATATTTTATGCTACATTATCCTCCTAAACCTGCAGGCCCTCTGCATGTAGCCTATTGCTTACTTCGCAGGTGTGGATTTTTTAATATAATATATACAATTCAACAACATTCAACGTAAACTAGGGGCAATGCAATAGATGGAGTCTCCCTACATTACTCATCAGGTAACCAGAAAACAGGGTTAAGTATTAATGTTTTAAGCCCCTTCTAGTGTTTTTTTATTTATATATATGTCCAATTAACAGCATTGCAATGAGATTTCTCATTTTGGGGAACCCCTGGATGACACCCTGAGCCTGAAGCCGGCTTTATATGTGTGCGCCAGAGAAATCTGTTATGCTTCCTGGGTTCTCTCTCTCTCTCTCTCTCTCTCTCTCTCTCTCTCTCTCTGTGTTAGCGACAGTCTCTCCACCACTCCCCCTTTTTATGTCTCAGCGTCGGGACGTTTATAGCTCTGCCAAATCGCCGGCTGTATTAATCATCCCGGCCCAGGCAGCTGCTGGCGGTGTTGGGTGTTTGTCAGGTCAGCCTTCATCTGCTGCTGATGGATACGGGGCAGGACACGGTGAAGGCTGACGGAGGCCCAGCGTCACATCCACCTGTGTGTGTGTGGGGGGGGGGGGGGGCTCACCCTGATGCCAGCTCTCTGCATGCACTGTTTATGTGCACTTAATTGCCTGCCGGTGGTATTATTGTAATCTGGAGCTCATTTGGCCCGAGTGCAGTTGGTGTGAAATAATACTCTAAATCGGAGTCGTGCAGCCTCATGCTTTCCATGCGCTCATCTCTCCTGTGTGGCCTCGCCTTAGATCTTTTCAGAGTGAAGGTTTTATTGTGTCGGTTTACATGATTTGTGAGATAATTTGATCATCAAAATGGACACGTTGGCATTTTGTTTTTTTTCACAGAAAATGGAAACTACTGGGCGAATACAAACACACGCATGTTAGGACCGGCGCACTTTTCATTCATTTAGAACCAAACGTAAAATACGCATTACAACATTTTTTTCTAGTTAAAATATATGCTGCTATCTGTGTTTGTGCACTTTCAGGAGTCTAGTTAAAATGACATAGTTTACATTACATGTTCATCGTACATTAATGTTGTCAAAAATAAAATGTTCAGAAAAAGGAGATGTGGTTTAAGTTAGAGTAGTACATAATAACATTCAGGCTCTACTGGACTTTTTATTCATTCACAGAAACCTCAACGTGAAATGCACTGATGAAGAGACAACTTATTACTCAGCATGAAGTAATAAAAAGGAGACAATGACTTGACTTGAATCAGAAACATGCTCGTGCTTGAATGCTCTTTGTTTTTATATTGAGATACATTCAATTCATCACAGCCCTCATGACCCTCCTTCATAATATAACATCCGTCTGATCACAACTCAATGCACCAAATACTATATTTCATGCTTCTTTTTTTTTCTCTCATCTGAATTTTTTCCTGTAATTTGCCAGGTTTCCCTCCAATGATTTATAAATGTTCATTTCGTTTGATCTCATTCTGATGTAAGGGTACTATGAACTTGAGCATTACACTTGAAAACTAGTCGGTCATAACCTGTAAGTAAAATCAAAGGTACAAGTAGATGTTTAAACTGTGATTATCTGTTCAACTTAACCGTTGCATTTGGAAAACTGATTTGCCCAGATAATATCACTACATTGTGTTGACACAAAAGGATGACAGTCATCAGTCTTATGGACACTACACCATCCTGCAGAAGAGCTTCTTAAGGTGATCATAAATTCTCCTCATTTTTAGTCCATAAATGATTGGATTAAAAAGAGGGTGATATATTACAACTTGTAAAGCCATTACTAAACTTACCACTTTAGAAGAATTAAGTTCCAGTTGAGGAAGAAGTACATCATATGCACCTGTACAGGAAAAGTTGATTAGAACCAGCAGATGGGGTAAACAGGTCTGTGCAGCTCTTCTCCTGACTCCACTACATTGATACGATACTACAAGTATCCTGCTGTACGTGAAAAGTATAAAGAGCACAGGGAGAATTAAAAAAGTAACAAAATTAAACAAGCCGTATATATTCAGTATTGTTGATCTCACACAGTGAAGTGTCTGAATTGTGCTGTTGCAAAGTATTCCTTTCAAATGAAAAGTACAGATTTCTTTCATAACGTTTAGTAAAAGTAATACTGAAAACTGACAAGCAGGCAGAATCCAAGCGGAAAACAGGAAAATGTTAACAGTGCTTTTTCGCATGATGGTTGTATATTTCAGAGGGTTACATATAGACACATATCTGTCATAGGCCATGAACGACAAGAGAAAGAAATCTGAACATCCTAACCAGTAATATAAAAACCACTGGCAGAGACATGCTGGATAAGATATGATCTGTTTTTCTGATAAGAAGTCAATCAAAAGCTTTGGGTAAATAGCAGTGCTGAAAAGAACAGAGTTGAATAACAAAGCAGCAATGAACATGTACATTGGCTCATGCAGGTTTTTGTGAATCATTATGATGCAAATAATAGTGACATTACTGCTGATTATTAACATATACACCGTAAACATGACCACAAAATACAGATATCTATATTTGTGCACTTCAACATGCCCACCAAAAGTTATATAAGTCACATTTAATTTATAATCCATTAATAATCTATGCAGTGAGATGATAATAATTTAATCAGTTATAAACCAAACTAGAGTGTTTCTCTCAGTCTTCAGTACCTGACCTTGATGTGCTCTGATGTGATCCAGCAAACACACAAAGTGGAAAGTGATCTGTGAGAGTCGGTGGGAGGTTTTTTATCAAACTACTTCATCCTCCATGGATCTCATTGAACTCTCCAAAGGATGAGCTCTGTAAACAACTTGATTCTGACAGATTAGAGACTTGGGGCCTGTACCATGATGGTAATTGAACAAACTCAGGGTTCCAGAATTGGTTCAGAATTGACAAAACCAAACCGAAGCAATCAGGCTTTATTGGTACCATGATGCCGCTCATCAACTTACTTTTTCAACCCAGGCTTTGATTCTCAAACTTAATGTCGGAGCAATGTGCACACGCGCGCGTGCACATAAAAGAGTGACGTCGGCACCGAACAACCAATCACAATATAATTTTCCAGCAATATATTTTCCCGCGGAGGAGCAAGAAATTATTCTTCAGAAATATGAAGAATATAAAAATGTCGCATTTGTTATGTGCGGCTCAACAACTTCGCAAAGATAAGTTATTCCTACCGCGGATAATCTGTATCTTTCATACAAGTATCAGAAAAGTCAAGGGGATTTTGTCTGTCCCTAAAAACTCTACGAAGTGCTCTTCTAACAACTTGCGATGAGATGTCCACAGGATTTGGAAGAAAAGGTAAAGCCATTGCAGTGATTGCAACAGAAGCTAGGAATCAATGACGTCATCTGTATGTTTCTCAATTGCTCACCGCTCATTGGTCAAACTTCTGACTGAGAGCTCGAATGCAGAACATAACCTGCCCCGCAGCAGGTTAGCCGTGCAGCGTGAGATACCATGGCAACGAATACCGATTGAAGCCAAGCTACTTTCATATTACCTAAAACCCAGGCTTGGTGGAAACTAAACTGAAACATAGCTAGCTAGCCACCTAAACCAGCTTCATGGTACAGGCCCCTGGCTACAACGTCAACACTACTGTTTGAAAACTCCAACAAGCCCAAAAAGTGTTAGAAGATTTCCATTTAGCTACGTCCAACAACACTTTGTGCATACGGCGTGCAATTGTACACCCATCAGTTAAAGCTACCAAAAGTCGACTCCATTCCAACAGCCATCTTGAGTGACTCACAATCATTTTTTCTTGGTTTTGATCAGATTATGGTGGTCGGGGGGGATTTGGAAGACAAACGTCAATGACCTGGGTCATCCCTCGCTCTACACGTTTTGACTTCTGAGTGGCTGAGGGAGCTAGGGGGTTTTCTCCACGAGGAGCTACTCTGATCCAAAAGGCTACGATGATAAAAACAAGCTATCCTATTATTAATGAGTTGTTTGTAAAGTCATCATGAATTTAACAATCTTTCGAAAATTTGATCCACGTTAAACTACATGAATGTCATATGCACAAAAACAGGAAACACTGGTTAAAACCAACAGGTGACGTAAGCAGGAGCAGGTCTATTCAGCCTTTTCCTTTACTTCTCTACACCTTTTGTGTGATACCGCAAGTATCCTAAAGTGTGTAAAACTTACAAAGAGAACAGGTAAAAGCGCAAAGTTCAGTACAGCAAGAAAGTCGTATATGGTCTGTTATTTTGCACTCACAGAGTTAAGACTGTAGAGATCAGTGTTACAAAGAAATCCTTTTAGGGTAAAATTACCATATCAGCACTCTGGCTGAATTGTTTGGAATGCGGTCTGACAAGCAGGCAGAAACCAAACAGAAAACAGTGTTTTTGTCATTATAGCAAGATATTTCTGAAGTTTAAATATAGCCCATCAAAAATTATCCATGTTTCATTATGTTCATCATCCATTTATGTTCTCAAAAATGTAATGTACAGAAATAGAACATGTGGATCAAGTAACTAGAAAATCATGTTAACATTCAGCATCTACTGGATTGTTTTATTCATTCACAGATACCTCATCCTGAAATGCACTGACAGAGAGACAGCGTGTTACTCCAGATAAAGTTATAAAGAGGAAACAATAACGTGAATTCCATCACCCTGGATCAACTGACTTCTACAATTTCGAAGTCTAAATCTTCTACTTGTCTCTTGGATCCTATTCCAACGAAGCTGCTTAAGGAAGTTTTTCCTTTAATTAGCACGCCTTTACTGGATATTATGAATCTGTCCTTGTTGACAGGACATGTACCACAGTCCTTCAAGATAGCTGTAATTAAGCCTCTTCTTAAGAAACCTACTCTTGCTCCGGAGGTGTTGGCTAACTACAGACCGATCTCTAATCTTCCCTTCCTCTCGAAGATCCTTGAGAAATCCGTCGCAAGTCAACTATGTGACTTTCTTCAGAGCAATGCTTTGTTCGAGGACTTTCAGTCCGGATTTCGAGTGCATCATAGCACAGAAACAGCCCTGGTGAAAATTACGAATGATCTCCTACTTGCATCGGACCAAGGACTTGTCTCTTTTCTTGTCTTGCTGGACCTCAGTGCCGCCTTTGACACCATCGATCATCGTATCTTGCTGCAGAGACTAGAACATTTGATTGGTATTAAAGGAACTGCACTTAGCTGGTTTAAATCCTATTTATCGGATCGATCCCAGTTTGTGCTTGTAAACGGAGAATCCTCGAAGACCACCAATGTTGGTCACGGAGTCCCACAAGGTTCTGTGCTTGGACCCATTTTATTTACCCTTTATATGCTTCCTTTGGGCGACGTTATCAGAAAACACCGCATCAACTTCCATTGTTACGCAGACGATACTCAATTGTATCTGTCGATCAAGCCAGAGGAGACCAAACAGCTCTTAGACTTCAAGAATGTCTTGGAGACATCAAAACTTGTAACCAATACTCGTGTTTTTTTTAAATGGAGAAAAAATGAAACAAATCGGTCTACAAAAACAAGTCGATCCCCATAGAGCTTAATGTCAAAATGCCCAAATTCTTAAATCCTTAATTTTTAGATTTGCGCAAAGAAAATAATAGTGGTTTTTAGAGATAATCATCTAAACACGGCAACTGTGCGGGGAAAAAAAATCATACTGCGTCTCTGGTATTGTTCAGGCCGGGCTCAATGTAGAGGCGGGCCATATCCGGCCCACGGGCCTTAGTTTGGGGACCACTGATCTAAGGTGTAACACAGAACCGATTGAAAGACAAAGGCTGAATATGTTGTCAATTAACAACTTTGGGTAAATAGCACTGCTGAAAACAACAGAGTTTAGTAGCAAGGCCGCAATGAAAATACACATATGCTCATGGAGGTTTTTGTGTATCCAGATCAGCTACACAATGGTCAAGTTAAAGAGGATTGTTAAAATTTATGCTGCGAGGAAGATTTCCGTTACCGTTGAAGTTGGAAACAGCGCTGGCGCATGAGACACAAGTGCCAGTTTCTTGGCAGCAAGTCCTGTGTTTGTATGACCAATACAGACTTAAAAGCACTTGCCTGAAGTGTTGGTACGGCCGACTCTTTTGCCTCTTGAGATCAATTATACAATGGTGATTATTAAAATATGTGCTGTAAACACGACCACAAAATAAAGGTACCTGTCTTTGTGCTACTTCAAGAGTCCATCAATAATGATATATGTTACATTGTGTCCATCATCCATTAATTCTTTCAAGATTAAAAGTTCAGAGTTAGAATGTGGGGATCAAGTAACCAAATAGCATTAACATTCAGCCTTTATCGGAATATGTTAATCAATCACAGATACCTCAAATGCACTGACAGAGAGACAGCCTATTACTCCAGATGAAGTAATACAACCTTATAGTTGGTTTAATTGGCCTTTTTTATTACAGTCATCAGTGTGAAGACAGTACACCATCCTGCAGAAGATCTTCTTAAGGTGATCATAAATTGTCCTCATTTTTAATCCATAAATGATTGGATTAAAAAGAGGGTGATATAGTACAACCTGTAAGATTACTAAACGTATAATGTTTGGAGAATCGAGTTCGAGTCGAGGAAGAAGTACATCATATGCAGTTAAACAGGAAAAGTTGATTAGAACCAGCAGATGGGGTAAACAGGTCTGTGCAGCTCTTCTCCTGACTCCTCTACATCGATACGATACTACAAGTATCCTGCTGTACGTGAAAAGTATAAAGAGCAAGGGGAGCATTACAAAAGTAACAAGAAGTAACAAGCCGTATATATTCATTATTCTTGATCTCACACAATGAAGTGTTAGAATTGTGCTGTTGCAAAGTATTCCTTTCAAATTAAACTTACAGATTTTATTTTTAGCATTTAGTAAAAGTCCTACTGAAAAGAAACCACCGGGCAGAATCCAAGCCGAGATAAGAAAAATATTAACAGTGTATTTTTGCATGATGGTTGTATATTTCAGAGGGTTACATATAGACACATAAATTAAAGGTAAACAACCCAGGAGTTATATTAAATAACTTAATTGTTATATGCAATATGCAGACGATACTCAATTGTATCTGTCGATCAAGCCAGAGGAGACCAAACAGCTCTTAGACTTCAAGAATGTCTTGGAGACATCAAAACTTGGATGACCTGCAACTTCCTGATGCTAAACTCAGAAAAAAACAGAAGTTATCTTGATAGGCCCAGAGCGCCTTCGAAGTCAGCTGTCACGTGATACAGTTTCTATGGATGGAATTTCTCTGGTATCCAGCAGCACCGTCAAGAATCTTGGAGTTCTCTTCGACCAGGATATGTCCTTCAACTCTCACATAAAGAATACTTCAAGGACCGCCTTTTTTCATCTACGTAATATATCGAAAATCAGGAATTTCCTGTCTCAAGGTGATGCAGAAAAATTAGTTCATGCATTTGTTTCCTCCAGACTGGACTACTGTAATTCTTTGTTTGCAGGGTGTTCTTGTAAATCTCTTAAGCCTCTTCAGTTGATTCAGAATGCTGCAGCACGTGTATTAACAAGAACTAATAAAAGAGACCATATCACGCCTGTATTGTCTGCTTTGCACTGGCTCCCTGTTAAATCAAGAATAGAATTTAAGGTTCTTCTCCTCACCTACAAGGCGCTTGCTGGTGAGGCACCTTCTTATCTTAAAGAGCTTGTAACACCGTACTGCCCTGCAAGGCAGCTGCGTTCTATAGATGCTGGGTTACTTGTTGTTCCTAGAGTTATTAAAAGTAGGATGGGAGGCAGAGCCTTCAGTTATCAAGCTCCTCTTTTGTGGAACCAGCTTCCACTTTCAGTCCGGGGGGCAGATTCAGTCAGCTCCTTTAAGATAAAGCTTAAAACTTTCCTCTTTGATACCGCTTATATTTAGGGCTGGCTTAGGTTTGCCTGGACCAGCTCTTAGTTACGCTGCTATAGGCTTAAACTGCCGGGGGACTTTTTAGGACACACCGAACTCCTCTCTCTCTCTCTCTCTCTCTCTCCCCTTTTACTAAAATCCACGTTGCATTAATGCACATGACTAATTCAGCTCCTTCCCGGGAGTTCTTTGTGCTTTCTCGCCGAGCAGGTCTCTGCAGATCGTAGTTCGGTCAGGACCCTGGTCCTGACTCTGGCCGTGGCCCTGCTGGCCTGCTGCTGCTATCATCATCATCGTCGTCATCATCATCATCATCATCATCATCATCATCATCATCATAATTTTAAATATGATTCATATCACTATTACCCTTTCCTAAAATCTTTGCTTTCCCTCCCCACAGTCTTCTGTGGATGGTGGTTCGATCTGACGGTGGTGGCCCCTGCAGTGGTCCTGTCATACATCTGGCCGGCTACTTGGAATTCTTTGATTAATTTCTGTTATAGAAATTGAATGTATTCTACATCTGTATGAGTCATTCTGTACACATGACATCCATTGCAGTCTGTCCATCCCGGGAGAGGGATCCCTCCTCTGACGTTCTCCCTAAGGTTTCTTCCCTTTTTTCCCTGGAAGGGTTTTTTTCATTTTTTGGGGAGTTTTTCCTGTGCCGATGTGAGGGTCTTGGGACGGAGGATGTTGCATGTGTACAGACTGTAAAGCCCTCCGAGGCAAATTTGTAATTTGCGATTTTGGGCTATACAAAATAAAATGAATTGAATTGAATTGAATCAGAAACATGCTCATGCTTTTGCTTTAATTGTTTTTTGACGTGCATTAATTTCATCAACATCTATCAAATCACAACTCTGCACCACTTACTATATATTAAAACTATCTATCTGTATTATGCTGGGTTGCCCTCTAAGGATTGATAAAGGATTATCTCATCGGATTACGTGCTTATTTCAGGGTTATCGTGATACCCACAAATATATTGCAGTCATGACGTTGTAAGTAAAATCAAACTGAATAAGGGATGCTTACACTGTGGTTACCTGTTCAATTTAACAGCTGAAAACAGGTCAACATTCTAAAGAAGAGCTTCTTAAGGTGACCATAAACTCTCCTCATTTTTAGCCCATAAATGATTGGATTAAAAAGAGGGTGATATATTACAACTTGTACAGTCATATTAAAACGTACAATTTTTGGTGAATTAAGTTCCAGTCGAGCAAGAAGTACATCATATGCACTCAAAGAGGAAAAGTTGATTAGAACCAGCAGATGGGGTAAACAGGTCTGTGCAGCTCTTCTCCTGACTCCTCTACATCGATACGATACTACAAGTATCCTGCTGTACGTGAAAAGTATAAAGAGCAAGGGGAGCATTACAAAAGTAACAAGAAGTAACAAGCCGTATATATTCATTATTCTTGATCTCACACAATGAAGTGTTAGAATTGTGCTGTTGCAAAGTATTCCTTTCAAATTAAACTTACAGATTTTATTTTTAGCATTTAGTAAAAGTCCTACTGAAAAGAAACCACCGGGCAGAATCCAAGCCGAGATAAGAAAAATATTAACAGTGTATTTTTGCATGATGGTTGTATATTTCAGAGGGTTACATATAGACACATAAATTAAAGGTAAACAACCCAGGAGTTATATTAAATAACTTAATTGTTATATGCAATATGCAGACGATACTCAATTGTATCTGTCGATCAAGCCAGAGGAGACCAAACAGCTCTTAGACTTCAAGAATGTCTTGGAGACATCAAAACTTGGATGACCTGCAACTTCCTGATGCTAAACTCAGAAAAAAACAGAAGTTATCTTGATAGGCCCAGAGCGCCTTCGAAGTCAGCTGTCACGTGATACAGTTTCTATGGATGGAATTTCTCTGGTATCCAGCAGCACCGTCAAGAATCTTGGAGTTCTCTTTGACCAGGATATGTCCTTCAACTCTCATATAAAGAAAACTTCAAGGACTGCCTTTTTTCATCTACGTAATATATCGAAAATCAGGAATTTCCTGTCTCAAGGTGATGCAGAAACATTGGTTCATGCATTTATTTCCTCCAGACTGGACTACTGTAATTCTTTGTTTGCAGGGTGTTCTTGCAAATCTCTTAAACCTCTTCAGTTGATTCAGAATGCTGCAGCACGTGTATTAACAACAACTAATAAAAGAGACCATATCATGCCTGTATTATCTGCTTTGCACTGGCTACCTGTTAAATCAAGAATAGAATTTAAGTTTCTTCTCCTCACCTACAAGGCGCTTGCTGGTGAGGCACCTTCTTATCTTAAAGAGCTTGTAACACCGTACTGCCCTGCAAGGCATCTGCGTTCTATAGATGTTGGGTTACTTGTTGTTCCTAGAGTTATTCAAAGTAGGATGGGAGGCAGAGTCTTCAGTTATTAAGCTCCTCTTTTGTGGAACCAGCTTAAAACTTTCCTCTTTGATACCGCTTATATTTAGGGCTGGCTTAGGTTTGCCTGGACCAGCTCTTAGTTACGCTGCTATTGGCTTAAACTGCCGGGGACTTTTTAGGACACACCGAACTCCTCTCTCTCTCTCTCTCTCTCTCTCTCTCTCTCCCCTTTTACTAAAATCCACGTCACATTAATGCACATGACTAATTCAGCTCCTTCCCGGGAGTTCTTTGTGCTTTCTCGCCGAGCAGGTCTCTGCAGATCGTAGTTCCATCAGGACCCTGGTCCTGACTCTGGCCGTGGCCCTGCTTGCACCTGCTGCTGCCGTCATTATCATCATCATCATCATCATCATCATCATAATTTTAAATATGATTCATATCACTTTTACCCTTTCCTAAAATCTTTGCTTTACCTTCCCAGAGTCTTCTGTGGATGGTGGTTCGATCTGATGGTGGTGGCCCCTGCAGTGGTCCTGTCGTACACCTGGCCGGCTACTTGGAATTCTTTGAATAATCTCTGTTATAGAAATTGAATGTATTCTACATCTGTATGAGTCATTCTGTACACATGACATTCATTGCAGTCTGTCCATCCCGGGAGAGGGATCCCTCCTCTGACGTTCTATCTTAGGTTTCTTCCCTGTTTTCCCTGGAAGGGTTTTTTCATTTTTTGGGGAGTTTTTCCTGTGCCGATGTGAGGGTCTTGGGACGGAGGATGTTGCATGTGTACAGACTGTAAAGCCCTCCGAGGCAAATTTTTAATTTGCGTTTTTGGGCTATACAAAATAAAATGAATTGAATTGAATTGAATTAACAACTTCGGGTAAATAGCACTGCTGAAAACAACAGAGTTCAGTATCAAGGCCGCAATGAAAATACACATATGCTCATGGAGGTTTTTGTGTATCCAGATAAGCTACACAATGGTGAAGTTAAAGAGGATTGTTAAAATTTATGCTCCGAGGAAGATTTTCTGTTACCGTTGAAGTTGGAAACAGCGCTGGCGCACGAGACACAAGTGCAAGCATCTATTGGAATGTCTTATTCATGACAGAGAAGACAGCCTATTACTCTAGATGAAGTAATGAAGAGGAAACAATTACTTGACTTAAATCAGAAAGATGCTCATACTTTTGCGTTTATTGTTTTTAAGATATTGACATGCATTAATTTAATCACAATCCCCCACCGTCCTCAAATGTATAATTAGGAATATAACTTTGTCTGATCACAACTCACTGTACAAATTGCTATATTTTGATACTTATTTTAGGTCTCATTTTATGTTGTTCTGTTTTGTGCTGGGTTTCCCCCAAGAATCATAAAGCCATATCTCATCAGATCTCCTGCTTGTTTTAGGGTTATTAACTCGAGCAATACATTTGAAGACAAAGGTCATGTCATAACCTGAAAGTAAAATCAAACTGGAAAAAGAATGCTTACACTGTGGTTATTTGTTCAACTTAAAAGCTGAAACCACTAAACAGTTCTGCAGTAGAACTTCTTAAGGTGATTGTAAATTCTACTCATTTTGAGTCCATAAATGATTGGATTAAAAAGAGGGTGATATATTACAACTTGTAAAGCCATTATTAAACGTACAATTTTTGGTGAATTAAGTTCCAGTCGAGCAAGAAGTACATCATATGCAGTTAAACAGGAAAAGTTGATTAGAACCAGCAGATGGGGTAAACAGGTCTGTGCAGCTCTTCTCCTGACTCCTCTACATCGATACGATACTACAAGTATCCTGCTGTACGTGAAAAGTATAAAGAGCACAGGGAAAATGACAAAAGTAACAAAAAGAAACAAGCCATATATATTCAGTATTGTTGATCTCACACAGTGAAGTGTCTGAATTGTGCTGTTGCAAAGTATTCCTTTCAAATGAAACTTACAGATTTCTTTTTTAAAACTTATTAACATTAGTACTAAAAACTGAGAAGCAGGTACAATCCATGCGGAAAATAGGAAAATGTTAACAGTGTTTTTATGCATGATGGTTGTATATTGCAGAGGGTTACATATAGACACATATCTGTCATAGGCCATGAACGACAAGAGAAAGAAATCTGAAGCGGCTAACCAGTAATATAAAAACCACTGGCAGAGACATGCTGGATAAGATATGATCTGTTTTTCTGATAAGAAGTCAATCAAAAGCTTTGGGTAGATAACAGTGCTGAAAAGAACAGAGTTGATTAACAAAGCTGCAATGAAAATGTACATCGGCTCATGCAGGTTTTTGTGAATCATTATGATGCAAACAATAGTGACATTACTGCTGATTATTAACATATACACCGTAAAAATGACCACAAAATACAGATATCTATATTTGTGCACTTCCACATGCCCACCAAAAGTTATATAAGTCACATTTGATTTATAATCCATTAATAATATATGCAGTGAGATGATAACAAAGAATATTAATCTGACATAAACAGCACTAGATTGTCTCTGTCAGTCTTCAGTACCTGACCTTGATGTGCTCTGATGTGATCCAGCAAACACACGGACTGGAAAGTGATCTGTGAGAGTCGGAGGGAGGTTTTTTATCAAACTACTTCATCCTCCATGGATCTCATTGAACTCTCCAAAGGATGAGCTCTGTAAACAACTTGATTGTAGAGGGCTGAAGTCAGAGATGTTTTCTATAACGAATTAAAGAAACATCTAATCACAACAAGGTTCAAGTTGTATGTGTTTGCGCATTTACTGTTTAGTTGAACTGGAAAGTGGCGCAAGGATTCCAATGAAACTTTGAGTGATGTGTGTCCTTGAAGATAGAATCAATATATTCACAATATCAATCTCTTATGATATTAGTATTATACAATTGAGCCAGTGTTGTATTTAAAAGTAACCAATACTCATGTTTTTTTTAAATGGAAAAAAATGAAGTAAATCGGTCTACAAAAAAAGTCGATCCCCATAGAGCTTAATGTCAAAATGCCCAAATTCTTAAATCCTTAATTTTTAGATTTGCGCAAAGAAAATAATAGTGTTTTTTAGAGATAATCATCTAAACACGGCAACTGTGCGGGGAAAAAAATCATACTGCGTCTCTGGTATTGTTCAGGCCGGGCTCAATGTAGAGGCGGGCCATATCCGGCCCACGGGCCTTAGTTTGGGGACCACTGATCTACGGTGTAACACAGAACCGATTGAAAGACAAAGGCTGAATATGTTGTCAATTAACAACTTTGGGTAAATAGCACTGCTGAAAACAACAGAGTTTAGTAGCAAGGCCGCAATGAAAATACACATATGCTCATGGAGGTTTTTGTGTATCCAGATCAGCTACACAATGGTCAAGTTAAAGAGGATTGTTAAAATTTATGCTGCGAGGAAGATTTCCGTTACCGTTGAAGTTGGAAACAGCGCTGGCGCATGAGACACAAGTGCCAGTTTCTTGGCAGCAAGTCCTGTGTTTCTATGACCAATACAGACTTAAAAGCACTTGCCTGAAGTGTTGGTACGGCCGACTCTTTTGCCTCTTGAGATCAATTATACAATGGTGATTATTAAAATATGTGCTGTAAACACGATCACAAAATAAAGGTACCTGTCTTTGTGCTACTTCAAGAGTCCATCAATAATGATATATGTTACATTGTGTCCATCATCCATTAATTCTTTCAAGATTAAAAGTTCAGAGTTAGAATGTGGGGATCAAGTAACCAAATAGCATTAACATTCAGCCTTTATCGGAATATGTTAATCAATCACAGATACCTCAAATGCACTGACAGAGAGACAGCCTATTACTCCAGATGAAGTAATACAACCTTATAGTTGGTTTAATTGGCCTTTTTTATTACAGTCATCAGTGTGAAGACAGTACACCATCCTGCAGAAGATCTTCTTAAGGTGATCATAAATTGTCCTCATTTTTAATCCATAAATGATTGGATTAAAAAGAGGGTGATATAGTACAACCTGTAAGATTACTAAACGTATAATGTTTGGAGAATCGAGTTCGAGTCGAGGAAGAAGTACATCATATGCAGTTAAACAGGAAAAGTTGATTAGAACCAGCAGATGGGGTAAACAGGTCTGTGCAGCTCTTCTCCTGACTCCTCTACATCGATACGATACTACAAGTATCCTGCTGTATGTGAAAAGTATAAAGAGCAAGGGGAGCATTACAAAAGTAACAAGAAGAAACAAGCCGTATATATTCATTATTCTTGATCTCACACAATGAAGTGTTAGAATTGTGCTGTTGCAAAGTATCCCTTTCAAATTAAACTTACAGATTTTATTTTTAGCATTTAGTAAAAGTCCTACTGAAAAGAAACCACCGGGCAGAATCCAAGCCGAGATAAGAAAAATGTTAACAGTGTATTTTTGCATGATGGTTGTATATTTCAGAGGGTTACATATAGACACATATCTGTCATAGGCCATGATGGACAAGAGGACAAAATCTGAAGCGGCTAACCAGTAATATGAAAACCACTGGAAGAGACACGCTGGATAAGATATCATCTGTTTTTCTGATAAGAAGTCAATCAAAAGCTTTGGGTAGATAGCAGTGCTGAAAAGAACAGAGTTGATTAACAAAGCTGCAATGAAAATGTACATTGGCTCATGCAGGTTTTTGTGAATCATTATGATGCAAACAATAGTGACATTACTGCTGATTATTAACATATACACCGTAAACATGACCACAAAATACAGATATCTATATTTGTGCACTTCCACATGCCCACCAAAAGTTATATAAGTCACATTTGATATATAATCCATTGATAATCTATGCAGTGAGATGATAACAAACAATATTAATCTGACATAAACAGCACTAGATTGTCTGTGTCAGTCTTCAGTACCTGACCTTGATGTGCTCTGATGTGATCTGATCTGATGTGATGCAGCAAACACACAAAGTGGAAAGTGATCTGTGAGAGTCGTGGGAGGTTTTTTATCAAACTACTTCATCCTCCATGGATCTCATTGAACTCTCTAAAGGATGAGCTCTGCAAACAATTTTATTCTGACAGATTAGAGACCTGGCTACAACGTCAACACTACTGTTTAAAAAATGCTCCAAACACAACTTCAACAAGCCCTAAAAATATTCTTTTTAGATACGTCCAACATCACGGTGAGCAAGTCCCGCAACCCGCGGTTCGGCAGCCACGGCCCTCTCGGCCGGCACCCCGAGCCTGCCACGTCTGGTCGTCACCACGGGTGGCCCAGAGGGACAGCCAAGCCCGGTCTCCATAGGCCGGAGACCCGGAGCTCCGGTCGCCGTCCCGGCCGACCACCGTCATGCACGCCGGAGGCCCCCGGGGGGACCAGCACCTTCGGGTTCCCGCCCGCCCGACCCTTGTCTGCCATGTTTTGTCTCGGCCCTCCCTGAAGGTTCACTAGGAATCCGGTCCTTAAGGGGGGGGCTATGTCAAGGTTGGTCTTGTCATTGTCGTAGTGTGTAGTTTCCTGTTGTCTGGTCTCCCTGGGTTACCGTCACTCCCTGTCCTGTCTCCCCTCGTCAGTGTCTGATTGTCCCCACCTTTTTCTAATCACCTGCACCTCCTGTCTGTATTCAAGCCCCTGTGTTTGTTAGTCCTTTGTCGGTCCTTGTTGCATGTTGTTGCACGGCACCCGGGTGTT
The DNA here is from genome assembly GCA_021346845.1 of Apeltes quadracus. Classification (NCBI taxonomy): domain Eukaryota; kingdom Metazoa; phylum Chordata; class Actinopteri; order Perciformes; family Gasterosteidae; genus Apeltes; species Apeltes quadracus. The sequence goes on from CM037932.1 coordinate 14,976,229, forward strand.
ATCCTGTGTTTCCCGGCTCCTGCTTGGAATAAAGCCTGTTCAGATTGGAATCCTGCATATGCGTCTTCTGTCGGCGTACGAGCCGCACGATTTGTGACAAATACCCTGCATTCTCAATCAATTTTTCTCTTATCTAACCTTTTCTCCATTATTCTGTTCTATTTGACAGTGGCTAGTCTAGGATTTACGTGACCAGACTGAAAAAAAAAAAATCATACTGCGTCTGTTATTGTTCAGGGGTCCCGGGCTCAATGTTGAGGTGGGCCGTATCCGGCCCGCTGGCCTTAGTTTGGGGCCCACTGATCTAAGGTATTTCCATATGTTGTGATCTGTATTTCACAGTCAATTTGTTCTTTAACAGTCAATTAATTAGTGGACTTAATCCATGACCCAGAGTTCAGAGTCGCAGTCTTACACACTTCTCTGCGCTTCCATCTGAGCAGTCACTCACCCGAACCATAATTAACCCTATAGAGACCGTATCTGCCCCACGGACACCTTTTGTTAAATTAAAGGTAAACAACCCAGGAGTTATATTAAATAACTTAATTGTTATATGCAATATGCAGACGATACTCAATTGTATCTGTCGATCAAGCCAGAGGAGACCAAACAGCTCGTTAGACTTCAAGAATGTCTTGGAGACATCAAAACTTGGATGACCTGCAACTTCCTGATGCTAAACTCAGAAAAAAGTAGAAGTTATCTTGATAGGCCCAGAGCGCCTTCGAAGTCAGCTGTCACGTGATACAGTTTCTATGGATGGAATTTCTCTGGTATCCAGCAGCACCGTCAAGAATCTTGGAGTTCTCTTTGACCAGGATATGTCCTTCAACTCTCATATAAAGAAAACTTCAAGGACTGCCTTTTTTCATCTACGTAATATATCGAAAATCAGGAATTTCCTGTCTCAAGGTGATGCAGAAACATTGGTTCATGCATTTATTTCCTCCAGACTGGACTACTGTAATTCTTTGTTTGCAGGGTGTTCTTGCAAATCTCTTAAACCTCTTCAGTTGATTCAGAATGCTGCAGCACGTGTATTAACAAGAACTAATAAAAGAGACCATATCACGCCTGTATTATCTGCTTTGCACTGGCTACCTGTTAAATCAAGAATAGAATTTAAGTTTCTTCTCCTCACCTACAAGGCGCTTGCTGGTGAGGCACCTTCTTATCTTAAAGAGCTTGTAACACCGTACTGCCCTGCAAGGCAGCTGCGTTCTATAGATGTTGGGTTACTTGTTGTTCCTAGAGTTATTCAAAGTAGGATGGGAGGCAGAGCCTTCAGTTATCAAGCTCCTCTTTTGTGTAACCAGCTTCCACTTTCAGTCAGGGGGGCAGATTCAGTCAGCTCCTTTAAGATAAAGCTTAAAACTTTCCTCTTTGATACCGCTTATATTTAGGGCTGGCTTAGGTTTGCCTGGACCAGCTCTTAGTTACGCTGCTATAGGCTTAAACTGCCGGGGACTTTTTAGGACACACCGAACTCCGGCCGTGGCCCTGCTTGCACCTGCTGCTGCCGTCATTATCATCATCATCATCATCATCATCATCATTTTAAATATGATTCATATCACTATTACCCTTTCCTAAAATCTTTGCTTTACCTCCCCAGAGTCTTCTGTGGATGGTGGTTCGATCTGATGGTGGTGGCCCCTGCAGTGGTCCTGTCGTACACCTGGCCGGCTACTTGGAATTCTTTGAATAATCTCTGTTATAGAAATTGAATGTATTCTACATCTGTATGAGTCATTCTGTACACATGACATTCATTGCAGTCTGTCCATCCCGGGAGAGGGATCCCTCCTCTGACGTTCTATCTTAGGTTTCTTCCCTTTTTTCCCTGGAAGGGTTTTTTCATTTTTTGGGGAGTTTTTCCTGTGCCGATGTGAGGGTCTTGGGACGGAGGATGTTGCATGTGTACAGACTGTAAAGCCCTCCGAGGCAAATTTGTAATTTGTGATTTTGGGCTATATAAAATAAAATGAATTGAATTGAATTAACAACTTTGGGTAAATAGCACTGCTGAAAACAAAAGAGTTCAGTATCAAGGCCGCAATGAAAATACACATATGCTCATGGAGGTTTTTGTGTATCCAGATAAGCTACACAATGGTGAAGTTAAAGGGGATTGTTAAAATTTATGCTCCGAGGAAGATTTTCTGTTACCGTTGAAGTTGGAAACAGCGCTGGCGCACGAGACACAAGTGCACGCATCTATTGGAATGTCTTATTCATGACAGAGAAGACAGCCTATTACTCTAGATGAAGTAATGAAGAGGAAACAATTACTTGACTTAAATCAAAAAGATGCTCATACTTTTGCGTTTATTGTTTTTAAGATATTGACATGCATTAATTTAATCACAATCCCCCACCCTCCTCAAATGTATAATTAGGAATATAACTTTGTCTGATCACAACTCACTGTACAAATTGCTATATTTTGATACTTATTTTATGTCTCATTGTATGTTGTTCTGTTTTGTGCTGGGTTTCCCCCAAGAATCATAAAGCCATATCTCATCAGATCTCCTGCTTGTTTTAGGGTTATTAACTCGAGCAATACATTTGAAGACAAAGGTCATGTCATAACCTGAAAGTAAAATCAAACTGAAAAAAGAATGCTTACACTGTGGTTATTTGTTCAACTTAAAAGCTGAAACCACTAAACAGTTCTGCAGTAGAACTTCTTAAGGTGATCGTAAATTCTACTCATTTTTAGTCCATAAATGATTGGATTAAAAAGAGGGTGATATATTACAACTTGTAAAGCCAATATTAAACTTAAAATTTTTGAAGACTGAGTTTCCAGTCGAGAAAGAAGTACGTCATATGCAGTTAAACAGGAAAAGTTGATTAGAACCAGCAGATGGGGTAAACAGGTCTGTGCAGCTCTTCTCCTGACTCCTCTACATCGATACGATACTACAAGTATCCTGCTGTACGTGAAAAGTATAAAGAGCACAGGGAGCATTACTAAAGTAACAAGAACAACCAAGCCGTATATATTCAGTATTGTTGATCTCACACAGTGAAGTGTTTGAATTGTGCTGTTGCAAAGTATTCCTTTCAAATGAAACTTACAGATTTTTTGTTTAGCATTTAGTAAAAGTCCTACTGAAAACAAACCACCGGGCAGAATCCAAGCCGAGATAAGAAAAACATTAACAGTGTATTTTTGCATGATGGTTGTATATTTCAGAGGGTTACATATAGACACATATCTGTCATAGGCCATGATGGACAAGAGGACAAAATCTGAAGCGGTTAACCAGTAATATGAAAACCACTGGAAGAGACACGCTGGATAAGATATCATCTGTTTTTCTGATAAGAAGTCAATCAAAAGCTTTGGGTAGGTACAGTGCTGAAAAGAACAGAATTGATTAACAAAGCTGCAATGAACATGTACATTGGCTCATGCAGGTTTTTGTGAATCATTATGATGCAAACAATAGTGACATTACTGCTAATTATTAACAAATACACTGTAAACATGACCACAAAATACAGATATCTATATTTGTGCACTTCCACATGCCCACCAAAAGTTATATAAGTCACGTTTAATTTATAATCCATTAATAATCTATGCAGTGAGACGATAATAATTTAATCTGTTATAAACCAAACTAGACTGTCTCTCTCAGTCTTCAGTACCTGACCTTGATGTGCTCTGTTGTGATCCAGCAAACACACAAAGTGGAAAGTGATCTGTGAGAGTCGGTGGGAGGTTTTTTATCAAACTACTTCATCCTCCATGGATCATTGAACTCTCCAAAGGATGAGCTCTGTAAACAACTTGATTCCAGAGGTCTGAAGTCAGAGATGTTGTCTATATTGAATAAAGAAACATCTAGTCACAATAATATTCAAGTTGTACATGTGTGTGCATTTATTTGTCAAACTAAACATTTTATATACTAATAAAATAAATATAATAAAATGATTCTTGTTTAATGCTTTTCATATGCGACGAATACTTTCTCATTGATACAAAGCCAACATGTATAGGCTGTTTGGGGGTGTAGAGAAAAAAGGTGGAGCTGGTTGGGGGAGTATGGAGCCAAATCCGGGTAAAAAGATGTGTTCATTTGAAAAACAAACATAAACCTGTTTTGGTCTTGAACATTGAAAAATTCAACAATGTATACAAAATATAAAATCGGTGGACAAAAAGTATTTTTGGGTTGAATATAGTTCAAATCTTTTCAGATTCAAAACCTTTTCACATTCAGACTTTTGACCCTGCGGTGGCGTAGGGGCCGGGGCATCAACTGCGAGGGATGTGTGAGATCATGAGTGACAGCTTAATAGATAAACGAGCAGTACTGAATGGGCCTGAGCCTTGCAAGCGGTCAGCCGGGCATGCGGTCAAAAGGTGAAAAAAGAAAATGAGAAAAACAAAGTTGGTGCCAGCTGGGAATCAAACCCAGGTGTCCTGTGTCCTAGCCAGAACCCTTATCTCTGAGCTACTGTCTATGTACTGTCTAAAAACGTGTTTTTTACTAAATTCAAAATGGCGGAAAATCTAGTTAGATGCATTTGCATACCATGATTGACTTTTTTGTAGAGCATGTCCAAGAGCACCTGTGTGCAAAATTTTAGCCCAATCGGTCATCGGGGAAAAAAGGGAGCTAATAGGGTCAAAACCAACATGTAAAGGGGGCGCTAGAGAGCCAAGCTTTTCAAACACAAAAGCGCGACCCCAAGAATATCTAAATTTCACGCTTTTCCGATGCACGTGCCAAGTTTCAAGTTTCATCCTTCCCCCCCCCCGGAGATAAAAATAAATTAGCAGAGTGGGGGATAGGAAAACCAGAGGGGGGGAAATCCCCCTCATCCCTGCTGCAAATCGCACCCTGGTCTTATTTACGGATTTCTTCCGACAAAAGCTTTTCAATCTGGTTCATTCTCTCGTTAAATATCTTCGTTTTAATAATGGCGGAATTATGCTATGAAACCGGAAATGTGAGACTCCGAAAAGGATGTAGTTAGCAGACCAATCACAGGCCTGCGGCTTGCATTGGCTTGCTTAGTTTTCGACGCAAGCCTAGAAAAGTGTTTCTTTTCTTTTGTTCTGTGAACAAAAACACCCAATTTTCCAAATTGATTTTTTTTTTCATTCTAGGCCATGAACTCATGAAAACAACCACCACCACCTGTCCCTAAGAAACCCTGTCCACAGGAGCATTATTACTGTTGACCTATTGATCGAAACGTGCATACACACAGCAGAGAGGCACTGATGATGCAACCAACAGCATAGTGGACCTGATGACTAATCACCTGGAGAACCCGAGGGCCTACGCTACACTGTTGATTGTAGATCTCAGTTTAGCCTTTAACACCCTACAGCCTCTTATTCTCCTGAAAACACTGCAGCTGATGAATGTCAACGCCTTAAAGACTAAGTGGTGTCACTCATTCCTCACCAACAGGAGGAACAGGACCGTGTCTGAATCCTTGACCATCAACATCGGCGCCCCTGAGGGTGGCATCAGTTCACCAGTCCTGCTCACCCTGTACACTAATGAATGTACACGTGTCTGATACAGCTGTGTACAAACACAAGATTCAGAACTTTCTCCAGTTGTGCGACAAACTCTTCCTCAACTTTAAGAAAACGGAGGAGATGCTATTCAACCCCAAATCCATTGCAGACAACTCCCCAGTGGTTATCCATGAGCAGAACATAGCCCACCACTATTTAGAACTCCATTGTTCCTGTTCTTTTCATCAGTTTTTTATATACACACTACATGTGTGTTCCAGTGTGAAATGTACATGTTGGCTGACGACAGTCTCGACTGTCTATGTACTGTCTGAGCTCTGTGGTAGTTTTTTGTAACTGTAGACAACGCAGGCCTCATGTTTTTAACACGTTAGCGCGTGTATGCAGTGCCGGCCCGAGCCTCTTGGGGGCCCTAAGCAGAATTTGATTTGGGGGGCCCCCCTCCCACCACGCAGAGTCACCTGTGCTAGAAGATTATTGGCACAAACGTCACACTATAATGTTATAGCGAAAATTATAAACGAATGCAGTGAGGTTATAATACAAAACTAGGGCTGAACACTAGGGCAGCACTGAACGGGCCTTAGCCTCCCCTTGCATGTCGGGGAGGCAGCGGTCAGCGGACCCTGATCTCTGGCTTCCTAGCCAGACACCTTACATCTGGGAGCAGCCAATTAGTTTGCTTATGCCTTGGGCCGGCCGTGCATGTATGCTTCGCAATGTGCGCATGGAAACCTCCGTTTTGCAGTGAAACCTCCTAAAAGCAGGTGTAAACCAGAAAGGCGCCGATTACCTGATGAACCTCCGGTTCCCTAAACACAACGGAAGCTGAAGTATCACAGCGTGCGCCTCCTGCGCATGGCACTGATAGAGCTGCGTTTGCAATTGTACGTGCATGAGGGCCTGAATGTTTCCAAGACAAATCTATCTATCTATCTATCTATTGGGGCCAAACCTTTATGAAATGAAAAATATAAATTTTCGTGTCAAAGTCATACTGTTTCTATCTCTGTAAACATTGCCGTTACTGAAGGAAAGAAGAAAAACATTGATATCTGATGCAAAACTTTTGTATTGGTAATAGTTGTATCCATGTACTGTGTGTGTGTGTGTGTGTGTGTGTGTGTGTGTGTGTGTGTGTGTTAGTCCAATTAGTATGATGCAATGTCACAAACACACGGCTGATGTAAGGCTACTGTAATGAGGGGTCATTAGTCCCCCATGGGAGCGGCCTGACTTCAGCCTGTCCCTGAACAGCTAATTACAACCCAGTAGTCCCAGTATGAAGGCCTCAGGGGAAACCGTGCCACCTCAAACAACAGCATGATGAGGTCAGTGTTTTGAGAATTAACTTTTGGTATCAGCTAACAAAGTTGTGTTGGTGCCTGAACCAAAACACACCAGAAGTTTTGTCACACAGGTCACGGAGCTGATTGAGAAACTTTCAAACACTGAGACGCTGCTGCCATAGTTGCTCTCCTCGCCTAGTCACCGCGCAGCGAAAAAGTACATAAACACATAAACATTTAAATGTGGTTTTCTTACCTTGACCACTGCTACCGTTGAGTCTGATGGCGGCGGGCACAGCCTTGGTTCCACACCCGGGTGGGTTGACCCGGGCCCGTATGCCACGGCTCGTCTCGGTGAGGGTGAGAGGGTTTAACTTCAGGGTGGCGTTGGTCTTGTTCTTCGTCCTCCTCTTCGTCAGTGACTCCAGACTGTCTAATTCCAGCGCAGCTACACAGCCGCAGCTGACCGGGGAAAGACCATCGGGGGCTTGTGGCACACAATTCAATCTGAATCTCATTGGATAAATCCGCTTTGTTCCTTCCTGAAGGGGTCGTCAGTGTTTGTATGAGGCCATTGATTACACTTCTTCCCCCTGGACCTCCTCTTTTTTGTTTACGATCTGTTCTTTCTGATGATGAGCCTCTGATGGTTTGCAATAAATTCAGATAATCGGAAAAATATAGATAATCGGGCATCTTTAATTATAAGAAACCTGAAACTCTGAAACTAGTGAATAAACACAACCTATACACAAAAAAGATTTATTTTGGAATTTTCGGGGATCCACCTTTAAATCCCCTGCTCTCCCTGATTTAGGAATAGAAATTGTATAGCAATTAAGATGTTGAATGTAGAAATGCTAAATACCAACATCAGTTATATTATATTTAGAGCACTGTTTAGAAAAGGATAAAAAACATTGGCATGTATTATACGATGTATATATCACTGTCGAAGTTTTTTTTTTAAACTATTTATAGATATATATCTTTGTTTTCCTCCATCAGTGAGAAAATACGTTCAACGGCCATTAAACAAATCTTTTTCCTCCATGTTTTAATGAATAAATGTTGTACATACATAAACAAACCTCCAGAACCCACAGATGAATGAGAATGTACGGTTCGGTGTCTCCTGAAGGAGACTTAGTCACATTACCAACACGGTCAAAGAACTCTTTTATTAAAACATGAACAGTTCAATGTCAGACCGGGATCTTTTAAGGGGGGAGGACCCAGGATCAAGAAGAGAACAAACAGCAGTTTTAAAGCAATTGGATATCAAGCAGCGGCATTCAGTCACAACAGTGAACACAGATATTTTAATGAATCACTTGAACCATCGCTTAATCCAGATGCTCGGTCCTGGTCCAGCTGGCTTGTCCCGACAGGGGGCGAGCGAGTAGCCGAGGCACGCCCACTCGTTGGTCAGCTCCGTAAAGGCCGGCGTGAACTTGAGCCCGCTGCCTGAAGCCGGAACAAGCGTTCACACACACAGAATGGTTCTGGATCAGGTTCAAGGTCAGGGTCAGGGTCGGGGTGTGGGTCTGGGTCAGGGGGCTGGAAGCAGAGACCCCCGTGCACTGACCTGTCAGCAGGCTGTAGAGGTTGCAGTAGTTGAGGCCGCCGTCCAGACGGCTGGAGAAACTGAGAGAAACCGACTGACTCTGGTGAAACAAATACACACAGTGTTATTTTTATTTATGGCGTTCATGCTGCATGTGTGATTGTTTCCATGAGCCCAAACTGAATTATAACTGCTGCCATGAGTCATAGTTCTGGGCTGTTGTTGTAAGCCCTCATTCAAACCAAAGAGTTCCCTGGTTGCTGTCAACCTATTCTAATTTTCGTTGGCTGCATCGGTTGCTCAAAATTAGCAAGAACAACAAAAAGAATGATTGTAAATCTATAGACTCTGAAGCCATTTCATGCTCATCAGATATTGAAGTAGAAGAAAAAGAGCAATTATGCCAATACCCTGTGTTTTTAATAAATGGCATGAAAACACCAAATGCAACAACCAATGCTTTGAATACTTTAGCTTATAAACTGATACTTCATAAGCTGATACTTTTTAAGATGATACTGTATAAGATGAAGTACTCACAGACACGCGGCAGCCGTTTGGCACCGTGGTGGGACTCAGCGTGAAGGTCACGTTCTCCGCCTGCAGGCCGTCAGGTGACGTGTGGTTGGCTCTGATGTTCAGGGGGCTGGCGGACACCAGCTGGAGGAAACACGCAGCGTGAATGTGACCACCGAGCATCAGCACCACACATTCACCGAGCGTCTAGGACGCCGTCTCACCGTGTACCCGCACTCAGCGCAGCTCCCGGAAGAGGCTGAAGGATTCGATCGTTTCCACCAGCCTGGAGCTGATTTCTGCACAAGGCAATGCAAAGAGCCTGCAGGAGAAAGGAGGTTGGACACGTTCACTAAAACAAAAAAAAGGATGAAGAACAGAGAGCTGCTAGTTGTCAGTAATCTTAAGAAATGCATATCATGTAGCTGTATTTCTGGGGCGTGTACTTTCTAAACTATCACTTCTATGAAGACACAGAGGTCCAGTGTCCACTGCAGGAAACAGCCGAGGTCGAGCTTTCAGCAGGACGCTCAAAAGTAAAAACAGTTGCTCCTCCTTCGCAGTTGTGTCCAAAGAAAAAGCCCTTCTTGACCAGATGAGGACGCCGTACCTACCAGACGGTCCCGCAAAATCCGCGGTACGGCACGGGGACGGGGACGGCCGACAAAGAGGCGATCAGTCCGACCACCAGAGCGGAGGCCATCAGCAGAGTCCTCATGCTTCCTTTCTCCTGATGGGAGCTGATGAAGTGGAGTCTACAGATGACCCCCACCCCTTTATACGGGTGGTCACGAGAACCAGAGAGGACGCTTGAAATCGCTTTGGTCGAGGTTGTGTCTTGTGCCGACTGTCTTGGTCTTGTGGTGCGTCTTCACAGGGGCCGCTGACTCCCGTTTGGACTGTATGCGTGTTTCTATTGGTAAAACATTCTGAATGTTATGAAAAAATACATGCAAGGAATTATAAAGCCAACACGGACTGCTGCTGAATCCTGGGAGCGTGGAGTGTGTTTATGATGTTGTTCATACGCGTGGTTTCCTGGTTTGAGGAGATGATGAATATACACTGAGGCCACTCGTTGGGTTCCATCCCAGAAACTAGCACTACACATTTAGACACAATTCATTTAATTCTACATTTGTTTGTATTTTCTACAGTCAAACAAAGACTGTTATTTGATGAAAGAGAAATATCTACAGAAAGTGACGAGGATGATCTGCCCCTAGAATCACAAACCCTTTGCTGGGGTCTAATATCCAACGTCTGTAGATATGAGACATGAGGTGCCTTTAACAAATGGGGGTTTTCTCCCCTTGTTTAACATCTTCAATGTGTGAAGTCATGCTGACGTCTGTCACAAAGACAACCAGTCAACAGGAAATCACCAGAGAGCAAAGCAAAAGGAAGAATAAAGAGATTTCATGCTGTGATGCTGGATGGAGGAGAGCGTGGTCATGCGCTTGGTCTTGTGCCTTCGGGCATTTGAGAGTTTATAATTTAAAATTGGAAATTTTTCAAAATTTAAGCAGAAGACTTTGAATGCTTTGATTGCTTTTAGAGTTAGAAAAATAAAAAGAAAAGCTCTTGTGACTCTTAAGCGTGATATGCATTTGAACTCATTTGTGTCTTATTGCAGAGGACAATTTCTTCATAGCTCGTAAAGAAGAGCCTCTGTGTCCTCAGGGGGGAGACGCACAGGAGACTGAAGACAAATTAGTCTCCTGGCAGCTTAAAGGTCCTTTCTTGTGGAAAAACTGGTATCATGTACCTTTACAGTGCCTCAATCTTCACCGTCAATATGCAAATGGAACACTTTTACTTCATGTAATTTCACACTTATGACAAAATTGTTGGAAATATTTTACAATAAATCCTACAAACCACATTTCCTTGAATGCTCAAGTCCGGAAGCCCTCTTCTTTTCCATAGAGGTGGATATGCTGTATCATGCTATATGTTAAGTGGACTGTTAGTTATTGAGGGGCATGAGGAGATGTTCATACTACCTGGATGCAATGGTGAATGTGACATATTGAATGAAAACATCTCACGTCGCCTATATGGTGCTTTAATAAATGCATTTCAGGATGGCAGCTTTTTATTAACCTATGTATTCGGTACAAAATGCAGCGATATTTCAATTATTTAGCCGGTTTTTCACAGATCCATTGCTGAATAGTGTCACACGGCAGGTCATTCCAGCTTGTTTCTGCTTTCTGCTCAGGTTTGATGTGAGCACAGTCCTCCGTCTTCCCGCTTGAACCTCCGTCATCAGGCTGAGGGCCATCGGGGCCATGAGACCAGTACCTATGGGAGGAGGATAAGACGATGAACTTTCACAGGAATGTTCTCGTCACTAAAGCGGCCATTGCACAACAAGTAATAGAGGAGCTGACTAAAAATGATAATAACATGTGCTGATCTATCAAATATTGTTGTGTGTCTTACACTGCAGCCCCATTCAGAACAGTTCCATCAACCCATTTCCAGGTGCCCTCGGTGTCTTTGTCACTCAAACCAAACCAACTATGACGTGCAGTGATGTTTGAAAGGAATTTCTGTTCAAGATCAAAAGATAGAAACAATAGTAAATATCCGTAGCGAAAGAAATAAGACCCCTGAGATAGGTTGTGTCATGTATCCACATACTTGCTGTGGCTGAGACACTTTGAGATCCCTTATTTCAAAACACAGAAAGAGCGGTAGATCGATACACAATGTTCAGGAAAGACCAGAATAGATGTGGGAGAGGCAGCCAGCCAGCTGCGAGTTGGCCCAAGCTGCCGAACCGCGGGCCGCGAGTCGCCGCAACCAAGCGGCTCACGTGTCACGTCTCTATCTGATGTTGGTTCTATGTGATGGGGGCTTCTCTCTGATGGTGCATCTATCTGATGGTGGTTGTGTCTGATGGTGGTTCTGCCTGATGGTGGTTCTATCTGATGGTGGTTGTGTCTGATGGTGGTTCTGCCTGATGGTGGTTCTATCTGATGGTGGTTGTGTCTGATGGTGGTTCTGCCTGATGGTGGTTCTATCTGATGGTGGTTGTGTCTGATGGTGGTTCTGCCTGATGGTGGTTCTATCTGATGGTGGTTGTGTCTGATGGTGTTTCTACCTGATCTAATGGTGGTTGCCCCGGCTTTCTACTTGCAGTTATTTGAATCATTTCTGTTATAGGAATCGAATTTATTACACATCTGTAAAGGTAATTCTGTACACATGACATCTGTTGTAGTCTGTCCATCCCAGAGGGATCCCTCCTTTGACGTTCTCACCAAGGTTCTTCCATTTTTTCAGTTTTTTTGTCACAAAGGAAAGAAACTAAATACAACAAAAAAAAAATCCTGCTACCTGTTCTTCAAGCGAATCTATGATCACCAGATCTGCTCCTTGGTCTCTGCAGTCCTTTCTGCCATTTTCCCAGGAACCATCTCGTGTAGAGAGAAGATAACAGGAAGAACTGAACACCCTCCACCCTTCAGGACACCGTTTCTCTGAAAGAATAAGTAACATTTACTGTCATACAAGAGTCCTAAAATGAGGAAGTTGTGGGTGTTTTTGACTTTCTATTCCTATTTTTAATGTCCTGTTCTGCAGCTGTGTGTCAAACGTTCAGTGCTTCTCACTTCCAAGAAACAATTACTATTCCATTTTATATGTCATAGTTTATCCGTTTATTTGAACATCTGAACAATTTTATCTCTAAATGAAACACTTAATACTGTTTGCACTAACAAACAAACGCACACCAGTTACCTTATTTTTGTTTTTACTTTTATACTAACTTTTATACTATAGTAACACTTTTAATCATCTTGTGAATATTTAAAATGTATTTTGTCCCTTGTACATTGTTTATTGTATCTCGTACATTGTTTATTGTTGTTCGCTGCTACTGGCTGACTCAGGGATATCTAACAGCAATGACAATTCAAAAAAACACTTTCAAAATTTTTACTCAGATTATTTAAAAAACCAACATACTTAATAAGCATTTTTGAAGGCAGACGGATAACTTAAGATGTTCATTGCAAACAACTGCTTTACTCTGGTTATAATACAATGAATAAAATTCCTCAGGTCCAGTGCCGGCTGGCCAATCGTGGGCAAAGGGGCGTCGCCCTACCTGAAGCGCCCTTCCTTAAGCCCCCGCCAAATAGAAAAGATAATATTAAATATAAAAAATGCCAATATTTGTGTTCTTGATGAATGGGATTTTATCGCCATTCAAGGAGATGAGATATTATACTGAATTGTCTGTGAGGGTGACAAAAATAAGATTATCATCAGTATTTTTCATGCTTTAATGCCTTAATTGTTTTTGTATTAAATCAACCTGGGACGTTTGCTGAAATTGGTTCGATTGCCCTCCCTAGAACATTTTACACCAGCCGCCTTCGCTCAGTTCCCTAATTTGAAGGTCTGTAGAGACTCTTCACACTGGACTACCAGAACATTTATTTATTGAATCAAATGACGGTTTACTTACAGAAGAAAGCAATTGAAGTGAAGAGATTAAAGCCATTATTAATTCATATCATTTGGACTAAACTTTGACTTTCAGCTCGAAGATGAAAGGATCCAATGTACAGTTGTGTGGTATGTTCAACAAAGCTTCGACAGGGCCAACAGACTGTAAATTTGGATAACAGACCAGATATAATATGAATATCACTCTCACTCTGTTTCAACAAGAGCAGAAGTGTCTTCTCTTGGGTCAGTGCAGTGAAGTTGTCCCTCAGCTGGTCTCTCTCTGCAGACACTGAGGACAGCTCGTCTCCACTCACCTGCACTGAGTCATGGCGATATGAAGATAGGAATACATATTTCAATACATCACTGTTATTGTCTTTTTTTTAACTTTAACATTTTTTTAAACACTAATTTCTTTATGTTTAATCTAACCCATAGCCTTAGAATATTTTATTTTATTCCTCTTGCACTATGTTGTCTTGTTGTCCATTGTCTGTTGCCATGCACCAACCGCCAAATTCAATTCAAATTCCTTGTATGTCTGACATATTATGGTAATAAATGTTTCCTGATTCCTGATTCATTACAAGAACATCCCATCGTCTTTTCTCAGAGAATATAAAGATTCTGAGCAAATGTCGACAAGCAACCTTAACTCTCTTAGATCTCAAATCTCAACTTGGATGAAGACCAGACTCACAGTGGACACCGAGGCCGACGAGTCCAGCCAGCAGGAGGACACTGAGCAGCCCCAGAGAGACAGCAACAGCTCCATGAGGTCTGCTCCTTGGGCTCCTGGGACCTGGACACAGTGGAGACCAGTCAACACGCTGGTCAGGAGAAGATGCACACACTGATCGTTCTTACCTGGGGCAGGTGTTGAAGGTCTGATGGAAACCTGAGACTTGCCGTGTTCAACGTTAGCGTAGATTTCGTCCATCGCTGTGAAGACGACCAGCTGTCAAATGATCAACGGGATGTTGCTTTCAGCTTAAGATTAGTGTGACTCAATTGTCAGAGGTGTGAAAAGCCATATATGTACACAAAAAAAAGCAGAACCGCTCCAATGAACTCTGCTTTCATTGCTCTCACAGTTCAGACCCGTGAACACAGGGATCAATGCAACACATCTGTTCACATTCTGACCTGTCTGATTGGTCCCACCTCAATTTGGTGATAATTTATCTTTCTTCTCTTTTAGACAAAGAGAAAGACACCACTTGCTTGGGTTCACTAGTCTCTTGTTGGTTGTGTTGCCAACAGCAACAGCGGTTTCCGGGGGGAAGGTGTGAAAATGTGCGTGCACGTGACGCATGTGCAACACAGTTGAACCCCTCCAGTTCTCCTCTGAACACCCATCATGCAGAGACGCTCGTGGGCTCATCCACGCTGTGTTGGTACAAGAAAGAATGGAAGACAAAGCCCAAAGGGAAAAGAGTTACTTTAAACCACGTATTCTTGTCAGGTAAAAAAAAAACGTAAGTACAGGTAACTGACGTGTTTATTAGAAGTAATATTTCCCATAATGCAACATTTTTCAATCAAACCTCTTTGGGGCCGTAGGAGTCGTTTGAATAATCTACATTTCGTAGTAGTGACATCAGTCTACAGGTAAGTGTGTGAGGTGTGAATTATGGTCTGACTGAAACACTGTTAAGTTCTCCCTCAGTCTGGTGTAGGATTCATCACTAACGACCGTCATTCAAGCCTCTCATTTTTCTAATACCGCTGCTAAACCAATACTTTTGAAACGATAGCGCAGCCAAAACAGTGCCTGAACCCATACTTAAAAAGAAAAAAACACAAAACGACGATTCACAACATTAAGGAAAGAAGTAGCAATTTACTTTTTTTCAAATTGAACAATGTAAGACTGATACAAAATACTTTGCTGTTGTTCGCTCTCACGCTTTAAATAGAGGCCTGGCTGAGGCCAACTTCCTGTTTGTAACCTGAAATGAGTGTGTGGTCAGTTTCCATGTTTCTGTTGGACTGATTCAAATGTCTTTTATATATTTTGTATATAATTGGTTTGTTAAGACTTAGAGACTAACTTCCCTATTATGACGTATCGAATGTTGTAATCTCCTTTCTTTCTTTTTATATAGAACGGTGGAAATATGATGCAAGCACCTTAATAACATGGCTTGGCTCAATAAACAGCAAAGTTCAATGAAACCATGTTTCCTGTTGTGGCTCCAGTCGAACAGTAAAACCACAGCAATGACAGGAACAGGAAGTCTCCCTGTAGACCAGACCGTCTCCTTTCAAAGGCCGCTGGGTTCAGCCTACGCGGTCCTCGGAGGACACGGCCCAGGTCCACTGAGAAGGCTCAGTCCCCATGAGGATGCAGCCCACCAAGTGAGAGCTCACTTCTGGGAGGAAAAAGACACCTGCATGCAAATATTCAAAGACAGTGAGAGATGAGCTCACCTGACCAACTCAGGAAGGAACCAACGGAAGAAACAAGTGATGCACATCGACCACTTGATGGCGCCCTTCTCTCACAGCGAGCAGGAACGGACTGAGAGCCATCCCTAGAACAGTCAAGTAGTCAAGGAGCCATGTTCATTACACAGAAGTACACATGCTGAATCATGCTATTTGTTAAGTGCACTGTATTACAGTAGTTATTGAGGGACATGAGCAGGTGTTCATACTACCTGGGTGCATCGGTGAATGTGGACAAATGACAAGTCCTCTGAATGTGAATGAAAACAGCTTAAACTTTATTGCACTAAAGAATATTTTTCAGGTTAAAGCTTTATTATAATATGTATCCAGTATAATGTGCAGCTTTGTTTATTTGCAGATATTCATCTCACCGGTATACAGACACATGCTAAAGTTCCAGCTTCGCTCTGTTTTCCCATAAAAAGCAGAAGATTTACACAAAACCATCATACAGACAACTTCATACCTCCAACCCTCCAACCCTTTACATGCACTCTCCTTTTCTCTGCATCTCCCACACACACCATTTAAGACTCTTAGCATGATCGTTATAACATTCACGGTTGTAATACTTGACGGGTGGACATGGGGACACAGAGCGGGACTCAGGGGGGACGAGAGGAGGAGGAGGACTCTTTGTCATTTATGATGCTTGGTGCTCAAACACAGTGAATATTTTATTTTGAAGGCGTCGGCCATATTATTACATCAGATAACTGTTTTCGTTGCTTACATTGTTATAATTGCAGATTCAATGAATGTGTTGCAAGAATTGTCTTTTTCTTGTCTTTTTTTTTTTTTACAAATGGGCTCAAACTTCATCCCTCCGTTTCATATTAACAATAAATGGACCTTTGAAACTTTAAATATTAAGCCAGTTTCTCACAGATCCATTTCAGAGAGGAACTACAATCTCTATCGTTCCAGTTTTTTTCTGAGTTCCAGTCGAAAACAATTTCAACACAGTCCTCGTTACCTCCCCAGTCATCAGGTTGTGTACGGCCCCAGTTCCTAAAAGATGAAGAGAGGTGAATCTTTAAAGGATTTTGAAAAGTGGCAAAAAATCAATTGAATTCAGCTTGACATTATTTTTCAGCTAAACATGTGGATTCATATTATCCAAGTTGTCTTACGCAACAGTCTCAGTCAGTGGAGTTCCATCAACCCATTCCCAGGTTCCCTCGATGTCTCTGTCACTCAAACCAATCCAAGCACGATCTGTCTTCAAACTTGAGAGGAATATCTGTTCAAGATAAAAAGCATGAAAAGTAGATATTTGTGTTTAATTTTGATAAATGTTAATAATTCAGTTTACAGGGATTCATGTTAACAGTCTCATACAAATTCACTTAAAAATGTAGCTCAAAATATGAAATAACATCATCATTGCAATGAGAGTAAAGAGAGAATAAAGAGTAAATGTTATATCAGAATGTGTAAGTGTTTGTATCGACTATTATAAAGATAATATAAGTGAATACAAAATAAAATATTAAAATATTAAAAGAACACATACATATTCCAGAATAAAAAAAATACACCAAGACTATAAATAAAGATGATATATTGTATGTAATGTAATGTATCAAGGAAGTGGATAAAAATCACACGTTGTTTCCTTCATTTGGCCCCTCGCCATCTTGTTTTTTTTAGCCATGGTGATCTTGTTTTTTTTTTTTTTTTTAACAGAAGTAACAAGAGGGTGGAGCTCACTTCAACTGATCCCTAAACAAGACATTTTAAGCCAATAAAAACCGAACATTCATTAAATATAGTTTAACTTTAAGTTGATAACAGTTCATTCGTCTATTGGAACAGAGTAGTCACCCCCTGCTGGTCACTACAGAGAATGCAGCTTTAAGATAAATTGGCTTTATTTGTCAAAGCTGCAGTTTGTCACGGGAGGGAAACAGAATAAAACCAAAAAGAGTTTGCCACCTGTTCTTCAAGCGAGTCTATGATCACCAGATCTGCTCCTTGGTCTCTGCAGTTTTTTTTGGCATTATCCCACGAACCAGCCTGTGTAGAGACCAGATAACAGGAACAACTGAACATCCTCCACCCTGCAGGACACGTTTTCTCTGTAAAAAGAAGAAGCATTTAACGTCACACCAGAGTCCTAAAATAGGACGTTGAGGTTGTTTTTGACTCTACTTTGAGCTCTGAACTCTTGAAAAAAACATTGTTTTTTAATGTTCTGTTGTGCACCTGTTGTCCAACATTCATTATTCATACAATATGACATGTTAAGTCAGTTTATTCTGATTCTTTAATGGAACAAATTCATCTACAATTATTTTTACAATTTTAAAAACTTAAGCATTGTTGAAGGGAGACTGAGATGCAAGATTTTCCTTGCAAACAACTGCTTTTCGATGGTTGATTAAATAAATGTCCTTGGTTTTCTTATTTAAAGGACTCCTTAAACGTGACTGTAAGAACAATTATTTACTGAATCAAATGACTAATTACGAAGTATTTCTTTAGGGAACAGTTTAAACATGACTCAGCAGGACGCACACAGACCAGCACTCACTCTGTTTCAACAGGAGCTGAAGTCTTTCCTTCTCTTGGGTCAGTGCAGTGAAGTTGTCCCTCAGTGCAGTGAAGCTGTCTCTCAGTGCAGTGAAGTTGTCCCTCAGCTGGTCTCTCTCTGCAGACACTGAGGACAGCTTGTCTCCACTGATCCGGAGACGCTCCGTCAGGTTGGCTTTGTTGGAGGAAAGTTCTGCAGCTGATGCGTTCACTGAGTGACGAAGACATAAAGACATCACTGTTGTGGTCTATATGACAAAAACATAATCTTTTCCCAGAAAATATAAAGATTCTGAGCAAATGTTGTCATGACAACCAGCAACTAGAACTCTCTCAAATATCAACTTGGATGAAGACCAGACTCACAGTGGACACCGAGGCCGACGAGTCCAGCCAGCAGGAGGACACTGAGCAGCCCCAGAGAGACAGCAACAGCTCCATGAGGTCTGCTCCTTGGGCTCCTGGGACCTGGACACAGTGGAGACCAGTCAACACGCTGGTCAGGAGAAGACGCTCACACTGATCATTCTTACCTGGGGCAGGTGTTGAAGGTCTGATGGAAACCTGAGAATTGTCATATTCAACGTTAGTGTAGACTTCCTCCATCGCTGTGAAGACGACCAGCTGTCAAATGATCAACGGGATGTTGCTTTCAGCTTAAGATTAGTGTGACTCAATTGTCAGAGGTGTGAAAAGCCATATATGTACACAAAATAAAGCAGAACCGCTCCAATGAACTCTGCTTTCATTGCTCTCACAGTTCAGACCCGTGAACACAGGGATCAATGCAACACATCTGTTCACATTCTGACCTGTCTGATTGGTCCCACCTCAATTTGGTGATAATTTATCTTTCTTCTCTTTTAGACAAAGAGAAAGACACCACTTGCTTGGGTTCACTAGTCTCTTGTTGGTTGTGTTGCCAACAGCAACAGCGGTTTCCGGGGGGAAGGTGTGAAAATGTGCGTGCACGTGATGCATGTGCAACACAGTTGAACCCCTCCAGTTCTCCTCTGAACACCCATCATGCAGAGACGCTCGTGGGCTCATCCACGCTGTGTTGGTACAAGAAAGAATGGAAGACAAAGCCCAAAGGGAAAAGAGTTACTTTAAACCACGTATTCTTGTCAGGTAAAAAAAAAACGTAAGTACAGGTAACTGACGTGTTTATTAGAAGTAATATTTCCCATAATGCAACATTTTTCAATCAAACCTCTTTGGGTCCGTAGGAGTCGTTTGAATAATCTACATTTCGTAGTAGTGACATCAGTCTACAGGTAAGTGTGTGAGGTGTGAATTATGGTCTGACTGAAACACTGTTAAGTTCTCCCTCAGTCTGGTGTAGGATTCATCACTAACGACCGTCATTCAAGCCTCTCATTTTTCTAATACCGCTGCTAAACCAATACTTTTGAAACGATAGCGCAGCCTAAAACAGTGCCTGAACCCATACTTAAAAAGAAAAAAACACAAAACGACGATTCACAACATTAAGGAAAGAAGTAGCAATTTACTTTTTTTCAAATTGAACAATGTAAGACTGATACAAAATACTTTGCTGTTGTTCGCTCTCACGCTTTAAATAGAGGCCTGGCTGAGGCCAACTTCCTGTTTGTAACCTGAAATGAGTGTGTGGTCAGTTTCCATGTTTCTGTTGGACTGATTCAAATGTCTTTTATATATTTTGTATATAATTGGTTTGTTAAGACTTAGAGACTAACTTCCCTATTATGACGTATCGAATGTTGTAATCTCCTTTCTTTCTTTTTATATAGAACGGTGGAAATATGATGCAAGCACCTTAATAACATGGCTTGGCTCAATAAACAGCAAAGTTCAATGAAACCATGTTTCCTGTTGTGGCTCCAGTCGAACAGTAAAACCACAGCAATGACAGGAACAGGAAGTCTCCCTGTAGACCAGACCGTCTCCTTTCAAAGGCCGCTGGGTTCAGCCTACGCGGTCCTCGGAGGACACGGCCCAGGTCCACTGAGAAGGCTCAGTCCCCATGAGGATGCAGCCCACCAAGTGAGAGCTCACTTCTGGGAGGAAAAAGACACCTGCATGCAAATGTTCAAAGACGGTGAGAGATGAGCTCACCTGACCAACTCAGGAAGGAACCAACGGAAGAAACAAATGATGCATGTCGACCACTTGATGGCGCCCTTCTCTCACAGCGAGCAGGAACGGACTGAGAGCCATCCCTAGAACAGTCAAGTCCTGGAGCCATTTTCATTACACAGAAGTACACATGCTGAATCATGCTATTTGTTAAGTGCACTGTATTACAGTAGTTATTGAGAGACATGAGCAGGTGTTCATACTACCTGGGTGCATCGGTGAATGTGGACAAATGACAAGTCCTCTGAATGTGAATGAAAACAGCTTCAACTTTATTGCTCTAAAGAATATATTTCAGGTTAAAGCTTTATTATAATATGTATCCAGTATAATGTGCAGCTTTGTTTATTTGCATATATTCATCTCACCGGTATACAGACACATGCTAAAGTTCCAGCTTCGCTCTGTTTTCCCATAAAAAGCAGAAGATTTACACAAAACCATCATACAGACAACTTCATACCTCCAACCCTCCAACCCTTTACATGCACTCTCCTTTTCTCTGCATCTCCCACACACACCATTTAAGACTCTTAGCATGATCGTTATAACATTCACGGTTGTAATACTTGACGGGTGGACATGGGGACACAGAGCAGGACTCAGGGGGGACGAGAGGAGGGAGAGGACTCTGTCATTTTTGATGCTTGGTGCTCAAACACAGTCAGATGACGGACAATGTTTTTCCTCATGTTGAATATTTTATTTTGAAGGCGTCGGCCATATTATTACATCAGATAATTGTTTTTGTTGCTTACATTGTTATAATTGCAGATTCAATGAATGTGTTACAAGAATTAGCTTTTATCTTGTCTTTTTTTGGTTACAAATGGGATCAAACTTCATCCCTCCGTTTCATAGTAACAATAAATAGACCTTTGAAACTTGAAATACTAAGCCAGTTTCTCACAGATCCATTTCAGAGAGGAACTACAATCTCTATCGTTCCAGTTTTTTTCTGAGTTCCAGCGGAAAAGAATTTCAACACAGTCCTCGTTACCTCCAGCGTTATCAGGTTGTTGGACTTCAGGAGGACCGCCCCAGTACCTAAGAGATGAAGAGCTGATGAATCTTCAAAGGATTTCTAAAAGTGGCAAAAAATCAATTGAATTCAGCTTGACATTATTTTTCAGCTAAACATGTGGATTCATATTATCCAAGTTGTCTTACGCAACAGTCTCAGTCAGTGGAGTTCCATCAACCCATTCCCAGGTTCCCTTGATGTCTCTTTCACTCAAACCAATCCAAGCACGATCTGTGTTCAAACTTGGGAGGAATTTCTGTTTGAGATAAAAAGCATAGAAAGTAGAAATTTGTGTTCAATGTTGATAAATGTTAATAATTCAGTTCACAGGGATTCATGTTAACAGTCTGATACAAATTCACTTAAAAATGTAGCTCAAAATATGAAATACTATCATCATTGCAATGAGAGTAAAGAGAGAATAAAGAGTAAATGTTATATCAGAATGTGTAAGTGTTTGTATCAACTATTATGAAAATAATATAAGGATGGAAGGGTATGAATACCCACAAAACAAATATTGAAAGAACACACTACATATTCCAAAATAAAAACAAAATAATAAAGATGATATATTTAGAGCTGTAAATATTTTTGAGGTAGACTGTATCAAAGAAGTGGATGAAATCACACGTTGTTTCCTTCATTTGGCCCCTCGCCATCTTGTTTTTTTTAGCCTTGGTGATCTTGTTTATTTTTTAACAGAAGTAACAAGAGGGTGGAGCTCAGCTCAACTGATCCCTAAACAAGACATTTTAAGCCAATAAAAACGGAACATTCATAAAATAAAGTTTAACTTTAAGTTGATAACAGGGACAATTCGTTGACTAGACTAATAAATACACTAATTCTTTCATAAACGTCTATTGGAACAGAGTAGTCACCCCCTGCTGGTCACTACAGAGAATGCAGCTTTAAGACAAATTGGCTTTATTTGTCAGCTGCAGTTTGTCACGGGAGGAAAACAGAATAAAACCAAAAAGAGTTTGCCACCTGTTCTTCCAGCGAGTCTATGATCACCAGATCTGCTTCTTGGTCTCTGCAGTTTTTTCCGGCATTATTCCAGGAATCAGCCTGTGTAGAGACCAGATAACAGGAACAACTGAACATCCTCCACCCTGCAGGACACGTTTTCTCTGTAAAAAGAAGAAACATTTAACGTCACACAAGAGTCCTTAAATAAGGAAGTTGTGTTTTTTTGCTGACTTTCTATTTTGAGCGTTTAGCTGTGGGGCGTCACTTTGACACACATCACTTTATTTTAACGTCCTGTTCTGCATCTTTCTGTCCAACATTCATGCATCCTCACAAGCAAGACACAATTATGATCCAAAACAAATATATTATGTCATTTATTTATTTATTTTTTTATGTCATAGTGTATCCCTAAATTTGAACTCCTGAACTATTTAATCTCCAATCATCATTCTTACTTTATTTTAAAAACATGTACCTAATAAGCATTGTTAAAGGGAGACAGACAACTTAAGCAAACAACTGCTGAACCCACACAGACCAGCACTCACTCTGTTTCAACAAGAGCTGAAGTCTTTCCTTCTCTTGGGTCAGTGCAGTGAAGCTGTCCATCAGTGCAGTGAAGTTGTCCCTCAGTGCAGTGAAGCTGTCGATCAGCTGGTCTCTCTCTGCAGACACTGAGGACAGCTTGTCTCCACTGATCCGGAGACGCTCCGTCAGGTTGGCTTTGTTGAAGGAAAGTTCTGCAGCTGATATGTTCACTGAGTGACGAAGACATAAAGACATCACTGTTGTGGTCTATATGACAAAAACATAATCTTTTCCCAGAAAATATAAAGATTCTGAGCAAATGTTGTCATGACAACCAGCAACTAGAACTCTCTCAAATCTCAACTTGGATAAAGACCAGACTCACAATGGACACCGAGGCCGACGAGTCCAGCCAGCAGGAGGACACTGAGCAGCCCCAGAGAGACAGCAACAGCTCCATGAGGTCTGCTCCTTGGGCTCCTGGGACCTGGACACAGTGGAGACCAGTCAACACGCTGGTCAGGAGAAGACGCTCACACTGATCGTTCTTACCTGGGGCAGGTGGTGAAGGTCTGATGGAAACCTGAGACTTGTCGTATTCAACGTTAGCGTAGATTTCCTCCATCTCTGTGAAGACGACCAGTTGTCAAATGATCAACCTGATGTTGCTTTCAGCTTATAAATAACTTGACTTTTGAGAAAGTTTCATTTTTCAGAGTTGCTAAAACGCCCTAAATGTGAATAAAATAAAGCAGAACAACAGCTACAAGGAACCCTGCCCTTCTTAGGGATGGGCAAAATACATCGAAAGACATTTTGAGATAAAACATAAAATACCCCTCAGATAA
The DNA here is from genome assembly GCA_021346845.1 of Apeltes quadracus. Taxonomy (NCBI): domain Eukaryota; kingdom Metazoa; phylum Chordata; class Actinopteri; order Perciformes; family Gasterosteidae; genus Apeltes; species Apeltes quadracus. Next base: position 15,000,080 of record CM037932.1, read on the forward strand.
AAGTATTAAAATACTATTAAAACACAATGGTCAGTATAATCAGGGTGCGATTTGACGAAAAACACAGAGGGGGGGTGGTTTTTTTTTAATTCATAGAACATTGGACTTTTAGCTCGCATAACTAGGGAGAAGAACGCAAAGGGTAAACAGGCCCTTTTTCGGGTCTGTGGATTAGTCCCCATCACAACATGGCAACACTTTTAATGTTAATTTAGTTGTTTTATTATTGGCTCCTGTAAAGTAAGACGATATGATGCTCTGAATGCGTTTCATGTTTGGTTCGGCGCTGTTTTCCCTGCGAAGTTCCCGCACTAAAAGGTTCCAATGTTTTTGTGTTCGATGACATTCAGAAACATGCGCCGTCTGCCAGAAGGCTGCTGAACAGCTACTCTGATGTATCGACACTGAAGACCGATAGATTTCAAGAGTTTAAGTAGGCGAGCAGTTAAGATGCATTCATTGATATCAAGAGGGGAAAACCCTCGTCCCCACCGGAGATACAAATAATTTAACAGAGAGGGGGGATAGGAAAACCAGAAGGGGGTAAATCCCCACCACCCCAACCCCCCCCCTACAAATCGCACCCTGAGTATAATAAACAACATACTACACAACTTTGCACCTGTTCACACTCTCACCTGTCTGATTGGTCATCGGTGTGGAGTCCACAGGTAGGTCACAATCGACATTGGCATAAATATCCTCCATCACTCGGAGGATTCCCGCTTTGCACTTGAGGGTCAGATATGTGGCGTCAACTCACTTGAGGGAGTGAATGTAAATGAGGAAACTCAGGAAACTGTGTCTTACAAACAGAAAGGGAAGTGGCAGTGAGAAATAAAAGTGAAGGGCATGTTTGTATTGTGACCCAGTGATGTTTTCAGGAGTGAGAAACAACTTTCTTTTAGTATGTAGAGAATCATTTCCCCAAGGGGATCAATAAAGTTTTTTTTTCTTTCATTCTTTCTTTCTTTTTTTCATTAAAGTCAAATCTAAGCTTTCACCTCTGGAACTGGGCCTGTGTTGGTAAAGTCCATTGAATCCCTCTTCAGCTGAGCCAAACCAACGGCCTTCTGAGAAAATCTAACATGCTTCTTATAGAAAGACAGAAAGCAACTCTACAGACATTTTAACGTAGTATTATGTTTTATTTTTTAACGTAGTATTATCTTTTATTTTATTTTATATTAAACCAGAGAACTTTTTATTTTATTCCTCTTGCACTACGTTGTCTTGTTGTTCATTGTCGAACTGTCTGTTGTTATGTACCAATCACAGAGTCAAATTCCTTGTATGTCTGACATATTTTTGTCACTTTGACACACATCACTTTATTTTAACGTCCTGTTCTGCATTTTTGTGTCCAACATTCATTCATCCTCACAACCAAGACACAATTATTATCTAAAACAAATATATTATGTCATTTTATATGTCATGGTGTATCCCTAAATTTGAACTCCTCAACTATTTAATCTCCAATCATCATTCTTACTTTATTTTAAAAACAATGTACTTAATAAGCATTGTTAAAGGGAGATAGAGAATGTTTTATTTTATTCCTCTTGCACTACGTTGTCTTGTTGTTCATTGTCGAACTGTCTGTTGTTATGCACCAATCACAGAGTCAAATTCCTTGTATGTCTGACATATTTTTGTAATAAATGCTTCCTGATTCCTGATCCTGAAAACTGCTCTAGTCCCCTTTGTTGCTCTAATAAATGTATTTCAGGATGAAGCTTTATATCAAAACACTGACAACCCTTTTCATGCACTCTTTTATCTTTATCTCCCACATACACCAGAGCAGGACTCAGGGGGCCGAGAGGAGGAGGCCCCTTTGTCATCGATGATGCTTGGTGCTCAAACACAGTCAGTTGGTGGACAATGTTTGTCCTCATAATGAATATTTTATTGTGAATATTATTATATCAGATAATTGTCTTTGTTGCTGACATTGTTTATAGTACAGCTTCAATAAATGATTTACAACAATGTGCTTTTCTTTTCTTTTGTTTTAGTTACAAATGGACAACAACTTTTGTTCCATAGTAACAGTAAATAATCATTGAAACCTTTGAAATCATTGATCCAAATATTAAACCAGTTTTTCACAGATCCATTTCCGAGAGGAACTACACGCTGCATCGTTCCAGTTTCTTTCTGAGTTCCGACGGAAAACAATTTCAACGCAGTCCTCGTTACCGCTCCAGTCATCTGGTTGTTGGACTTCAGGAGGACCGTCCCAGTACCTAAGAGATGAAGAGCTGGTGAATTTTCAAAGGATTTTGAAAAGTGGCAAAAAATCAATTGAATTCAGCTTGACATTATTTTTCAGCTAAACATGTGGATTCATATTATCCAAGTTGTCTTACGCAACAGTCTCATTCAGTGAAGTTCCATCAACCCATTTCCAGGTTCCCTTGATGTCTCAACCAATCCAAGCACGATTTGTGTTCAAACAAAGGAATATCTGTTCAAGAAAAAAAGTATAAAAAGTAGTTATGTGTGTTTAATTTAGTTTACAGGGATTCATGTTAACAGCCTGATACAAATTCACCTAAAAATGGCTAAAGAAATATGGAATACTATCATCATTGCAATGAGAGTATAGAGAGAATAAAGAGTAAATGTTATATCAGAATGTTATATCAGAAGTGTTTGTATCAACTATTATCAAGATAATGTAAGGTAATACAAAATAAAATATTAAAAAAACACAATACATATTCCAGAATAAAAACAATACACCAAGACTATAAATAAAGATGATATATTTAGAGGCGTAAATATTTTTGAGGTCGAATGTATCAAAGAAGTGGATGAAATCACACGTTGTTTCCTTCATTTGGCCCCTCGCCATCTTGTTTTTTTTTGCCTTGGTGATCTTGTTTAATTTTTAACAGAAGTAACAAGAGGGTGGAGCTCAGTTCAACTGATCCCTAAACAAGACATTTTAAGCCAATAAAAACGGAACATTCATAAAATAAAGTTTAACTTTAAGTTGATAACAGGGACAATTCGTTGACTAGACTAATAAATACACAAATTCTTTCATAGAACTGAACATCTTCCACCCTCCAGGACACGTTTCCTCTGTAAAAGAGAATAAACATTTCATGTCACACCAGAGTCTTGGAATAAGGAAGTTGTGTTTTTTTGCTGACTTTCTATTTTGAGCGTTTAGCTGTGGGGCGTCACTTTGACACACATCACTTTATTTTAACGTCCTGTTCTGCATTTTTGTGTCCAACATTTATTCATCCTCAATATCTATAATGTCTGTTTACACTCTCACCCGTCTGATTGGTCCCAGGGTTTGAGGTGATCGGAGACCCTTTATTTCCTACAGGGTCAGAGCTGCAGCGTCAACTTACACCAACAAGAAAAACTTGTTCCACTACAAAAATACTTTTTTCAAGTTCTACATCTGTTCAACCTCAAAGGCAGCACTTCTCTCACCCAACAGGAGACGCGTGACGACAATTCCTTAATCGGTGAAGTGGTGAAGTTCATTTTTGTTTTGTTGTATTGGTCTTGTGTTGGTGCTACAAATAGGCTACAACTTCCTTTCATTGTGGCACACTGACAGCAAACATCCTTGGACCCTTGAGCCTTAAAATATAAACCATTTTAAGAAGACGCACAGACTGATCGTTCTTACCTGGGGCAGGTGGCGAAGGTCTGATGGAAACCTGAGACTTGTCGTGTTCAACGTTGGCGTAGATTTTGTCCATCGCTGTGAAGACGACCAGCTGTCAAATGATCAACGGGATGTTGCTTTCAGCTTAAGATTAGTGTGACTCAATTGTCAGAGGTGTGAAAAGCCATATATGTACACAAAATAAAGCAGAACCGCTCCAATGAACTCTGCTTTCATTGCTCTCACAGTTCAGACCCGTGAACACAGGGATCAATGCAACACATCTGTTCACATTCTGACCTGTCTGATTGGTCCCACCTCAATTTGGTGATAATTTATCTTTCTTCTCTTTTAGACAAAGAGAAAGACACCACTTGCTTGGGTTCATTAGTCTCTTGTTGGTTGTGTTGCCAACGGCAACAGTGGTTTCCGGGGGGAAGGTGTGAAAATGTGTGTGCACGTGATGCATGTGCAACACAGTTGAACCCCTCCAGTTCTCCTCTGAACACCCATCATGCAGAGACGCTCGTGGGCTCATCCACGCTGTGACCCTTTGTATCTTCCACCTGTTGGTACAAGAAAGAATGGAAGATAAAGCCCAAAGGGAAAAGAGTTACTTTAAACCACGTATTCTTGTCAGGTAAAAAAAAAACGTAAGTACAGGTAACTGACGTGTTTATTAGAAGTAATATTTCCCATAATGCAACATTTTTCAATCAAACCTCTTTGGGTCCGTAGGAGTCGTTTGAATAATCTACATTTCGTAGTAGTGACATCAGTCTACAGGTAAGTGTGTGAGGTGTGAATTATGGTCTGACTGAAACACTGTTAAGTTCTCCCTCAGTCTGGTGTAGGATTCATCACTAACGACCGTCATTCAAGCCTCTCATTTTTCTAATACCGCTGCTAAACCAATACTTTTGAAACGATAGCGCAGCCTAAACAGTGCCTGAACCCATACTTAAAAAGAAAAAAACACAAAACGACGATTCACAACATTAAGGAAATAATTGGCAATTTACTTTTATTCAAATTGAACAATTTAAGACTGATACAAAATACTTTGCTGTTGTTCGCTCTCACGCTTTAAATAGAGGCCTGGCTGAGGCCAACTTCCTGTTTGTAACCTGAAATGAGTGTGTGGTCAGTTTCCATGTTTCTGTTGGACTGATTCAAATGTCTTTTATATATTTTGTATATAATTGGTTTGTTAAGACTTAGAGACTAACTTCCCTATTATGACGTATCGAATGTTGTAATCTCCTTTCTTTCTTTTTATATAGAACGGTGGAAATATGATGCAAGCACCTTAATAACATGGCTTGGCTCAATAAACAGCAAAGTTCAATGAAACCATGTTTCCTGTTGTGGCTCCAGTCGAACAGTAAAACCACAGCAATGACAGGAACAGGAAGTCTCCCTGTAGACCAGACCGTCTCCTTTCAAAGGCCGCTGGGTTCAGCCTACGCGGTCCTCGGAGGACACGGCCCAGGTCCACTGAGAAGGCTCAGTCCCCATGAGGATGCAGCCCACCAAGTGAGAGCTCACTTCTGGGAGGAAAAAGACACCTGCATGCAAATGTTCAAAGACGGTGAGAGATGAGCTCACCTGACCAACTCAGGAAGGAACCAACGGAAGAAACAAGTGATGCACATCGACCACTTGATGGCGCCCTTCTCTCACAGCGAGCAGGAACGGACTGAGAGCCATCCCTAGAACAGTCAAGTAGTCAAGGAGCCATGTTCATTACACAGAAGTACACATGCTGAATCATGCTATTTGTTAAGTGCACTGTATTACAGTAGTTATTGAGAGACATGAGCAGGTGTTCATACTACCTGGGTGCATCGGTGAATGTGGACAAATGACAAGTCCTCTGAATGTGAATGAAAACAGCTTCAACTTTATTGCTCTAAAGAATATATTTCAGGTTAAAGCTTTATTATAATATGTATCCAGTATAATGTGCAGCTTTGTTTATTTGCATATATTCATCTCACCGGTATACAGACACATGCTAAAGTTCCAGCTTCGCTCTGTTTTCCCATAAAAAGCAGAAGATTTACACAAAACCATCATACAGACAACTTCATACCTCCAACCCTCCAACCCTTTACATGCACTCTCCTTTTCTCTGCATCTCCCACACACACCATTTAAGACACTTAGCATGATCGTTATAACATTCACGGTTGTAATACTTGACGGGTGGACATGGGGACACAGAGCGGGACTCAGGGGGGACGAGAGGAGGAGGAGGACTCTTTGTCATTTATGATGCTTGGTGCTCAAACACAGTGAATATTTTATTTTGAAGGCGTCGGCCATATTATTACATCAGATAACTGTTTTCGTTGCTTACATTGTTATAATTGCAGATTCAATGAATGTGTTACAAGAATTGTCTTTTTCTTGTCTTTTTTTTTTTTACAAATGGGCTCAAACTTCATCCCTCCGTTTCATATTAACAATAAATGGACCTTTGAAACTTTAAATATTAAGCCAGTTTCTCACAGATCCATTTCAGAGAGGAACTACAATCTCTATCGTTCCAGTTTTTTTCTGAGTTCCAGTCGAAAACAATTTCAACACAGTCCTCGTTACCTCCCCAGTCATCAGGTTGTGTACAGTTCCAGTTCCTAAAAGATGAAGAGAGGTGAATCTTTAAAGGATTTCTAAAAGTGGCAAAAAATCAATTGAATTCAGCTTGACATTATTTTTCAGCTAAACATGTGGATTCATATTATCCAAGTTGTCTCACGCAACAGTCTCATTCAGTGGAGTTCCATCAACCCATTTCCAGGTTCCCTCGATGTCTCTGTCACTCAAACCAATCCAAGCACGATCTGTCTTCAAACTTGAGAGGAATATCTGTTCAAGATAAAAAGAATGAAAAGTAGATATTTGTGTTTAATTTTGATAAATGTTAATAATTCAGTTTACAGGGATTCATGTTAACAGTCTCATACAAATTCACTTAAAAATGTAGCTCAAAATATGAAATAACATCATCATTGCAATGAGAGTAAAGAGAGAATAAAGAGTAAATGTTATATCAGAATGTGTAAGTGTTTGTATCAACTATTATGAAAATAATATAAGGATGGAAGGGTATGAATACCCACAAAACAAATATTGAAAGAACACACTACATATTCCAAAATAAAAACAAAATAATAAAGATGATATATTTAGAGCTGTAAATATTACTGAGGTAGACTGTATCAAAGAAGTGGATGAAATCACACGTTGTTTCCTTCATTTGGCCCCTCGCCATCTTGTTTTTTTTAGCCTTGGTGATCTTGTTTATTTTTTAACAGAAGTAACAAGAGGGTGGAGCTCAGCTCAACTGATCCGTAAACAAGACATTTTAAGCCAATAAAAACGGAACATTCATAAAATAAAGTTTAACTTTAAGTTGATAACAGGGACAATTCGTTGACTAGACTAATAAATACACTAATTCTTTCATAAACGTCTATTGGAACAGAGTAGTCACCCCCTGCTGGTCACTACAGAGAATGCAGCTTTAAGATAAATTGGCTTTATTTGTCAGAGCTGCAGTTTGTCACGGGAGGAAAACAGAATAAAACCAAAAAGAGTTTGCCACCTGTTCCTCCAGCGAGTCTATGATCACCAGATCTGCTTCTTGGTCTCTGCAGTTTTTTCCGGCATTATTCCAGGAATCAGCCTGTGTAGAGACCAGATAACAGGAACAACTGAACATCCTCCACCCTGCAGGACACGTTTTCTCTGTAAAAAGAAGAAACATTTAACGTCACACAAGAGTCCTTAAATAAGGAAGTTGTGTTTTTTTGCTGACTTTCTATTTTGAGCGTTTAGCTGTGGGGCGTCACTTTGACACACATCACTTTATTTTAACGTCCTGTTCTGCATCTTTCTGTCCAACATTCATGCATCCTCACAAGCAAGACACAATTATGATCCAAAACAAATATATTATGTCATTTTTTTATTTATTTTTTTATGTCATAGTGTATCCCTAAATTTGAACTCCTGAACTATTTAATCTCCAATCATCATTCTTACTTTATTTTAAAAACATGTACCTAATAAGCATTGTTAAAGGGAGACAGACAACTTAAGCAAACAACTGCTGAACCCACACAGACCAGCACTCACTCTGTTTCAACAAGAGCTGAAGTCTTTCCTTCTCTTGGGTCAGTGCAGTGAAGCTGTCCATCAGTGCAGTGAAGCTGTCCATCAGCTGGTCTCTCTCTGCAGACACTGAGGACAGCTTGTCTCCACTGATCCGGAGACGCTCCGTCAGGTTGGCTTTGTTGGAGGAAAGTTCTGCAGCTGATGCGTTCACTGAGTGACGAAGACATAAAGACATCACTGTTGTGGTCTATATGACAAAAACATAATCTTTTCCCAGAAAATATAAAGATTCTGAGCAAATGTTGTCATGACAACCAGCAACTAGAACTCTCTCAAATCTCAACTTGGATGAAGACCAGACTCACAGTGGACACCGAGGCCGACGAGTCCAGCCAGCAGGAGGACACTGAGCAGCCCCAGAGAGACAGCAACAGCTCCATGAGGTCTGCTCCTTGGGCTCCTGGGACCTGGACACAGTGGAGACCAGTCAACACGCTGGTCAGGAGAAGACGCACACACTGATCATACTTACCTGGGGCAGGTGGTGAAGGTCTGATGGAAACCTGAGAATTGTCATATTCAACGTTAGCGTAGATTTCCTCCATCGCTGTGAAGCCGACCAGCTGTCAAATGATCAACGGGATGTTGCTTTCAGCTTATAAGTAACTTGACTTTTGAGGAAGTTTCATTTTTCAGAGTTGCTAAAATGCCCTATATGTAAATAAAATAACTGGAACTAAAATAGTTCCAGTTTTTTTTTTTGAGTTCCAGTCGAAAACAATTTCAACACAGTCCTCGTTACCTCCCCAGTCATCAGGCTGTGTACGGCCCCAGTACCTAAGAGAAGAAGAGCTGATGAATCTTTAAAGGATTTCTAAAAGTGGCAAAAAATCAATTGAATTCAGCTTGACATTATTTTTCAGCTAAACATGTGGATTCATATTATCCAAGTTGTCTCACGCAACAGTCTCAGTCAGTGGAGTTCCATCAACCCATTTCCAGGTTCCCTTGATGTCTCTTTCACTCAAACCAATCCAATAATGATGTTTCATGATGCCTGAGAGAAATTTCTGTTCAAGATAAAAAGCATACAGAGTAGAAATTTGCGTTTGATTTTGATGTTAATAATTCAGTTTACAGGGATTCATGTTAACAGTCTGATACGAATTCACCTAAAAATGGCTAAAAAAATATGGAATACAATCATCATTGCAATGAGAGTATAGATAGAATAAAGAGTAAATGTTATATCAGAATGTGTAAGTGTTTGTATCAACTATTATAAAGATAATTTAAGGTAAGACAATATAAAAACAATACACCAAGACTGTAAATAAAGATGATATATTTAGAGGCGTATTACTGAGGTAGACTGTATGAAAGAAGTGGATGAAATCACACGTTGTTTCCTTCATTTGGCCCCTTGCCAAGAAACAAGAGGGTGGAGCTCAGCTCAACTGATCCCTAAACAAGACATTTTAAGCCAATAAAAACTGAACATTCATAAAATAAAGTTTAACTTTAAGTTGATAACAGGGACAATTCGTTGACTAGACTTAGAAATACAGTAATTTTTTCATAAACGTCTATTGGAACAGAGTAGACACCCCCTGCTGGTCACTACAGAGAATGCAGCTTTAAGACAAATTGGCTTTATTTGTCAGAGCTGCGGTTTGTCACGGGAGGAAAACAGAATAAAACCAAAAAGAGTTTGCCACCTGTTCTTCAAGCGAGTCTATGATCACCAGATCTGCTCCTTGGTCTCTGCAGTTTTTTCTGGCATTATCCCACGAACCAGCCTGTGTAGAGACCAGATAACAGGAAGAACTGAACATCCTCCACCCTGCAGGACACGTTTTCTCTGTAAAAAGAAGAAACATTTAATGTCACACCAGAGTCCTAAAATAGGACGTTGAGGTTGTTTGTGACTCTACTTTGAGCTCTGAAGTCTTGAAAAAAACAATGTATTTTATTGTTCTCTTCTGCATCTGTGTGTCCAACATTCATTATTCATACAATATGACATGTCAAGTCAGTTTATTCCGATTCTTGAATGGAACAAATTCATCTACAATTATTTTTACAATTTTAAAAACTTAATAAGCATTGTTGAAGGGAGACTGAGATGCAAGATTTTCCTTGCAAACAACTGCTTTTCGATGGTTGATTAAATAAATGTCCTTGGTTTTCTTATTTAAAGGACTCCTTAAACGTGACTGTAAGAACAATTATTTACTGAATCAAATGACTAATTATGAAGTATTTCTTTAGGGAACAGTTTAAACATGACTCAGCAGGACGCACACAGACCAGCACTCACTCTGTTTCAACAAGAGCTGAAGTCTTTCCTTCTCTTGGGTCAGTGCAGTGAAGCTGTCCCTTTTTGTCGTCAGACGCGTGACGACAATTCCTTAATCGGTGAAGTTCATTTTTGTTTTGTTGTATTGGTCTTGTGTTGGATCTACAAATAGTGTACCACAATGAAAGGAAGTTGTAGCCTGACAGCAAACATCCTTTGACCCTTGAGCCTTAAAATATAAACCATTTTAAGAAGACACACAGACTGATCGTTCTTACCTGGGGCAGGTGGCGAAGGTCTGATGGAAACCTGTCGTATTCAACGTTAGCGTAGATTTCGTCCATCGCTGTGAAGACGACCAGCTGTCAAATGATCAACGGGATGTTGGTTCCAGTTATGAATTGTGTGACTTTTGAGGAAGTTTCAGGATTCTGTGCCCTAATGGTTCATGAAAATTTAACTGGACATCTATTCATATTCTTGCCTGTCTGAACATAGGCCTTGAGTTAACAGGTGAAAAGAGCAACAACAACAAAAACAGTCACCTTTGTGCCCCATATGCGTCTAGAAATAATGATGACGTATACAAATGATTGAAAGTTTGAAATCGTATCTAAAGTCTTGAGTTTATTTGGACAAATGGGCATTTTGATAACACAGAGTTCAGAGTTTTTTAATGGATGTGTATGGGAGGGGCTGACTGAGGGGAAAAAAGTGGCCCGGGATTTACTGTCACACCACCAAACCAAATACACACTATTCTTTTTTTATAGAAACGGGCCAAGACTCAGGTCTCTGTTGGGTAAAACCGTGCTCGCCTGTATGTGCACATGTCTGCGCGTGCCCTTCGGTGCAGAATTGGAGCGGCACCAATCCCCGGTAACCCCGCATGGCCTATGGTGCTGCGTCACCATGACGACCAGTGCATCCCACGAAGGCAGGCAGGAGCAAACTGACAGTTGACAACTGTCATTTTTAACTCCACAGACATAACAAACACATCATATTACTGCTAAAAATGGATATTTGTTGCGATGTCTTAAGGCCGTAGTAGCCACACCATCTAAATTTCTTACAATTGTTTTGATAATGTTCCACTACAAAATCATACTTTTCAAGTTCTTCATCTGTTCAATCAATCTGTTAATTAAAGGAACACATGAATACTGAAGCTCATAAGATCCTTTTAATTGGGATTAAAAAGCCCTTTTGACTTTTAATTACTTCTACACTGTAAATTAATTCATGAATAGAACAAATACAGGGAAACCGAATCTCTGAGACAAAGTATCACTTCCTATTTTATTTACCACAACACACAAGTATTTGATTGAATATCACAATGTTACGCTTTGTTTCTGTTCATTTAAAGCAGTGGTCCCCAAACTTTTTCTTGTGAGGGCCGCACAACCTATGTCCTCCTCTCCCGGGGGCCGGGCTGACCGGGCGAGGGGGCGGGGGAGGTGCGGGGGGGCGGGGGGCTTTTGGGGACCCCTAATTTAAAGGAAGTAAGAGTAGAGGAAAGTGAAGGCACTTCTCTTCAACTGTCAGTTTGCTCCTGCCTGCCTTCGTGTGATTCACTGGTCGCCATGGTGACGGAGCACCTGAGTGAGAAGCTCCTCTTTTGTGGAAGCAGCTTCCACTTTCAGACACAGTCAGCTCATAGTTCTCGTTCTAGTTCCAGTTAGGCTGCCTCAGGTTAGCATGGACCTTCCCTTCGTTAAGCTGCTACAGGCCCAGACGGCCCTGGATTTCTTTCTTTCTCTATCCGTGCTAACCTGACGCAGCCCTTAGGCTACTATAAACCTGAGCCAAGAACAAAGTTTGAGCTGACCGTGTCTGAAAGTGGAAGCTGGTTCCACAAAAGAGGAGCTTGATAACTGAAGGTTCTGGCTCCCGTCCAACTTTTAACAACTCCAGGAACAACAAGTAACCCAACATCTATGGAGCGCAGCGGCCTTGCAGGGCAACACAGTGTTACAAGCTCTTTAAGATAAGAAGGTGCCTCACCAGCAAGTGCCTTGTAGGTGAGGAGAAGAACCTTAAATTCTATTCTTGATTTAACAGGGAGCCAGTGCAGAGAAGATAACACAGGAGTGATATGATCCTTTTAGCACAACCTTAAACATTGCCTGCTGTAATCATGTAATCACGCACATTAATGCAGCTGTCCACATTTATGTGTATTTATATATATTGCACTAAAAGGACAAATCATTTATTCAAAACCTTACTGGAGTAAAAGTACTAAAAGTAATCAAAAGGATTTTGAAAGGAAGTTTTATATCAAGGCCAGTGGAAAATCACACAATAAACTCACATGCAGATACAGTTATGTGTGTAATGTGGAATAGTAGCACAGCTTTTTAGTGCCGTGTGAATAAAGGCTGCACAAGGATTTGAATATTAATGACATGAATATTAACAATTAAATGAGCACAAGAGGTTGCTGGTTTTCTTTCCGTGGAATAAAGGTGAAGAAAACCCTTCCTTTAGTTTCATATAATTTAAGAGATTCTGTTGAATAATTATGGTAAAATGTTTAGATGCAGCTTTATTTTGCATTGAGAAAGGTCACCTCGCATTAATGCAACTTTGCGTTCATCGTCAGGAAAGTATTGTATGGTAAAATATTTGGGAAAGAAGCAACGCTCGGTTTAAGAGCGATGGCCAGATTTTGTCCCTAAAATGAATGATTGTCATAAATTATCTGGATCTCTGTATTACTGAAAAAAAGATGTTATTATCTCGTTAGCATAGATGTGTGTACATTTATGATCAGCACTCATGGCTGAGAAATGAAGACATGAAGGAATCCAGCTCATGAATCCTCCACCCCCCCCCCCCCCCCCCCGATTTAAGAAATCACACTGCTGCAGAAAACCAACAACGTGTGCGCATGCATCAACGTGAAAACAAAAGATAATCTCATTATCTTTCCCCTTTCAGAGGGCCTGAATCTGCAGCTTCAGACCCCTGAGAGCGGAGAAGGGGGGGAGGCCCTCGAAGCCCAGCAGCTGCCGGGTGGCGCTCTCCCAGCTCAGACCAAACTCCAGCCGGCTGCAGACGCACGGATACTGACGGTCCGCCCAGCAAACCCAGTGCACCGCCCGCTTCACCTCCTCCCACCGCGCGGGCCTGGCCGGGGGGGGGGGAAAAAGAGCCGCAAGTTTAAAACCGGGAGAGGCACAAGTCCCGATAAAGGACACAGTGCGTCTCACAGACCTGGGCGGGGGGGGCTCGTCCAGGCTGAAGAGCGTGCGGAGCAGTTTGCCCTCCTCCAGCTTCTCCACCCTCATCATCTGCAGGACCAGAAGGGTCGCCAGGAGCCTCAGGATGTCAGTGTGGGCCCTCACACCTGCAACACAATCAGTTAACGTTCCATAAGTACGAAAGAAGCGCCTGGTGCGCTGCAGCCACAGCCATTTGTCCCATGACTGTATCCAAATATTCTAAATATAGCATACCTGTGAACAGATATTCAAGGTGTCTAAAATAAGTAAAATGTTTACAGTGGTGCATTGTGGTACTTTGAGTTAAATGGAAAGTGTGAGTAGTTCTGTCTTCATGGGAATGAAACCAACCCGAATCTGTCAAAACGACGTGACACTGGTTCCGAGTCCTCACCTAGAGACTGGATGCCCTTGCTTTTCAGGAACCCGTTGGCAAAGAGGTCTACATCGACGTTGGCGAGTTTGCCCAGCTGTGTGGTCAACTCCCAGAAGCCCTCCTGCAACACACGGACACGTTCTTTACGCCTCGTCTCCCGTGCAGAACGGATCGATTTACAACACGTTGGTCAAGAGTGGCTGCGAGCAGAGCACAGCATCAGCAGAGCGCTTCCAGTAGGACGCAGCTGATTATCGCCAAGAGAGAGACACAGAGAAACCTCCCCACAGCCCACCGAGCTGCAGGAACAGCTCACGTTGAATTGAGCAGCCTGCATTCATTCATTTCTTATTTTGCAGCTTACCTGATGTTGCATCCGGAAGACGGTTGTCCATTTGAGACGCAGCCGATCGGGTTCCGCCATTCTATTGAGACTACAAGCGAAAGAATCATTATCGGGTTCGAGCGTAAAATGAATATCTGAATTAAATGACTTTGGACTCACATCGGGCGTTGAAGTGATGCAGGCCTGACCCGCCCTTCACTCAGACAGGACAATGTACTTGAATGAAATGAAATCCCCCCCAAGTCCACAGACTTGGATACAACTCGGTCACTCTGAGGGTAGCTTTCCCTCACAGACAAGCTTTTGCTTTTGCATTTTCCTGTGAGATATGGAACCGGAGGGCCGGCTGTCATTGGCTGGTCTTGTTTGAGGGATTTGACTTTAGCGATAGAGGCACGGAAACCGTAACCGGTACCTAAATGACCTGCGAGTGGCCCTGATTCTGCCTGCTCGCTCTGTCCAAACAGCTTCTTTTGTGGGGACTGTCCGGGAGTGGAGTCCGCAAGGACACACAACGGCTGCTGTCGGATGGAAATATCTGGGGGCGGCAAGTCGGAATGAACTGCCAGGGAGCGCTTTTTGACATTTGCAGCACGCCTCCTTCCTAATATCTCTCTAGGAAACTGACGCTCATCCTCACCGCCTGTCACAGAAACCTCTGCTGAACCGCATAGAACGGAAGCTTCTGGTTGATCGTAGGCCAGATCTGACCGGGCAGAACCACGTTGGGCCCTTACATGGTGGGGGGCTGCAGATTGGGGTTCCCCAAGTGTACTTTGGAACGAATGAGGAGGAGGAGGAGGAGGAGGAGCAGGAGCAACGAAGGAGAGGTTTGCTGATTGGGGTTCCCAAAGTGTACTTTGGAACGAATGAGGAGGAGGAGGAGGAGGAGCAGGAGCAACGAAGGAGAGGTTTGCTGATTGGGGTTCCCAAAGTGTACTTTGGAACGAATGAGGAGGAGGAGGAGGAGGAGCAGGAGCAACGAAGGAGAGGTTTGCTGATTGGGGTTCCCCAAGTGTACTTTGGAACGAATGAGGAGGAGGAGGAGGAGGACCAACGAAGGAGGGACGAGGAGGAGGAGGAGGAGGAGGAGCAACGAAGGAGAGGTTTGCTGATTGGGGTTTCCAAAGTGAACCTTGAACCCCGAAGTAAAGCTGAGGAGGAAGAGGACGAGAAGAGGAAACCCGCCCAGGGAGAGGCATGGACCTTCCGACAGAAGCACTTTCATCCTCCATGAACTTCTGCCTTTCACTCTCTTCGTTGATCCTTTTCGAGCAAACTTCACTCTGCAACTAAAGAGAAATAAAGAAGTACTCACAGCTCAATAAATGATAATACCACTTTTCTACACAGATAAATGGATTTCTGACCAGGCAGAACCACGATAGGCCCTTACATGGTGGGGGGCTGCAGATTGGGGTTCCCCAAGTGTACTTTGGAACAAATGAGGAGGAGGAGGAGGAGGAGGAGGAGGAGGAGCAACGAAGGAGAGGGTTGCCGATTGGTGTTCTTGAAGTGAACCTTTCAACAGCTGAGGAGGAAGAGGACGAGAAGAGGAAACCCCCCCAAGGAGAGGCATGGACCTTCCGACAGAAGCACTTTCATCCTCCATGAACTTCTGCCTTTCACTCTCTTCGTTGATCCTTTTCGAGCAAACTTCACTCTGCAACTAAAGAGAAATAAAGAAGTACTCACAATAAATGATAATATCACTTTTCTACACA
The DNA here is from genome assembly GCA_021346845.1 of Apeltes quadracus. Classification (NCBI taxonomy): domain Eukaryota; kingdom Metazoa; phylum Chordata; class Actinopteri; order Perciformes; family Gasterosteidae; genus Apeltes; species Apeltes quadracus. The sequence continues at coordinate 15,015,823 of CM037932.1, forward strand.
GATAAATGGATTTCTATGTAATCCCAGTCACATTGCTGTGACATTCAATGTGATTTGTGAGTAAACTGCAGTTTGGGACTCACCGTTTGTATATAGGGAGAGATTCCTAGACTCCTCACAGGAACAGTGCTCCACTACACAGAACATCAGAGAGACAATAAGTAAATCACAACAGCAAAACGTCCCCTGCCCAGGATGACACTACGCACTGTGGGGCATTACCATCATATCAAAATCGCAATCATCCTCCAACTCTTCAGAATCATCGACAGACATCCCAAAAGACTGAGTTTCCTCATAATCACATGTTTCTAACTGAAACAGAGAGACAAATCTGTGAGTGAGCGTTGGTAAATCACAACCACAAGGCGGGATTACACCGGGTGAAGTTACCGTTGCATCTCGTAGACAACACTCCATTATATTATATTGTTCCAGGTCTTCCTCTGAGGCGGTGTCGTCCTCTTCAGCAGGAGACGTCCAGCCGACGTAGGGGAGGAAGTCCACGTCTTCCTCTGAGATCAACTTGGGGATGTCAGTGACCCCGTCCTCGGTTTGTGTCGAGTCCTGAAACGAGGCAAAGGGGTCGTGTTTGGTTCACTCAATAAAGTGCAGAGTGTAAACACAAGTGGGAGGGGGTGACGGGACGACGACAAAGACGGACCCTTTCCTCGATGGCCACGAAGCTGGTGAACTGAGACAGGATGGAGAACTCTTTGCTTAACTCGATGATGAAGCGCTTCAGCTCCGCTTTCCTCCCCTGGAGAAGTAAAAAGGCAGCAATGAAGGACCTGTAGGAGGGAACGCTTTTAGCCTGAACCCGCCTCTTCCCATAAATGCAGTCGTTATTGAGATTACATTAAAATAATTCAGGATACAAGTAAAATACTACTATTTCCCCGGAAGAGAACCTGAACGCATCACAATGGATCGTGTTTTCTCCTCACACACCTCGTGTTGGGCTTCGTCGCCGTCTAGGCTTCCGTCTTCGTAATCCCTGATGAGGGCCCTCGCCGTGAGTTTGTGAAGAAACTGAACAGGCACACGTGACGAGTTAATACACCTTATGACGATCACCAACAGCACACACAGGCTTTATTACAGCTATTATGCAATGCTTCACTAACCGCAGGCATGCGGCCCACTTGATGTGCTTCGACGTGCGTGCTCTCACCGTGCCGCTGGTCTTCTGCAGCTCGCTGGTCGACACCATGGTTTTCAGCTCCCGACCGCTCAGGTTTCCCAGCAGGGTGGCCTGTGGGAAGCATCCGATGCATCAAAATATCCCTGACAAGTTGCTGCTTCGGTGGATTTGATCTTGGTCAGAAGACAAGCAGTTGGAGCGTTTCCCCCCGTCCCCGAGGACACAAACCTGCGTGCAGTGCGGCACGAAGCCGTAGACCAGCGTGTGGCAGTCGTTGAACAGCGCGTGGAGCTGCTGGGGCGCTTGGACCGGAGAGGGCGCCGTCGGGCTGAACTGCTGCCACTTAACCGCCACCGAGCTGCAGCCGGGAGAAGCCATCCGCTTCACCTGCCGCGCCACCTGCCGCCGAAAACACACGGAGCAACGTCTCCATCGAGCATGAACAAAGGCGTCCAGAGTGGAACGATCGAAGAGACGATGACACGTTTCAAGGTACGAAAGGGCAACAAAAAGGTTTGAATGACTCGTCTTGTTTCATCGTGAACCAATCGCTTCGCAGACAAGCGCGGTTTACCTGCGGTTAGTCATTCTCACCTTCTCCGCCCAGTTGTGTTTGGTTTTCGTGTCGAAGAACTCAAAGGCTCCGCCCCCCGCCTGGGCCAAGGCTCTCAGCATGTGCCGATTGGCTGTTGGGCTGAAATCACACCAAAAAAAGAGAAAAGAAACGTAAATGTCTGACGCGTAAGGCTCAAGAGTCGTGACCTCTGACCCCTCAAACCGGCCCCCACCTGAGGCCGCAGGCGAAGAGGCGGCTGTGCCCGGCGCCGTCCCGGAGCAGCCGCAGGGCGAGCTCGGCGTTCTGCACGTGGCCGTCCGACAGCAGCAGGAGGTTCCTGACGCCGCGGGACGGGGGCAGCAGGCCGAGGGCCCTCAGGGGCCGCCACAGCTCGGTGCCGCCCCCTACTGGAGGGGTGAGCTGAGGGGGGGAGGGAACACCGACTTATTCTTGGTTTTTACCTGGCATAGTGAAGATAATGCGCCAACACTCACCTTCACCATGACCTCTGCGTCCAGGCGAGCGTCGCCGAGCGGCCGAGTCGTGGGGAAAGCTTCCGTGTGGTCTGTGAAAGGAACACAAACTCATTAAGGACCAGACGGGGTTTTAAGGCGTCGGTTTGGTTCATCAAGAGGAAACGGATGACGTTTCATCCGTTTAGCTTTGTTTAGCTTCCCCCTCAGCGCGACATCGTTTGGCCTCGTCTCACATTTCCAAATTGCACTCTTTAATGGCACAGCATAGATTTGAATAAAACGCTCAAACCCACCCGTGCCGAAGAAGAGCACGTTGACCCGCAGGTGGCTGCCGAGGGTTTTGAGGACCTGCAGGGCAATCCTCCGGGCCGCGAGGAGGGGCTCTCCCTTCATGGACTCAGACGAGTCCACCAGGAGGACCACCTCGTCGGGGGGCGACGAGGACTCCACTTCAAAGTCCGGATAGAACACCAACATGCAGGCCTGGAGGACACATTTGCGTACTTGTACTCAATAAGAATTGAATGACCGATAGATAAATATACAGTGTGCTCTGCGCTGCTTTGGAAAGAAGACAAGAGGGACGGACCTGGCTGTCCTTGTCGGGGTGTTTCTCCACCCACATCCTGGGAAGGTGCACTTCAGCCAGAGTGATTGACAGCTGGAAACCGTCCACACCCATGAGCTCACCTGGCAGCACGCTCACCACCGCCTTGCAGTCCGTCCTCTGTGAGACGCACACAAAGGAGAGAAAAGCTGCTTGAATATTTGCATTCATGATACATTCTTATCAATGGATGAAGCAACCTTTGAATATATAAAACTGTGCAACAAATCTGCATTATAAGATGATAATAAGAAGATAAGACTTCGTTCCAGCACTGAAATGGAATCAACACAGGTTGACTCCTTTCTCAGAATAAGATACAATACATAATTAGATATCTGGGCAGAGAAACAGCTTTAACTAAACTGAGCTTGAACTATTAATTCCAATAGCCTTCAGCATGTTGTGGATGACTTTTGTCTAATTCTTTGCTTCATTTGCAAAAAAAACGGTGAAACCGAGGAAGTAATGGACAAGCCTGTAACATGATAAACTATGATTAATTCACGATGAAAACAGCCGGTTACCTTGATCCTGACTTTGTGAGTGATGCACTGCAGGTCGGTGATCTTGTTGGGCATCTCGACTGACATGTCCAGGGTGAACTCTCTGAGGGAGACAACCAACGTGTCACAAAAACAATTCATGCATGAATGACAAATCAAACACAAATTGCATTTGCGTAGCTCACCTCGCCTCATCAGTCACGCACACCTTCTGCACAGTCACCTGTTGATCAAGACGAAAGAAATAAAAGAATGTGGCTGCTGCGATATTCGCATGTTGTCTGTTTAAGTAAAAGAAAAACACAAAAAAATCTCTTTCATTCTTCATGTCGGTCATGAATGAGTTTGTCCTCACTCTGATCCAGAAGCCTCTTACATCACCAAACCTCACAGCTTCATTCCTCTCTGGATGCTGGAAGTTCTGCAGGTGAGACTGTGTGCACCTGTGGCCCCGCCCTCACCTGCGTGGTCTGGTTGAGCGCCGCCCCCTCCTGCCACGGAGCCACGCTGCCGGGCAGAGAGAAGAGGACGCTGCCGTCCCTGACGACCAGCTCGGACACGAAGGTGACCTTGATGAGGACGGAGGCTCCGGGCGGCAGGTTTCCCACGCTGATGGTGAACACGTCCTGCAGGCACAACGCCGATGATGTCACCACCAAAGTTCAGACTATCTGGTTCTTTCTTACAAAACTCAGGTCGATTAGGTCTGTAGCAAAGTTCATTTTGATAGTTTGTTTTAAATTTTATAATTTTTTCTTTCTTTCATTATGAAATGCTTTACTCATTTAAGTATTAGAAGCTTGAGGATGGGAGATGACTAGAAGTTAAGATAGAACAAGATGCCTTATTATTCTTGCGCTAAACTTGGTTGCGTGTTGCAACTCATGGGTAATATAGCAGATGGAGCAAAGACAAAATGTAAAAGAAATTACATCGAGGGTGTTGTGTGGAAGTATGCAAGTATCGATTCATTCATTTCACAAATGGCTGTTAGGAAACCTCTGGCCGATCGCTCGGCCTAATGTTCCAGATGTTGAGCGCTGGCTGCAGGTCTTTGACCGGCACAAAGACGCGTGTTTGAGTGCAGCGTACCGGGGCGTCCTGGTCCATGAGGTAGGCTCCGTGGCCTTTCTCCACAGCCTGCTTGTACTCCTTCCGAGCAGTCTCTTTCTCCTTCACCTGAGATCCAATCGGACACAAAAACCAACTGATTCTAACCACAGCCAGATAATGCAGAAGTGCTGACATGTTCAGATGACCAGAGATGCACAGTGTGGTCTGTGAGTAGTTACCTGGCCCACCACATGTTTCCCGTTGATGAAAGCTTCAAATCCGCAAACCGCTGCCGAATCGTCCAATGGGAAGACGTACTTGGCCTCGATGGGCACGGAGCTCCGGTTGGTGTACTTTTGGAAGATGACGACCTAAAAAGGAGCCGGTAAACCCAGCAGTCGGTTAACGGCTCCGATCATCCGTCGAGCCGACAGATAAAACCACTTAAGAGAAAGAGATGAGTCAGTTTGTCGTTTCTCACCTGGGAGAGAAGATCCATCAGTTTGCACTTCACGTGCACGGCCTCCAGAGGGAGCTGCTGACCTGAGCCGTCCAACAGTCCGGCCTTCACCTCCGCCAGCGGGTTTCTAATGCTGTCAACGTCTTCCTCGTCCTCCCAACCTGCGCGCACACACACACACACACACGCACGCACAAACAGCCAATTATGCTAAAAAAATACTGCATGCTTTGTGGAATGAATAAGGGAATTTTATTAATTTTGTATTATTCCGTCCAATCATATTTTAATGACAATTTTTAGCTGTAGTCGGCTGCTCACCTCGGTCAGAAGAAGGCGGAGCCGGTTGCGGCGAGGTGTCGATGGCCGGGCTGAACTCCTTCAGTGAGTCGCCCTCGACGCCGAACTGAACCACGTACTTCAACTTCACCTGGTCGGGACTGTAGACCACGTACTCATCGTCCTGCAGGAACAACCACCGTGCGTTTGACCGAGAGCCTCCATAAGTAAAACTTAAGAGTCAGTGTTCACATTCGTCCATCCATCCGTAACCCCCGCGTCAACGAGCTTACGCTCCTACCTCGAACTCGGAGCTGGTGTTGGGGGCGCGGCGGACGCCGTGCACGCTGTGGTATCCCTCGGGAGCCCGAGTGAGCGTGACGTCCCTCTTGTGCTCGTCCCTGCAGCGTCCCAGCGCCACGTCGCACACCAGCAGCAGGCGGGAGCCGTCCGTCTCGCTGGGCTTGGAGTATTTCAGGCTGGTGCTGAGGACGGAGAGACGTATCCCCTCCTCTCAAAAATGTATTCATGTAGACGTCATTGCTGTTAAGGCCGTGCAGCAGCGTCGCGCAGGAATAAACCCTGATTAGCTCTTTACCTGACGGCATCACTGAAGTAGATTCCGCTGCCCAGGTTACCGACGTCGGTCCTCTCGATCCCATGATGCTCCACTCCAACACGGGGCAGCAGCAGGCCGCTGCAATTTGAAAAAAATAAAAAAAGAGTCAATTTAAACAAACATAACTCCTTTTTATCATGAAAGTATTTTGTGCGTCTGTGTGACTCACCGAGACAGGACCCCCACAAAGTTGCTGGGGCGGGAGGAATGGAGGAGGGGCTTAATGTTCCCCAGCTCGCTCTTAAATGTCTGAAGCTCCGCCCCCCTACTGACGCGCAGAACCTGTCGGACGTACACCCGGCTGCAAGCAGAGGAAGTGAACGTGGGAAACACATGTTCAGATTCAGATTCGTCATAGATCTAAAAATATTATACAGATTTATCTGAAAACTGTAAACTGAGATAGGTTTAAAATCAAAGCACATTCCATCTGTCTTCTAACTGGAGGTCTTAACGCCATCAGCGCGTGTAGGAGGCGGAGCCTGACGCGGTACGCTACCTGTCCTGCAGCAGAGCCGCCACAGCCTGAAACTCGGAGGTATCAGCGGCAACGGCGTCGATGCTGCACCTCATGGCGCGGTACTTCCCCAGGGAGGAGGGGGCGGAGCTTCCCATGGTCATCTCGCTCACGCTCAGAACATCTCGGATCAACTGGACGGAGGGAAACGGCCGAGTTGGTGTGACAGAGCACAGGTGAGTTTATGGCTGTCGGAGTGGGTGTGCAGGAGCAAACAATCCATCCCTTAGATCGGCTGGATTCTATATCCATCAACACTCAAACGGAACAAATTATAATAATCAGAGGTCTTAAGTTCCCATACATTAAATGTGATGAATGCAAATTTAAAATGTCAATTATCACCAACAATTTGCTATTATAATAATATCTATGTGAATAATCTTAGTGAAGATGAGTGCCTATTAAACACCATACTACATGCTAAGGGACTGTTGGTCCTTATCGTGTCTTAGCGTGTGTGTCTTAGCGTGTGTGTTACCTGACAAAGGTCCAGTCTCTGGGAGATGAGCTTGGCAGTGGGAGGATGCTGGGACGGCGCCACGTGCAACAGAACGGTGTGAACCTCATGAAGGAGGGACGGAACCTCAGAATGATCCGCCCCCCTCAGCTTGCTGTGAGCCTGGAGCAACAAGCCCTCGGCCCTGCTGACCTGCACACACACACACACACACACACACACACACACACACACACACACACACACACACACACACACACACACACACACACACACACACACACACACACACACACACACACACACGACGACCCGCGTTATGGTAATGCTGTGGCTCTCAGGAGCGTTGAAGGAAACGGAAGGCAGGAGAGGAAAGCGTACGTCGTTGAGGCTCAGCTTGTCGATGGGTACTCGGAGGATGTTGCCGAGGCGACCAAGGGCCTCGGTCCACAGCAGCTCTACGAACATGGCCACTTCCCGCGATAAGCTTCCCGTGTTCAGCCTCTCCTCCAGTAGCAGCTGCAAATCGGTTTGCTGTGTTATTTATTGTTGTCACACCGTGTGTTCACATCTAAAAGCAAAAACACTTTGACACGGCTCGCACGGAGAACAATACGCGATGATGCCAAAGACCACCATGCCGACTAAATCGTCACGCCCTCGGTAAAATGTGGAGCGCTGCTTAAGCGGCGTGCGGTGAGCATAGTCACACCTGCTGGAGGGGAGCGGAGCCCAGGTGGGGGGCTTGTGGAGGGGTGTTGGTCCTGGCATGCATCCCGCCGGCCTGCAGGCTCTCCCTCTGCGCCTGGTACGCCTCCACAGCGTCCTCGGACGCGGACAGGAAGACCAGCACGTCCCTCACCGCCGCCGTCTGCCCGCACAAACACACGCAGCGGCTTTTCAGCTTCCACACGGTCAGGTTGATTGTTATTGACACGCAGTGATGCGGGGGACATTGCTTCCTACCTCGGCCGACACGTCGTCCTTCCAGTAGCGGGCCACTCGGTACCGACATCCGCTCTCTCCCGTGTGGCTCTGCAGCTCCAGCACGCACCAGGCGCCGCTGTTTGCCTGCAGCGAAATCCAGATCAGAAATGCAACGCAACTCCAGCGCTTCTAGTGGCACAGCCTCAGAGGGAGGAGCAGGAGTACCTTTTCAAAGATGCAATACTTCGCCACTTGAAAGTCGTGCGGATACTTCGGGAGATCCGGATCCCTTTCAGTGTAAATTCTGTCAGACAAAAATGCAATGACCAATGGAGCGTTATGTGAAACTTTATCGTGTTTTGTTACATGTGATTTCTTCAGCTGTTTTGACGACAAAAGGTACAAGATGAATGGCATCAAATGCATCTTCAGATGCACAACACATTTAAGGAAGAGGAGAAATGAAGCGGCTGACTAAGGGACGGAACAAGGCCTCACTCATTACTTTCATAACAGTAATTCATGTAAATGAATGATTTCAAACAAAAACACACTGAGCCCCCCCCCCATGCCGTGCACACCTGAACTCCTTCCGGACGCCTCCACTCGGCGCCCCCTGACCGGGCGCCCCCTGACCGGGCCCCACGGACCCCCAGCCCGGGGCCGGCCCCTCGCTCGGCTCGGTGGTCGGTGCTCCGTACGCTGCGACACAGAACACACAAAAGGTGAACAAGGACACGCCCCCTGGCAGCGAAAAGGACCCTGAGTCATCAAGGGGAGGCGGTCGTTAGCCACAAGGAGAATACCGTGGCGTGCCGGCGAGGGGGGGGCGGGAGGAGGTGAGGAGGCAGAGGAGGCCTCCAGCTTGTATTCATCCACAGGAAGGAGAAGGCCTCTCTCCAGGCAGCCGTGCACGTACTCCACCCCCACCACGGGCGTGCCGTGCCTCTGGATGGCCCGCAGCCGGCTGCAGCTCAGGTCGGCCAGATCGCCGGTGACGACCAGAGAGCACTGTGGGTAAAAAGATCAACAGGGAGCTCGGATTGCCGGGAACTCTATAGACATAGATATGTATATGTATTTGGTTAATAAATCTGGTCACTATCATCCAACCTGCTTATTGACCACGTAGCAAATGGTGCCTCCGTGGTCCGTGACCGCTGATCTCAGCTTCCTCCTCTCCTTGGGGGGCAAAGCTTTGAGCTCCAGGAGCAGGGAGCAGTGCTCAAACACGGCCATGTCTGATGGGAGGAGTGGGGGGGGGGGGGGGGGGGGGGGGAGGGAATGATATGGTCAGTCTCAAGTGTTTGGCTCATTCTCACAGTAAAAACAACGACAACGTAAGAACCAACCCCCCCAAACACATACACATGCACGCACATACATATACACGCCACACAACACACGCCCACCCTCACACGCACGGACGCACCTCAAGGTGGACTACTGTGAAACCAACGCGGAAGTGACTCTGATACAAGGTGGAAAACAGGCCACAATGTAACAACTTGTGATTTGAAAGTTATCGACATATATATGTCACATCCACGGATAGCTGTCAATGTATTTTATGAAATATTTCATGAAAACAATATCGAGAAACAAAGCAATAAACAAAGTACGCAAAGTAAACGCGACCAAAAGAAGCCCCTTGATCGTAACATGAACGCAATGACACTTTGATAATAAAAGTAGTAATATCTAAAGCTAACTTCCGGTTATTGAATAAAATAAGGTTTACTTGAGTATTAAGACGCAGAGAGCACTCCAAAGACGGCTGTCAAAGTCCAGGTGGACTGTTGTCTTCGTATCGAGTGAAGAAAACTGAAAGGCGTTTACTGCTGCAGAAATCTTTTTATTGTAAAGGTAACAGCACTGTCGGTTTAACTTCTGGTGGCTTCCTGTTTTCAAAAGAAAAGACCGTGCCGTCGAAGGGACATGAAGTTCACAGACAAAAATCAAACAAGATACAAAAACATCCCTAAAGAAACCTGAATCACATAAAAAATATATTATAAAAAAAACATGTTGTGAATCCTACATAATAGTAAATACATTTTGTTAGTCATTCTTAGTTGGGTACATTTTTCTAAAATGTATGTCAGTTTCCACCCTATAATTCTCACCCTCATAGTGAACAAATGTAACAACACTAAAAACTTAAAATCCTGCTGCTTTTTGTACATCAAATAGCTTCAGGTAAATATGATAGACCGTGTTTATCTTCCTAACCGAAAACACTGACATATATATATATATATATATATATATATATATATATATATATATATATATATATATATATATATATATATATATATATATATATATATATATATATATAAAATGCACGTGGTTGTTTCCATGACAACGTGCGTGCATCAAATAGAAGGAGAATGTGCAAGAATAACTTCTTTTAGGGAGGAGGACTTTTTCCCATCATGGCTTTATGCTGAAAATAACTAGAGGTGTCTTTCATTGCTGTGACTTGACGCTCTTACAGTAATGAGTGGATGGCTTCCTGGTAAAGGGGATGACGCAGCGGGTAGAGAGGAGCATGCTGCCCTCCTCTGGACGGAGAGCCGTACTGCAAACACCGACACACGAAGAAAGAGGGACGGAGCACAACGTGCTAAATGTGTGTGTGTGTGTGTGTGTGTGTGTGTGTGTGTGTGTGTGTGTGTGTGTGTGTGTGTGTGTGTATGTGTGTGTGTGTGTGTGTGTGTGTGTGTGTGTGTGTGTGTGCGTGTGTGTGTGTGTGTGTGTGTGGTCTGCTTGGGGGATTTAGGGTGTAAAACCAACGAGCTCAGGTTTTAACCCACATGGGTGCAAATATTAACTGTCAGATAGATAGAAGACACATTCAGAAAAAAAGAATATAATTGATTTATGTGTGTTTGTCTCACACCTTAAGACTCGGTATTTGGGAACGGCAGAGCAGGGTTCAACAAAACAAAATCGAAAAGTGAGCTGTGGAACACGTGGGAGTGTCAGTGTCCTAAAAATAATTAAACATTCTGGAGGATAAATTGGCATCCATCACGCCGGAGGAGACGCGTCCATTTGGATCGACAGCGCGAGCCGCAGGAGGCCGGATCATCACAGTAGGAGCGTCCTTCCGCCCCGTGATTGATGCACACACACACACACACACACACACACACACACACACACACACACACACACACACACACACACGCACACACACAACGAAAGAGGGACGAGAGTGTATCCTTAATCACTCCGGCATTAATTCTCATCAATGACCATGTTCCAATTAACCCTCTCCGCATTTAGACAAACCGCGGCTGGTGGGGCCCCTCAGTGTGTCTCCATGTATCCCCGTGGCACAGTGTCAGCGGGTGTCGGGGGCAGAAAGCAGTGAGTCAGCCCCCCCCTCTCTTAATGCACTCGGGACTCACCGGGACAGATTTACCGGAGGCCGAGAAGCCTCTCCATCACGTTATTGATCCTGCATTGCTTTTGAAATCATGTGACATGTGTGATTGTGCGCTCGATGTGCGCTGCATAATCATCCAGAGAATGATCGTGGCCAGTAAGATGGGAAGAAACCCTCTCATGTTGCATAATGAGAATGTTGTGAGAGGACATGCGGGGGCTCGTTTCCAATAACAATCAATGCTTTTAGTGTTTAGCTTGGAGCTGTTAACGCAGCCTGCCAGCGGCTCTGTGGGGAGCTGAGAGCTTTATGTGTTTAGAGGTTTTATGAAACAGCTGAAATCGTTTCACGTGAGTGAAAACATACATGAGTGCTGTATGTTTTCCAGCGTAGTACCGCAGAGAAACAATTCGACAATTAATATAACAAGCATGAGGCCAAATTTTAAATCAAGCACAGTAGCTGAAGAATTCTTCGCAAACGTTATTATTTTTCTTATTCATACATGCAAATCGCAATTCTTAATGAACAATAGTAACAACATGAGAACAGCTGTCAAAAGCTGTCATATAATGTGAATGAAATCACACTGTTTCTAGAAAGAAGCTGTATTCCACTGCGCGGCGGTATGTGCTCAAAGAATGAGGTCAGCTGACTACCTGAATGTACATACCAGGTTATTCCATCAATGGATTTTTTTTCTTCCCTGATGGCAGGGCCGTATTCCAACACAACAATCCCATGATCCATCGGGCTCAAATAGTGAAAGAGTGGTTATGGGAGCATGAGACTGTCATTTTCACACATGGATTGGCCTCCACAGAGTCCAGACCTTCACCCCATTGGGAATCGTTGGGTTGTGCTGGAGAAGGCTTTTTCCATCATCAATACAAGATCTTGGTGAGAAATTAATGCAACACTGGATTGAAATAAATCTTGTGAAGATGTAGAAGCTTATCGAAACAATGCCACAGCGAATGCGTGCCGTAATCAAAGCAGAAGGAGGTCCAAGGCAATATTAGATGGTGTGACCTATTTTCTTCGTCGTATGTTGACAATAAAGTCGTAACTGAATGTGAATAACGCTGATATTTTGGGATGAACCAGCACAGCTCTGCAGTGTCCACGGCGGCCACTAGGAGGAGCTCTGGCTCCTGCGGCCTCCTGCCTGGCCTTGCGACCACAGACACGGCTGACGGTGGTTAGCGTGAGGATTCCATCCCTCTCACATCCCCTCTTCTGGGAGCCACATATGGTCATGATTTCCCTGAGTACTCGTCACCGGCTCACGGACCAGACATTTGTCCTCCCGACGGATTCCACTCATGCAAAGAAAGGAAAGCACATTAGAGCTCCTCCTCCTCCCTCATCGGCCCGCTCCTCCTCCTCCCCCACGCCAACTCCTGCTTTAATGCATTCTGTGTTCGATGCCACCTGTCTGCCTCCACTGATGTTGGAGTCCGAAATGGAGGGGGCATTCGCTGTGTTGCACCATCCCCTTTCATCTCACCTCCTCTGTCGGAGTATAAAGTGAGACGCGGTTGGAAAAGAGGTGACGCTGCGGATGCACCTTTTGAATGAGCTGTGTGAACTTATTTTCCATTACTGGCTGAGCTAATGAGCTGAGCTTTCGTGTTCGTTCAAGCCGCGCACAAGTAGCCTCCCAGAGCTCAAATCGTTTGCATTCATTCACCTGGAGGCATTGAGAGGGACCAGCGCCAGCATCTTCCTGGATGGCTCTTCTGCGGAGGCGGTGTGCCAACTAGCCGAGGCACCACGGACACACGTTGGGCTGCGGCAGGGTCTGGTGTGACGGGCCGTTGGCTAATGTTGTAACCTTCACCCTCAAAGTGAGACACATATACCAACCAGCAAGGGAGGCAAAATGACAACAAAAGACAAAATGACTGCTAGGAGACAGAGAAAGAAAACAGGGACACGAAAGAACCACAAAAAAGGGGCTAATGAACCACAGAGAGACACAAAATGACTGTAAAGAGACACACAAAGTGGCCACAAAGAGACAACCACGTGGACACACAACATGACTAAAATGAGATATTAAGTGACAACAGAGACACACAAAGTGATTCCAAATGACACAAAGACACTGTAAAATGTATGACTTTATATTTACAGTAAATTACTGTAAGCTGTACGGCGTTGTTAAATATCTTAGTCTGTGAAGTGACAATAGTGTTTTTTACTGCGAAATGTTGAAGCTAAATCGCTTGAAAAAATATTAAAATAATAATTTGCTTTGGACAAAGAGAAGCAACACAATAAAACAACTACAGCCTAGTAGTATAAAGCCTCACATCCCAGACGATAATCACATGATAATACAACATGAACCCCCCCCCCCACTCCCCCACTGCTCCCCCCACGTCAGGTTCTGCTTCCACAGCAGCCGATTGCTTTGCACACTACAATGGTCACAACAGTCTGCGTTAATGTTTCCGTGCAGAGAGAAGGAGACACAAGAGGTGTTGGGACTAAAAGGGAAAGCTTTTATGTTTTGAAGTGTGTGGCTGGGGATGAGGGGGGGGTTACATGTTTCGTTTTAAATCCTCGTTGACATCTATTTCCAATTTCCAACAGGAGTGCTGGACGGTAAAGCGGCAGCAGAGTCCAGTGAGCTGATGACTGTCAGAGCTCACGTGACGTCGCTTTCAAAGTACCGCTGTTCATTGTCGATGGCGGAATTCTTTTTGTGATTTAAGCGACCCCCCTTCGCAGGCAGAAGACGTGTGACCCTTTGCAGAAGCTTGAATGAACGCTCATGAATCGCGATCACCCGGTGTTACGAAGTGGAACAGTGTGCATCATTCGCAGTAAGCTTGAGAATTTTCGCTGTTTTGTGGGTCCAGCGCACAATTTATTCACCATCCGAGGTGTAAAAAAGGTCTCCTTTCTGCACCTCGTTGGACGCTTTCTCGGTCGGATCGTGTTCCTCCACGGAGTCATTGTTTTGTATTTTACCTGCATTTTCAAATGAAAGCCCATTTGAGCCCTGCCTGCAGTGTAAAAGGTCTCTTCAGTGGAGCACAGCAGTGCTCCTCTTTGAACGCAGGCTTTGCATGTGCTTAACTACATGCAACATGCAAGGTTCTACTTAATATGTTTGAGGGGCAGCGATGGAGAATAACGGCCCAAATGTTTGAACAAAAAGCAGCCTGCTGCAGATTACTTCATTGTTCTTTTCCCGAGGATGCCACCACGGGCCCTGGATGAGGTGAATGGGAGGTTTTTTTAGGTTATTTATTGCTGAACTCCATTTAACAGATAAACAAAGCCCGCCGACACACACAATGCGCTCCCCCGTCACAATAACAGAAAACGATCCGACGCCGTTGCAGTTGTGCATCACGGAGCAGCGATGAAAGGCCTGTAGATAACGCTGAGGTGCAGGTGCAAACGCCTCCGGGGAACCAGGTCCCTCAAATTCATTTCGGAGAGTCAAAGTCGGACAAAAGCCCAGCGAGCGGTGAAATCTGACTCCTCCTGCCAAACGTATTAAATTGGCTAATTTTCTCCGCGCTCCCGCTCGCTTGCCAGTTTTATGATAACATATTCAATACAAAGCTGGCAGCGGATTAATGACTCCGCACATAATAAACACAACTGGATACTGTTTGCTTCGCCTGCAGGTGAGAAAGCGGTTCATTTCCTAAATGCTGCCAACGATGTCTGTAGTTAACAAAGGACGGCGAGTACTTACAAACCGCCAGATAATGTGTGTTCACTTCACTCCGTTGATCTCGGCTACACGACGCGGACCCGGGGGCCCAAAAGCGCCGCGGCCTCGGCTGGCCTTCATGCACACGGTGTCACTTAAAGAGACACGATCCAAGCGTCAGCGCAGACAATAGGACCATCATTGAGACTAGAAAGACGCACAAATGCAGATGCAAACTGCTGCAAAGAGATGCAAAAAGAACAGATGAACAGAAACTCTCGTCGGGCGGATGGCGGAAGGTTTCAGAAGGGCCGATTCCTCTGAGCCACGTGACCACGACGCATCACCGGCGGGTGACAGAAATCAGCAGGCATCTCGTCTGTTAGTCCCAGCAGGTACTGCAGGTCCCCGCACAGACATTCACGAGTGGTACCGAGCGGCTCGAGAGGCGTATTCCCATGATAAGAGGAGTGAAAACATGCAGCCCGTTGATATTCACCTTCCTATGGATGTGTATTCATTTCGTATCTCAGGTTCGTTTGTTTACGTGCCAAAGTCAGACCCCATTCGCCTTTAACTGAGTCCAAAAAAATGAAGCTGTTTGGTTCTGAATTTAAGCTGCACACTAACTCAGACTGTAGAGAGGCGATAGAGTACGTCACCTCTGGCTTTTCTAATCCGCTCTGAGCCATTCGGAAGAGTTCTTCATTCTAATGCCAGGAGCTAAGCCGGAAAACTTATGCCTGAAGATAGCTGGCCATAATCATAAACTTTGTGTGTAATTACCATATTTATGCTCTAAATAATATCCATTCTTTTGAAATAGCTTTTGGGGATACTTTTAGTGATCTTTACTGCCATCGAGCCCGTTTTTCCCGTCTTTCCCTTTTACCCTCGTTGTGACCGTGAAGCAAAGGCCTAAAGCAGTGATTCTCAAAGTGTGGTACGCGGGGCTCCCTCTAGAGGTACGCCAAAGAATCACTGAAATATATATGTATATATATTTTTATTTTTTTTTCTTCCTATATTTAAGCGCAGTATTACTGTTGAAACTGCGTAAAATGTTACAATGGCTGACAATATTAAATATAATTCTTTAGGAATAAAACCTGCCTTGTTTTTGATGAATACTTAGGCCTACTACGCTACTGTATAGCTTTGGTCATTATGGTGGTACTTGGAGAGCCAAGTATTTTCTGAGGTGGTACTTGGTGTAAAAAGTTTGACAACCACTGGCCTAAAGAAAACGTCCCATAAGCTGAATGTCCCTCATATTTCTCCCTCCTGCCACATACCTGGACTGAAGCCGCTCACTTTCACCGGTTCCTGCCTCCTTGAAATCTAATTTCATGCTGCTCCCCCCGTTGCTCCGTCCACCGGTTACGCTGCTGATCTAATATTCGCAGCCGCTGGATTGATTTACAGGAGCCTCTCGTCGTGACACCACGTGTTCACGCAACAAGCCGCCGTGCGCGCTTCCAACGGGCTTGATGACATGTTTTAATCCCGTGCTGCACAAACCAGAAAGAGCAACACACGGTGCAACGGTTTGGATGAAATGTTCATTTAATGAATACAAATTGCAAGAGAATTTCTACGAAACAGAAAAAATGTTTTTGAGATTTTTCTAAAAAAAAATAAAATTTAAACTTAAAATAAATTCTTAGTAAAAATGGTTTATGTCACCCGTGTGCCATCGCTACTTACTGTATTTGGAGGTGGCGTCCTTGCAGGGGCGAAGGGTTTTAGTCATTAATCATGCGTTCACAGATGAGAGAAAAAAATGACAATAAAAACAAAAAAACTGCACAAAGCAGCGAAAAATAACTGTGTTGCCATTGTGAATCACACTTGGAGGGAAGCAGATTATTTTAGAGTCATGACTCATTTGAAATGAATCCCTGTCAGACTGAGCAGAGAGAAGGTTGCTAAGTGCACCAAGTTCACTAAGTTTTGTAATCCTAACTAAGTAGTTTAGTATTTGTTCATTCGCGTGCACATACGCAGGCTCATGTTTTGTCCCCTGTCCTTTGAGGACAAACCCCTGTTTCAACAACTACGCTTCAAGGAGGAGCATTCCAGCGGGATTGATCGATGCCGATTGATCGCCGCAAGAAATTCCATTCATCGATGCTCTTGACTGGGGCTGAAACACGGGCGGCACTCTGCAGCAGGTTGTTTCTCTTCTTTCACAGCTCAAACTGTGTATGAACAGACCCTAAAGAAACAAGCCGGCGGTTTGGTGTGAAAGCCAACCGGCGTTTCACTTCAGACGGATCGATCCCGCCTGGATTTCTCTGTGAAACACATTAGAGCACTTTGATTTTCTTCTTTTTTCCCCCCCTCTCTGTCAAAGGAAAGCCTATGCAGACACTCTCAGTGTCTGCAGCGTCCCTTCTCTTCCATTAAAAAAACAAAAAACTCACAGAATTTGAAAGACAAGTTAGGTCAACCCTGAAATGTCAAGAATTTAAAGCTTTAAAGTTTTACGTCCTTTTTATTATCAATGTCATGTAATTAGTGTCCTGACCGAACATTTCTCCCAGATGAGATTAGAGGACACAACTATCTTCCGGTCTTGCACGCAGAAAATATAGGAAGGAATCGGGGTGAAGGGCTTTACGCTGCTCCTGGATGGACGAGGCAGCAGCTCGATCTGGTGTGCTCTGAACGACGACACACAGCGGAGAGCAGGACGAAAGGCAGAGACGCTGTGTTAGTGGGAGCAGAGGACACCACGCAAGCTGCTGTGAATGCTTTTCACTTTGCAATGCATTAGGCAAAATCCCTGCAATCATCAACGTATCCTCATATATCTAACAAAAAAGATCCCCAAAGACAAAACAAGAAATCCTATAAGGGTTGAAAACATTCTTTTATCTTAAAAAGGTTAAAGAAAAGAATATAACTGCTGTGGATGGAGGAAAATAAATGGATTTCTGTCTGGCTCGGCCCCCGAGTTGGAGCTCTCCAAGCAGGTGAGGTGTGAAAGAACCCTGCAGCTACAGTAAATGAGCTGAAAGCTTGGGTCCTCTGTGTCCTGTCCTTATAGGTCAGAAAGTGCTCTTTCATCATCAGACCGGGGCTATTAGGCCCATTTAGGCCGCACTGATGTGGTGTTAATATCAAACACCAAGGTCAATATTACCCAAACAGCCCGCCAATCCCTTGCTGATTTCAAACTAGGGCGTGTTATTGAAGAGCTGGGGTGATTTACCAACGCGCCCTGTCGGCAAATGGGAGGAAAATGTAACCAGCATTAAAACAGGTTATTTTCAGCTCACGCTCACTGCAGGCCGAGGGGACGCTTGAGTTGGAGAGTTCAGCACTCACTGCTCGTTCCCTCTCCATAAGGCCTTCAAAAGACAAAGAGTTGAAAGGGAAAATGCTATCTGCCCCTCTGCGGCCCCCTCACCTAAAGAGGATGCCCTCCCACATACACGCGTATATCCTGGGTGCTTATGTAGCAGTCAAACGCTTTTAGCAGCAAGGATTACATGGACGTCTCTGGGGATGCTTCCTGTAGAACATCTTTTTTCTTTTTCTTTTTTTGTGAAAGCTGTCTGCGTTTTGTTGAAATGTTACAATAACAAGTATGTCAGTAAAATCACACAACAGCACAAAGAGTCCACAGCGACTGCCGGGTCTCGAGGAGGGGAGCGCGGGGAGGCTGCGGTGAAGCAGTGATCTCGCTGCTTCAAACCCGATCGCGAGCCTGTCAATTGCCTCTAGACGGCTCTCAACATGGCGTCGGCGAGCCGCGGGCTGATCGCTGCCGATCGCGAAAAAAAAGGTGTCAAGAACGTCTGCGCGTGTACGAGGAATGTGACTTTTTGATTAGTGGCTGGCAGTAAACACGGTGCAACAGTAGCAGACGTGATGAACAATGCGGGACGTGTGTAGGAGACGACGCGATAAACAAACAGCACAAGATGTTTGAAGTACGTCTGACCTAACAGCTGACATTTTTAGCGCGGCACACGTATCCGGTCGGGCTTTGCCAAGCAATCATGGAGAGCACCTACACATTTGTGAATTGTGGTTTGCTGCTATATCAACGTTTACAAATCCCCCGTTTCACGCCGCAATCCACAGTCCGAATTTTCCGAGCTACCGGTCAGTTATTTGCGCTGAAGTTCTTCCTGTCAGACGAGATCAACAGTCTCGTCTTGACATTTTTCTCTGATTCTGCTTCTTAGAAACAGTGGTTTTGTGACCCACTGGAGGAGAAGCCCGAAGGTCACGAGTCGTTGGGTTCCGCCCCCCCGGCCCCCCGGTCACCCCGGAGATCTGGGCCACACTTCCATCCAGCAGCTGTAGTTTTTGAACTAATAATAGTTTCCCGACTAAACTCAAGCAGTTTGTCTTCTTGCGGCGTTATCAAAGCCTTACAAAGTGATTTGGGAGCAGTGGCTCCCCGGAGTCTCCGTGTGCAGACGCCATTGTTCATGTGACTTTGATTTGCCTTTAGAGGAAATATTACCCGCAGATCTCAGGTAAACGTCTGTACAGAGGGATTCCTCCTGTTGATTCCTTTTAATTCTTCTACTACGGTTTGAGGCGGATTGAAGAAAGAGTGACTAAAACCTGCATGTTTCCAGCGGGATTTCAAAGCTTCTCTCGAGCAAGAAGCAGCGCGGGGCGGAATAAAGACGGAGAGAAGCACTTTAGTAGCGTTCCTCTGAGCTCAGGAACACAGTGAAACAATTCAAGCTAATTCAACTTAGAGACACAACTTCCTTTGGTGCCCTGAAAAAACAAGAGTAAAGTCAACCCAACGGGAACCTTTTTCTCAACTCCAACAGTAAAGCATTGAAATGTTCGGGCCCAATCGCGTCGGTTTATAGGTGGCAGCTTGTTTACTCAGATGCTCTCTGTTTACGTTTGATTTGTTTTTCTTTTACAGATCACATTTCCCTTTTCAGCGATTCTCCAAAGAGGTGAATCTTCCCTCATACGATTCATTATTCAGTGTCTCTCCATTATGCATGTGGCACTGTAAGCAAATGTGTCAAAGAGAATGTAAGCTCACTGGTTCATTAATGTGGCCGCGAGCTTTCAAGCAAACAACGGCGTCACTTGGCGTCTCCACAGCCTGAGGAGGACACAGAGTCATGTGACCAGGTAGAGCAATGTCACCTACGCAGCAGTCATTTGATGGATTAACCTGAGATAAGTACTTAAGAGACAGTCAAAACGGAGGCTGGCCTGATTCCACAGAATTATTGCATTTAGTGATTGTAGCACACAATATGAACGAAAAGACGAGACACGGAAACCCAACCAACGAAAGTCAATCAGGACGGATAGTTGAATGTCTGCACTCCCATGGGCAAGGCCCACTGGTTTTTAACACTTCTGTCTTCAATCACTTTCAAACTGGCTAATAAAATTCTGATTAGAAGGGGCCTTAGTGTCTTAAGGAATACATTAAAACACATAAGAGCTTTATTCAGCAATTAAATATTTACACAGAACAAGATCTTGTGGTTTCCACTACAGTGTCATGAAAAAAAAACAAGAAAGGCAAAAAGCCTACATTTGACTTGCTTTTGATTATTACTTTGGGATTTTAATTATAAGTTGTATTATTCAACATTGTGATTTTACATATTTAGAAAATGACGGATTAAATAAAGGTTTTTATTTAATTGATCATTTCAAAAAGACAACTTCCAGACCTAACTTTGTGATTCTGGTTGAATTTATAATCCATACAGCACCTCATTCCATTTACTTTTCATTAGTGAAAATGAAAAACTGTGTCAGCTCAGCAGGGCTTCAGCAGCGGGGAACGGCAAATGGAGTCTTTAGATTTTATGGTCCAAATGCACAGTGTGTCTGCAGATTGGAGACAAGGCCATTAGTGAACCGTGCAGTCATTTTTTCCATCCATATTAAAACCTAGGAGGGTTATGGAAATGTCCTCCCCCCCCATCAGCAACACTTGCTGTTATCAAAAGAGCTGCATAATAAATAGAGGCAAAAGCATAGCAAGCCTACTGAGAAGGAATTAGGAGTCAAACATGAAAGGAATCCGGACCAACGCGGCCTCATGCTTCGTGCAGATGAAAGCACATTTCAGTCAGATCAATAATTTGAGTTCCCTTTGGGTTGCTTTTGTTAATATTTAGTGTACTTGTAACGTTTCGGATGTGGGGACTCAAACGCAGTTTGGATGAATAAATAAAAAATACATTTTCTGGAACGGTAAAGCTACAAAAGTGAAAAGATGATCTGGCTGAGAGATCAACGGCGTCCAGGCTGTCAGATCGATTCAGCGGTGAAAACAGATGGGGAGGAGAAAAAAAGAGAGACGCTGAAGTCCACTGATCTCAGTTTAAATGTGAACCACCACATCACCTGGACATCCCGGCAGGAGGCAGGCCCATCAGGGAACACCACTGTCCCGTAAAGCCTTAGAAGGTGTGCCAACGTGCTCGCCTGCGTCTGATCGGAAGCCGAGGCAGTTCTATGATTTTAAAAAAAAACATCCCTTACAGCCTGAAAGCTGGCAGGAAAAATGAGTAAATACAATTTTTTTTTAAACTCACAAACTATACAACTTAAACACGAGGTGCAAAGCTGGGAGGTTCAACACATGAATCAATGAAGGAGAAGGCAGCAAAGAAAGTAAAGACGAAGCGTGATTGACAGTCAAACTAAGTACAACTTAATAAGACAACCATCGTATTCAAATACATTTAGATTAACTGAGAAACAGCACTGTGAGCCTCAAGGTATTCCAATCCCAAAGCAGCCCTGCTTCATGGGCTGTTAGAGACCTGTCAATCAGCGTTTGGCCCCGCCCTGAAGCATCCTTTTCTTTATGGTCTGTTTGGACTCTACATGGACCCTAATTTACTAAATGAACATCATGCTGTATTGAAGACTTGAAACCAGAGATTGAGACCATAAAATCATGTTGACAATGTTTACTGAGGGAATAGTCATTTTCTCATAGACGTCTATGGGACCAGAGGAGTCGCCCCCTGCTGGTCACTACGGAGAATGCAGCTTAAAGAAACTTTTCAGGATGAGTGTCTGCGTCCTTGAGTCTCAATGATCGATGCAAGACCTCAATGAAATAATTACAACTATTCAATAGCTATATTTAAGAGACTGATTATGCTATAATTGTTTGGTTTGCCCAACTTTCTTTCCTTGCAGTTACAGACCCCTGCCAGTAGGAGTTGCTGCAGCCCCACTTCCAGCTGGTTCTTCTCACGCTTATTGCCACTTTGTAAACGCCACTACTTTTCATGCATGTATCTTGCTGGCTATCTAATCTTCCCCGTTCTCAGTCCTGTCCAATAAGCTGTGACAGCTTCGTGAAAGCAGCCGTCAAACAGCACAACACCTCTGTGAGAGGCTTCAGTGGCAGTTTAGTTATTCTACATGGAAACAAGGTGCACGAGTCCATTTCCCTTGCATGGTTCATACATTACTATTCATGTGCAGATTTTACATTTATCATTGGTTTTTATCTAAACTCATTAATGTCTGTTTGATTAATCAGAGTATATTTGAGAGACTTATGCATTTTGGAAACTGGTGTAAAAAAATGGGTTAGGGTTAGTGTTGTGACTTTCTATGATGCAATGCTGTGTAATACAGTTCTGTTTTATCACTCCACTGTTTCACCCACAATCAAACGCAGCACAGGACTGTGCTCACGGTTCTAAACATCCAACCACATGCAAGGGCAGCTTCTCTAACCAGTAGAATTGATTATCCACTGGTGCACATCACATTGTGTCATGAAGGGTTAAATCATCAGGGGAAAAATCATACAACTTCAAGATCACCATCTCTGCCCCCTCCTTGACTTTTGGAAACACTGTGTATGAGTGGTCCGGATGTGTAATTGTTGTGTTCTGGGCCTCAAGGTGACTTGATAAGGTAACTGACGTATTTGGAACCACGCTTTGAGTCCTCTTTTGCAGGCAGTTGTGAGAAACACCCGCGGCTGCCGCGAATCCAGGCCACGTTCATGTGGAACAGCTTCCCTGCTGCTCGGCCTTCGCCGCTCGGTTTGCCTGCCTCATTGAAGACGGTAGCCAATGGGGAGCGTCCGGCATGAAAGACGAGCCAAACTCCACGGCAATACATCCCCGATTAATCACGACATGCCCATCTGAACATGTGAGCTTCATAGCTAAGACTGAGGGGGGGGTCTGTAAGATTCTTTCTCAGGAGGTCGTTGTCTTTCACCGAGATCCGTTTTCCAGTGTTTTTAGTTCAAAGCGAAGTGGTGGATCAACCGGACAGACCAGACACATTCAGAACACACTTGAATGCAACATTCAAGTATGTAAAAAAGGAACCGTTGATTCCAGCTACTAACACATAAATGCCAAAATTTGGGGTCCACTTAGAAGACGTGTTCTCCTGTGGCGTCCCGTTTGGATTGCTCCTGGACTTCCTGAAAGGAAACATAATAAATAGCTTGGTTGTAAAGTTTAGTTACTGCAGGAACTGAGCTGTGGGCTGTTTGCTATCACAAGGTTTTTAGCAACTAAATGTAACATAGTCCTGAGAAATACACCTACCTAAGTGTCAAGCATATCAGATTAGCAGTTGTGGTAATAATCACACAACACACAGAATCCTTGCTTTTCTGTCAGAAACACTTTACACATCCTCTCTGCACCGCCCTTTAATTGTATTTTAAGTTCAATTCATTTACCCCAAAAAGATGATGATGAAGATGATTTGAGTCATTATTATAATGATATAGTTAGCAACATTTTTAATTGCAGGCTGTGAAATATTAATTTCTTCTGTGAAACTGGTAATTTCAACGCGGAGGACTCTGTTTTGGAGCCTGAAGTGGATAAGATGTCTAACAGCACCTCCAATGCTCACTCATCAACCAGTTATATCCAAAACCAAAAGCAAAAAGCAACTTTTGGAATTGACGGTGTTGTTGGATTTATGTTTAAAAAACGGGGCCAGCAGCTTCCAGGTTTTTAACACCTGTCATATATTATTCGAGAATAATAAACCAAGTGCAGCGCTCATCTCCCTCCCGCCTCTTTATGCTGCGGGCTGAACGTTGCCCTTTCTCCCGTTTTCAGTCAGTCAACCACGTTTAATCAACAACTTAAGTCCAGGAAAAATGACAACACAGCGCCGGTCAAAGGTTTTTAGAGAAAAGGCACTCAGCGTCGGTCAGAGGAAGAAAACTCTAGTCTCTACTTTGGGGATAAAACTCAGACAAAAAAGACACTTTAATGTACTTTCCCAATTTGCTAATAACTTTGTGCCAGCATGTTTTCTATTCATTAAATAACAGCTCAATTGTTGACACATTTCTTTTTCCTGTTAAGACGAGTTAACGGTGAGTGACGAAGACTCTCTTTGGTTTGGCAGCGGCAGATACTCCAACCAGGGGATGGAGGAGGAGAAGACGTGGGCATTGGTCTCGCAGTTGGGGGGCGAGTTCGGTTACCTCGAAGAGCTGGCCGACATCCTGAAACAACACTTCCACCTCGTGAGCCACGCAGAGCTCCTACGAAACCCGGCGCTGCACGGCCCCAAAATCCAGGTCCTGTTCATCTGGAAGTACTTCCCCGCGGCCGAGCCGTCGCTCCTCCGACTGCTTCCCTCCCTCAAGGTGGTCGCCAGCGGGGGAGTGGGCACCGACCACCTGGACGTGCCGTTCATCAACAGCCTCGGGGTGAAGGTGGCCAACACGCCCGGCGTAGTCAGCAACGCCAGTGCGGACCTCGCCATGGGTCTGCTCCTGGCGTCGGCCCGGAACGTCCTAGAAGGTGAGATGATGGGACCTAAGACCTGCAGCTCTTTGCCCTGCAGCGAGCGACCTGTGTGTGCTTTGGTTCACGGCCCACATTTAAAACTGTTGGATTAGTGATGTTAAAGCTGTCTGGTCTCGTTTTCAGTATTGACGTTGCTTTGTTTGAAAAGTTATTTTAAACACAACCAGTCGGGTTTTTCTTTCATGAACTTGAGCTGGCGAAGGATTTTACCCACAGTATGTATATAGTAGTAGTGATGTAGGGAAGTGTTTTAAGTACTGACTGTTTTTCCGTTGTAGGTCATCAAATTGCTGTCGACCCAAAGACCGTCAACCTGCCACAAAGTCTCATGGGAGTTGAAGTCACAGGGTCGACTTTAGGGATCGTAGGAATGGGAGATATTGGTTACAAAATTGCCCAAAGAAGCAAAGGATTTGAAATAAACATCTTGTATCACAACAGGAACAGAAGGTACAACGCACAGCTGCGGCCCCCTTGTTTTCGCTTGAATTTGTTCTAGGAAATCAAACATTTACATGTGGATAATGTTTAACATTCAAGCCCGATTCTCACTGGGTTACTGCAGACTACCAACCGTCGCCACGTTTGCTTGCTTTCTGAAAAAAAAAAATGAAAAGAAGCTGATTGCGTCCATTCTTTATTAAAAACCAACCAAAGAGGATGCCCCCTCATTAATTGTCTGGATTGCACTCTGGAGGGTCGATCATTCACTCGCTTTCCTTCTCAGGTGTGTGGCCGACGAGCGGGCGGTCGGAGCCAGTTACTGCCGGAGCCTGGACGACCTGCTGAGGAGGTCGGACTTTGTCGTGATCGCCGTCAAACTGACCTCGGACACGACGGGCCTCATCGGCCACGCGGAGCTGTCCCTCATGAAGCCCACGGCGACGCTGGTGAACATCAGCAGAGGTGGGGACAATGGGGGTTATTCCTGGAATGTATTGATTGAGTCCAGGTTTAAGTTATTGATCCCCTCTTAACGCCTCAGGTCAAGTTGTGGACCAGGATGCGTTGGTTGAAGCCCTCCGCTCGGGAGGAATCCGAGCTGCGGCGTTAGATGTGACTCATCCCGAACCTTTGCCGAGGTGCATTACAAACAGAATCATGCACCACATGGCCCGACCAACAACGCATCGCTCGTCGCTCGCTCTAAACCCCCACCCGACCCCTTCTCTGCCTTATCTTGTGCAGGAATCACCCGCTCCTCAGCCTGCCTAATGTCCTGATCACCCCCCACATCGGGATTAATACCTACGATACAGCGAAGAGGGATTGTGCAGCGGATGGTCGCCAACGCCGTGGCGGCCGTAAGAGGTCGGCCCGTTCCAAACGAAGTCAAGCTGCAGTGACGCGAGCCGTGTTAGACGTCTCTGCGGCGGGTGTTCTGAATGAATGGTCTCCTTGTTGTATGTCAGATGATAAAATGTTTTGTTTGTATCTGACATTTCAGAATCATAACATCATAACATCACGGTGGCTCGAGTCTGTAAAGCAGGAAAATCAAATGTTCCTGTTGCTTAAAGCGGTCACAGTGCGGCGACTAAATTCTGTATACGACAATGCATACAAATGAATGTGATGCAGCTGCAGTAAATTAACCTGGTTTCCTGTAAACTACATTTACAAACCGTTTTTATTTGACACGTGGTTAAAGCTACTACAAGGAACATTTCATGTGGTGTTTTGGCGGCCCCTCTGGTCTGCAGTGGTAGTGTTTCGATGTACACCTTTTATGCCTAATGGGGCTTTTTAATTGGATCTTGAAATATTGCAGGAAATAAACGTGCTTTTTTGGTGCATTGAAAACATTTTTGCAAATGAAAACTTATTTTGGAGTTTCCCACGCGACAGTCACGTGACTTCAAATCTCTCCCGGTCCAAGCTAAAAGAAAGCAGGTGCTGTGTCATGACGATAATACGTCTCATTAGAGGCCTTCTAAATTCATGAAGAGCCGTGTCTCGTCATGTATTTTTAAACTGTATAACAAAAGGTTAATATTTAAGCTTGTGTTGACCAGCGACCTCATTTCAGGCAGCTAACCAAAAACAGGGGAAACTATAATCGACTTTGAGACGAGGGACCCGGAAGTGGAAAAACGCGCACGATTTCCCAACATCTAGGACTCCTTGGCACGGCAGCTCCGTGGGGACGGTCACCGGTGAGGCTGCCACTCAGTCCCTATCTATGATTGTATTTTAAAAAGGGCACGCTGTCTAGGAATGAAGGGCACCCTTTCTACGGCGCGGCCCACGCCGGCCTCCCCGAAGCCCACAGCTCGCCCGGCTGCGGCCGGCCTTTTTCCCCCAAGGCTGCTCCTGTAAACTGTGAAGGTGAGAGCTACATTAGCCTATTACAGATGTGACCTCATTGAAAACCAGGAGTGTCCTTGAGATCTTTAGTCCCATAGATTCATTTTCCTTTTCTTTTTTTTCCTGTTGCCTTACTTAAAAGCTTTGCTCGTATGAGGGCGTATTTGCATTTTAACACGCCAGAAGAAATCTATTTATATTCCCATTCGATTGTCATCAACATCAAAAGGGGAAGCGCAGAATAAAACATTCTCTGTGCCTCTTTTTCCCGTTTTTTTTTTCAGTTTCAAGGCAGCATTTTCGGCCCTGAGGACTAAAGTGTGTGAGCGACACGGACAACGTAGCTACCTGTTGCTGATTTCACAGGGTCTCGTTTCGTTTTATTCCGTCCCGTGTATTGGTTCTACTGTATTCCTCCGTGTTGGTATATATACATATAAGTATCACATGTCTCTATGAGGGTGGATGAGAAGGAGGACGAGTTTAGCAAGGAAAAGCTCAATGACTCAGTGTGCAGCATCTTCCCCGCATGACATTACCATAATTTTTCAGCGTAATCTTCCGATATTTTATTTTGAAGAAAAAAAAAAAAAAGATTCTGAAAATAATAAGATCCTCTGCATCAGAAGGGTTGAAATCTGGAGGGAATGGAAGCGCTCGCAGTGAGTCACAGGGAGGAAGTGCCTGATCCAAAAACAGACATCAATCCCTCTTTCCCTGTTTTCTCTCCGGCTGCACTGGATGCTTTTATTTGTTCGCGGCTTTGTCAGTCGCCCGTCCTCATGTTCCACTTCTATTTTTGCATGTTAACTACAGTAGATGAAAGGAAATCAAGATTTTTTTGTTACGCCTCAAAGCTCAACTTTTTTATTTTTGCAGAACAGCCAACTCTGAATTATTATCCAAATGAGGAAGAGGAATACTCCAATCTCTAGTGAAGCATGAGGAAGAAAGGTTAGTGGATTAAAATTAAGCCTTTGAATAAAAAAGTATTTGGCAAAAGAATAGTGGAAAAACTCATTTAAAATGAATATTTTATAACCTCATGCTGTGAAAATGATTAAGGGAGAACTTACATTTTCTTTTTCTTTTCAATCAGACAAATGGAAAAAAGTCTGATGTTTTTACATTTTGATTTCATTCGGCGACAAACTTTAAGTTGTCTACATGTTTTTCTGTGTCTCACTCACACGCTGCTTGCTGCACGCTGCTCTTTTAACCTCAGAACAGAGAGAATAATTCCTGTAAATATTCACGAGGAATCTAAGAAGAAAACAAGGTATTTTAACAGCTCTTGAATTCAATTGAATTAACATTGAATTCCCTCAGTTCTAATTTGGATTCCGTTGCATGTTGACTAAATTTCTTCAGGTCTCCTGGCCATTCTAATTAACACACTTTCTGAAGCGCTAAAAAAGTGGTTGAATGTAACAGAGCCGTTAGTTATTTATGCCGGTCCCACGGGGATTAACAAGCTTCAAGGTAATTAATCATAAAGTCAACAGAGCTGGTGGGGCAAAAAGAAAGATTCAAAACTCCGAGCTTTATCCGCTCACAACATGAGAAAAAGAAAAGGGGAATCGAGACAGTGATTTACGATCGATGGCAAACATCAGCACCATCAACATCTTTACATCGAGTTTCAGGTCTGAGAAGCAAGATGCAACATTGTAAAGATACTCCAGGTCAACGGTGAAATGATTTAGCATCCCTGCTTATATTAATGTGTACTTAGTTTTGTAGTTAGTCCTGGTCTTTTACATCTTGTAGTATAAAATGCTTCGAAAACCTCATATAAGACCTTCACATCGCTACAACCACATACCTTTAAAAATACATTTTTTTCCAGTATTTTCTTACTTCTTTGGAAACTTTGACATCTCATAGTTTGGATTTCTTTCATCTGCTCAGTGTCATGGGTGGTGTTTTATTTGCAGAACTGCTGCTTTGTTGAGCTAAACCAAGATGTACTCGGCGAGACCCTGCAGTTTGTCCTGAGAGCTGTGATACAGCGCGTGGGGAAAAAAAGAATCTCACTACGCTCTTAGTCGATCAATTCTCTCATCAAAGAACTCATTCGTGCCACGCAACACAACACAGAAAGCACACTCACTCCATTTTCGATGCATTGCAAAGATGATTTAAAGGGAGAATCGTCGCGGGCCGGCGCGGCTTGTTGCCACGCCGAGGCAGATTCCACGTGATGCCGACGTGATGTCTCCAGGCAAACGACATTACGCTCACCCTCCTCCCACCGCGCCGCCTCATGTTTCTGTCAGCTCGCATTGTGTAGCAGCCCGTCAGTGCTGCGGCTGGGAGCAAGAGTCCAAGGAGTCAGACACCTCTTGTTATCCTGGGGCCTGAACTCGTGGGAGGACTGGCTGTCAGAATTTGGCGACAGAGCGCACGAGGCCCGCCGAGGGCACTGTGAGTCGGTAACAGGTTGCGGGTTTCCTCTTTCCTCCGATTCACTTCATGGAGAATGAGGCAGAAGTACCTCCGCGTGGCAGTTCGCTGTCGAATTAGTTTTCATTCATCCCATTATCACCCACTGCCACAGCCGTGTGGCCGCTCTTGTTTTCGCCTTGTGAGTCCACCTGTGTGTGCGTCGTGGTGGCACAATGGGATCCTGGAGACATCTAAGGTGACAGGAACCACCACAGAAGAGGTTTTTTTTATTTGTTGATTTGATGCAGCGTTTGCAACCAGGTGTTGAAACATTGTACATAAATATAAGGAGCGGATGTATAGTTATCACGTCAGTTTTATGCTGATTGTAATTTTTGATAGGCTCAGAATTATTTTTGGCCACCAGGGAACAGAAGCAACCATATATGGAATGCCAATAACTAATAGAGAGGACCCAATCGCAACGTAGTCCAACCCTAAAGCGTACCCATCCTTATGGTGTATTTCACTGAATGGACCAAAATGTACAAAATGAACAAGATACTGTATTGAAGAAGACTTGAAAGTAGAGATTGAGACTATAAACCCATGTTTACTAAGGGGATAAATTAAGAGAAGTAGAGTCATTTAAAAAAAAAAACATAGTTGCCTGAATGTTTCCAGTTGTCACTCCCACTCATGAAGTCCTGAGGATGATTTGTTCCCAGAAACACCTTTCATTTTAATTCATGGTGTTATCCCAGGTCATCTATTGCTTTCAATGATCAACCTTCTGTGTGGCTGGCACGGAAAAACACCCTAAAATAACATTAGGAATAATAGTTTTTCTGCAGTGCAATAAAGGGAAATGTCATCCTGATTAATTTTACGCCGCAGTTCTGTTGAACAAAACGGAATTAAACATGACATGTTTGTGAAGCCCAGCAGGGAACCCGTTAGGCGGAGGTGCCTCGTCATTCAGCCTGCATTGAAAAATCTCTCGTAGAATAAAACGCCCCTCTAAAATGTTGACCCGTTCGCCCGTTTGGGGGAGATAGGCGTATAGAGGCATTCAATACAAAAGTGCTTTGGACACTGTATATGCGAGGCTTGTGTATCTCTGATGCAATCTGTGCAGGGTAGGGAGAGAGTGGCTGGTGATGGGAAAAAAGGCACGGGGGCGTGTGAAAAATCCACTGGTGAGTTGCGAGAAGGAGAGGAGACGGCAGCACATATACAGTATTTCAAAAAAAATGGTTGCCTGTAGTGAAAATGACAGGAGGAAGGGGCCGGGGACATCCTAAAATAGAGTCTCACTGTAAAGACAAATGGAGAAACTAAGGCTCGGTGTCAGAGTCGGGAGCGTTTGTTTAACTGCACATCGTGGTGCATCTATTCTAACAGTAGATTAGATCAGCAGGGTGTGAGTTCCTTGTCACGGAAGAGTTGTCCATCAATGTGCAATTTGCTTTTCTTTTTTTTCTTCTTGGGAGAAATAATATTTTTATATTTTCTGACGTAGGGGATAATCTGTACAAACCGATGAGACTTGTAATATTTTATACAATAATTTTTTTAATTAAATTGTCTCAACACATGTCCACCATGCCTTCTTCCCCTCTCAGTCTTATACGTAAAAAAAGGGACCAAATCTTGACAAATTAGCAATAAGGGGACGCAACATCTAGTACACAAGCGGGTTAATAGTCATTAGACCGTATAGAAATTGTCATGTCTTAGCACCCAACCACGTTTTAACGCCAATCCTCGCACCGAGTCAGTGACACTGTCGTCGGGGCCGCAGCCTCGTGCGTGAGTAAGAGAGTGAATCAGTGGATCGGAGGCGCGTTTTGGGAGACGCGGTACAGTTTATAGATTTGTGCAGTTGGTTGAAACACCGGTCGATGTGGCTTTCCCTCATCCAGTGGTAAACCACGGGAAGATTTATGACCTCAGTCTAATCATAAATCGGCACATTCCCTCGTGGTTGCAGGAGTTGTAATATTTGCAGCAGTTTCTTTGTCTAGTGTTTCGTCAAGTGGCTCGTGGTTTCTCTGATTCACACTGTTGAGTATGTTCCTCATGAGCAGGAGTCATAGGAGGGTGACTCTGTGTTGAATGAGACTTCCAGTATTAATTGTATGTAAGGCACAATTGTTTGGAAAGTATGTCATTTAGGAAATGTTTCAAAAACTTGGACGAGGGCTGTTATCTTATCTCACTCTCTCTGCAGCATTGTCGCCACCTGGATGATACTTCATGACAACTCTCTGACTTAGGAATTAAATCATAATGTTTGTTAATGGGATACAAACTTGTTATTAGACTTTGATGTGACATTTGTTTTTAACTTTTTCAAAACATATTTTTACCTACTATCTTTAGACATTTGTTTCCATGATATTTTTCAACCTCACATATTTAGACGATATGACTTTTGTTCCATGACATGGTTCAAACACAATTACTTTCTTTCCTAACATTTTTTAACTTAGTATTTTTTTAAACTTTTTGTTAAAAACATTTTTTACCTACTACTTTTTGGTTCTTTTGCCATGGCATTTTTCAAGTTCATTAACTTTTTCATCAAATTACTATTGAAGGTTTTTGCCACATTTTTACATATCCTAGACTTTTTTCCACATTTTCCAACCTAAAATTTGGACGTAATATCTGTTTTTAGTTTACGCAGGATATAGGATGATTAGGATAATTTGGTTTATTAGGATATGGGATAGGATAATACAGGATATTTTTTGATAACATACCCTGACCTTTTTGTCCAAACGTTTTTTTCCTCAACAGTATTAGACCTTTCATATGTTTTGACCCTCTCTTTCCAACATTCTTTGACTAAATATCTCAGGTCCTTCTTGCTGTAAGGCGACAGTGCTAACCATCACACCATGTGACATGAAAGCTGAAATCTAATCAAATCAACTTAACAGGAGGAGAAAGGGTTTGAACTTGTCATTAAAAATGATCCGCTGTACCCACAGAGAGACAGCTATTCCTATTTTCAGCTGTTTGTATTCAGTTTTTTATTTTGCACACTGCAACAGCTGTACGGGTCTAATCTTGTATTATATTATTTTACAAAAATGCACCCTTAAACATTGTTATTTACTGAAAAGCCGGAATAAATATTACCTAATTTGAAAAATAAAGCAAGCGCATAAATGGTTTCCCCTTTTGTTTCATAGCATTTGTCGCATCTGTTCTCTAATAAATGTGGAAGGGTTATTTGAGTTAAATCACCCCTCTGATCTTAATTTTGTCAAGTCATTTGAGCAATTGTATTGCCGTAGTGAAATATTTCCTAATAGCTTTTATTATACTTAGTATTCCTCATCAAAACCCATTCCAAACCTTTACCCTCGTTGCAGTACCTAACAGCCCGACAGGCTACTCTCTCCGAGGCCGCATTTAGATTACATTAGTGTCCAAATGTCAACACTCCAGAAAGTTAACTTAACCTGGAGGCCCCTGGGAACATTTTGTTTAATGCCGAATATTAGCAAGGTTTTCCGCCAAATGGAGGTTGTGCGTTTTAAGTAGAAGATATACAATACTTGAGTTCAGCAGGGGGATTATAGATGTATTTTATTTTAGAATTATAGGCCTGTTTGCATTGTGGGGGTTTAACAATGAGCCAGGAGGTGAAACATTTATTTTAATATATTGTTTTTTATCCTTTTCTTTTCTGGTATTTGTTAACACTACCACTTTAGTCCAAAGGGGACGCCAGAATCAACCCAATATAAAAGTTATCTTGTATCTTCAACAAAGAAGTTTGTAGTATAAGAGCCATGGAAAAGCAAACGCAACAAAAGCTTTCAATTACAATTCTCACTGTTTTACTCCATGTTGTGTTCACACTTCTGCAAGGCAACGTATAAATAAACTAGAGGAAGTTCTTGTTTGTGTTCTGCAGCTATAACAAAGGTGTTTGCCCACATATTTTTAACAAGTTTCATGTGTGAAGTTACAAAAACAACAAGTGTTGAATTGAATCTTGTATCAAAGAAACACACACACACACACGCGCGTATAAAGAGATTATTGTTAATCAAGGATACAGAAGAATAGAAGGAGAAGGACGTTAATACGTTCCACATCACTTTTGTGCAAACGGCTCATTTGCTGTGTAATTTGTACACATCAAATAGGGATGAACAAGAAGCGGTGTGATGTCACACGGCCGTGTCTGGCTCTCCTCTCATTCCAATCGAACTCAAGGCTTCAAAACGTCCGTCCACAACCCAGTGGGTGACATCAGGAAAACTGCCTACTGTCCTTTTCTCACTAAGAGTACTGAATAGTAAAAACAGGTAACTGAGTACCATTTGTGAAATAAAACTCTCCGTACATCTCTTCATCAAACGGGTGTGCAGAAACAACTCGGATTGATAAAGAAGTCTTCATGAAAAGCACACAAACACATGAAATCTTCCACAGGGATTACAATAATAGCCCATAAACGCTCTCCTTTGTCTCAGCTGCCGTGCCTCTGCAGCCGTTGTTCTTTGTCTATCTGGAGCAAAAGCTCTCATATTCTGTTCAGGCTGCACTTACCGAGTTGCTCTCAGCTCTGTGGATGAAAGAACTTCTGTAACCAGCGTATGTAAATAGGTATAAGTACCTCTTATGTATCTCCTTTGGTTGGATAATAAACCAGGCCCACAGCTATATGAATTATGAGCAGAGAGTCAAAGTGTCTCAGACTTACCCTCATATGCTGGGAGGTTTTCACCTTTAGACATTAAAGGAGGTCTCATCGTAACGATGTCCTGTAAAAACAGATTCTTCATCTCTCGTCTGTATTTTAGAGCCAGTAATGATTTCTCTTAAGGTTCTAACCTTAGATTTGGATTAGCTCTCCAATCCGGTGGCTGAATGCAGCTTTAACACTTGACAGTCTTGACTTGCAACCTGATGGATTTGTTGTTCTTTTTTTCATCTGACATTTACGCTGAAGGCGTTCTTTTTTTTGGTTCCGGGGAAAGTAAAAAAGCTTTCCTAAAAGCTGTGGCGTGGAGCGCCGCCGGGGGGGAGGAAATGCCATTTTTCTCTCTCTTCGCTCATCGTGGAGATGTCATCGACGTTCTGAAAAGCCGTCAGGTTGGTGGACAGGCCCTGACAGTTTGTCCCCCTGCTGTCCACTCAGGTGCGGCTGACAGGGCGGACGGCCGGTTGTCAGGACGATGACGGCCGAGACGCTGTCGGGAGGCTCCAGTGCTGCTTACGTGTCTGGCGAGGAGACGTGTGAAGAAGGCTGTTGTGGAATATTTCAATAAAGCTAGTTTGGGAGAAGAGAAGGACTTGTTTTGATGTTTGTCTAATAAGAAAAACAGTGTCTTGATGAATGATCAAAGTTGTAAAAGCAGGGGGGTAAAATACACAAGCACGCATTACGGTACTCTTGCGGTCAAAACACTGAGCTTTTAATTCACACACATGAAGGCCATCCTCAGTGGCATGTATAAAATATTGTAAACCAACTTGAGATAAGAACCAAGGTTAAGTTGGGGTAACTGAGTTCCTTTGTACGAGCATTTGTGGGAGGGCAAGTTGACTCTTCCCCCCTTCTTCAGACGCCAGCTGCAGATGATAAACTTTGTATCACCCTGCTTTGGCACGTCAGTCCAATACCGACAATAATCACTCTGTTAATATAAGATTATGCTATAACATATTTCACCATTACAAGCCGACGTTTGTGCCTGCACTCCTTCACGCTTTTTCGGTCCTCGTCCGCGGTTGCATGTGTGACGC
The DNA here is from genome assembly GCA_021346845.1 of Apeltes quadracus. Taxonomy (NCBI): domain Eukaryota; kingdom Metazoa; phylum Chordata; class Actinopteri; order Perciformes; family Gasterosteidae; genus Apeltes; species Apeltes quadracus. The sequence goes on from CM037932.1 coordinate 15,050,758, forward strand.
ATGCCTGATAATGCGTCTCTGATGCTGTTCAGGGGGCCGGTCTTCCGGTTCGGCTCCGGTACCAGAAGTTAACCGGAAGTTGCATTGGAGTTGGTAGTTCAACATGTTCCATTCTGCCTCCAAGATGATTGTCTCTTAAATGCACGCTCCATAGTGAACAATCATTACTTTAGTCTATAGAAGAAAAGGAAAACATTCATTAATGACTAGTGAATATACATATAAAGAGGACTGCAGACAGTTTGGGTTTTAACATACACATTGTTGTAGGTGGGTTGTAGACTCTCAATCAGAGGGTTGGACCAGACCTTTAACTCCAAGCAGTTTAAGAACGGGCATGAATGGTTGGTCTGGATGGGCGCTTTAAGCTGCATTGTAGGCCGGACAAAACCAGAACTTTAAGTGCTAGAACTTTCATATCAGAGTAATTTCAGTTAGCCTGTTGTTTGGAGTGTAGGTAAGGGAGTACTGTCACGGGGGATTTAAGCTTTTCTTCACCTACTGGGGCGGAAAATCCAAAGGAAAATAAATACCAGCAGTCGTTTGACCACTAAACACCCATTTTCAGTTCTGCTCCCTGCATGTTGTACGGCGATTTTCTTCAGCAAAAGGGTGTTGATTCCAGAAAGTGACCACAATGACATGACAGATGGGAGTCTATAAAACGCATTGCACCTTCATATTCATGCCCGTCGTCCAGCCCATTGTCTCCGCCTCGTGGCTTTCGGAGCATCGGAGCGGCACAGGAGGGGACTCGTCAGCGCCTGCCCGGGAGGAGCCGATGACCCTGGAGTCGACCTCATCTGCTTCCCTCCCCCGCGGACAAACGCTGCAGGAGCCGAGAGCTGAGCCGCTCTTCATGTATCACCAACGATGTCTGCTTCGGGAAGCCCGTGCGTCACACTGCGGAGGAGAAGAGAAGAGAAGAAGGCCGGGCGAGGCAGCTCCACCTGGAAGATACGGTGAGTCAGGTTAACAGAGCCGGTTAAAAGAAACCAATGGGAAAATCTTCATAAGGAAGGAAAGCAATCCACGGATGAGGAACGTTACTCCCCCCCGGTGGAATTTCCATCAGAAAAAAAACGCCTACGTACTTTGTGGCTGTGATATTAGAAGCCGCAAACAGCGCTTAGAAAAGAAAAAAAACGCTGATCCCTCAGCGAAAAGCCGCGCATGATATTCTGGTCCTTCAGTGGATCAACAGAAAGCGAGAAGGACAACCGTCGCGGTTAATGTCCCGCGGCCGCTCGCCAAGTTATTGCGTGACCTTTAAAGGTTCACGGGTGATGCAGAAGAGCTGGCTCAGCAGACGGGGCAGGGGATGAAGAAAGAAGAGGAGAATGAGGAGCTGCACAGAAGCCATTAACAGAAAATTGATCAGGCCCGGTTGTGCCCCCACACCGGTGCCGATATTCTTCCAAGGCTGATGTCTTTGCTAACGCCACAACAAGTAATCAGCGGCCCTATTACAAAGCGCACACTAATGATCCTGTTTTCACACACAGAAGAAGGATGATTATGGAACAAGTGAGCTGCAGTCTTTTAATTTATCCACACAGGGATACAAATGCTTTGGATTACCTTTGGTTGCCCTTCAAAGTAAAATACTGAATCACTTAGTTTGTTTTTTAAATAGCCACAGGAAAAAGTTTTTTTTTAACTTTATTATTATGTTTTTACCTTTCTTCCCCCTTCTTTTTATTTTCTCTCGTATGAAATTTGCCCGTTTGGTCTCCCCTTGATATTTCTAATGGATGATGTGGTTCATGAGTTATAGAAGACAAATGTATTTACATAAAACAAATCATTGGCAAACACAGGTGAACTCCAGGGAGTGCACATTGCCAAAATAACAAGCTAATAAACTTTTGCCCGACAAAAAAAATGATGTTAAAATAAATTAAATAAATTTAACCAGAACTACAAAACAAAAGCAGACACAGAGAGACGGATACGGCCATCTTCTGCACAGCTTTCTGGCGAGGAGTTAAATGCATAAAACCCTTTGACTGAAGTGTCTTTGACGTTAAGCTGGCAACAACATAGAGTGAAGGATTAATGAAGTACGAACACAAATACATCGAGTAGACGGAACCAGCTGGAGGATCAAATGCAGCTTATATTTACTCACATCCTGGAGGAGGGAACATAAATATAACCCCATAACAAACGGGGACATAATATATAATAAAAAAAAGTTTGTCTGGGGCTCCATCCTGTGTGTTGCTGATTAGGTCAACAAGTCTCTCTGCACTCACTTTCATCAATGGGTTTTTTAAACAAAAGAAAAAATTGGACCAAGCAGAGACGTTTTGAAATATGAAATGTCACTGCATTAATTCCAGGCTTGAAGATTACCTGAGCTTTCATAAACAGTTGGATTAAATGAATGCACTGAGTGGAATAACAGCGTGACATCGGTTCTGAATTGAACCGTGAGACATTATTTAAATAACATGTGCATGTTTGCCATTATCATCGACAGAAAAGCACCAGTGATGATTTGTTTTCCGGCGCCGTGCAGCACTTGGGAGTAATGTGACACGCATACAGATGATGGACACGCAAAAACACTGCGCTCTCCATACGTCAGCTGTGTTTAAGTCCACGTGTCTCTTCACTTGCACTTCGCCCGTAAATCCACAAAGTGCGAAGGCTTAAGGCGCCGGCACACTGCTCACCGGGAAGCAGCACATCTCCTTTTTCTCCTGCGGTGCTGCGAGGTAAACATCTTGTGTTGCAAAGCGTCGAGCACCCTTCAAACAAACACGCGGGAGGCCGCTGGAATCCGAATGACTTCTGCAGCGAGCGTAGTTATCTCGTAAATCTATGAGTAAATCCTCAAAGGGACACATTCCGTTGGTGTCCGAGCTGTTAAGCACGAAGAAGAACCCATTATAACAACAAATCAAAAAGAGCTGGACTGTGCATGTGTCAATAACTACAACTGGACTCGTGTATGAACACGTGTCAATGTTTGGAAATAGTAATGTATAATATATAATAATATTGACCCTGTGCTAGAAAAGCTGCTCGTTTCAAGTGGACGGATTCTGAACAGTTGCAGTTACAAGTGTGCGAGGTGGTTTTGTTGGTGTGATCATTTCAAAGGCCGCATTATGGAAATTCCCATCCTTCTGACAGACATCCGTCTGTTTCCACACTGAAACGCCATCTAACACGTGAAATCTGCATAGCACGGATGCTGGAATCAAAGAATCGGTGGAAACAACCAGGACGGTTCACAGAGGCGGAAAACAATTAGCCTCAGTTCAAAAGGATGGACGAACATGAGAGAAACGCGTTAGCCGGGGCGGGGAGGGCCGCGGGGAGGGGCTGTTGGTTGCGGGGGTAACAGATGAAAAAGCTCTCAGTGGTTCCAGGCGTCTTCTGGCAGCCAGAGGAAGGAGGTCACGTGACTTCTTCTGGGTGCTGCAGGGGGAGAACGTGGTCTGTCAGCAGCACCAGTCGATCCGTCTCCAAAGCCCCCGAAGCTCAGACACAAGGGGGAAAAAAAGGCTCCCGAGAGCCGCAGCACGGCGCCTGTTTACGCCTCCGCCCGGGACCTTCGAGGTCATCAGGAGAACCCGGACGCAGACGAAGGCGTCGGCCGCCCGTCGGACGCACACGCACCTGATGACGTCACCTTTTCTCCCCAAATGAAGCCTAATTCTCTTTGAGAGACTCGGGAGGAAAGAAAGAACTTGGCGCCCGTCGGGCATCTGGTAGGGACTTGCAAATAGTTCATTTAGGTTTTCAGCCTAGGGCATGCCCCACCCCTTTACCCCCCCCCCGCAGGTGAATCGCATTTAGGGTATTTAAATATGTAAATCAGGCCCTGTTTCATCAAACATGCTGCACGTGAGCAGGAAGCTACGTTCAACATTCTCTTGTCATTTTGTTGAGTCAACGGTTTTTACAGACTGAAGATACATTTCTGTGAACGGCACATGATCCCCCCCCCCCCCCTCCCCCCTCATCTCCCACCCTCAGTGACTTCTGGAGAGGAGTGAAAGTGTAGTTTGGGAGATTTCCAGATCAGAGTGTGAGAGAAAGACACGTTCATTAAAAGTACAGACCTTTTAGAGACACTCCAGATGTGTAGGTTTATACGGCTCAGTGTCTCCTCGGCAAACAGCTTCATGGACCCCCGTCAATAGTCAACACTCTGAGTTACTAATTAACTCTGAGCTCTGAGATTTAGAATCATCGACGTTCTTTTAATCAACGGATTAGTCAGGCTGAGCAATAAGGAAATATGATTCCCCAGAACCACAGAGTGAATCACCGCCGAGTGGACGCGCGTCTGAGGGGACGATCACTTTCCCGCTGTGTTCATCATGTGCTGGCAGATAAAGCGCACACACACACACACACACACACACACAGGAGGTGCAGCTGGTTGCCATGGGTGATATATAACACCCAGTTCCAGTAATGGGAGGGTTACTTGGCGTCCGTGTGCAGCTCGCAGGGTTCACGGCTCGTGTCAACATTTGTAACATTTGACCGTGACCAGCGTGGCGTCCATTGATTGCTGTTGTTGCTCTTTATCGTCATACGTTTTCCCAACTGTTGCTGATATTGATCGAAAATCCAACCGACCTTCTTTACGGCACAATAGGGAACAGCACAGGTGTAAGTAACACAATAAGGGCTGATATTTGTGTAAGTGTTTCCAATTTGTGCATTTATTTCCTGCATTATCAATGTTTTCATAATTGAGTGTTTCATATTCATAATTAGTATTATTACAAATGTCTTTAATATAGACACAATGTTATTACCTAATTTCCCTTTTTTGACTGAATTGAGTATGAAGCTGCATCGCTGCCGGGCGTCACTGGAACACTTGAATATAAAGAAGAGAGATGGTTGATGTTTCTATAACGGCTAATTACTGTGCTTCTCCAGCTGCGATGAGTCACACGGCCCGCTGCGAGGAAGAAGAAGACGAAGAATAAGAAGAATTAATATCTTTCAATCCGTCCTCGGCTGCAGTTCTGCTCGCAGCAGCCCCCCCCCCCTCCGTCCCCCTCGACCCCCCCGTCTCTGAGGTGCTGTTAAATAGCGACAAGATGGAGAGCGGTTGAGCAGCACGGTTCTTATAGGTTCCAAACAGCCGGGCGTCTTCATCATTACTGTGAAGGCCTGAAGATCAGTGACAGGGGGACATGCAGGGGCCTGCATCCGACGGTTGGATGCAGAGTTGTAAGTGTTTGAATGAGGAATGACTTTACCGCCCCTCCAGTCGGCTGCAGCTGCTTGAAGCAATCCTCAGATCACAGTGAGATCTCACCTGATACCTTTGATCTCGAGTTTCGAGAATCAGCTGCTAAACCACGTTGCCATGGCGATCTTACAATTCCCACAAGAAGCCCCGTCTCTTAGTTTGCTCTTAGTTTGGACCCCCAAACTGCTAAGAGCTGCTCTTAGTTTGGACCCCCGGTTTGACGAGTCACAAATTGGCCGAGGCGTTTTTGGTCGAAGGACCGTAATGATGTAGGTGCCTGGTGGATGCCGCGGCGCCTCGCAGCTCGTCCGTCAGCATTCACCATCATCAGGCTGCGACAGCACGCCGGTAATGGCGCAGAGTTCCTGCTCGGAAGGTCACTTACCAGTTTAAAGTGACAGGGGAAAGCGAGGGCCCCCGCGTGTGTGTCTGCCTGTGTGTGCGCGTGCGTGCGTCAACACCAGTTTGACATCTGCTTCCCTTGACGTTCAATCACTGTGATTTTCTGTTCCACTCAGGCCGCTTTGATTCTGCTCAGGCAGGTGATGAATGTGACTCCGGTCTCGAGCAGGTGGAAAATGATGAATGGCAACAATCACAGCTGACCAGTGGCTGCTCAAAGTCGCAACACAAAGGAAACTATTACCAGAGGACTTCTATTGAAAGAGTTCATTTAAGACTTCATATATGTACGTATTCACCTGTGAACTCGTACTTTCCCAGACACCCTGCTTATGCTATTTCTTCAGAAAACAGCCGGACATTGAGGGAACATCTGCGTGGATGTAGGTTAATGATTGAAACAGCTCTTCATTCGTACTCGTCGCGTCTTACGGATTCTGCACAAGGCGCCCAGGATTGCTGGCTGAGGCTTTGATTTATTCTGCATTGGTCTTTTCTTGGTTGCGGTGAGTGAAAAAATGAAGGTTTGTCTCGACTAAGGACGTCAATCACGCAACCTAATAAGCGACAGCAGCAGCGACGTGCGACTTGTGGTTGGTCCGCTGGTTAAAAGTCATGTGTTGTTTTGATCTGGATATCTAATAATTACACCGATTATTTTTTTACAGAAATAAATGTAAAAAAGAAAAAATGAGGACAAACATAAGGAATCATGCAAAGTGATCTACAAACTGCACGGGGGGGAGGGGGGCGGTTTACATTGCAATGAGTGCGGCTCCCATTGATGTGCATTGATGTGATGTTTTCTTCAAACAAAACCAAGAAGCATCGAATTTCAGCTTTCAAAGAATGCTTTTTGGAAAGTTTGCTAACAAGCCTGTGTACTTTAATGAGTTGTGTGAACAATCATGAGTACATCAATTTAACTCGTCGAGTCACAACAACTCTGCTGTGATTTGAAAATAAATGGAAAAGTTGAATTAACTTCAAATTGATTAAACTTTACTTGCATTGAGTTAATGAGAAAAGATTAGCTACTGCCTTGGAAACAAATCTTGATGAAACCTTTTTAACGGCTCACTTATCACGGAATGTCTTTTCTTCCTTCTACTCCTGTACTCATTTCCTTTCCTATCATTAAAAGCATCTAGACATAAGGCAACAGAAAATAAGATCTCATGATCTCTCTTTAGCGCAACAAGGCCTTAACACATGGCACCTCGTCGATGTCAAGGTGCCGAGGGGACGGTGCCCAGGAGGGTGGAGAGGGGGGAGGGGGGGGGGGGGGGGGGCACACCCCTAATAGTTTCGCCAAAGCTGTGGGCAGCACCAAGGAACCAGTGAAACCAGTGGGCACACCATCATGCTTGCCGGATAACCTGCTGCAAGGATTTCCAGAGTAGTGAAAATGTTTCAACTATCACGAGTATTTCAACAAACAGGAATCACTTTATTCATTATTCAGACAAACCTTAAACAAGGCCTAACTGAACGCTTCAAAACCAACAAGCCAAATAAAACCAAAAGATATAAAAGTTCAGCCTCTGGTGTCACAGCAGATAAAGCAATTAAAATAAAATCCCCACAACATTCAGAGTGACTTTTCCTCATATTGCAAGCGAACAGAACATGCAAATGTGCCTCCTAAAGCTCTGAGCGTTATTACGGTGTGCGGCCTCCTTCTCAAGCAGCAATCTCAAAACGTGTGATTATCTCGTCCAGCCAGCGTTTAAAACTCCAGCGTCTCATTCAACCTGAGATTGATGCTCGCAGCGGGACTCCGCTCGGGATATTTGTCTGGCATGCGGAGCCGTGATTTATTTCCGGGGAAATTCTTCCTCCAGACTTCACACGGCTTGGATCTGTTTACCAGGAGGATCTTTTTTGTCGACGAAGAGCTTGTGACTGTTTAAAAACTCACAGAGCGGTGAAATGTGAAGGGTAATTGATGGAAAAATAACTGTGCGTTCTCCCACTCCGACATAATGTTTCCCCACAGTGCTGCAGAATGAAACAATCCAGCCTCTGTTACAGCGGAATCGACAGGTGATGGATTCGGCCCAACGCAGCTGAGAATTACACCGGGGCTTTTTAAGGGGACTCCTGAAACACTGGACCATGTGGTCGATAGCGTGCACGCGGGAGGTGCGGCACGACGGCGCCTGCGTTTTATTGAAAATACATTGTGAAATAATGAATGTGGTATGGACGAGTGGTTGCCAATTACAGTGCACAATCCAATTGAAAACTCTCGCCAATGGCGCCTTGGAGGGCGCTTAGTGTCTCATTCAGGGAGGCAGAGTTCCCAGATTTAGCACTAAGCTGGAGGACAAATGCAAATATTAATCCTGACTATCATTCAAGAGCCTGGCACACGATAATCAATATGAATACATGACAAATGAGGGGCCCCCAAATTAATTAAACTCCAGACAGCGCTGAGAGACGGCAGTCTGTGGCACCTACAAGGCATCTGGGAGGTGAGAAGATGTTGAACATTCGCTGATGGAGTCTGCAAATTGTTCCGACACTGTGTCTTTTTTTTCCCCCTAAAATATCCGCCTACAGCAACTGAAGCAGATTACATTTAGATGCGCATTTGTGTTGTGCACTCAAAGGACTTGTTTAAAGTTAAAGAGGCACTAAACACCCCCTGAAAACTTCTTCCCTCGCCGCCCTGGCCGCGTAATGTAACGCTGCACTCCAGGAACATGTGAAAGCGCTTCTTCTTCTCCTGACCAGGCGCACCTATCAGACACCATGTCAGCAGGCACAAAATATCCCCACAGAATCTTTTTAAATTCCTCAAGCTGAAGGTGAGGGGGGCGACACGTTCACATCATTAACATCCAAACGTGGCCTCGTGCTCCGATCACTAGTGGGTCCACGCCATCCAAATTCATCATTGATTACTGGGCAGGAATTCATTAAGCTCATCCAAATGACTCCTTTCTTATTCAGAGGGCTTTGAATTAGGTCCATTGGAATAAAGGACCCTTTGGGCAGAGTCCGAAATCACTGCCTGTTTACTACACAATGTATTTATAGTTCCTCTCCTTTCAAGATGTAAAAATGTGGCCACTATAGGAAAAAAAACATCCACGAGCAAGGCGCTGAACCTCGCTGTTTGGGTGTGGATGTTATCACTGTGGCTTCGGTACACGTGGTCCGTTCGTTGTTCGTACATTGTTTGTGTTTCACAGTTACGTCGTTGGTACGCCGTTGGTACGTCGTTGGTACGTCGTTGGTACGTCGTTGGTACACCGTTGGTAAGTCGTTGGTACACCGTTGCTACGTCGTTGGTACACCGTTGCTACGTCGTTGGTACGCCGTTGGTACGTTGTTGGTACACCGTTGGTACGCCATTGGTACGCCGTTGGTACGCCGTTGGTAAGTCGTTGGTACGCCGTTGGTACACCGTTGGTACACCGTTGGTACGCCGTTGGTACGTCGTTGGTACACCGTTGGTACGTCGTTGGTACGTCGTTGGTAAGTCGTTGGTACGCCGTTGGTAAGTCGTTGGTACACCGTTGCTACGTCGTTGGTACGCCGTTGGTACGCCGTTGGTACGCCGTTGGTACGTTGTTGGTACACCGTTGGTACGTCGTTGGCACGCCGTTGGTACGCCGTTGGTACGCCGTTGGTACGCCGTTGGTACGCCGTTGGTACGCCGTTGGTAAGTCGTTGGTACGCCGTTGGTACACCGTTGGTACACCGTTGGTACGTCGTTGGTACGTCGTTGGTAAGTCGTTGGTACGCCGTTGGTAAGTCGTTGGTACGCCGTTGGTACGCCGTTGGTACGCCGTTGGTACGCCGTTGGTACGTTGTTGGTACACCGTTGGTACACCGTTGGTACACCGTTGGTACGTCGTTGGTACGTCGTTGGTAAGTCGTTGGTACGCCGTTGGTAAGTCGTTGGTACACCGTTGCTACGTCGTTGGTACGCCGTTGGTACGCCGTTGGTACGTTGTTGGTACACCGTTGGTACGTCGTTGGCACGCCGTTGGTACGCCGTTGGTACGCCGTTGGTACGCCGTTGGTAAGTCGTTGGTACGCCGTTGGTACACCGTTGGTACACTGTTGGTACGCCGTTGGTACACCGTTGGTACACCGTTGGTACGTCGTTGGTACGTCGTTGGTAAGTCGTTGGTACGTCGTTGGTAAGTCGTTGGTACACCGTTGCTACGTCGTTGGTACGCCGTTGGTACGCCGTTGGTACGCCGTTGGTGCGCCATTGGTACGCCGTTGGTACGCCGTTTGTACGTTGTTGGTACACCGTTGGTACGTCGTTGGCACGCCGTTGGTACGCCGTTGGTACGCCGTTGGTACGCCGTTGGTACGTCGTTGCTACGCCGTTGCTACGTTGTTGGTACACCGTTGGTACGCCGTTGGTACGTTAGCAGGTAGTTCAGGGAGGCTAGTTTTTAAAATGATTTCTGGAAGTAATTATCAAAATGTCACCAAACTGGATGTTCACAGAGCGTACCGAAGTCACACAGTTCCATCTCATCTGGAAAAGCACACCCTGAGTGCCCCCCCACCCCCTCCCCCTCCCTGGGGCCGTTTTTTTCTCCCCCCAAGCAGGTGTATTCAGAGCCAGGAAATAACCAAATGAGTGCAAGTATTTTCGACTGTGTTTTTAGTTTGACTTTTGCTTCTCTACCGTTTGTTGGTTCTTGTTTTTGTCGAGCTCAGCCACACTGCTGGATTACTCTTCAGGCTGCAGCGTTCTGACAACTGGAACAGGTTTCCGCGTTTGAATAAACATAAGTACAACGCCAACAGCCTACTAAAGCAGCAAACGATACGCAACTGTTTTCTGAGGCTCGACAACAAGACTGCTGAGGATCAGCCTTCATATGATTTCTGTATGAGACAGGAGGGATTTCAGATTTTTATTTTTTATGAGCCAATTATAAGACACAGTAAAGTATTGTGACTGTATATATATTTTAGAGTGGAAAAAAATCACCTTCCCTCTAAAGCATCCATTGCAGTGTTTCAGCAGAATGTGGGAAAGGATTTCTGTTTCTTGCTAAAAATGCTATTACATTCTGCGCTCAGGTAATTTAACTTTGAGTGCTATAAGCTCAGGTCGGCTCTGCAATATGATATGATACATGAGCTCGGTGGCCTGGCTGTTTTTTCCTTTTTTTTTGTGTGTGTGTGTGGAGGTTATTGGAGCTCCAGCTCTGATGATACACCACTCCCATTGTAGTCTTATATATGCAGCGCTCAGAGATTGAAACCGAGAGCCCCTTTGCAGTTAGCGAGTCCCACAATCTACCAGCTTTGCAACTTTTTAATAACATTTCCCACTCTGCAAGATGTGCAGTATTGGATAATGTACCACCAGCTTTATCCATAAGAGGATGATTAAAACCTGCTGCCAGCCGCTGATAGCATTAGGCAGTCACCACTGTGATAAACGACCTTCACATCTATCAGCGCTATTGTCAAAAAAAGGGAGAAAATATTTAGTGATGATGTGATTAGCAGGACCGAGGTAGGAGAGTGAGAGCCGCATTAGCATCATTGGCACAGATCACTCTCCAAGGTCATTTTTGGGACAATGCACCTGCAACCTCTTGGGTTTGACCTTCATGTGAAAGTACTCTAATGCATTTTTTGTATTACATTGTGTTTTACAAGATTCAACATTTGTTTCTATTTACTAAAGGATTCCAATTAGATAAAGATTTTTATTGTGATATTTTTACAAAACCTTGGGGACCTTTAAAATGAGTAAACACTTAAATTATTTATGAAACCGTGCTATTCAATAATTAACAATGAACCTAAATGCTGACTCCTCGATATCCGGCAGCTTGTTTGGAGGCCGGGGATTGTCCTTCCGCGGAACACAAAACGCACAGTTTGTAATCTTCTGTGTTAAAATTCCCAACACATTGCGAGAGCATCAATGAATCAAATGCTCTTAAAAATCTAACTGAATCAGTATTTGTGTCCGTAGAGAGACTGTCTTCATTAGTAACCGGCAGCTTTCATTAGAAAAGAGTTGGCTGCACTTGCCGGGTTTCTAGAGTTGGATAATTCTTTCTGAGTAGACAGGCTTTTTTGCTGCTGTTTACGGTCACTCAGCACTCAATATTTCTATTCAATATTTTAACAAGGCATGCAAAACATTTTGCGCTTTAAAAGACTTATTTTAGTACAGTTTTCAAGAGCCAACTTGGATCGGAAATGTTGCGTTGTGTCATTGTCTCCCAGAAGGTACTGACAGTCTCTTCACACCTTGAAGACACTTAGTACCAGATTGAGCTTCTAACAATGAACAATCCGTGCCAAGACCTCTGCCGCTGCGTTTGTATTTCAGATCGTTGCTACCAAACAACGCTGTTGATCGCCATCTGCCAGCTTGAAGGAGTTGTTAACACGCAGGTATTGAAGAAATAGAAGAAAGCGACAGAGCTGCTGCTGTTCTGAGAGTGTGTCTTTGATGATAACAGCGTATCGCATTAAAAGGGGTACGGTACAGTATAGTTCAACGCAGGGATTTACAATGCATGGTGTTTTTCCCCCCGGCTGTAGAGATGCTTGGTACAGCCCCATCAAAGCTCCGCATGAACGCAGGATGGTTACCACAAGGGTGAGCGTTTAGAATTGTATTTACCTTCTCTAGTCATTTATGCAGCATCGGTACAAGACGGTTCAGGACGGATTTAAGCGATGGGGCTGTTTTTGTTGGACTTCATAAGGCAGAGAGAGAGAGAGAGAGAGAGAGAGACAGGGACAGGCACCGGCGTGTCCCGAGGGACGCAGTCGTCTCTGGGGAGCCAATCGGCAGGCTGATCCGATGCAGGCACCCTCTTTTTTTTTTTTAGTACAACGTGATGACCGTCTACTGCCGGCTCTTTTATTCATTTTTAACTATGCTGACATTTAAAAGTCAGCGCATGTAAACGTAAAAAAAAAGTTCTATACGAGCAACACTTTTTTCTGCGCTAAGTCAACCTTCAAACAGTGCATGAAAAGGTTGGTCTGGTGTCGCCACAGGGACCTTTTCCATGTAATTCATCTAAAAAGTTCTGCTTTGCCAAAACATGGTGGGAAATGAGGCAGAAGCTGAGCCTCACAGGTTGCACGTTATTGAGTTCCTCTCGTGGGAATGAGACAACCAGCTTGAGTTTGCAGATTTCTCGATCACCAACGTGGATTAACGCCATCGACCTGTTGTCTGTTTTTGCAGGATTTTGAACACAAATTGAAGAAGACCTGAAGAGAGAGAGACCATAAACTCATGTTTAAAAAGTTTACTGAGGGAACACAACTAGAGAGAAGTAGAGTCGTTTTCTCACACACTTCTATGGGACCAGAGGAGTTGCCCTCCTGCTGGTCACTACAGAGAATGCAAGTAATTAGAGATTTCCGCATCGGCTCGGGGGTTTGACGCCTGCAGGGTGGTTGGCCCGAGCCTTAGCGGATTGTAAAGAGCTCAAACATCTGGAAGGAGCTCGGTGGCCAGCTGTTGCTCCTTTGAAACTAGCTGTGGTGCTTCCACATCTGCTTCCACATCTCCCCCGACTGGGGAGAGGCCCCAGGGTGTACCCGGGACACAGTGGAAGGAAAAGATACCTCCTTTGGCCAAGGATGGCCTCTGAGTTACCCAGGAAGAGGTTCCTGGGAAGGCAGCGGTGCGAAATATCAGTTTGCGTGGTTATATTGAGACCTCATTTCTGTCTCTGTTTGTTTATGATGAAAGCTTTAACTGTAACGGCTGCGTCCGAGTTCACGTGAGGAGAAAATCCTCCCAACTTCCTTCAGTCTGTTGTAACATCTTTGCTGGCGCCTGTGCTTTAATAAGATTTGGCCGGTAATACACGGGTATTTCAGGTTAGCTGTTGTGGGAGGCTCTGTTATGGTAGAGCAGGTTGTCAACTAATCAGAAGATAGGGAGATTGCCAGTTCCAGAGGCTCTGCCATCAGCGTAAGAGCGAGCGCTGGACAGGGTTCATGTTGACGTGTAGTGTGAAGTGGCAAAAGTCCATTTACCATTTAGTAGTCAGATTCATTCATGCATTAATGATACATTTGTGGATATCAGATAAATATTTGAAAGTGGTCTAAAGCACTTTTCAAATATCTCCAAATTAGACACATCAGAAAAGAGGCAGGTCGCCAAATGATTGGAGACTTTAGAGGACAAAAGCTTCCCGCTCTGATCTCAATGGAGACATTTCTGTGGAAGAATTGCAGGTTCAAAATACTGCTGTTGAAATGAATAATGAGACTTCACCTGATCTCAGTTCTACTCCATCACCGTAGGAAACCACGTTTATGTATCAAACGTGTTACAAATGAGTGTAGATTGCTGCACTCAATTTGGGAGGTAATTAATGGAGTTAATAATAACTTACCACCTCCACAAAAGAGGAGTTTTCACACAAAAAAGCCCACAACTTGTGTCAATATCCGTTTTTTTTTTCTTCTGTCGTCTCCTAGGAAACAACTTCATTAAGTCTTGGTAACAAAACTATGTTAATTTTTAGATGAGATTTTTGTTTTGGTTAAAATAACTACAGGAGAAGGTTGGGTGCCTTGCAGGGGTATTCTGCAGTCTTTATACTTCCTGTTCATGATTAGGTGCATCACATTCTGTGGCAGTATCTTCAGTGCATCGCCCATAAGTACAATTAGCTACGGATGCTTTTCGAAAACAGCCTGATCAGAAAAATAAAACGTGTTTTACCCTCTAAATGTAAATAATGAGGCATTTTTAGTATATGTAATTTCAACCTTTGTAAATATACGATACGTTGTTGTTAAGGGGACAATGTACTGATGAATACCAACATTTAATGAACTTTACCAGGTTACAGCTTTAAATGTACATGCATCTGTCTTCCCTCGCCAGGTTATGTTCCTACTGATTTATTTAAAAAATGAATAATTAAATCTGCTATTTTTCCACATTGCTGAGAAGAAGTGAGGAGCCCCCCCTTGCTGATGAGAGCTGCTCGTCTGGGGGTTTGGCAGATATCGTGTGAAAGCACAGCAGGAACTATACGTCACTTTCATTGTTTTTCACAAAAGCTCAAGTGACAGATGTAAACAGGATACAAAATTTCCTTCATCGGAGCTCATTGAGACAATAATTGAATCCCTGTATGTGTATGTGTGTGTTTGCTTGTACTGTGTTTGCATTTTCCATCCCCGTACTCCTTCGTATACTTAGTTGTCCTCACGATTCCTTGCAGGCGTGTGGCCGTTATGTGGGCGGCCAAAGTAAGGTGCTCCGCAGGGGCGTGCGTTTGAAGAGCTGGGTCTTTATCTTGGGAGTCCAGACTAACAATATTTCAGCGCGGTCCTAAGCTCGGCTACCTTCCTATCCGGGCCCTTTCGCTATAAACAGCAGGCTCGCAGTAATGGCTTCCTGAAGGGACCGATAGGAAACAGACCCTCCAGAGGTAGATAGTCCTCCTCTCACTAGTCCCGGCGTCTTGTAAATTTGCAACGGTCTCCGTGGGGTGATAAAACAGATGCACAATTTACAAGCTGTGGGACAGCAACAACACATTTGATTTATTACAGGGAGCACAAATTTGAAGCAGGAGTCATGTTTTATGCAAAGAGCTAAAGTATCCCCGTGTACCTCAGCTTCAGTCATGTTTGCATTTCAAAGAGATTTTATTGTTTGAGGAAACTGAAAAAGAAAGAAGCCTATTATTCTGTCCGGAGTATTCTGAATAACAAAATACTATTGATTTCAAAGCTGTAAGTAGGATTGATGGTGCGAACCAACAACCAGCAATAAAACACATAAATGTGCTTATGAAACATTAAAGAGGCTACAGAGGAAACAAGCTTCACTCCCATGACTGATTAAGCCAACAAGGAAAGGGAAGCAACAGCTGACAGCTAAATGCTAATGCCAACTTGCTAACATTGGAAATGTGCACAGTGTTTGTCCATCCAAATGAAAACATCCTCTGCAGTCCTACGATGTTTTCCCCTCGCCAGGGTGACAATGCTATTATGCTAATGCTTAGCAGCTAAGGGTTACCGTGCGTGTTATCGTAGTTCAAAACGATGCAACAAGAATATTTCCTAATTGCCAAAAACTTACAAAGGTTGCCGCAACAGCTGACAGCTAAATGCTAAATGCTGTATCTGAATCATAGCGCCGCACACGTTGGTTACAGTGGTTTGTGTATCCACTCATTCGACGGTGTGCGTTAGATGTAAAGGAACAACTTACAAAGGCTGCTGCCCGTTTTTTCTACAAAAGTTCAACAGCAAATGTAAATTGTGTTAAATAAATACCAAAGTGTTCTTCACTTACAGCGCCTGGAAACCATGAATATCTGCGGCAATCTTCACGGCCATCCATCCAACAATTGTTGAGATATTTCAGGCCGAAGCAATTTAGTCGACAGACGTGCCGAGGCGTCCCCAGAGCATCCGGGGTAAAAAACGCTGCGTGTGATTTTACAACTACCGACTGTCAGTCGGAGAATCCCACTTTTTCTTTTATGAACACGTTGCACTCCACCGTATCACATCATTGGAAGTGTTATCATTCCGCACGTGGAGTTCCATCAAGTCCTTTCATTCAGAGGCTGCCGTGCTGAGGGAATTGACTATCAGTGGCTCTGTGGAGAGAGCCCGGCTGCCACCACCTCTTCAGCATGCACTTATTGGCTGATTGTGTTGACACTGTGAGGCTCAGATGAGCGCACTGATTTGAAGTCCGAGAGAGGGTTTGAGATTAAAAGGTCTGTGGGCATTATCCCGCTGCTGTTGTTTAGAATCTCTTAAGCCCGTGCTGGCGGGGCGTCATGTGGTGAGCGGACCCTTTGACAAATCAATGAGTCAATCACTCAGGAACAAGCTTGTTTTTAGCACGGGGCTAATGACTAGCACAGTATGCTGGACATGTAGATGGAAGGAAACGTACTTCACAGCACCATAACATGTCCTTCAGTGTGTATCGTTAAATGTAATTGGGCAAAACTCACCTACGATGAAGGCAGAAGAGGACGGACGCTGTAGACTGACTACGTCCTAAGTAGGACTCCAAATTCCATCAAATCCTCCATCAGTGCAGGCTTTTACTCTGATTATATATATGTGACGTTATTTAAAGTCTGAGAGAGTTCAGTAGTGGAGGCTTGAAGAGGCCTTTGGAATGGAGCTGTAGACAAGCTCGGACTTGCAACCTGGCAACCGCCACCTCCAGGTACACAGGGAACAAAACGACCTGTCGGCCGGCCCATTTGATTATTGGTTACACGGGGACTGGAACTGTCAAAAGTACTTCGGCCTTGGGTCCCCACTTTGATGGAAATCTGAAAGCAGGTTAACTCTTGGTTTCTAAAGTTCCAAGAGAGTTTGACGGCTTACGAAGACGCATTCCCAGAAGCTTGGTTGAGGATGTGAGGGCTTTGCACACCTCATCGCCACCACATTCTCGCCTCACCAAATGGCGAGTAAATGGACTTTCGAGTGTCGGTGTACACGTTGTTGTCTGTACTGACTGCGATGTAAACACACGTGCATGAATACCTGCCGTTCTTTGACAGTGAAGTGGGATAACGAGGGAGCAGGACCCCCTGGAGGGAAACTGGCCGCTAAAACGCTAAAACGTCATATTTACCCCAGTTTGCTGTCAATGATAAAGAAATCCCAAGGGTCTGAGGGAGTCTCTGGGGCTTTCACACCTGGGATGGTTCTCAAACCGCCCCCAAAGGTACAATCTGCTCCATATGCATGCATCTTAAACAACAACAAGCTTGCGTGTTGACAGGTGTGGGAATGTAGGTTATTTTAACTGCCGCTCCTCGTTAATTGTGCTTTGCTCTTTTCAGTCTACCTCTGCAAAGCTGCATGGAAATGAGACACTGTTTTGCATTGTTGAGGAGGGATTTGCTGTAATTGGCTCGCCATGAGTTGTACCGGCAGCTGAATGTGTGTTTTGTCTGTTAGGCACTATTAGCCTAATGGTTCATTTGTAGCAGTGATGTGCTGAGGTGAGCACAGAAGGTTTATGGAACATAACTGTCTTCTGCTTGTGGGAAACAAACCTATCCACTTTCCCCATCAAGGGCCCACATTGTACGTGTCTTACACACAGTGCGAGGTCGGAGCAGGCTGGTGATGAGAAAACTCTGTCAGAGGAGCCGAACAGCCGGTGTAGCTTCAACCCCCGAGGGCGCCAATGACTCAAAGTCCACCCACTTAAATATTAGTCAGCAGGGCCCATTTTTTGTGAGAAGACATGGCTTCTGTGATTGTTTGTTCCTAAAGAAGGATTGGAACGTTTTCTTTTTCATATTTCTTTTGCATCATGATGCAACCGTGGAGATGGCTTCTGTAGAGCACGTAAGGTCAGGTCTTCTGGAGGGGAGCGAGGCGGATTCTGAGTAGAAGCATCAGGAGTGAAGAAACGCGTCAGCCTTTTTTAAATCTTAATACAATCTTAATATGCGTTTAAGATAATAATATGCGTTTAAAGTCAACATTGAGGAATGGTTTAGAATGACATGTTTAGGCAACAGTTTAGATAACTCAACTGGTTTAGTTCAAATGGAATTCATTCAACTCTTTAAAGGATGCTGACCTAAAAGGAAGGAAATCATGAAATGCATCTTAGGAAGGAATGGAGAGAGACAACACGGAGCCGAAAAGAGACATTTGCTGATTAGTTTGAGTTACTCCTTAGACCATGTCAATGTTTGATAGAGTCACGTAATACAAAGTAGCAACTCAGCTTTTGTTTCTCGTGTGTTTGTATCCTCCATCACCTCACACACACACACACACACACACATTGTCTCATAACGAGGGGTGCATCTCGTTCAGGTTTGCACCAGACTGGGAAGGAAACAACACATGTTTATGTTAAAGTGTGAAAGCCCAGAAGCTGCACATCATTAATTATGACTCAAAGTCAGGTGGGAAGGAGAATTATGTCAGCTAAGAGAACAGAGGAATGGTGGATTACTGCTTGAAATGCTTGACTGAGAAGGCCTTTGATGGAGGACTGAGTTTCTACAACAACAAGCCTTCGTCTGGGTGAAATTTAGGATGAATGGTGGACATTTATATTAAGTTGTGACTGAACCGGAGAAATCTTTAAATCCTCCTCAACCTACACTTTGAAGTTCTGCTCCTTTCACAACTTGACTTAGTTTAAGCTTTGGTCGTCAGATCAGCTTTTTTTATTCTTTTACGCACACAATTTACCTTTTGCTCTTTTCTTCCAATGAAATGTTTCACTCATACACAATCTGTACATCAAAATAAAAAGTCAGAAATGCGACTATGAACTTTCATTTGTCGATCTCAAAGTGACAAGAGAGCAAAAACACCAAAGTGGGGACTCTAGTAATTTGATGACTCAGCCATTCTTTACTTTATCCACATATTATTGGGACGGACGTTTGTGTCATTGGTCCAGTAGCGCAGCAGACACAACCCATGCAGCCGGGACGACATGAAGAGTATTCTGTTTGCTACTGGCATCTTTTGGAATTTTTTAAACAATATTAAGTTAAAACTTTGCTGTGTATGTGTGCCACACTGGGGAGAAAGAAGAGGAGGGGAGTCTGTGCACATTCTTTTATTTAATACCGAGACTCTCTTTTAGAATTTGAAAATAGTAGCTGCCTTTCAAGCCCTTTTCAACAATAAAATTCTGATATTTTTTAGTATTTTTGATGCGTCATAAAGCATTGATGTGCTTCACTAAATTACAGTCATTCATAATTTAGCGCACAGCTTTAACAGAAAAAAGGTTCTCGGCGAGCAGGTGCCCCCTAAACCTGAGTTTCACACGTGCCGGTGTGACCCTGCGGTCTTGGAGCGTTACGTAAAAGTGACATGAGGAGCCTGCCGGGAGCCGCGCAGCCGCCGCATGCTATAAACCTGCACGGCGTCCAAGTCCGCTCCTGTCCGCCGGTTAACAAACTCCGTCTGAGGCGAGAACGCCGGTGCACTCGGGCCCTTCGGAAATACATGTGCACAATTCAATGCTACAGTTTTGGACTGTGGGGTGTGGGGGGTGGGGGGGGTGAATTTGTCTGCGTTTCTGGCCCCCCAGTTGTAACATCTATTATTCAGGAGGCACGTGCCTCCGTGGAACTCCATTTTGCTGGTGAGGTGATTGGAGTGAATTATGGCATTTAGGGGCCACTGCGGTCTGTGTGCATCGAGACGTTGCGTGAGTGGGGAGGAGAGAGCGGGGGGGTCGGGGGGGGGGGGGGGGGGGGGGCAGGAGAGTCGAGGGAGAGGCAGGATAGAGGGCGGGGCTGGGGCAAAGAGAGAGCGTGAGGGGAATTTGAAAAAAAAAACTCAGCCATTGTGAATAAACATCCACAAAGGGGAAAGTATTAGGAAAATGTTTCAGTATTAAAACACACAAGTTTTTTATTATTTGTAACTCAGCAAATCTGGATGATTTGGGATGATTACTGATAGGTTAATATCGGCAAAAAACAATTTTTTATTGCACCTGACCTGCAGGGATTTAGGCCTGCGGCAGCGTGGGAGAAGTGCAGCAGCACACGACGCAGAGCGGGTCCTGGTGGCGGTGTAATAACAGGAGGGGCAGCGAGTTCACTGAAGAACTGAAGATAATTGTAATCATCACCGGGCGAAGGCAAGAAATCGAATCGATGAGCGGCCGCCGGGGGGGTTTTCGGGCTCCGCTCATGACCACGGTTGTAATATTGCACTGCCACAGTAACAGATACAAAGGGAAATCAAAGTGGGTATTTTAGTTAGTTTTGTATCAAATGAACCGTGGCGATAATGTCCAACTATCTTCTCTTATGTTGCAGAGGACAAAGGCCCGGTGCCCTGGCATGCCTGGTACCAGCACCCTCTCCGTCTCTGTCCTTTCATTCACTTCAACTTATCATTGAAACGGTGTCACATCCTGCTGTTTGCCCTTGAGGCTTTCGGGGGGTCACGGAGGCAGTGGAGCGTCCCCTCTGATCCGGGGCGGCGGCTCTCCATGGGGATGTGACAGGGTGACCCGCCTGGCAGCGGTGATAGATACACTGGGACTCGTCTGACCGTTCTGGCTGACATCCACCGGCTCAGTGTGGACCCCGGTCATCGTCTCCAGGTTAAAAGTGCCCGTTTGGGGAACGGGAACGGCCCGTTTTCCGCCGGACTTCTGACTTCTGTGAGCTAGAAAACGAGGTTCGCTACGAGGCGTTTTGCTCCGTGCCCTTAGAGGCCACAGGGAAGCAAGGTGTCCCTTCCAATCCTGTACGTCCAAGGAGTCAAATGACCAATAACAGGGAGAAAGAACCAAAATAAACTCCTGGAAAAGAGAACTAGACGGGGCCACACCTCCAGGAGAGCCAGTGGGAAAAAGGCAGTCCCAGAAGCCTTCGGACCACTTTCTGCCATAAATGTCACTGAACCCTCCTTTCACTTGTGTAATGGGAGTCAATCAGATGTGGCTGGAGGGACACTGACCTC
The DNA here is from genome assembly GCA_021346845.1 of Apeltes quadracus. Lineage (NCBI taxonomy): Eukaryota > Metazoa > Chordata > Actinopteri > Perciformes > Gasterosteidae > Apeltes > Apeltes quadracus. Next base: position 15,071,846 of record CM037932.1, read on the forward strand.
CCTACTATGTCCCAAAATAGCTCAATTGTGAATTATGAATTCTGCTAAATTAAGACAACCATTTAAGTTATTTATTCTTACATGAACATAAATTAAAGAAAATACAGTACCAGTCAAAGGTTTGGACGCTTTCTCATTGAATGATAAAATGTGTTCAAACCCTACTGTACATCTTATTTTTAGTTTCTTTCCTTTAATTAGTGCCAGTGTGGGCTCCATGGTAACCGAGCTCTGATAGAGGGGAGCTCCACTGAGGATTTATAACCGGATGTCACAAAGATTTGTCGCACGAGAAAAAACGAGCAAAACGATCTGGACGATTTAGCCATAATCACATGTATTTCCAATAATTACATTATATTTTATGTATTTTATTCCAACAACAAAGCAACATGTTGCCATGCAACAAACCTCTTCTATCATCGGCCTGGGTCCATTTAAATGCATCGACTGGCGGAAGAGAACATGTCGAGAGTTTAGGGGTCACTCGAGTTTCTGACCCACATCGGCACGGCTACGAAAACATCTCCAGAGGTCGATCCTTCCTGACCCTTAGTGATGCAAAATAAACTAATTCATTCCTTTATTTCCAGCGGAATGGACAATATTAATATATTATTTATTCGCTGGTCCTCTGAAAAACGCTTGACAGACTTCGGTTGAATCAAAACTCTGCTGCTGGATGGGGAACTAAAACAAGGGGCCATTTCTGGACAGGCTCCACTGAATTCTACTGCACAAAGCTGCACAGCTCAGTCCGTATATCACATTCGTTCTTATGCCCCATTATTCACTCTCAGATCATTGCTGCAATAGAGCTGAAGCTCTGGGAGGGAAAATAAAAAATGTTATTATGTGGGTTTCATTAAAAAAGCTTCTAAATCATGTAACACTTTACATATTTTTAGACTCGAACACAACTTGTTTCTTTTGTATTTCTATTCTCGGAAGTAAAAACACATTTAATTAGCCGTCCTTTTCTTTTAGCAATTATGGAACATTGGTTTGAACCTCATTAAATGTTCACTTTAAGTCCAAAACTATATTCTGCGTGGTATTTATTCATTTCTTTGTCAGTCTTTGTGTATGTTTGTGTGTTTGAGCAGAGGACTGCAATGGATTCAATGCATGGATTTGGCTCTATGAATAAAACGTTTCATTAATTACCGTGGCTCGGCTTTGCCTGATAGACTTTGCTTGTGCCTCGCCTGGTTTCCTCCTCCTCCTCCTCTTCCTCCTCTTTGTCTTCTGTCCCCTTGACAACCACTTTCTGCTCTGCAGAACAAAGTGAAAATGATTGAAAAGTGGCTCTCAGTGGCTCTCTCCAGTGTGTCTACAGGCATACTGAACACTCACCGGTCAGTCAAAAGCTTTGTTCCGCAACGCACTCCCACCCGCCGCCGTGCGAGAAGCACACCGGTACGCGCGCAGCCCGAACACCCGGATGATATCAGAGTCGTGTTCGCTGCGCACCTCGTCTCACACACGCACAATCTACAAGTATTGATGCAGTTAGGGTGAGATTTGACAAAGAAGCAGAGGGGGGGGGGGTGTTTTTTGGACTTTTAGCTTGCATAAATTGAGCGTCAGCTTCAGTTACTGGCAGGCCAGGTAGTCAAGACGTTGCTAACGCCTATTGGCCAACACATGGTCTCATCAGCTGATCTGCTCCAGCTGAGCCGCATCAGCTGATGTGGATTAGCGCACCAGCTGGCCAAACCCCCCTCGCTAATGGCTACACTCAAACAGGGCGCCCTATTTAAAGCAGATTTAGTTTTGCTCCTACGAACGCAAAGTGTAGACAAGCCCTTTTTCGGGTCCGTGGATTTGTCCCCACCACAACATGGCAAAATCTTATCATTCTGACGTGGACTATAAGATGTGGCACATTGATCCTTTGGCTGTCTTGCTCCAAAGAGCAATAAAAGTATCAGCAGACTACACAGCAGCTTTTACTCCACTCGCTCTCCTGTTCTGCATTTAAAAACAACGGAAAGTAAACTGAACTTACATAATTATGTCTAAGTGAAAAAAAAGATCCGTTTGAGGTGAGGCATGGTTATTTTAGGAAGGTTCTGGATGAAGTCTCACGGTTGCATTTCATTAGTTGAGTCCAAGAGTAAACTGTTTGATTTGGCCTCAAAACCTTTGGTCAGGTGTAGCTTAAAGCCACCTGTTCCAGAAATGACTTTCTTCGTAAGGTGCAGCATGAACATTGTTCTAAGAGATGGAAGTTCTCGCCGAGGAGACCAGCCCAGCTAATGTAGCTAGCATAGCTAGCCTCATTAGCGCAGCTAACGTATCGCGAATCTGTGTCTCGATATTCGCTCGTCTAAAACGTTCTATTTGAGCTTGATTTGGGTCAGAAGGTAACTAAGAATACATTTCTGTAATCTGACTAAAGACAGGATACAGACTTCGGCAATGCTGTATTCAGTTATCTTAAAACACGAGTAAGTGATGTACACGGTTTCTGCTACAACACAGGCAATGACACTCAATGTCAGCTCGAATGGAATGCAGGCAGGCGGCTGCGTGTTTATTACGGGCCTGAGATAACATCAGCTATAACTGTCATTCTGTCTGCCTTCTCTGATTCTCACTTCCCACACGTTGGAAGCGTGCCAGCGCTGAAGTCCAGCTTCACCATCCAGAGTAGCAGATGTGAAGAGAAATCAATGGCAAATTGACTGCAGAAGTCGATTAGACGCCTGCACAGCGCCTGCGATTAATAACCATTCATTTGACACAATTACCTTCATTTTTGTTGCAAACTCAAATAAGTAGTTTCTCTTGTGCCCTGAGTTGACCCCTTAATATCTAATAAAACTGATGCTGCCCCTACATGTCTTTAGGGAGGGACGCTGTTGGCATGAGTGGACAATTTCTTAATGGACTGTGGAAAGAGCCGATTAGTACATTGACATGTCGTTCTCGCCCCCCTAAATTCAATTATCTTCTCTCTTGAATTAAATTATCACCTGACGTGTTGCTGTTGTAGGTGGAGAAGGTAGTTGGATGCATGATGCATGTGTGCGTGTGTGGAACAAATTGGAACAAAATGCACTTTCTTTAGACTAAGGGAGAGGACTTCATTCAACTTTGCAATTAAATATTTAAATTTGGCTGGATTCAGGCAATATTTGCTTAAGATGTGGGCCATCAAAATCGCCTGCCTGATTAATATTATGTAATGCAGGCTATTTTCATGGAGGTGACATTTACATTTTTGTCATTTCCTGCCGTAGAGCACCATAAAGATTGACATTTGAGCAGCTGTGATGCTTTGGGCAGTGATGGAGTGCAGCCATTTGTCTCAGACTGCAGGGACGGACCACCTCCTCAGCCTCTAACTAGTCTCATATGTGCTCTATAAACTTCCTGAATTGCCTTTTATTACTCATCGTATTCAAATACCCGTCGGAAAATTCTCTTCTAATATCTCACGGGAGCAGGCATGTCGGCAAATGGAATGAATGGCCTTTCTTAAGTCTCTGGGTTTGAGGCATTATGAATAAAATATTTTCAGAAAGAATTCGATTATCCAGTAACCAATTATTGATACCTTGTTTGTTTGTGTAAATTGAGTTCAGTTTGGCAACAATGAAACATCAGATTGCAGGCCGACAGTGAGGAGAGAACACTGAGGCTTCTGATCTGGGTTCAAAGGAGAGAGAACCACGACTTTTCACAAAGCCTACTAGCATCAGTAAGTGAATCCCTGACCTAATTTTGGTAACATTTCAAAGCTGACCACTCTCTCAAATAATTAAACAGCTTTTTCTGGGTCTTGACAAAAGTAGCTATGCTGTTTGAGGTCAGTAAGCGTAATTGGTTGTAACAATTATGGCATTGTTCCTTCTAGGCGCATGGACCATTATTACCGTGCAGGAAATGCTGTGACATTAAAAACAACCATTAGACCAATTGCAACTGTGTTTTCCCGGCAATAAAATATCAAATGGCTGCCAAAACCAAAAAAGATTGAATAAGCTTTATTTCTATGGAACTTGATTGAAATGTTTGTATCAAATGCTCACTCGAGCTGTTGAGGACATTGCAAATGGTTCATCCCGCCCCCATTTTTAACCGATTGCAGCCCTACTCACTACACATTGGTATGATTTATCCCTGTGAAACGTTTAATGGTGTCTTTTAAGGAAAAGACTTCAACCTCTAGTTTCAAGTCTTCTTCAATACAGCACATGTTGGTTTAGTTTATGCTGCTTGCCCCCCCGTTTATGTGCAGTCTGTGAACCGCCCACATCTTCTAGCTGTGCTTTCAGTTTGAGGTCATTAACGGACATGTCGAGGTGACTTTTATTTTTTTTCCCCACTGCTAGAGCTCAGAGAATGACTTGGTCAGGGCTTGGTTGAGATGCCGGGAAGCCGTCCTCTGTCCTCTGTTCTCCTCCTCTCGTGGTTTATTTCAGCTCAAATCGTTTCTGTCTTTGTTCAAAATACAAAGAGTTCATTAGTCCTCTAATCATCTTTTGATGACATCCAGTGGGGCAAAAATGCTCGAGTTTAGGCAATCAGGCTGAGATTTATTCAGTCCAAAGGTCTCCCTCTGCAGGAAGCGTCAACCGTGAACCTAGTTTGCGTGATTACTGTTTGGTGCATTCAGGGGGATTTGACTGACTGACTGAGACTCAAACCCTTTCTGTTGTATCTCCTCATGCGACGTGTCTGCAGGACACAATTTATACTGCGATGAGTCACACACAGACAAACAGAAACAAGGTGTAAACAATATCGCCTGCTAATTAAATTGACTCACTTTGATATTAGCCTTAAGGTGACAGAGATCACTCATCTTTAGTACAACAATGTATTATTCTTTTTAATCTCAGCTCACTAACAGGCTGCTGGCTGTGAGGTTGACATATGCACATGAAATGGAAAGAAAAAAAAAACAGGAAATTACTCGAGTGATGTCCCCAGATATCAGGACGCCACGGCTTCATCCGTCAATGCAGCGTTTCACATCGACGCCCTCGCACACATTCAATCACCGTCAAGCCATACTTCTTAATTATTTTTTTATTTCCCGTGTAAAAGTACAGCCTATCTATGTTTATAATCAAAACAATAAAGCAATAAATACAAGCTGCAGATCTACATGAGATTGAAGCACCAGACCAGGAGAAAAGCAAATAATCAATACCGGTTCAAGACTTTGCTATTTTAAGGATCTCTTCACTGGGGAACTTGAACCGTTGTCCGTGTTTTCTCTTTTCCGACCGAGTCGCCAGGAAAACAAGTTGAGCCCGTCAAGCGATCGCTTCGCTTATGCCTTGGGCCGGCCCTGACTGGAGGCTTTTCACTGGACCTTGTTTCGACGCGACCTCGTTTGCTGGTTTCATAACATCCAAAGTCTGCTTCATCGTCACACGTTACGTTGGTAAATGACCACGTTGGACCAGCGGTGAACACATTCTTAAGAGAGCTCACACTTGAAACTGACATTGATTAATCTAGATGTCTAAAGTACAGAGACCGCAGGACCAAGCGGCAGTTCAGTTTTTTCAAATTTGCATTCTAAAGTCAAACAGACCATAAAGCGGGGGACGCTTTAGGGCGGGGCTACTGCGATTGACAGGTAACTGCTGCTACTGGCGACGTATCGCAAATATATTCACGTCCGTTCAACTGTTACAAAAGGTCAAGCCGAAGCCGAGGCTTTTAAACAGCCTTTCCCAAACCACTGGGTGACATCGCCACGACAACATCCTAAGGATGCATTCTTCAGAGCCAAAGTCTGACAATTACATTTAAAACTGTGATAAACATTAAAATCCATGCTTGTATACAACCGCTGCAAGCGAGGAAGTCATTGTGTTAATTGGTTGCATCTCAGAAAGCTGTCTTGATTGCCTCGTCAATGCTTCTTTCCTTCGTTGTCTCGTGATTTCTGTTTCTTTTTGTCTAGATCAAATCAGGAGAATGTGAGAGTGGAGAGCAGCCGGTGGGCTACGCGTCTTCAAATTGAAGGGAAATGTTTCCAAAGAGGGGGGGTGGGATACAGCGATGAGAAATTCACAAACATCCAGCATTCAATGCGCTTCTGTCTATTGAGGTCGTTTCCGTTGGAGAAATTGGCAACGGTGCCTGTTTGACTGCGGACACAGCATCTCCTTATACAAATAGCTCAAATACAGCAACAAAGAGACAAAACGACAGGTGCACAGGAGGGAGTCCAGAACTGTTCTTCTAAAATGGAATATAATGTTAAAAAAGAGACGCATCTTTTTCCGTACTGAACACTATGTGGACGGAGCACATGCCGTTAGAAAAGCAGAATTAAACATTAGGGTGTCAGTGTGAGCCCGTAATCAGTGGACTTATGAGGAAAATGTGCTTTTTATGCGGCGAGGCCATGGATGCTGAGCGCGGTGCGGGAGAAACCCTTTATTTGTTGTGCGGATGGGATTATGGTTCTAAATCAGCCTCTTTATTGGTAAAAGATTGAACTCTTTATTCCATTCATCACAGCATCTATTTTAAAATGGGACCAGACAACAACGGATCTGCAGCAGAATAGCAGAAATAGTGATACTGGATTCACTGTAAAAAACAAAACAAAAAAAGGTTGGTGTGATAAATGGAAGAATAGCTTTGGCCAACAGACGTTATGGAATAGCTCCTCGGCAGCGACGCATCCTCACAGCCTTCTGTGTGGGTATGGAATAGAGCCTGGATGAATGATCCTGATGCAGATGTTAAAAGAAGGGTCCTCGTTGGGCCGCCGCGGGGAGCAGTGTGCCCTTTATTAGCCAGGCTAAATGCTTCGAGTCCGGTGGGTGCGATGGACGCGTGTACGCTAATGATTTATTCACCACGGACCAGAGTTCTTCTCCCATCCGACACCGGTGATTAACGCCGGGATTTTAGAGGCATAATCACAATCTTTCTCGTTCTGTATTAACACTCTCCATCTATTCATTTTTTGAACTGCTCTGTTTTGGGAAATTAACATTTATTCTTTCAATTGATATTTCAGAAAATCCTTTTAATAAAAAGTTTGGAGCGTGAAACCAACCCGTCTGACAAGGAGATGAATTGTGACCATTACACATGGATTCAGAGCCAAAACGATAATGGGAAAGACTGTGAACACAATTAGTTTAATAGTGAAGAAACTACTCATCCCATGAACTATTTTAAATTGCAATCACTGCCTCTTTCAAACTAATTATTGTGAATCTAAAATGCGGTTTTCAGTAAATCATCTCCCTAATCTGAGAAAGTTTCCCAAGTGAAATCCTGGAGTTGCATCTACGTGGATTACAACCACGCTGGTATCACACATACTTAACACACAGTCTTTGCGGAATGCTCTACGTTGAGGGAAAAGCATTAAACTCACACGGCGGGCGAGGCTGCACGCAAACACAACTGTTTGTTCTCAAGAAAAGTCGCCATGTGCCGCGCGGCTCTGGTTTGTTATGACAGATGCCGGTTGAAGCTCCGCCGAAGAGCAAACACAGGAAATGTAAAAGACATCAAAACACCTGACAATGCAACACAGACATATATATATATATATATATACACATAGAGGTGCATAATGAAGGCCTCTTGGTCGGGTTCCTCCTGCTTCGGAGAACGTGTTCAAGAAGGAGAGTTCGATTACCGCGGTGACTGACTCTGTGAACCCGAGCCGCACGCCGGCGCAGTGTCACAGTGCGATCGCAGCGCGTCACAGCGTGAAAGAGGAGGAATTAATGGACGACACTGGGGGGGGGGAAACTCTACGGCGTAACTCACTGACTGGCTGTAATCCCGGCTCTTGTTTAAAGATAAATTTGCACAGCCCACACATGGCCTAGAAACATTAATATCTCCACGCACACTAGAATAGAATGGCTTTAGGATTAAGATGTCCTTTTTCATTCTCCACACATGAGCTCAACTGTGAATGAAGTTGAATTTTAACAAACTGTGATCCGCGGTTCTGGACACCGGAAGGTCGCAAAGATTTCCACCTCAAGTTTAGTCAATCCAGAGTTCAGGCTTCGCCTCACAGTCTGTGAAACCTTTCTGAAAGGCTTGTAGCTTCTCTTGTATACACAGCAAAGTTCTTAGAGTTCATTTTCCGGTGTTAGGCGGGAAGTTGAAATCACACTGCAAAAGGTTGATTCAACTGTTAGAGTCAATTGTGCAAAAGAGCTGGAGCCACAATCCAGTGTCAAGATCAGGTTTATTTGAGACACTTAGTAGAGTTAAATTAACTCTTTGATATTTTTAACATGTAAGTGTACACCAGTATCACACTTATTGGCGTTGGGTTTAACTCCACGTAGAGTGTATTTAACACTGAGTAGACTTATTTGTGACACTTATTCCGAGTTAAATTGTTAACACTTCGTTGAGTGTTGAATTAACACTGATAAGATTGGGACAATATAATTACCAGCATAGAGTTAAAATTGAATCTCACCGAGTCAATTTAACTCTCTGAAAGCCAGACACAGCTTTGTTTGGTCCCAATTGTGAGCCTTCATAGTTTTAATCTTCGTATTATAATCCTGATTAGATGTCACTTTCCTTCTCCGGATAATCTAAAGTCACTCTTAGCTTTTAGTCAGTGAGAATAAAACCTCAGAATGTCCTTCATTTGCGAGAACGAGTTATTTTTTTTATATGAATTCATGTCGCTGTGAGCTGATGAAAGATAATTACACTTTTTGGAGATTACATGTTATCATTACCGAATCAATGAGGCGGAACGCAGTCTGAAATAAAGCCGACTTATTTCACTGGATCATAATGTGAGCTTCAATCATGTCTCTAAAGCCTATTGATCTGTATATGTTTTTGAATATAATATCTCTCTCTTTTTATTGTATAGATATTGGGATCCTTATCATGTTGTTACATGAAGTTTAAACAGAACAAATCATTTAAAAGGTAATGTTTGCTACAATCAATTACACAGTTGGATTCCATTAGGGAAATGTCTTCAAAACATTTATTCACAACTCTCTTATAATTAGATTTGGTCTGCTCTGACTGAGGCTTTTTTTTTTAAAGATAAATTTATCAATAGCTCACATGCAATAAAAACTCCACATCCATTGAAACCAATTTGGAAGGTCTGGCTTTTTATGCACCTGTTGCCATGGTGAATGATGGCTTCATTTTATTCACCACACAAGCTCAGAACAGGCCTCGGATCAGGTGATGAGTTTCCCATTCAACATCTGCACAGCGCCCGCCACACACATCCGTGCGTGACCTCTGTTGTTGACCTTGCTGATTTGTTCATTTGAGTTCATCTTAGTTCAGCTCATTTGTGACAATATCTATTTATCCCTGTATCCATCTCTGTATGTTCATGGTCTTTTCTTTTCTTAGTGTTTCTTCTGCCTCATTCCATTGTCCCATCCTATTTTATTAATCATATTCAAAGCTCCCCCCTCCCCCTCCTGCAGCGCATACAGTCGCTGCTGCTTTAATTTCACAGATGATTAAAGACTAAGTTGGTGGTGCTCAGTAATTCCATTTGTTTTGTTTGAAAAAAGAAAAATGTATTTCTATTAATCCGACAGGATTCTTTTTCTGAACTTGGCTCAACAACTCATTTCCAGCTCGTGTTTACAACCCTTCATGGTTTAGCCGTGGACGTTTTCCAGATTGGAGCAAATCGAACACACTGATGGTGTAATCGCAGTCTTACAGACGAACCCTGAAGTTATCGGGCATTCCCAGTGCACTTCTATCAAACAGCCCAGTTTACTGAGGCCGTGGTGGGAACAATACCAGCCTTCTCCTGCAGGGGAAAAAAAATGATTACACACTTTCTTCTTTCCTCCCGTAGATTTGAATTATTTAGCCACATTTCTTTTGACATGCTGTGCCTCTGCTTGTTACAGTATATCCATGAATGATTAATAGCATTAAATGAATTATAGTGTTCTATTCTTAGTCGGTCACACTGCACAGATCACCGAAACACACAACAGTCACGGTGCAACCTGCCATCACGCGTTACAAACAACAGCGGATAAAGAGCCATCAGCAATCCCTCCACCTGTCTCACTGCTGCAGCGAATGGACGAAGCGCCTCGGGGATCCTCCCTCCTCCTGGAAGCACACGAGAGAGACGGCTGTTAATTCGCCGTCCGCGTGCCAGTTTCAGAGGGCAGCGGTTACGTCCCCTGTGGATGAAAGCAATTGCATTTCACGGGGTTGAAAACACAGATGCGCTTCCGCCCAAACACAAACATACAGCCATAAATCCTCCAACAGCCGCAAAGTCCACACCCAGGGGGAAATCAATTACCAATTAAATGTTTGGTTTCTCTTCCCCATGACTGGATTGAACTGTAACGTGAAGACGACAAAAAAGAATCAATGTTATTATTATCTACTTGAGTAACCAAACCCCCCCCCCACCTCCCTCCCCAAACAAATCATTTTTCTACGTGAGCAGCTGCGTGTCTGTCGCTGTGCTTTCTGCTGGCGTGGGCGAGCGACACGCGTGATCTCACGGTGACCGACTCACTCACCACAGCGCTGCCGATAGAGTCAAGGAGGGAGTTTCTACATTCCGATTGCACATCGAAACCATACCAGTTATTTATCAGTTATCAGTGTTTGTACAGAGCAAAGGAAGCAGTGCACGGAGGCTCTATTGTGGAGAATCTCCACGGCTGGTTGAGTCGAACCAACAGGAGACCTTTGCTTTTAGTCCACCAGGGTTTACCCGCTTCATGGGTTTATCTGCTCCAGATGCTTATTTCTAACCTGTGGTAATATATTTGCTGATTGCTCAAGTTGTCTGACTACAAAACACACGTGAGTAGCCATTCTCTTACTTAATGGATGGCTTCATTTGTGTTTAATGACCAGTGGAACTCAACAATCGGAGGACAGCTCTGCTTCTGGGTCCTTGCATCTATTTACCGCCACGTCCACGCTTGAGACACGCTTATTACAATAATGAGCCGAACAGAGATCCTTATTTGCATCCGGCCTTTGAAGACAAACACGCCGGGGTGAGCCGCCAATTCTCTGTCCTCAAGATGAAAGAGAGCAAAGTAGCAAACAGGCAACTTTGTTTGGGTAAATGAGAGAATGAAGCTGCAGTTATCTGTGAAATAACTTGTTCGGGTCATTAATAAAACATGTGAATTAGTAGGATCAAAAGAAAAAGTCTCATTATAAAATTACCATTTATGCTGTGAAACTATATTATTTCAAATGTTACACGGATAAACGTACATTACGTTATTGTTCATTGCTCCTGAAATGGAGGCGTTGGATTCTCCTCTAGGGCTGCCCCACATTAATGTTAACTAGCTAACGAGGAATATTTAATAATAACCAAATTAACGCAAATCCTCCATCTTCATCAGTAATTCTTTTCTAATGAATATGAATAAGTCAAAGTTGTAATTGCAAAATAAATTGGAGTGAAACCAGCGAGCTTTTGATAAAAACATCATTGAGGTTGTCGTGGCGCACAAACATTTCTGATTAAAGTTCTGTTATTGAGCTGCGGTCTTCTGCAGACAAATTATCACCCCTTATCTAAGGGAATGTAAATGTAGTTTATATTATTATGCATCAAGGCAGAAACCTTAATTACGTGTAACTTTGAAACCGATTCAAACTGAGCGCAGTGGAAGCACCGAGTTTATTCATCCCAGCAAACGTGTTTCCCAAGAAAGTTTGTCAACACACATCTTTTTAGTACTTTGCGACAACAAATTGAAAACTAGAGCAAACCTGAGCCAGAGTCTGAAGAGTGTCAGAATGTGAGTTAGTGGAATGTTCACGTCAGACTCCATATTGTCAAAATAATTCATTAATACAACCAAACGCAGAGCTAGAAGGGATGCCGCCAGGTCAGCTGATGCTCTTGACAGAAATCACTGATCATTGGGGGGGGGGGGGGGGTTTGGCGTGTGGTGCCAATGCGACACAGGCGTGCTAATGCACTGGTGGTCTATTTGTTGACACCGGGTTACGCTCAGGACGCGTGCGGCTGTACTGTATGTAGGGGGCCATTAGCATGCATTATAGATGGACGTGTAGCCGGCTGTGGGCTTTCACACCTGCTCTTCTTCACTCCTCTTTAAGAGCACATCCTCTTCCCGGGACAGCGGAGAAATCAGCTTCTTTTCTGACAAAAGTTGCATTGTAACGGTGACAGTTTAAAGGCCGGATGACTAGCAGATCCCAATTGAGGGCCAAACCAGCCAGGACCAGTTCAGAACTAGTACCATAATATTAATATATTCGTTCAACAGTAACATACATACTGATTGTTACACATTATAGCACTTACAAGGGTTCCCCTTTACCCACACAAAGATAAATTGTTCAGATAGACAAAGTAGTTTACAGAGTTATTACACTTTTCATCATTGGTGTGCCATTTTCGGAGCAGAGGCCAAAAATGAGGCTGGTCTGCAAAAGGCTAATTAATAAAACTGTCCACAGTGGACTCGGGCCTCCTGCGTTGGATGCACATACCAGGGTGGTTGCTATGGAACGTTCACTCACTGCACCATACGTAACTCTGCATGCCATTAAGTTCACATCAAGTCTGTGTCGATGTGTCCTTGGGCGAGACACTCAACCCCAAATTGCTCCCGCAAGCTGTGCCTCGGTGTACCGATGGGTGTGAATGATTACATTGTCCTGATGGGCAGGTGGCATCTTGCAAGGCTGCGGCTGTGGATGGATGAATGACACCACGTGTTAAAGAGAGAACCACAGAACCGCTGTACAGGTACAGCCTGTTTGTTGGTTCCTGGTTTTCCTACATTGATTTTAAGCTAATATGTTTCTGTTTTTTTCATTTCAATTTTCACAAGTTCCCGGGTTTTTTCCACAGAGGTTCATCGACGCAGCACATATATTTAAATTAAACATCAAGGAATTGGTTTTTGGTAATTATATTAAAGCCTTGAACCAGTCAGATTGCTTTATTCAAACCACCTTTTATATAACACAAGGAAATGCACTTAGCTTCAAACCTCCCGTTGTTTGAGACAAGCTCAAACTCTGTGGCCCGGGTTCTATTTCAGTGACAAACAGGGACACGCATCGACACGCCATCTGTGCAGCTATGAGGCGCGATAGAGGCTGTCAGGATTTGACAAAACTGGTAACAGCGACACCCATTCCAAACCCCTGTCTGGCTCTGGGTCGCCGGAGATGAAGAGTGATGGCCTGTCACTCGCGCTCTCAGCATTATGACTGAGGAAACAAGCTCATCTCTGGCAGTGGATGAGAATGACAACAAGCCGCACGCTTGATAATAGCCCCCCTCAGTTGAGGGAATAAAAAGAGGGATGTTTATAATGAGATTTTGCTGCAGGGCCTCTGATGGTCCCACGCTGCAAGAGCCTGAACGCACCGTTTAATGTGCATACTTGCACTATAATATACAGACCTGAAACCTTTTGAAGCTATTTGTTTATCCGCCCGGAGAGGAATTATGCTGGAAGATGGGAGAAGGTGTCAGGGGGATAACATCAATCGAGGCGCGCAGGTAAATAGAGACACGTGGTTACAAGTGCAGAATTTTCAATGCAGGATCCCAGCTACCATCAGTTTTTTTTAAAGATCTATAAAGTTTAATGAGACAGAAGCAATAAGATTTTGTAAAACTAAGAGAATAATTGCAACACCAGCAATGGGAATTGCCAAATACTGTATGCATTTAAAACATAATGGAGATAGCATGAAATATGCATGCATGCCACTTCTGATGCTCGGTACAAGGACAGATCTTAAGACATTGAGGGACAACATTGAATATTCCAGCACCGTTGACAAAACCAAGGCGCAGAATAGAATTTTATGTTTCAGCAACATGGACAGAGATCCAAAAAGCGAGAGACTACATTGTATGTTTTAGCGTTATGGAGATAGATCCAGAAAGTGAGAGATGATATGTTATGTTTCAGCACCGTGGACAGGGGTCCAGAATTGTGAGATTATATGTCATGGTTCAGCACCATGGACAGAGGTACAGAAAGTGAGAAATTATATTGTATGTTTTAGCATTATGGAGACAGATCCAGCAAGTGAGAGATTATATGTCATGGTTCAGCACCATGGACAGAGGTACAGAAAGTGAGAAATTATATTGTATGTTTTAGCATTATGGAGACAGATCCAGAAAGTGAGAGATGATATGTTATGTTTCAGCACCGAGATTAGAATGTGCGAGATTATATGTCATGGTTCAGCACTACGTACAGAGGTACAGAAAGTGAGAGATGGAATCTGATGTTTCAGCACCTTGGACAGAGTTTTTAGGACTTGACAAAGCATTATCAATGAATCACACCTCAAAATTATACAATTTTCTTAGTAGAGCAACTTGCCTCATTATCCTCATCTATTATGAATACATTTTAGTCCAAAGTCAGCCTTTAGCGTCCGTAGGAGACACAGCAGGCTTTCAACTAGCTCTAATGTAAACCCATTATTCATCATTATCGGAAACTCAGAGAAACGGATTTAGTATGAAGAGAGAGAGAGAGTTCGCCAGGGGCTGGGCGGGAAGGGTGGTGGTCAAAGACACAGGACTTTCACTCAGTGGACTCCCCTCCTCCTCCCCCTCGCCCTCTCTCTCTCTCCATGCGGCTGAAATTAATGTGAGCAACCACTGAACTCAAAATATTCAGCAATGCCATTGAATTTTTACTTCACAACACTAAGCAACGCTCTCTGTACTTTGACACAATTCACTTTTAAAGCGGCGGCCCCCCCCCTTTTCCAAATTACCCCTCACATTTCCAGCTTTGTGACACTTTTGTTGGACCTACTTTGTTTGTTGATGATAGTTGCCACGATCGATTAAATAGCATAAATCTGCAACGCCTCCTCTGCAACACTGGACCTCTTTGTTACTGTGGTCAAGTAGTCACTTAAACACAAAAACATGGGATGATAAATTGTTTTTCCTAAAACTATTAAAAGATCAAATTTGAGGGCTTCTGTCACTCGTAAATTACCAACACAAGGCTTTTCATGTGCTATTCATGGAGGCATTGCACACTACGCAGCGTATCAACACTCTAAGGTAGCTTGTTGTGAGGGAATGCATATATCTGTCTGCATATGAATAATGTTAAAACATGTAATTACATCACCGCGGCGCCTCGGGATACACCCTGTACTTGTGTTTAAATTAATTCTACGGATGCCCTCTGCTTGACATTTCTGTGAGGAGGCAGGAACCCCATCAAGATATCGCTGTTGAAAACTGCCCCATGGGGCAGAGCAAGCCCAAAGCAACAAAAAAAACAACTTCCACGGGCTCATACCTGCTTTCCCCTGTCACACACCTCTATCGCACACACACTCAAGGTGTCCTTCTCCCTGTTCACTGGCAGGCCGGAGGCCTTCGATGATTAATCATTGCTGAGACACACTAGTTCACTAGTTAAAAAAACAGCGGCTTCAAGCTCCTTCACCTCTACCAAGGTTAATTAGCTTCAGTGTCTCAGCCTTAATTACATCACCATGAGAACAATCATAAAGATCTCTGACAGAGCCAATTGCTTTAAATTACTTATTCACAAATGGGGATCAGCTTAAGAAAACACTCAATTATTAAGCAGGTGTCTTTGTGGGGGGTTTTAGTGCTTTGGGGGGGAAAGCTCAGAGGATGCTTTGTGCTGGACGCGCTGCACAGACTTTAGGTGGGATGGTGATCCCACCTAAAGTTCTCAGTTCTCAGATATTTGCAATCCCCAGATGATGAATACAATGACATTTACCCCACTTTTTGGTGCTACAGCTATTTTGGTGCTAATCCAACACACTATGGTATTTATGAAAGAAACAAATTTATATATAGTTTATATATATATATTTTCATTTCCATTGTGCCAGTCATTATTGATTGGAATCACTCCAAACATCGTGGATTTCCTGCATGAGCATCGATGCTGTGGAGCAGAGGGTGAAAAACAGAGAACCTAATTCAAACTTGAAGAAACTTAGTTACATTTACTTTGACGACTCACTAAATCAACATTTGACATTCATCATACTGAACGTAATTGTGTTGAAACTGTAATTAGAACTGGATTGAGTTAATTGCCCACTAATTAGAGCGGCAATGCCGCCAACAGCTCCGTCCCTCCAAAGGTTCATGTGACCCCCGAGGGCGCTGAGACCGGAATAGATTAGAAAAGAACTTCACTGCCATCAGAGACGACTCCTGCCACCTTGTTCAGGAATCTCAGTTAAATGCGACTCCTGGCAGCTGCCTGCTCTAAAAATAAGCCCGGCTGGTTCCCGCACTGTGCATACGAGATTGTCATATCGCTACCTCTTCCCGTAACAATTAATCAAGTGATGAAATGGTGTTATCCTTTCCCTTGGAATCAGAGCGGCTGACGCTATAGATGGGAAATTGCCTTCTGAGAAATGGCTGCATCACCTCCTCTACAATATCCCAGTCGGTCCTGAGGGGATCGTTTTCTCTCTGCAACAGATTCCACTTTTTTATAGAGAAAAGGTGCGGCTCCAACATGCTGTTGTTCCAGGCTGAGGGATACTTGTTTGCTGGCAGCTTGGTTCCCAATCAGTGGAGAGGAAACGCACAGCAGTGAATCAGCACTCAATACAGTCGCCATCATTACATGCTTCTCTGAACCGTGTTTCTGTTGACGTCTGTTTTATATTCGACACGACATGAAACAGCTCAATGCCACCATAGTGAGTCCTGTTTTGACTGTGCAGAAGGGGGAGGGGCTCCCGGAACAGAGCTCCATATTAAAGTCAATTTGGTTAAGTAATAGTAATGCGTTGTAGTAATGCGTGGGTTTATTTCTTTCCGTTTGAGCAAGTGCCTCCAGACAAACCCATGAGACATTTATTCCAGAGTCGGGTTCTTCCCGTAACGCTGCCCGCCGATCCTCCATCGGTACGGATGGTTAAACTGTCTAATAAAGCCCCGATTAGCATGCACGGCGTACCGCGGGTTAATTACACAGTTTAACCGTCATGGTGGGAAATAAAGTTTTACTGACGATCGTTATCCGACGACACATTTGCAATCAGGAGATCGGCATTCGTGTTTTTGTAGTCGCCGATCCCTGAAAATGTTCCACTGTGAACAACCAATATATGTGGAAATTAGCTAGTTAACGTTAGCAGCGATGCTAACAGCTAATTTACATTAAGTTGCATTACAATGCGTTCAGGCTCTGTTCAGTGAGAATAATTACTGGGCAAAGATTCATCCATAATGTGTTTAAACGTAATCATGTAAAATGTGGATAAAAACACAATCTTTTCTTTCCTTATTATTTGCTGAAGCGTGACTCTGATCCATGATATTCTCCAAAGCGTGAGTTTTATGGTGCATTGCAATTGCTGGTTGTCAGACACTATAATAACCATCTGAGCCTGTCAGTCATGAACAAGATGTCTTCCTGGACGCACATTGGGGGTGAGGAGTTGCCAGATGTGATTACTTGGAATCCTTTCTGTATTGGACCAATTCCAAAAACATGTACAATAAATATATTATATGGATTTAAATTAATTTGGTCCATGTTGAACTCTTTAATAAAGGACTTGAGATGTGTTTGAAACCTGCAGAATGAAAGTAACTAAGTGCATAGAACGTCTGGATACACCTTGAATGTACCTCATGCTGCTGCAAATTACATCCTCTTTAGAATCTGACATCATTATTGCAGAGCAATGTGCTGGGCTAATGCATTTTAAGCTTCAGCAAATTTAAAACGATGAGTGACAGCCAGGAGAGCAGAGGGTGTAGTTCAAAGAGAACAGAGATATCAGCGCCCTGGATCCCTGAAGATGCACCACGGTGGCTCTGGAGATGACCGGTCGCGGAGGTATTTGTAGAGCAAAACTGAATCCAAATTCCCTCCTGGTTTGGTTTACAAAAACACGGCGGTGTCTTGGCAGTCAGCAATATTCCGTCTAAACGAGTTTGCGCTCCTACTCCGGGAAACCAAATCTATAAAGCAGTTACTTTGGCATTTAGAAAATCCATTTACCATGATTGAAACTACAGCTGAAACCACTACAGTCAGTCTTTTCATACCCGAGAGCCCGAACATCTCAAGTTGGACTCCTATTCTCCAGATGCTTTGAGAAAAGAGGTAATGTCCTCTTCCTATCAATACAAGAAAGAAGGAGACATTCTTATTACATACCAACAGGGTACAGACTTTAAATATTTGGTATCGGTATAATTGTGCGAGCTGGAGGTGCAGCGATGTTTTAAGCACACGGAGCAGTGAGTGCGTTCATTCAGCAGGAGACGGCTCTTCCTCTGCGTCCCTCCTGCACAAAGACCTCACTCCACTATTTGCACAAGATTAGCCCCCGACCGCTGGCTTCCAAACCAGATCAGAGGAAACGTGAAAGGTACCGCTTTTACTTTACTACTAATACCTTCACGTTCCAGTATTAAGCTGCCTTTTGTTTTAATTGTTTTGCGGGGGAAGCACTCATTTAAAAATGATTGTATCGGACCGAGCTAAGACCTAATCACCTCCAATCAAGCACAAGGTAATGAATAAACTATACGAAACAACAGAATACATAATTGCACATCAGTGTGCGATAATACATAGCAACAATTAGGATTAATACAATAAATAGTGTTAAATAGAAAACCTAAAAAAGAATAGGAAGTGATGTTCTCTGATGTATTCATGAACAGTTCTGATTCACCGCTTGTAGAGCGCTTGAGACCTGCTTGTGTGATAATTTTATAAGACAGATGGGGTAGTGTGGGGGGGGGGGGGGGGGCATCGTTGGAAGAATGAAAACAATCCTTTTCAGACATTTGCTGGTGTGTCAAATGGTATTGGATACAGCTACCTGTTTCAGGTTCATCTCCGCATGGACCTCTCTGCATAAAAACACTTCTCAAATTGATGTGAGAAGTGTTTTTAATGCGTGGCTGCTTTTAGTGACGCCATGAATATTGCTAAATATTGATATCTACAAGTTCAAGAGGGAGGTTTTGACAAAGTACAGTCGAGTTTCAACAGCGGAATGCACAACGGTATAAATCAACACGTTCCAGGAAACCGCACGCTTTCATGACTTATAATCACAAATGATGATTGCAAACCTCAATCTGATGAGTTCCCAAGTAGGATTTTGTTGAGACCCGAGAAATGTCTTTTCTTCCCTCCGAGTGTGAGGAAGGGCGGAAGCAGGTGGGACAGACTTCTCATTGCGGACGCAAAGACATGATTGGGAAGTGGGAGGAAGCTTGTCCACTGACGGTTTGATGAGGACGCCATGCTAGCTCTCACAGTTTATGGTAACAAGTCAACCCCCCTTCCCACATTGCCTCCCCCCGGATCGCAGGATTGCATGTGTTGGGTGAAATGGTGTTTCCTGCGTGAGGGCCCCATTCATTCATTCATTTATTCATTCATTCATGCCGTGATGGTTGTGATGTGTCAGATTGGAGCGGTCAAATTGGAGTTTGCATTTCAAATCTGAAGTTGTGTACTTCATCCTCATCTTCAGCGAGTGCTACACCTCCTTTAAAAGAAAGTGTGATAAACAAAGTCCTCTGGCGAAGATAAAAAAAAAGGACAACTAGAAAGCGTTTCACCTGCTGTTGTGATAATCCTGTTCTCAAGTGCGTCTTGGCAGGCTCGATTCCAATAACGCCATTAGGAGTGTGACGAAGAAGCGTCGGAGAGACGGCGATAAAAACGCGTCTGAGTGTGTATGTTTGCGTGTGCATGTGTGTGTGTGAGAGAGACAGAAGGAAAGAGGCCACCTGTGTAAAAGTGCATCCGTAACATTATTTCCACTGAAAAATAGTTTTAATACAAGTTTCTAGCAGAATGGAGCGTGAGTCTGTCTTCTTGAAGGTGTAGCCACTACCACATCTAACATCATAATGTTCTTAATGCTGCATACAAAAATAAATGTGTTCCAGCGTGTAGTGTTCTCACAGTTTAAAATGAACGACGGATGTTCACTCATGCTAACCCAGGCTAGCAGGAGGTTCTCTGTACTGTTGCGTCTTTTTAAAATGTAATTTAAAATCTTTCTGGGTCAGTTAGAAAACAGTATTTTGATCGAGTGCCATCTCAGACATGCCAAAGACATTTTATCATTATTATCTGGCCAAATTCACTTGGTTCAGTTTGAAATAACTCAATGTAGATATTTATTGTCTACACATTTTCAGTTGTTCTCAACTCTACAGGTTTCAACAAAAGAAACAAAAGAAAATCAGGAATTCCGCAATCCAGACCGAGAGCGATTGCCTCCTCACAGCTCTCGACATGGCGACCGCTTAGCTAGCTAAAAGCTAACACAGCTAACAGCGCTGACACAGATAACACTGTCATGTGAACAGAGTATACGTAAAATATGTTGCGACAGAGAACATTTTAAATAGAAAAGGAAGATACATAAAATTGGTCACTATGTTTAAAAGTGAGCTGCTGTCAAGTGCCAAACTGTGGGTCAAACTCTGGCTTCAGCGCGTCGCTCAAGGACACTTTGACATGAGGACGAGCCGCTCCACCCGCTGAGTCCCAGCTGCCCCCGTGCATCTAATGCCTTATGTCATTTGAATCGCACGCTGCATTTTGTTGGCGCCCGGCCACCTATTGTTAAGCTCCGTGTCCTCCGAGTTGCATGAAGGCGGACGCCCTTCGGCTCACATCAGCCCGCGCATCGTGCATTTCAGTCATGGCTTGTGTAACTTGTCGGAAATTATCCCTAAACCCTGTAAAATGTAAAATATTAGACTGTGATCCTGTAATCCCGCGGCTCATTTCTCACCTCAAATATTCCGCTCTGCCACACCGTGTTGCTCCTGGCAACCACTGCTTGCAACAACATTATCCACCTTACTGAAAGAAAGCATTTCGATGTGTACCCTTCGACCAGCAGATCGGGGGCTGCGGTTGGCGAGAAATCACACATTTTGCGGTGAAACATTAAGAAAAAATAAAAGTTTGACGGTACATTTTTCAAAAGTTATTTTCTTTGAGAGGCACCAACACGCGTTACACCTCCTCTGTGTCGAGATGGCCGCAAACAATCTCGACACAACCGAAAAGCCCTCGGCAGATGAACCTCTCTGCGGGGAACGTAACGGGGGACGCGGGCGAATGTTGTTGTTTGTGACGCCGGTTGAGAAGCCCTTTGATGGCCGAGGCAGCTGCAGCCGTCAGATTAACATACACGCAGTGCATGACTCCTCTTCTGCTAAATTGGATTAGTAATTGCAACTTCCACTCTGACAAGAAAGTACACGACAGCCCGCAGCTCCAAATAGCCTCTCAAAGTGCCCTCCGTGGATTAAGTGGTAAATATGGCAGATGAAACAGAAGCTGACGGCCTTCCTTTCTTTAATTGGCCGATGTAAAATCATCAACCATTTATCCGTTTCGAACACATAAAGGTTTTCCCCCTGAAGTGAAGGCGAATAAAGGCCGTCCCGAATAGTATTTATTTATTCATTCTACTGTTTCTTTCGGGCCGTCACCTCCCTCTTTGGAGCAGAGCGAACTACTTTACGTGGGCTTAAATGTGACCTTTGTAAAAACTACCCGTGAAGCGTTGGAGAGATGCTGTTCATCATGGCTGTGGGTAAATATTCACAGGTATGCCGACATGCACACAGGTAGGCGGATGGACGGATCGTTTCCCAGTAATACCACTGACACCCGGACGGGGATTTAATGCTTCGGGAGCAAATCCCGCCCTCCTGTTGTGGCGTTCCGCCTCATCTATCCTGTGACAAATCCGTCGCCAGGTTCCCGGCTCCGAGCTGCCACCTGAATTCATAAAAGGACATTAGCATAAATGTCTAAGGGACCTGGAATGGCTCCCACGGACCAGGTCCACCTGCGACGAGGAGAGAAAGCATTCCTTCAGAAGTCCGCCGGATCTCCATCTCACGCCGCAGCGAGCGCCGACACGGTGGCTCGCCGGTTTGGATTCGGTTAAATGAGCAGCTCATAATTCCTTTCCGTGCTTTGTGTGGATCCAGCGTGATGGCAACACATCCATAGGCGCTATCAGTTGGCACAATGCGGGGCGCATTAGTGACACCTAGCGCTGCCTGGCTCTCTCTCTCTGCATCAGTGATGAGGCCTCCCACTGCTTCTCTCCGGAGCTGCATTTCCAAGCCACCAAGTCGCTCTCAGTTTGATAAAAAGTTGTTTTTCTCCCCGAAACTCACAGCGGAGCCCCGAGGAGATTTGAAGGACGGTTATTTCATGGGCTTCGTTTCGTCGTCACTGAGATTGTTGGAACATCTTCTGGCGGCCTAATGGAGCATCCGTGGACTTTATGCAGCTGCCCGGTGTCGCGGCACGCTCTTCCACCTCTGTTTCCTCAAAGCAGGATGTGTAAGGAGCCTGTATCCCCCCCCCCCCCCCCACCCCCTCCGAGATGGAGGCAGATCGTGTTGCCTCAACAGGGCCGAACCCCTTCGTTATCTCTGAGGGGGAGGACATCGTCCTCTGAGACGATGCGGGCTGCTGTTATCTTTGTCACCTGACACACACGCACGCACGGCTGTGATGCATCACCCTTCTTCTATCATCTGTGCTATTCAAACACAGCGGCCAAATCTGGCCCATCGAGGCCCACCGAGGCCCGTGAGGGGGAGCACGTTATTGTTTTTCACACCGCGGCGGAATCCGATAGCAGAGGTGCGCCAGTTAGTGATTCATTGCAAAAACATGGAAGCTTGTCGGCCGAAAAAAAACAAACCACGGCAGCTTATCATCGACATCAACAGAGAAAATGGGAAGAGGGAGAATGGATCTGTGTTTACATGTATTCGTTGACCTGATCTCCATCAGGGCTTTTATCAGATGGCAGCATACATGGACTTTAATCCATCTATGTAAATATATATCTGTATCTCAGAATGAAACGCTAGAGTGAGAGAGCTGTCGGTGTGTGTTGACAAAGAAAAGAAAAAACGCTTCCATATCTCTGAAGGAGCTGCAGCCGCGGAGGTTAGAGGGTGTCCCTGAGATGATGGCTCATTAACAGCAGACTTCTTTTTTTTTTTTTTCTGAAGCAGCGTGGAAAAAAACAGCGTCCTTCACTGCGGCCTCCACCCTCCGAGGAGCGGAGACGGTGTCTCTGACTTTCACACTGAGAGGGGGAGACAACATTTTTTTTTTTTTTCTTTGCGATGCCGCACTGGACAGCATCATCCACCTCCACGACAAAGCCCTGCAGCATCTCCAGTAATAGTCAGACAGTAATCCTGTGAGTTGCGGGCATGTTTGTGTTTTTGGCGGTACAGGATTTAACAGCTACAGCGTATCCGTCAGGGAGCTGAGGTTTTCACACCTCATGTGTGAAAGGAAGGTGGAGTATTTCTCCACAAACAATACAAATTGACCGAGGAGAATATGGTGTGAAGCCTGAGAGGATGCCAAGCCCGGCCCCGCCCCCTCCACAATAACGGCCCCATGGAGATAATCCGTACTGAGAATTACATGACCAGGCCATTTTTTCACAGATTACGGTTGAAATTGTCAAATTAAACAAAATTCAAATCCCAAATTGCTACAAAAACAATGCCCAGTTAAAAATAAATGTAATGGAAATAAAAGGTGATGCTTGAGATGTGAAAATGAAACGGCTCGGAGCCTGTCAGAGCAGCGGGAGTTGTTCTGTGTGGATAAAAGTAGCTCCGTACCGACGGGACCAGGCACAGCTGTGCAGGCAGATGTGGCTCGGATGTGGGTGACATGTTACAACGCTCACTCACACACACACACACACACACACTCACACACAAACGCAGCGATCAACACGAGCAGCAGCGGCTCCCACTTTAAGCACCACGAGGCTTTATAAACAGCCAGATATTACTGTAACGAGCTCTGCCATTTGCAGCAAAGAAACACTACTAGAACATCTGGGCTGCAGAAGCAGAGCGCGTGCAGCTGGCTGGTCAATATGACATATATGAAAACACCTTCACTCAATTACTGCACGTATTCTTGTATATTACCGCTGTTTGTTTAACACCAATAGATCTTTACCACTCTGCACATTCACATTACCAATTAAAATGATGAAAAGCGTTATATGCACACCTCCCAATTAACCAGCTTTAACATCCATGATGCTCACACATTAATGCATCAATCTTCTAGCTCCAAATACACAACACAAATGCATCTGAACAGTCACGTCTTGTCACTACAATCCATTTAATTAAACATACATATTAACAGGTGAGAAACTTGTTCAAAAGCTGCTTTGAGGTTCGGACAAAGTACGTTTCATATGTTGTGCTGGAAGAACACGTGAAGGACCCAAAACCGGTGGTGGTTCCTCTGCACAGAGTTTGATATGCTGAATTTAATGAGCTTAAGTGTTAAGCAAGAAGCAGACCAGGAGCCAGCAGCCGTCAGATCCGCCGCGATCAACACGGATAAAGGAAAACCCCGGCGAACTTAATTGGGTTTTGCACACTTCCAATCGGAATCTTTGCACCATCGCTTGTTACTGTTTCTTCAGCCGGAAAACACATGATTTAATATATTTGATGACACAGAAGATGGCGACAGGAAACAACCCCCGCTGCCTCTTCAAACTCCTCCTAATTAATTGCACGCAACTTTTAAATACTTAGAAGTCGCATGATGACAATTGTGATTGAGCTGAAGTGAGGATTCTTTTCTGGTGTTGGTTGTTTTCCTATGAAAACAAATTCTTCTCCCAAGTGGCGGATCTCTGTCAGGCAGGTTCACGGCGCCTTTATCTGGCTCCATTGTGGGGATTTCGTCTCTCTCTCAAGGCTTCCCAGTGCTTTAAACAAACTAGGGCAGCAGCGAGCGGGCCTCTGACCGAGTTGAAGGGCAGACGTGTTTAAGCCTCGAAGGAGTGGAGAGAGAGAAAACAAAAAGCCCCCTTCCAGCCGGAGAGGGACAATGAGCCGTGGGGGGGAGACACACGTCTGGACAGTCGACCCCGGGGGGCTTTCACGTGGTTCCAAGCATGAAATACAATGTGAATATATGGATTTATATACATGCAGAGGGATTAGGAGACGATGTGAACCAGATGCATCCGCAGGAAGAGTCTCACAGTCTCACAGTTTCCCTTTGTTGCATTTCGGCGGTTGTTTTCCAGGTCGTATTTGCATTTTTGGTCTTTGATTGTGGTAAATTGGTTCTTTTTTTTGGTCAATTTCGGGTTTCTGTGTCTTTGTAGTTCTCTAGGTCTATTTTCAATCATTTAGCAACTCACTTTGGTTGCATTGCATCTTTTTGGTTCGTTTTGTCTCACTTTGTAGTCATTTGGAATCCCTTTGAAGTCCTTTTGTGTCCTTCGCAGTTCACGTCTGTACTTTCTGAGTCTCCTTTCGGTCATTTTGGATCCCTCCAGACATCTAGTTGTGCTTTGCTGTTATTTTACGTCTCTTTGTAGTAATTTGGAGCTGTTTAAGTTAAAATGCTTTCTAGTTTGCATTGCTTGACTCATCATGTGCCTGTGTGCACGCCTGTACGTGTATGTTTGTGTCTCCTGAGCTGACACTTACTGACAATAGTTGCGCCACATAAGGAATAACAAATAACTTGAGGCTGAGAGAGAACTAATTTATACCATTTCAACGTGTGGCTGCTTGAAAGATTTCAAGCCATCTGATTAACACAGAGCTTTTTCTGTCCCTTCTGGCCATCCTCTGCAGATCTATAAAAATCCCCTTGATTATAACAGAAACGAAACCAGAGCTACAGAGAACCTGTTATTTTTGTCTTGTGCACCAGATGTCAAATAGCGAACGAGCATTTCGGCTCCATCAATCTTGATCCTGTTGTGTCTGAATGGAGCCATTACTTTAGTGATGTAAACGCGTATCAAGCACCTTACCCCCACTGATGAAGCGAGCTCGTCGGCTCGCGATTGCCACGAAGACGATGGCCGTTCTGTGATGACTCAGCAGGGTCATGGTGAACACGGGTAAGCTCGCTACGCTGCTTCCGTCATGAGGATGGATGACAAAAGCAATCCAATGTCAAATGTATATATATATATCTATATATATATATTTTAGATATGATGATAAGATAAATGTTTTGTGAAAAAAAGATGTTTCCATTGACGCTCGGTGAACAATTTGCAGTGCTTTGGAAAATGCCTGCAGAGCCGTAAGGGGACTGGACATGAAAAACAAGCTGGAGGACAAAGAAACAAACTGTCATGTGGAGATTTATTCCTAACAGAGATGCTTTCTTCTCAAAGCACAGGACAGGTTCTCAAAGAACAGGTCCACCTGGGTCTGATTCAAGTGAGGAAACTCCGAATGAGGAAAATCGAGCGTTCCCTTTTTTTGTCTGACATGGCTTCTGAGTTAGACATTTATCGAGTAAAGCAACTGTCTGCAGAAGAGACGGAGGCGTTTTCGAGCTGTTGTGAGAACCAGATTGCTGCCATATTCTGCTTTAACACCTTTGATCGCAGTGCATCGTTCCTTTGCTGCACAGATGGTCTCTGGGCAACGTGTTGGCAACACTCTCTGATGCCCTCACATCGACTCATGTTCACAGTGTTTACTCACGTCAGCAATACAGATATAAATCATTTGCTCTCGCACTTCAGTACACATCCCATAACAATGGGATTTTGACCGAGTTTCCAAAATGAAAGTCAGATTCAGTGAGGGTCAGATGGTCAGATTAGCCTCCATGTAGTGTTCTGCTGTGGGGGGACGAACTCAACTGATAAGGAGAGAACAAACCCAGCAAACTGGACCCAATCATTTGGGATGTAAATGACATTCGACGTTCAGGCAGCAATGGTCAACATAATTCATAATGCATTACTTTGTAGATACACCTGGCCGCTTCCGCCTTATCAGCATTACAAAGGGACACGGATAACCAAAGAAATCCTTTCATCGGGCCCGAGGAGCGTTGTGTCTCCAGGTGTCCACGTCCCAGGAGCCTCGACGGCGAATCCCCGGCGGGCAGCGCGTCGCCCTGCTGCTCGTTAAAGGAGGCCCGCGGGGTATTTGAGTGTCCCCGGGCGCTTCTCCACATCCTTTCCTCATGAAACATTTACCCGGCTTTAAAGACTCTCAAATCCAATGTTATTTCAGGAGCGGCGTAATGTCCTCTGGCCACAGTGGATGGGTTGTTATGAGCAATGGAGCAAGCGCACTAAATGCTTCCCCATTATTCAATTTGGCCCGCTAGAGCCATGTGGATTTATTATTTTGTCACTTATCCCTCCCACCACGCCTTTAATAAGAAAGGCTCGCTGCTCA
This sequence comes from Apeltes quadracus, assembly GCA_021346845.1. Classification (NCBI taxonomy): domain Eukaryota; kingdom Metazoa; phylum Chordata; class Actinopteri; order Perciformes; family Gasterosteidae; genus Apeltes; species Apeltes quadracus. Next base: position 15,099,102 of record CM037932.1, read on the forward strand.
CCAGTGGGGAAATCTTTCCGTGTGTCCTTTTCGAATGGAAACCCTGATTTCTGCCCCGACGTTGGTCTCACAAGAGCAGATGTTGTGAAGGACGTCGTTAATCCCGCCTGCTGAACGAAGCGCCATCGAACGGTGATTGTGACGAAGGGCCGGTCTCGTCCTCGTGGCGGAGTGGAGAGAGATGGCTTCCATCCTCCATCGGTCCATCCGGCCGTCACGCAGCGCGCTCCCACACGCCAGCGACAGCAGCTGCCTTCAGGAACGCCGTCTCAATTATTGATCAGCGGCGGAGACGTGGCGGTTTTTCGACGAGTCCGCATGTGCATGAGGGAAGATATGGGTTGGTGTTTTTATCCCCCCCCCCCCCCCTCCCGCCCCCCCGAGGGTCTGTGTGGATGGACGCAAGCAGAGCTGTGAGGGGTTTTAAAGAAAAGGGAAATTAGAATGAAAACAAGCATTTAAAGAAGAGCTCAACTGAAACAATGGGGCCTGGTTTTAGTTGAAGATGAGGAAGTTCCACATGATAGCCAACATTAAACAGCTTGCACACCGTGTGTGTTTAGTGTGTAGATGAAGCTTTATTCTGACACGACGACAAAAAACTACTGAACAACTTCAAATATAGAAAAACTTCAAATTAAGTCTTTCCAAAACACTAGAAATAGAAAACAGACATTAAATTCAAAAGTTAAAACTGAACGAACATCAAATTGATAATGCAGAACTATTTCATCTCCTTTGATTGTCCCACTGGACACATTAAGTTCACTGAAATACTATAATCATATATTGTTTCTTGAAAAGTGTTCATGTCTTTACACGAGAATTACTTAAAGGCGACAATACCAGGTCTTCTCTGACTTTTATGTTTTTTTAATGTCTCTATTCGTTCCAGCTGTTAAACTTTCCTCCACAGTAAAAACCTCCACAGGGCTCGACTCTTTAAAAAACATCCAACCTCCAGTCAGGAAGAGGAGCTGAACCATCCTGGGTGTTCATCAGGGCTCCACATCTCTCCCCTGATTCGGGGGCGGGCACTAAATAATATATATTTATATATAATGAACCAATCGTATTGTCGCTGTCATACTTTCAAAACTGTTCTCATCTCGACGTTATCAGATGGGATTCTCCTCCCTCCTCCTCCTCCTCCTCCTCCCCGTCCCTCCTCCTCCTCCCTCCTCTCTCCTCCTCCTCCCTCCTCCTCCTGCTCCTCCCCCTTCTCCCTCCTCCTCCCCAGACAGCTCCAATCAGCGGCATGTCATTCTCATCATAGAATGGCAACGACTTTCTTCACCCCCACCACCAGCATCTGGACTCCAGGAGGAAATAGGCATCCGAGCTCCAGAGACTTTGCACAATTGATGTCGGTGCATGTTTAATAAATGATTGGTTGTCTCGGGAAGTCTCTCCTGATTGAAATGATATTAGTTATACACGCCGGGGTCCCTTCGGGCTTCGACAAGTGCACAGGATGCAGAAATGACGGCACATACAACAAATTAAAAAGCAAATTCCGGATCCGGCTGGACGAAAGAATATTTCCCTCGGAATACATTCCCTCGGAATACATTCATTTGGCTCTTACGGTCATTGTTAATATTGGATTATCTCGAATAACGTTTTTTAAAAGAGCCACTTTAACCTTATTATCCAAGCATCAAATACAATATTCATTTTACTAAAATAAACCCAATGAATCATAATAATCCAAATCTGCAGCCCACATACTCATTTGACCGCTGCTATTATTTATGGTCACTTTGGGCTGTTACATTTGTCATCCTTTAGTTGCCACAAGCACATTTTGAAGGGTAAACAAATTAAATACATTTTCTTGGCAGATTGATAATAAATGTTTCGTTGCAATGATAATAAATGCAAGCAATGTAAAGCGATGTAGTTCTTTCAGAAATCCATTTTCTGTTGCAAGAATATGAGCATTGAATGGTAAACCTCCTGGAGATGGGAGAGTCAGAACTTTAATAAAAACTAAACGCATCAGTAACGAGGACGCCGTGCGACACCTTCAGCCAATTAGCACGGCCCTCTCCCTGTTGCCATGGTGTTGATTCACACCAACGCGTGTAAGAGTATACATTCATGAAGGCGCCGGGGACGAACGCAGCGTGCGTGGCTGCTGTTGATTGGCAGACTCTCCCCTCCCTGCTGTTATCGGATCGCCCGCCTCCAACTGACAGCCAGCCAGAAAGAAAAAGCACTTTGTCTCTCTCTCTCTCTCTCTCTCTCTCTCTCTCTCTCTCTCTCTCTCTCTCTCTCTCGCTCAAGTTCTTCGTCTTAATCACATCTCGCCGCTCTGATCGCGCGATTAGTGCCACGGCAGAGCACACAAACACCGGGTGCACCGACAGTCGGGTGCAGTCAGCTTTTACAAGAAAATATGACGTGCGATGCTTTACAGCAACTCCACGCGAGAAGAGGCCTGATCGTCGGGCGCCGGCGTGCAAATGAGGGCGGCCTGCTCGGAGTGATGGCGGGCGGCGTAATCAGGCACGTAAGGTCGCGAGAAGTGATGGAGGCAGCAATCCTGCCTCCCTCCCTCTATCTCTCTCCCCTCAACCGGGGAGCAGAGCGGGCCACCTGGCTCATCTATCACAGCTGGAACTGCTGAGACGGTGAGGGCTGCCAATAAACAAGCCTCACAAAAGCGGAGCACACAGAAAATCCACTTACGAGCCGAGGCGGGCCGGGGCCTCTGCAGCTCGGGCAACGTGGCGGCGTACAACCGTGAGAGCGCACTGCAGTCATTCAACGGGGGCCATTAACGCACTGCAGTGGTTCACCAAACGGCCATCCGAAAGGTGCCCCCGAAAACGGCGCCGGCCCGCCTTTTTACTCGGGCCTGTGCTCCTCAACAGAAGTGTTAACGCTCCAGCTGATATTCTATTCATCGGGGAGCAGACTAACATCTCCAGACCGTGGTGCAGAAGAACTTTCCTCAAAAGAGCTTTGATCCAAAGCCCGCTGAAAAAGCGGGGGCCTTATCACCCGGCGCCAGCGGCCGACCTCGCTGCAAAGCTCTCGTGGCTCAATGAGGGCAAAATCCCTGCAGGCGAGTTCCAACATCTTCCAGAAAGTCTCCCCGAGAAGAGGCGAGGCTGCAGATTAATTCCTTTGGTTCTGTAATGAGATGTTAAACGGGATGAGCGTGATGTTCGGGGGGGGCCGATGTCTTATTTCCATCATGTGGGGAGTTTGCTGGATTTCTTCAACAATGCAGCCTGCTACATACAAACGTTGAGAAACAAGTGAAACTTTGCGATGTGTGTCATATTCGCAGTAAAAAAAAACCTGTGATCGTGTTATTTTCCCGCCTTGGCTGCTACAGAACAAAGCCCTCTAACCTCCTTCTCACCTCCGCTGCCCCGCGTGTTCCCTGCAGCGGGGTTCTCCTCCACTCAGCCGTGCTCTCAGGAGGAGGTTTGAGTGAACGTGGGAGTAATGGATACTGCTGCTTCCCGTAACAACGAGAACATCCGTCCCGTCACAACGTGTAGAAATGGGGGCGCGTGGGGCGCTGCGTGCATCCTGTCCCAGAAATTCACTTTGCGGAACCACTGAACGTCTTCAAACGAGGCTTTTATCCACTTTTTGGTGGAGATGGAGACGTTTCCAAGAAGCTCATCGTTCTCACATTTATCCAATCCGATTATTACATTTGGAGCATATGACGTGTTTTTTCACAATTCTACCCATTTTTTTTATATATACCTGTAAATGCTAGCCTTTAATCTCCATCCCAAAGACTTCTAGAGTTATTTGTTCTTTTATTAGCTATTGATCAGACTACGGTAATTATTTGAGGGGTCATCTGCATTTAGCACTAAAATGCAGCTGCTCTTCTTCCCAGCGGGGAAACACAACAGGATTACATATCAGCAGCTCCGGCCCCCCTTCTCCAGCTCCCTGACCAGCTCACCATTGATTTTCAGATTTTATTGCTTGTTTTTCAAGGTTTTAAATGGGCTGGCGCCTGCTTATGTAGCAGACCTCCTGTATCGTCGTACTCCAGTTAAGCAGCCGGAGTGCTGTGGGAATTCCTGCAAACGAGACACAAAAACAGTGGCAACCAAGCACATGAGAGCGCCCCCCCCCTCCCCTCCCCTCCCCTTACCCCGCCCCTCATTTCAACCGAGCCTCTCACACATGAAGTAACATAAGTCCTTCAACAAGGTCCCCCCCTTTTAAATTATAAATGACCTCATTAATTGATTTTGCAGGAGAGTGTCGGGAGTGTGTCTGGTTGCGCCTGACATTCAGCTCCCTCTCCAACGTTGTGGAGCTTTAAGATTTGTGATAAACTAATTATGTGCCCTGCTAGATATGCAATGTACACGAGAGCGCAACAATACGGCCTTCAGTGAAGTGATTTCAAAGAATATACCTTTGATTTCTTCGCAGGAAATTTAAGTCCTGATCATTCAGGAGGAAAGTCGATGTGTCAGCAATGTGCGTTCTCGGCTTCTCTGTCAGTGTCACGCGCCCCCGCCACCCCACCACCCCACCACCTTCCCCCCCAGTAATGTCGGAGCTTCTCTGCTTCATAAATCCTTACCACGCCGAGCCAATCGTCTCTCCTTCTGTTACACGAACCAATCAGTTGTCGGCGGCCTTCTCGACGAATACCTTCGCGGCACTTCGTTTTCCGAACCTGTGGCAGAGCGAATCTGCCGCACTTCACCGCCAGAGGTTCTGCTGAGAGGTTCAATTTTCCACCTGCTGGTTTTATTCCCAGAGTCCAGAGTTGTGTCTTTGTGGCCCCTCCGTCAGTAAGATGTTACGTGTTAATGTGCCACATCAGTAACGATCCAACGCACCTTTGAAATCGATCCCCCCTTCACTGAACCGACAAACAAGAATTACTTTTAGAAACAGATGAAATCACATTGCAGCAATCTGGAAAACGTGCTTGATATTCAGCGGGTTTTTAAATGTCAGTCCAGTTTTCAAACTCTGTTATAATTCAGGTCCAAATCCGCTGCAGAATTACCTTTTTAAATTCACACAGGTAGAGGTTCAACTTTTAGGCCAGAAGGTAGAATGCTGAGTTCCATGATGCTGCTGAACTGCAGACATCTAGAAAGGAAGCTGTTCTGCAGATGACCGGGAAGAGAATAAAACCGTCTCTTTAGGCCTCACTGCGAAATATACTGTTATTCAACAGGGAGTCGTCATCAGGGACTTCGGTTCTTCAGCAGACGACTGAACGCAGAGATCGTGAGGACGTGGTTAGGTCAGGTCACCTCCTGCTTGGATGATCTCTCATCTCCACAGTCCCAGTTCAGGCTTCTTAACACCTGTTGCTTTCAATGAGTGCACCCCGCAATCACACTGTGGCCTTTTACGGTCCGGAGCTGCGTTTGAGGTCGTACGGCTTCAGTGTCATCTTCGTCTCAACCCGGCGCAGCACGTATCCTCCTCGTCTTCGCGCCGTCCAAAGTGTAGCTGCCTCTCGCCGCTGGGATTCAAAGAGCTCTGCAAACACACTGTTGCTTTCATCTTCATCTTCATTCACTTATTTATGGATTCGCTTCTACAAAAAAGGTGTTTGTGGAATGTTCTTTCATGCTGCAGTCCGCCAGCGGACCCCGTCTTTTTAACAACTATCCATGGTACTGAAGGATGAGGGTGACTCTTTAACACATTTCTGTCAGGTCCATTAAGTCAAGAACACGCATGACAATAAAAATGATTTAGAACATATTTTTATTAGATAGATGCATCCGTCATGAGTCAGGATTAAATCTTTGGCGGTGTGGCTCTGTTCAGGGAGTCCTCTGACCTTTCATGAGCACCATGAAATAGCAGGGAGTCAGAGGACAGCAGCGGCATTAGGGAACGTTCACACCGTTTTAGGACTGTGTGAGCTGAGCTATTCCCCCACACGAACAGAGCGGCAACAATGACATGGAAGCAAATGCCACGTTATGCATGACGAGGAGGAGCTGGGGAGGTGGCGGGCGGCAGAGAAGCGAGCTGCAAGCAGGTAGGAGCAAACTGAATCTGCTTTAAATAGGCGCCCTGTTTAGCCGTTTAGTGTAGCCATTAGCGAGGGGGGTTTTACCAGCTAGTGCGCTAATCCGGATCAGCTGATGCGGCTCAGCTGGAGCAGATCAGCTGATGAGACCGTGCGTTGGCCAATAGCGTAGCAGCGTCTTGACTACCTGGCCTGCCAGAACTGACTCAATTTTGTGTTTTCAAATATGGGACCGTGACAGGACAGTGCTTGACTTAACGCACATTCTAACTGTTGTAGCCGTGGAAACAAATCACTCATTTGATTAAGCTTTGTATTCACAAAGGAAAACAACTCTGTTTTCACGCAGACGCTCCAACTTACTCTACATAGAGTTCACTCAAAGCGACGCATTGAATTAAAGACGGCTTTTATGTTTAGTGGAAACCATCGAGTCGGAGACGAGGTAAATATACATCTGAGGAACGTCTCTCTGCACGTTTGACCCACGAAACGGCTGAACGCCAGGCGCTTCGACGAGGCACGCGAGCTGTCCTTGAAGAATAGAGCTGCTCGGTTTGTGGCTCCTTATTTGTTTTGCTCAATCATGTTTAATGTCAAGCATTACATGTAATTTACTATAGATCAATATCAAAGCATAAATGTGAAATATGTTTTAAAGAATAAATGGAACCACTTTGCATGTTTAGGGAAATAAAACCGTTAACTATTTTCTGTTTCAGTCGAAGGAAAAATAATACATTTCATAAATAGAAAACAATGCATATCCAGTGAAACATTGCAACACCTCTCAACGGCGTCTCGCACAAAGGTCTGCTGAGGGAAAAGAATCTCTGAGTGGAAACTTAGTCAATTATTGAGTACGGCAGAAAGGGGAAACCAGCGAGGAGAGGCAGTACCGCTCTCCTCCAGAGGGGCCGCCAGAATCACCTCGTAGCGGCCTTAAGGTGAAATAGAAGTAATCTTGGTGATTGTTTTTCTCTTGTCTTTACTTCCTTTCTATTGAGGTAATACCACATCCTTGGAAAGTAACCAGAATACTTTAAATTATGTGATACCTGGATTTGGTTTGCTTTTTGATGATGATTTTAATGCTGTCTAAAGATCTGGGAGATACTGTGATGTGAAATAACACATCCTTACAGCCACCTCTACCTCTCCCTCGTGCACCGTGAGGTGTGGAATTTGCCAGATGAGGACACGGCGAGCTGCTCCCGACACGTCTCCGCCACCTCCCCCTCCCCACCGAGCTAATGTGACGCGTCGCTTCACCATTTACACAACGCCTGCTGAGGTTTAAAAGCTGCTGAGGTTTAAAAGCTGCCAGATCCTGTTTTTACCATCTGCCTTTCGCCAGCTGTGTTCAGTATCACACCGGAGGGGCCCATTATTACTTCCTCCAAGGGGCCAGCACCCACTCAGAGCTGCGGCTTCTCGGCGAAGACAAAGCGGCCGCGAAAGACAAAAGAAAAAACATCCCCGCGGAGGTTTGACGAGACGAAGGATCTGATCCGCTGCTCCGCAGGGCCTCCTTTCCCGCAGTCGCCGCATTACGCTTTGGTCAGCTCAGAGGTCTCCCCCCAAACAGCCACTGGTGTTTATTCTGGGTCCAATTAATCCAAATGATACGACGGGATGCGCCGCTTGCAAATTTCCCGGGTAATTGGATGACGCTATCGTCTCTCAAGTTAATTTCACAGACACAAACACGGCAAAACAAACCAAGTCATTTGGAAACCTTTTTATCAGAGCGCCAGTTCTGAGGCTCAATAACTTCTGCCCTACTTTCCACAAATTGTTTTTTTCCCTTTCTGCCTCATTTAGCTGCTCCTTTGAAAGGAACTCGGTTTGCCGTGTGTGTTATTTGACATATCTTAATGTTTGGCACCGAGGCGGTTCCATCTTTGTTTCACTCAAAATGTCAGTATTTCCAAGTAAACATGGAAGTAAGGAGGAAGAGAGGGAGATTTTGTAAGTGACAATTCATCAGACGCCAGATCAGGAATTTGGTTGCAGGATTACAGCCGGCGGTTCATTCGGATTGAGGTGAGAAGACACCGTGGAATGTGTTATTGTGCAAACGTAACGAGAGGAGGCGGATCCCAAAATCATCCCGATTTCGTCCACTCATGAGGGTCAATTGGGTCGTTACAGTTTTGGTTTTCATGCGTTCAAATGCAATCGAGTCGGAGAACGATACAAAACGAAACAGATGTTCTGTAACATCTGTGATCTAATTGCCAAATGAGCCATTATTTCATTAAATATGATCTAATTAGCAGGATTTTTTAAAAGACAGGTTTTCATTAAGGGAATATGTATTGCTGCATTCATCCAAAGATTCTTTTAAAAGCCATCAAGAAAGGCATGGTTTTCTGTGATGTAATATCCAGAATGCACAAAGGGATAGAGTTGTACAGTTTGGTGGAGGTAAAAGTTACTGAAGTGGAGATTTGTGGATCAGAATCTGAGAATGAAATGAAAGAAATGCACCAAAACCCTCCGTATACTTCCAACAACACATTACTGACATTGGGACAATCATATACATACATATATATATATATATATATAGATTTATATTTATATTTATGTGATGTGCATAGTAACAGTTATTAAATTCATTTCATGATTGACAGCAGTAATTATCTCGGTCAGTAACCCCCCCGCCCCCTCCATGATTATTCCTTATATACCCGGGCCAAGCAGCGCTGACCTTCTGATAACGGACAACTTGAATCGGGACGAGTTAGCAGCCGGTCGGCCAGCTGTGACAACAACAATTATAATAAGTATCGCCAAAGTCAAAGCACAACTACACTCATCATTTCTGAAACAGCCATTTATTTATATATATATATACAGCTTCGGAGATTTAATACAAGGTTTTCATGAATCATGAAACATCTAAATCTATATATATAGATTTAGATGTTTATATATATATAGATTTAGATGTATAGATTTAGATCTATATATATATAGATTTAGATGTTTCATGATTCATGAAAACCTTGTGTTAAATCTCCGAAGCTGCCACTCGCACAACAAACTCAAAAAGACATTGTGTGTATTTACAGACACACACACACACACACACACACACACACTAGTGCAAATCCATAAACACTCTTAAGAGGGAAACACTCACACAGTCACACTGCTGAGATTATTAGCTGAATATTATTATTGTCGCAAGATAATTTATTGAAATTTCTTCCATCTATTTATTTGCTCAATGCTTCCTGCCGACGCTGTTTGCTTCCGTTATTACTGGTTCACTGAATATCGGATGGACTCGAATATCTGAGTCCTGACGACGATTATTCCCTCCGATGCCACACTCTGAAAACCATTGAATGATTCTCGAGTTCAGATCAGCTAAAGTTAATAATAAGTTAAAAATATCAAATGTTTTGCCATCGAATGACACAAAACACGCAGTCATTTCCCCACATTATGGGATGGCGATCACTTCATGTCCGGGAAGTCTTTAAGAAGTGAACGATGCACAAAGGTCGGATGCGTCTCGTTAAAAGGGTTCATCCTCAGAGGAAGTCGTATTTCTTGACATAATTGTCCTGTGAGAAGGACGGGGAGCCCGAAAAGAACTCCGCCCCCCCCGTACGTGATGGATGGACCCCTTCCCCCCTGACGTTGCAGTTCTTCAGCTGCTCGTAGGGCAAAAAATCAGGAGCTGCATGCGTCCTGGTTCTGTTTGCTTCGAGGCCGAGGCGGCTGGCGGCTGCTGGCGTCACTGTAAACGGGTGCACTGCTGCACTGCTGCATCCTGGGGGCTCGCTCACGCCTCACTGACGGCCTGCAGTTGTCCGTTATGTAAAGAAACGAGGAGCAGACCCCCTCGAGCAGCACGGGAGACGGCGACCTTTAAAACTGGCAAACATCAGGGAACAGTCTCACTGGAGCTCAACCGGACCCCGGAACGGCTTCCTGCATCCATCTCCACGGATGTTTTGCGATGCCCTTTAATCATCGCAAGCGTGAAAAATAACTGGAGAAGTTCACTGTAACCTCCTTGCAACTTATTCGAATGACTAGACAAAAGAAAAGGTTGTTCCTTTAGACTCCCAGAGAGCCGTTTCAAATACGCGTGAATGGAAACTAAACTACTTGGTTAAGTTTGGCAAACGATGAGTGGTTGTTTCCTTTGCCACAGAACAGCAGCCAACCTGCAGACATGCTTTACAAAATCTCCTTTTGGGTTAAAATAACAATGGAGGTGCCGCTAATGAAGTTCAAACTACATGGACATTGACGCCTGGTCCTACACGGGGAACGAGCGGCGGTCTCCTGCCTGAAAGTCCGGTGTTGGTCTTTGTTTTCCTCCCCGGCTTACTGCGCTGTTCCGGTCACGACTTGTTGCTCTTTTTTGTGTTATATCATTTTAAAAGCTGTTTCAATGTTGCTTCAGCCTTCCTGAAACTCTGACGGGCTTTTCACTAGTTCCCATCATTCATTCAATATTCGGCATAGTTTGGCCTTTAGCTGCAACATTCTTTGAACTCTCCAGCTTGAAATACTATAAAACGGTCTTTCTCTCAAAACGCATGAGGGGAAGGTTTGGGTGCATTTACTTTATCATTTAATTAATTAAAAGGTGACACATGATGATGCAAATGAGGAGACGCGTAAGTGAGGCTTGAGCCAAAAACAAAGAGTTTCTGTTCCTGGTGAACATAAACGCATCAGATTGGACCAAATATCCGATCCATGCTGTGAATGGATCGGTCCGGTCCACATCCAGGACACGGTCGAACCCTCCATTCCAACACACGCTCTCCGCTCTGCATCCGCCAAGCTGCTTGTTCCTCCCTCACTGAGAGCAAAACACTCGACACAATCACGACTCTCTGCTGTCTGCCTCCGAAATGGTGGAATGAAGTCTCTGTGGTGACATCAGGACCACGGAGAGCATCCACATCTTCCACCACAAACTAAAGACACACCTCTTCACACTGCACCTTGACTAAACACTAACAAACTGCAGAACTGAAATTGTATTGGCTCTTAAATTGTACTTATCTATAACAAATCGTAAATAGGATTTTTTGTTGAAATAGCACTTCCTTTACACGTCTAATGTAATGTAAAATAACTGTAATATAAAAAATAACTCCACTGGGCCCTGTGAAAAGAAAACGCATGATTGAGCCGATTGTGTTGATTTGGACTCATTGGACTTTGCAGTGTGCAGCAGACAAAGTGTCTCCCAAACGGCCTCGGTGGCGGCGAGGCGGCCATGCGAGGCTCCGTTTAGGGTCGACGTGGCTCCCGAGGAGCTTCCAAAGGGAACAGAGAGACTCCCAAAAAGCACGGATTCAGTTCAGCCACACAATCATCGAGGAAGAACTAATGAAGACACAAACACACGTTGTGTTTAGAACATTGGGTACCTGTTCATATCTGCTTTGCAAACCTTCACTTAGTATAATGGCCGCATGAATTGGTCACTTTCATATTTGCATATGGCTCCATCCTGCTGGAGGAAATTGCTTTGGTAATGGCTTTCTCTTTGCAGGTGCCACCATGTGATCGCTTTGTTGATCATATCAGGAGGTTTGACGACGTTAACAAACACGCCGTTTCATTTATTTTGATCTTCACCCGTATGTCGATATTTGCAGTTTTTCGGTTTCGTTATCGTTTTGATCATTTTCCTGCTGCTACACGCTGATGATTGATGATCGGGGCCATTTGCTCCCCTCGTGTATGGAGGAGAACAGTGTCACATCTCTCCACTGAGCGAGTGATTGAACGTGGAGGGGACCAGCCGAGGCTCGATGTCGCCCCTCAAGAAGCTCCTGCTGTTCCCACGTTGGACGAGAGTGACGCGGTGGTTGATGTTGTTGTTGTTGTTGTTGTTGTTATTGTTGGGATCCTTGTGATGTCTGACGGCAGACTTCTGCTTTCTATTCATTTTATTTTTAACTGAGTTTGTTGTTCATGTGCTCATGATATGATACATGATAATGTGTATGCGGCAAAACATCGGGCAGGTTTCACTTCCTTTTTCACAACTTTCACAAGTTTCCTTACAGGGTCTTATCTTCACAAGACATGTTAAAATATTAATAACAACAACAAAAAGAAGCATATTGAAATAAGATACAGCTGAATTGAATGAAATCCTTCGTGCCGTGTTGTTATTGGACGCTACAGTCCGTCCATCTCCCTTCATTTCGGAGCAAATGTCGCTGCATTTCTTGTTTGAAAAGTGCAATAAAAATGTTATTATGATCCATTTCTAATAATACAGAAACGCTCTGTTTTGACGAATCTCCGCCTTCATCCAACGTGTGGCGATGCAGTCCGACCGTCTGTGTCGAGACTATAAATAAATAATCTTTATGGAAGGTACTAAAACGTTATTGTGTCTTAAAGATAGCGGCTTTGCATTTAGGAAGCGTCCCGAGCTCTGGAATCCTAAACATGCACCGGTCGCTGCAGCCAGATACAAGTGGCTGTAATTACACAATTAATCAATTGTATTGCTTTTTAGATGTGCCACATTACGGAGGAAAAAAAGGCCAATTTAGCATTGCGTCAAGATGAATTGCCCTATTTTCTCCAACGAGGGGATTCCAACATCAGCTCTGCTACTTGCAGCGCTTCCTTCGGCGTCATCGGCCGAGGGGAATTTGCGAAGCATCCATCAATGCGTCACTTAGCCACAGTGAATATGACAAAGGGACGTTGGTTTTAATCGTCTTCTCCGAGCGCCATTTGTTTGCCAGGAGAACCGAGTGGAACGTACGCCTCCCTCCGTCTCTCTTCTAGAAGCGGAAGAGCCGAGCCAAGAAGCGGCATCAGCGGACTGAGGCCCCATCGCTCAGGCGGGATTCGACGCAACGCAACAGTTGGGTGCATCTAAATGGGGAAACTGTGTTCGTTTGACGGTCACGGGAAAGTGGGCCGCCGTACCGGTTCTCTCTGTCGTGGCGACTGTTTAACTCTCCCCGCAATACCGCAAACTTTTGTAGGCACTTGGCAGCTGCGAGACGAAATCTGATGTCGTCTGAATGCAAATTCACCAGAACTGTGAGCTCGTAAAGTAAAATGGAACTCAACATTATCAACCGGGACAGGATGCTGTTTTCAGGTACAATGCTCCTCGCTCCACGGCTGATAAAGATAAATATATATTTGGCAAAAGGCATTCTGTCCCGACCCGCAGCAGGGATGCTTTACCACCGTGGGCTAATGGAATTGGAATTAATGGAAATAGATGAAAGGGATACTTCTGGTGTTCTGAAAGAGTTTGTTTTTGTCGCCTGCATGTATTACTGAAGTAGTGATGTTCAAATGTCAGCCACATTCCATCCTCATCCAGCTGTTACAATCTCCACTTGAAAAACAGCACTTTCAGTTTCAGCATCTCCACATGATGAACGTGAATATCGCACACAATTAAACCAGCACATTGGGGTGTTTCAATAGACTGTGTGTTTCAGCACTACGCTCAACCCTTTCATTAGGGTTATTAAAAACAACGTGCAGTGACTTCCCTTAAATGAAACCTCCCTGCTGTCCTTCCTTGAAAAACATCCTTGACCTCTTGACCTTTTTAGATCCAATAACGATTCCATTCAACAGAAATATGTGACCTACCTCATGTCATCAATTATTCCAAATGATACAAACAACAACTGAACGCTACAGTGGATCAGGAGGATCCGCGCGTAGGGTGCAAGGAAATACATTCACTTCTTTTTGAGGTGAGGAAAATCCATCTGGAGCAGACATGTACACTTCAACGTGTAGTGAACCAATTTCCACCCCAAAAATTGAAAAGGCCTCCTCACACCAAAACATGTGAAAGGTGCATCTGGGGAAAACGCGCACCTTGAGTGAAAGCGACAAACTCCCGCCAGCTGGCTCCTCCGCTGTCGGTACATTTCTTAATAATTAATGCAGTCATTATTAATTCAACAGACCAAAACGTGGGAAGTTAATAAATGCATCAGCAGCGAGCGAGGCGGTGTTGACCAATTTAAAATCACCTTGAGACCGGCGACCCTTTGGGCGGAGAGTGGCAGGTCCGAAATAGGAGAAGATGTCGCTCTGTGACGCCTTCCAGTCCCATGTGACCCCCGCCGCGCCCCGGGCATCGCCCTCATGGCCGTCAGAGCCGCGGCGTGTGAAACCCCGACACCCGCCAGGCACTGCAGGTATCCGGGTATTTGTTTCGTGTGGCGCTGCCTGCAGACGACGTCTGAGGGATTCCAAAGAGGCTCAACTCGCGTGTCCACGCCGTGACGTGATTCAGCCCGACATCTCTGAGGAGAGGCGCCGACCCCGTGACCCCGAGGGGGGTTCGCCTCAGGAGGCCGCTTGCTGATGCCAAAGGGCTGAAAAAAAGTGACCTGCTCGTGGGTGACGTGCAGGACAAGCCTCTGTGGTTTCTAGTATCTAATCTGCGTTAGTGTTCTTTTTAACATTTGTTTTAATTGTTCTTTGGTTAATGATGCTTTATTAATCCGTCTAGAATCGGACCTTTCAATTGTAACTCAGGTTAAAAAGAGGGTTTGAGGGTCGTGGCTGCAATGTGCTCTCACCACTAAAAGCTGCACTACACAACGTCGCCTCGGACGCTCAACAAATCCACTGGACTGATCCAAATAGGGAGAAACAAGAGAAACATTGAACCGTCAGAACACAGCTGGTTTCCGTTGTGAACCCAGAGAAAATATCTATTTAATGCTTCTTACAGCATTAAAGTTATTTGCACAGCGCTTCACGGCGACGACCTCACAATCGACTTTAAGGGATCACAGAAAGCATCGGCACCAATTACAACGCGGCGACTTTTAACGTGTGAGCTTCACGTGAATCCGGAAGTTTGAAAAGTTTTTACGTCTCGAACTCGGCTCAACTTTTACGACGTAGATTTTAAACAAGAAATAAAGATGGCACAGGAAGCGATGCAGGACAACCAAGAGTATTTAACTAATAATTAACATTTCAATAACCTTTTTTTATAGTCTTTGACTTCCTGGTAGGTGCGATGATTGAAGCGGCAGCTTCTCCCTCCAAAGCTTTCACGCTTCGTCAACTCCGGTTATCATTTTAGCTGATAATAAATCACGGCAGGATCTCTGCCCCAGTGATTATCACGGGGAATTATTCAAGGACTAGATTACAATACTTTGGGTTAGGTGGATGCTAATACTGTTTTCAACGAGCCATTATTCAAATAAGAAGGTGACACCATAAATCACTGCTTGGATCTGGTGTAGAGTCGAGCTCATCATCAGACCTGCGTTAGGAACGTGCCAACAACACACATCAGGGACGAAACCTGCAACACCACTGGAAGCGCAACTTGCTTGTGTTTAATGGATCATGAACAGAACAAAAGAGGCTTACATGCCACCAGCATTTCCACACCAGCATCAGTGGTTGCCGCCCGTATTCTCCTATTTTCACATTCTCAACGCCGCTGCCGACTTTCATCAACAGGCCGGCGACGCGTTCACAGACGTGCACACTGTCCATGGGAAACATGTCGACCAGCATATGTGGTGCGTTTCGATAGAGCTGAATGTTTACGTGCTAAAAATAGCACCTGCAGTGTTAGATGCCAGATCCCCTCGCGATGACAACGTGTTATTACGGCCGCTTCTACTGAAGCCGCGCCAGCCGAGGACTTCACGGGACTTTTCACTCCCATTAGAGTTGCATTTCAACGGAGCCTCCGTCAGCCGAGGCGATCATGAATTCGGGTTCAGGTGTTGCTCACACGGGGACCTTGGCTTGTCTCCTTGAGGTGCAGGTGTTTCGAAGACAACGGGAGGATGGTTATTGGGTAATCACGGCACTTCACAACCCTCAGCACCTGATTGCTGCACTTAGACACAAAGCGCACAACTTCAACTTCCAAATCTGAACTCACTTACATTAGAGGCATATTTTCCTGTCAAAAAAACGACTTTGATTGTGTCAAGTGTCTGTCAGCTCTTTCTTTTCTTTAGAAATAATCCGGTGTTATTCATCTGCACATCGTGGATTCCTTTAAACGGGAACCGCTAATAGCCGATTTGGCGTCATCTTAATGGTGCCAATTTGTCAACATGTGCCTCAGCAGCTACGCTGATGCTTTCGACGCCGGGTTGAGGCGAGTCTTTACCCTTCTCTTCCCCTCCAGAGACCCTGAATCAAAACGCTGAGATGTATTCAGCATATAGATGAAACTTCAAACATCAGTAGATAGCAGAGGGCCCATTAAGGTGGTGAAGAATTGGGCAGAGCCGAGATCTCTCAGGTCCTTTTACCCTTTCTACATGTTCTTAAGTGATAACAGCAACAGACAGCGTTCACGCCTCATTTCATTTCATTATCGCGTCCCGTTCGCCTCATCGCCTCGGTTCCCGGACTGGTCTTTCATCTCAACGTGCAGGCGATCACTCATGGACAGAAAACATAATGGAAGTAGGGGGCGGAGAGGGGGGGGGTTGTCTAATCAAAGGTTGTAGAAACCAATTTACGATGATCTAGAAAGAGCCCTCCAGAGAGAAGGCCGCCGCAAACCGTGGATGATAAACTGCACAGAGCGGTCGTCTTACTTCCGTTTCCCTTCGCGATGCAAACCACAATGCTTATTATGTATTTTCTGCTTTTTGGTAAACATGTAAGTTCCCGCAGCAGCGGACGGAAGCATGCAGCTCAAAACCAGAGGGAATTGGGAGTGAAGAGGACGAAGCTTGAAGAGAGCTGCGTCGTCTGGGAGAGCTGGAGGGAACGTTTTGCTACAGCAAACTAGGTGAGTATCACATTTTCCATCACATGAATGTTTGCATTTTTTTTCTAAAGATACTAATACAAATTTTGCGCGTCATTATAAATGGGCTCAGTGTTGCATTATGGGGTGAGTTCCGTGTGCACAATGTTGCCTGCATGCCTGCAAAGTGTTTAACGGGAATTACGGGAGAGTCGCTCAACACATCTGTCTCCATGACGACTCGTTATATGCACACGGACTTT
Organism: Apeltes quadracus; assembly: GCA_021346845.1. Classification (NCBI taxonomy): domain Eukaryota; kingdom Metazoa; phylum Chordata; class Actinopteri; order Perciformes; family Gasterosteidae; genus Apeltes; species Apeltes quadracus. The sequence goes on from CM037932.1 coordinate 15,116,101, forward strand.
CCAAAATAAACTTCTTTCTGTTCATTACTCCCTCATTTGTTTTTTGCAGTTATTGTCTCCTCGTGGGGTTCGTCATGTAACCGCTAGCAACCACCCAGTGTGCCCGGGGTTCTCGGTGTGGATTTCATTCAGGGGGCAGAGAGGGAAAGGAGAGCGGCACCAGTGGGCAGAGTGACCCGTGAAGGTCACCTCTTACTCGCGCCCTCATACGTCTTCATTTGGACGACTCGTATAACCTGGTCAGAGGGATCGGGGAAAGATGAATGGTTCGTAACATTTATCCAAACACATCCGCCAGCGTCCTCGCAGCCCTTGACTTCACCCCATGTGGCTTATTTTGTATTTTTCTTATTGTGTGAACTGTATTTTGCTGGTAAATCCACATTTAAAGACATTTGCTTTGACAAAGTCCAATTTTAATCCTTTGCTGTTGTTTGAAAGTCGGCTGATGAATTTCCTCCAAGCAAAGTGTGAAATGGATCTGGCGTCCGTTGAAAGGCATGTGAAGAGTCCGCTGATTAAAAGAGACATCCATCCTGACCGCTGCCAGCCTCCCAGCGCCGTCGTGGTGAGAAGCTTTGTTGGCTTCACCTTTATTATTAGTCACACTCATGCAGAGCAACTCAAACTTTGGGCACAACTCGTGATTATGATGCACTGGCTGTAGTGTGAGATTATCGGCCCGCGGGATCGATGGACGTTATGAATTATTAGGTGGAGAGGAAAGTAATATTGGAGGACGGAGGATTGAGGACCTGCAGCAGGAATGACCAATCACCGCAGCATAAACCAGACATTGCTTTGATTTATAGGGGGGAGGGAGGCTCCTGGAGAGGGGCCAAGGCTTCTCCATTTGGACAAGACTAGTGAAGCCCAACCTCTTCACAACTCTTGGGGAAATTTGTTCCACTGTGCGGATTGATGATGTCTTGAGGTCCTATCACAACGTCACGTCGGGAACATGTGGACTCAACGTAGCCGCTAACAGCTAGAGTTGCCGTGATGCTTAACATCGTAGAAGCTCTCAACGCGGCCAAAAGGAAACACCAGTCTGCTGGATTAAATTCAAGTGGCACATACAGAAACGGAGCGAATGGAGACATAAACGCAAAAAAAAAAACCTGGATGCTCCAGAAATGGCACGGCTGAAGATAAACCTTTTATCGAACTGCACAGCCTCCTCTGCCCTGCAATCTGCAGACACAAAATTGCCACAGGCCATTTCGAGGAGAGGAAATCTACTTGGACCACCTGTAACCTTTGAGGCACTGCTTTATTTCAGCCCTTTTAACCACGATGATATGATTTTGTGTTATGTTAATGTCAAGGCACAGAGTCTGGATGTGGGCCAACTTTAATTTGTCTGAGTGTGGAGAAAGAGACTTGGAGGACTCTTAACCGGTCTTCTTAAATGAGACAAGCCGGGCTTCGGTCACGACTCGGGCAGCACTCCTCAAGGTCTTTTATTCTTTTAGGTCTCACGGGTTGATTTTCCACAAATATCCGAAAAAGGTTTTCTTTCCAGCGATTGATCCTTTTTTTTTTCATTCTGAAGGCCGACATTTCTCAGAGCGAGATCATTTTTTTTTTTAGGTTTGCATTGCAGGAATCAACCACCCCTTTCACAATAAAAGCCCTGGATAATGTTCTAAGAGCGAGTAAACTCCTTCCATAGAGCAAGTCAACGTTCAAACCAAAGTGAGCACACACTGCGCACAGGTCGGCTTTGTATATTTCAATTTTTTACTACCTGGGGTTTGGGAATAGAGAACAGTTTTAAAATATTTACCTGAAGAAAATTCACAGAAGTGAAATGTTTGGTTTGGCCTCGTGATTGACCCCGCTGTGCCACCATCATCCGTCCCGTGATGAACTATTGTTCTTGGGTCTTGCAGACATGCAAAGTGGATTTTTATTTCTCTCTCGCACACAGAGACACATGAATAATGAATGCGGCTGTGATTGTGTTGGAAGCAAAAGCTGCAGGTGGAGCTCCACGCCGTGCACTGTGCTGACACGATAGCTTTTGCACGCTTCCCCCGCCGCCGCCGGTTCCCCAACGCTGTAAATTTGCGTCAATCACATCCGAGCTTCAGGTTTCGATTGGAAAAGTGCTCAGCTGGATCCCTTAATGTCCCTCACCTCTGGCTAAGCCGTCGATTCCCATTCAAATGCAGGTGTGTGTCAGCATGAGCTCATCCCTTCTCATCAGACACATGAAGAGCTGGTAACCATCTGAGCTTCCACAGTGGAGCGATGCACCAGGTTTACGTCTTCCTGGATCAGAACTTCCCCAGCCGCCTTGATGCCATCTCGCCATCCTTCTTCCAGCCCATTGATCTTCGTTTAAAACCCTTTTCTTCGTCGCGAAATCCGTGAAAGTGTTGGGAAAGTTCTGTCCTGTTGACGGATCCCGAGGCCTGTGAGCAAAGACGCAGCGATCGTTTTGTATCTGGTGTATTTTTGTGATTAAAATTCGAGTGCAGCACTCTCACTGCATGCGCTGGAAAATGAAGCACTCCACCCAGTCGAAGTTAAGCTTACCAATTTACCAACAGACTTGATCAGAAAAAACATCTGGGCTTTGCAGTCTGCGGCTACAAGCTTTCAGAGAGTTGTGTACTCAATGGCTGTTTCATAAATCCTTTTTCATCTGAAATAAATACAGGGTGCACACAGACTCCGTCATCATGGAGTTCAATGTGTAACATGGACTTAATGCAGAAGCAGAAGCGATTCGGAGCAGCGGCTGAAGTGGCTTGTTTACTGCAGTTATTCTCCTGTTTTATTGCTGGAAGAGCCACAATGAGCTCAATCAGACTTCAGTTAACTCAGCTTCACAGCTAACTGCTGGTAACAATGAACACTTATTCAATTGAATCTACATTTTGTTTAACTTACACACTGTTTCCTTGTGGCAGGACGGTATTCTACGTCAAAGCGTGAACATAGCCGTTCCTCTGCCGTCTCTATTTACGAATGAAATGTAATTCGCTGCTCGTTAAAATGCTAAGGTCGTGGACTATTTGATAACGGCATTGCGTTATAATTAATGTTTTCCTACATGTCGAAACATTTAAAGAAAATCATCCACGTTTTTGGTTCTTGTAAATTAACAATTTAATATCCAGGCTGCTGTTGGAATGTCTAATAAGAGAGCGAATACAATCATTTAGAGACCCAAAACGTTTTATAAAAAAGAAAAAGGCAATTATGTGGCAAGCTCACATTAATAGTTCCTGTCTGGCACACAGTTGATTCATTTGCCGCATCGTGACCTGAATGGAGACGACACAGGTTGACAATTAAAATGCCCATATTTTGATTATTTTTCAAGTAATTTTTCAAGAAAACATGTTTCTGAAGTTGTTTGCTGGAAATAGCTTGTAGGAAACGATTGTTCCCTCTACTCCTCTCTGTTTCAGCCCCTTTCAGAGTGGCTGTTTTCTGCTGCTCATTACATATTCATGATTTGCAGCTCATTTGGCCACGCCCACAGCTTGTAGAATCGGCGGTAGTGGTCGGCTGACGGCAGGGAAGGGAGGGGGGCGTGGTAGCGCCGGCGGGCTGTGATAGGAAAACGGGACTGGAGGGAGTGGGATTATTCAAATATCTAGGCTTGTGACGTAATAGAACTTTTTTTTATTAACGATTTTGAACAGCTCATTCAGAGGCTGAAGGCAGAATCAATTCAGAAACCTGTATCTCACTCAAAACAGCATGGATGGGTTTTCTTCCAAGCTGGTATGCGTGTGGAAGCACCAGAGACACACAATAACACCCCAAATCCCAGAAAAGGTGATTTTTCCATAATATGTGCCCTTTAAATTGTGTTTAAAAGACAAACAGATGCAACATGTGGAGAGAGAAAAAAGGTGGAAGACCTTTCCAAACATCTCAGGCTGTGTACTTTGTAGTTATGGACTTTTGCATCTCTTTGCTTAAATATCTGCATTTCAGTCTGCCCTCGTTAGTGTCGGCGACACGTGTTTTGAGTCATTCAAATAAATGTAAAATGCAATACTAGCAACAACGGTGCGTAGTTACAAGGATTGTAAAGAAAAACTGCCTTTCTCTGAGATCTTTCTCTGCACTTCAGGCAGAACAACATTCATAAATCACACTCGGACTTTACAATGGCTCCATTTATGAGATGTTCGCTGCAGCTGCCTCGACGTGATAGGCCTGAGCTGTTCTGTGCACGAGCCAGAAAATAACGGCGTCTGTGTCAGAGTGCAAGTGAGATAAATGACTCGCGAGCATCTGCTGCGGAGCTGTCCTCGTCTCGCCGTGGCCGGGTCAGGGACATTTCCTCTTCTTTGGTCACAGCGATGAGGCTAATTTGTTGCTAGGTTACCAACTGGGTGCCCGTACGACTGAACCGCAATCTCTATTACGCTTTTAGGGACATTTTGGGTCGTAAATGCAAGTGAAAATGATAGAAAGTACTTGGTTGTTCTCAATGAAATGTCTTGGTTTGGGTGTGGCATTGAGGGTATAAAATAAGTCGACTTTTGACTTCTAATGGCAAACGGTGGTCTTATGGTCCTATTTGTATTACTAACATTCACCTGCAAAGTTAAATCACCTTGTCAAAAAGGTCCGACCAGCAAAACAGAGTTTGAGTTTCCTTTCATCGTCGACCAACAACTTTGAAAGCAATGGAGAGAAATACAAGAAAATAAAACAGGGAAAGAAAAATGAAGCATTGTCCAACAAAAAAAATCAAAAGACTTGTTGCTTTTTTCAAGGCGGAAGGAAACCAAAGAGCGAGAAGAGCGAGAATCTTGGACTTTATCAGCAACTGGAGGGAAACAACTTCCATGCAAATGCTAATGTCGCTCCGTGTCGCTCTGTGTGCAAATAGGCAACTGTTTGCTGACACGTGAACTTAATAAAGCAATAATATACCTGGGATGTGTGCCTGTCAGCTTGTTTACGGGTTTCACTGCCCCTCAGTGACCCAAAAATGCATGAATGCAGCCCTGAAAGTTTCCTGAGGGAATCTCTGGCTGCTGTGTACATCGTGTGCTTCCTTGTGGTCAAATGAGAACAAATCCCTTTCCTCATGAGGCATTTGCAATGCACTTGTTTTGTACGTCTATTGTTTGTATTCATGCATGTTTGCCAGCAATTTTTTCTGCCTGCGTTGTCCCATTGGTGCAAATTATTTTTGGCTGCGAAAAAGTAAATCAAAGTATTTCTTCCTCCATCGGATGCAGCTTGAAAGATGCAAGTTACTAACACACAGCACACAGCAGGATCGCTGCTGGAATCACAGAATGTGAAGAACGGGATGGAAAAGCTCCGACCAAAGCGGAAAACACGGCTTCACAACATTACAACTTTCTTTCTCTGCAGACCTGGGCCTTAAATTATTCCGTTTACTTCCACATCAATGGCAGAAATGCACATTTGCTTATCTTTAGAGCCAACGCCTCAACAACGGTTTCATGTCCATCCAGGTACTTCAACCAGGAGTTTCACATCCCAGTACCTCACCACACGAAGAAGTATTTCACCTCAGTCTTTTGTTCTCTCTTTGGCACATGTGCGCGTGCAGTTTGCCACAGAACTCGCTGTGAATGGCTGTGACCGGCAGTGAAACCGGGAGATAAAAGCCCAGATTGCCGCTTGTAGTCGCTTACTGGCGGTTGTTTCCGGTGAACGCAGACCCCCGTCGGCTTCACACAGACTCGAAGCGGGGCGTGAAGCGGGCGTGGAGGTCAGACGCCATCGCGGGTGAGACCGTGGAGCTGGAGACACCCTACTCGTGTTGTCAACAAATCCCTCGAAAAGATCGAAAGCAACGCGTCGTCCCGTCTCTCAGCACTCGCAGGCGTCATATGTGTCACATGTGTCATGAATAACCTTGTAAAACAGCAGGACGTATCTCATTTGCCGTTTCTCATTCCCTAACGGAAGATCGATGAGTTTTGAAGCGTCGCCCAACAGCGAATCCAGTGGGATTGACCTGCCACTCAGAGATTAAGGGGAAGTCTGCCAAGGCCCTTAGTGCTGTTAGCATCGTTAGCATCGTTAGCTGCTAGCCGGCTAAGGGTCTGAGCCTCCTGTCTGGGTTTGACTGCGATCCGCTGTGACTGCAGGAGGCTGCCGATACTTCAGAGAAACCGTGGAGGTCGTAGACCCTCAAACCTCAGTGAGACAGAGGATCGATGAGTCATCATCTTCAACTAAACAACTCCTGTGCTAGAGAGGTCACCGGGGGGGGAAGTCTATAACTGAATGTAGAATATTAACAAAATCATTCCGAAAGCGAGAGATCTGAGAGTGAAGGTACTCCACGCAACAAATAAATGTACCGCAGAGTATGTCCACAAACTAAATGTTCTCTATTAGCTGGTGTTTTCTAGACAAAAGTTTGCATAGAAGCTCATTCTTTCACTGACAACAGGGAGGACATTTGCTTTGGTTTGACCCGGAGAGATAAATGGCTGCAGGAAGAGGAGACAGAACGGACAGAATGCTAATTGCATGAATTAATCAGATCGTACAGATTTAAATCCGGTAAATCTGGATTCATGTATTCATAGCTGCGTTGTTACAACACTGCTGGGCACAGAGAGTGGAGATCAGTGACGTTCACTCAGCAGGCGGCCGGACTCAGGACCGACGTTAATGCTCAGACCTTATGGATCAAGTGCTAAAATTCTTTGGTTTTGTCAAATTGACTAGTTGGGCTTTTATTGCATTTTTTGACACAATAATTAAACGGCATTTCAATACGCCGATAAAGTGAACCGTGATTATCATGGGGCTTCGCTCTCTCTGTGCGTGACTGGGATCAGATTGTCTGTGGGCGTGGCTTAACTGTGCGTGTGTGTGTGTGTGTGTGTGTGTGTGTGTGCGTGCGTGCGTGCATGTGTGTGTGTTAGTTCTGAAGATGAAAGTGTAATGAGTTCTGAAACACTTGCAAGAAGAGCAAGAGGGATTTACGAAAGTTGAGGTTTCCAGAGCAACAAGAGTCCGAGCAGCTCGGTATAATTACTTTCAACATGCGATCTGCAAAACAAACACTTACGACGCTCTGGTGTTAAATTAGATTCTCTGTTCCATAAAGCTGTTGTGACGTGGAGGTCACGGATAACACAGGCAAGGGGAATGATTTTTATTTCATCTTGTAAGTGAATTTAGCTGGCAGATTAATGTAATTAAAGGAGCCTACAGACGGATCATTCACCTGTACTGAACCTGATTAGCCGACGGTTCCATTAATTGAGAGACTGGAAGCGTCTTAATTCAAATGATGCAAACTAGCTGAATCAAATTAAGATGCAATTAATACCACTGACGTGTTGATTGAAGATCTATACGTTTATAGTAGACAAACTCCGCCTTCTATGATGTCTTCATTAACAGCTTTTAAAGAAGCATGGTGTCACTCCGTCATCATTCATTTCATTCATTTGCTTGATGTCAGAAATATTTGATGCTCATTGGTTTTTCCTTCCGCCTCCCGCACATGTTGGTTATACATTGATTTGAAAATTAACCATGAGAAAAATACATCAAAAACAGGTTTTCCTTCTCATTGAATGATCTTTATAAAACACCTCTAATAAAATGATGACAATCCGACCGAAACCTACGTGATCTGATCTGAAGGTTACGCACTTTTCTGCCTTTGTGGAGCTTTTTTCTGTAAAGGAGCTGTGCGTTCACTCACGGAGAGGAGCGCGTCACAAGGGGTCACCTGCTGGGTCACCAAGCGTGAACCAAACAAAGGAAGGCTGAGATTTCATCACCCTGAAGAAGAGACATTTAACAGGTTAAATGAGGCCACTCAGAGTCGGATTCGTCGCAGCATCTCCCCTCCGTCCTATACCTTCCGGTCCTGCTGGTGGAGCTTTTTATCAGCTTCTGCGGTATAATTATGGACCTGCCAGGAGCACGGAACATGAAGGAAGAACACGCGTGAATGCAGTGTCACCCGAGGGTCGCTTGCTCCTGAGATAAAGAAGAAATGGTAGAAATGAAAAATGTTTTGCCGCGGCGTGGCGATCGATGACTGCAACCACGGAGGGGGAAACCATTTGATACATTGATATTTCTTACTGTATACGCTAGCAATACGTCATATGATTTGTAACCATAACATGTCATTTCCCTGGTAGGCAGACCACACAAAGCTACAATGTTTCTGAAGTTAGAAGCTGAGATGTTTGTATCTCCTTGCATGTGAGCGATGTGCTTTTGACATCTGAATCCTGGATGATCGCGGTTGGGCTGATTCTCGACACTACAACATGGTTTTAGTGTTGCTTCTCTCTTTTCTCTCCCAGCGGGATAATGGTTTTGATGGTATCATTTTCATTGTGAAAAAATAAAACTGTGAGAGAAAACCTGTGGTTCAGCTGAGTGCACTTCAGTTTGGATCGTTTTTAGAGAAGCTCCGATCCAACACCAGCAGACGACAGACATAACTGCACCTCATCTTCACCTGGTCAACGGACGAATGTCGTGTAACATTCGTTTAATTGCGTGAGCGGGTGGGCCAACGATCTAAAGCGAAAAGAGGATTTGCATTCAGAGCTCATTGGTCAAAACGCAGGTTGTCGGCATTAGTATATTAACAAGGCTGCATGTTTTCAAAAAACATTCCAGAAAAGGGTGACAAGAGAATTCGGCAGTTTGAGACAATAGCAGAGTAATAGAATAAATAATAGATTACTCAATGCTGACTTTTAAACTGGGCTAACCATTTAAAGCATACAGAGCAGGCACAGTGCTGACAGGTTTGCATTATTCATGTTCCACACACACACACGCACGCACACACACACACTGCTGCTGCTGCAAAGCCTCAGAAACAGAGATGGAGAGCGGCTGGTTGAACTCTTTTTTTGCCAAATAGAAAGCTGAACTATGAGTAATGATTCTTGGGGAAAAGAGGCAGTGTAATGTTGCGGCACTGTAACGCTGCTAAAGTGTAATATTGCTAAAGTGTACTGCTGCTACAGTGTATTGTTGCTAAAGTGTAATATTGCTGCAGTGTAATGTTGTTGCTGTTGTTGCTTATATTTCTTTGGGGAAACTGAAAGTTTAAAGTGAGATAATTGTCTTTACGAGCTAAACGGCAACATTAAATATTGAAGTAAGTAGAAAGTGGTTAGTACAGTGAGAGCATCCTTTTGGTGACGATGATGTTCAGTTAAATGGTCCGCTTGGTGTTGCTGTTTCTTTGTAGCGTCGCCCCACAGGACCCCAGAGCAGACGGAACAACACAGCGTCACTTCTTTGCTTCGGGTCAATAGAAAACAAGAAAAGAGTGTGACAGAACAAGCAAGTGTGCTCTCTTAAGTGCCGTGACCTTATCGGGAGTCATAGACTGATCCACGAGCATATTACGCTTATTTGAAGGGTTTTCAAACCCCATTTTGCTTGATTTTCTTGCACAGGATGTGGAGTCTGGGGGAGGAGTTTGGGGAACAGATGATGTGGCTCTGGCTCCATCAGATCATGACCTGCGGCTTGCTCCGGGCCTGTTTCCTGCAGAGTGTGAAGCAATCAGGACGAGAGGCAGAACCTCCGAGTCTGAGGCCACGGTTCTGTGCTGACGAATGTGACCCCCCGCGAGCAAGAGGGGTCAAGTATTCTCCAGATACGGCTAGCGAGCGAAAGGATTAGATTGAGGAGGCGGGAAGACAAAATGAGCTTCCTGCTCAGCTGCGGAGATACGGTGAGCGAGCTCAGACGTCTGCGTAGAGCTGCCGCTCCTTCACACTGAAAGGGGCCAACTGAGATCTGAGGCCTCCATCCATAGGTCCCACCGGCCACGCCACCCCCCCCCACGTCAGAGCATGGCCGGGGGGATGCTACGTCTCGGCCTGGGAAAAGTTGGACATGGATGGATATTCTATATCAGTGGTTCTCAAACTTTTTACACCAAGTACCACCTCAGAAAATACTTGGCTCTCCAAGTACCACCATAATGACCAACACAAGTATTCATCAAAAACAAGGTAGAGGTTTTATTCCTAAAGAAGTATATTTAATATTGTCAGCCATTGTAACATTTTATACAGTTTCAACAATAAGACTGCGCTTAAATATAGGAAGAAAATATATATATATATTTTTTTAATTGATATTATATATGTATATATATTAATTTATATTTATTTCAGTGATTCTTTGGCGTATCACTAGAGGGAGCCCCGCGTACCACTATTTGAGAATCAGTGTTCTAAATCATATGTCAACCTTGACAGTAAAAAAAAAGAATACAATACAATAACTTTAGAGAATCCTTCATCAGTATTATAAGAGATTGTTCAGATTTAGTCCCAGAAAGGAACTGCTATTTTGTTTAAGGGCTGCAGACTGGACCTCAAATCGAGATAATGAGCTTCTGCATTTCCTGATATATGGAAGCCACTTACATAATGCTGCAATTTCAATGTGCTATGAGAGGAAGAGGCTTCCCTAGAGAGGGTGCGAAGCGAGAATAAAGGAGCAAGGACAATACCAATAATACATTAAGGCACATGCAGATATTCTTAGTCATTCGATTTCAGCGCCTTAATTACAGTAAGTAATCAGTAAGTAAAGTGTCATTATTTTGCCAACATTCCAAATTGAAGCCAGAAAAACACGGGAAAAAAAACAATGATTTTGAGCAATGTGATGGTGACGCGATCAGGCGTAAAGAAATACGTGAAACCACTTGGTTTTGGGCTAATTCCAGGTTCATACTTGTATTTTGTGTCTCTTTCCATCTGAACACAACAACCAACCGAACACATCAGCATTTCCGTGAGGGGGGCCCAGACCGGTGGTCTACGGTTCCTTGCTTCCTAGTTTTACTCTGAATATTAACTTTCCCACTAATGACTTGCTTGTGAGGATCGATACAAATCTTTTGTGCCGAGATGAATGTGCAAAGACAGCCAGCCGCTGCGTATTCATCTTCTGAGGCTCTCCTAAAGCTTGTCTAAAGCTCTCCAATCATCGCATTGTCTACCGTCTGTCTGTGAAAATGACAAATGGATAATGGATCCTTGTGGAGAAGAAGGACTTTTCCCTTTGTCATTGGTTTGCTATGTTTTGTCATTGAAAAGGTTCACAACCGACTGGAGAGCCTCACCCACCCCTTTCCAAATCATCCTATTTCTGACTCTCGGGTGATGTCTCCGACCAGCATGGAGGGAACAGGTGCCTGAAAAACCTCCTCCAACCAATTTATTCTCCCAGACATCTGCTCGTCGGTACGGCAGTGCCAGTTTTCTTCCGAGACTCTTTGCACACGACCGCAGCAGCTTGAATTTGGCCCCTCGGCGTCCCCGAATCCCGGTTATGGAGGTCACAGGAGCGCAGAGATGAAATGATGAAAATCCCTTGTGGTTCTGCTGCTCCGCGCCGCCACGTGGCCGTGAACACGTTGTCTGTCTGTGACACGGGGACATCGTCCACTGGTCTGAGGACCTCAGGTGGAAGCCTTGTTTGGCCTGTGTCACCATCTTGGATTTTGGCCAAAGCCGTCTTGTTTTTTTTTGTTTTTTCAAACAGAAGTGACACCAGAGGGGGAAGTTAAGTTCACCCAAAAGCAGAACGAGATTGTGACAAACTCATAAAGATAAAGGGATTCGTGACTGGACGACGCCGTGGTAACGGCCTGTCAATCAAAGTGAGCCCGGCCCAGAAGTCACAATGGGAGCCTCTCTCTATGCCCAACATCCCATGGGACCAGCACATTGGCAGCTTGTGGAGGCGCAGGAGACTGCGGCGGGAGGGGTGCGGCGGATCCCCCAACCGATAAATATTGATGGTGGAAGTCGGTGGTGTTGACATGGCGAGTGGCTGAGGCGCGGTTACAGCTGGCGGGGAGCCGGGTACAGCGGCACTGCTGGCACTCATCATTCTCGCTGAATACGGGTAGTGCTGAGCTGTGCAACACGCGCCTCTATATCAGATCAAAGTAACACAATGAAATCAATCTCCATCCGCGCCTGCAATGTAGGCGTTTTCTGTATGCGTAATACAGCGTGTCTGCACCCCGTGCACTCCTGTGTTTTGTAGTTTGGTCATTTCATTCCGCTGCTTCAATCCACGGAGAAATATAAGAGAGTCAAAACTGTTTGCTTTTGTAAAAGAAATGTGGATTGATTGTCTTGTTACTGCTAATTGAAACCGGGTTTTTGATACAACTCCCACAAAACACTTGGTAAAAATGGTATGAGTAGGAGTCTGTTTTTCATTAAATAATTGATACAATCCTATTCCATCCACTTATTTCAGAAGCATTGCAGACTGAGCCTGGCAATCACTCCGAGTTGCCATTTTGTTTCACTTCACTGATCCGCTGAACACAGATGTGGGCGACCATTCAGAGGTCTAGACTGGAAGCATGCAGAAACACCATTCAACCTTCATTTGCTGGCATTAACGGTAAAAGCGTCCCTTTGCACAAGCACTCAGATACGCAGGCCAGTAAAAACGGAAATGTTACATTTACACTTCTGATTAGGAGCTGCGGCCACTGTGATGGAAAAATTTTGCGCAGACAATCGTACAATAAGAAATGAAGGCTCTGAATCAAAGTATGTCTTTTGTCCGTTTATTTCCTTGCAAGGGAAAGAGGTCACCACAGCTACGTGCTCCGCAGACTGTCATGAACTCTCCCTGTCCTTGATCGAGCCAAGACGTTCTTATAGTTTAGTTCAGTCACAGGTGACGTCAACAGGAGAACATACTGTGCGGGGCACATCAGTTAGTTACAGGTTACGTCAGCAGAACAAAACAAACTTGTTTGAGTCTCTATCGGCAGATCACCGGGAACATACTATCAGAATGTCATGCGTCAGTGCTTATCCCATGGCCTCGCCATCTCAGCACTTGCAATTAATCAACTGGTTATACAATGAAGCATCAGAAAGACAGTTACATATATTTTTTCCATTAATTCAATTCAATTCAATTCAATTCATTTTATTTTGTATAGCCACTGAACACCACTGAAATATAAAAGAAATGTCAGATGAAAAGAGAAAAGGATACAAAGGCGTCAATAAATCATGTATAACGAGTAGAAGCTCAGTTGACCCCGTAATAACTATACCATGCAAGTATTGTAGAACTATACAAGTATTGTAGATGAGTTAATAAAAACATTTCTCTTAAAGTGAAATAAAATGAGGTCAGTTTAGCTGCAGGAGGTTGAAACCCTCAGAAAACCTACATGAAAATTATGTTTTTATAACAATAAACGGAGGCCTCGTGAGTGAAGTGAAGCGTTAGTCCAGCTGCTACACCTGCATCTCACACCTCGCTGTGCGGCGGAGCGGCGACCCAGTCAAGCAAGGCGCCGGATGTCAGGTTCATTTCCATAACGTTGAGTCCCAGCAAGCAACCTCCGCTTTGTTACCATGGAAACCGATCCGTCCAGACTTTGCTGGTCGAGTCGAGTTTATGTGTGTCCGTTCCGGTTACGCCAGCGTTGCCTAAATAGGACTTGACACAGGATAACACAGAGTTTAATCCAGATACAAATGATCTCATTCCCAAGTTTGTGTCCATATGTGGATATTTATATGGAAGACATATATATGTGTGTGTAAATATATAAATATACATGGATATTTATTTACGTAGATAGAAGACCTAGATTTAGAATTAAATCAGTCCAAAATCCCGATGGAACAATGTTAATCTGTTCAGCGAGGTTGATACTCGTGGTCACGTGATCAGTGTATCTGCACATAATCGACACCATGCAGGATTTAGTCGAGTTGTGAAAACGTAATGAATCCATTCCGGTCCTCGAAAGCCTTTTGCTGATGGGGGACCACTAACGCAAAGTGTTCCTGTGGAGGGGAGGGGGGGGGGGGGGGCCCTCGTCCGCTCGGGGAGCGGCTTGTTTACCAGAGCACCGCCTCTCTGTTCCGCGGCTACGCCGAGATTCGATTTCTTTATTGTTCAAAGAGGCCTCCAATCGCCATCAGGGTTTATATCTCAGCGCAGAAGAACATCAAAGGCAAGATGAAGCGTCCTTGTGAGTTTGCCTCCTGGTGCAAAACAGCCCTCCCCTCCCCGTCCCCGTCCCCCCCTCTCCTGGGTGAAATACCCCGTGCCACTGGCTTGCGTTCTTTTGTAGCGCGTCACTCTGTCGGGCAAAGAGAGAGGACAGAAACCGCGTGGGCCTCGGGGCCTCCAGGGGCGTCTTACATAAACTAATAAGTCAACGTTTGATGGTGACGTTCGTGCGGACGGTGCGCTCTGGAAGTAGACGGGAAAAAAGACAAACATGAGAGGAGAGAGAAAATGTGGCGGAAAATAAATCAGCCTTCGTCGCAAATCCCCTCGATGAGGAGAAAGCACTAATGGCGCCGCCTCCTCGCGAGAGCACAGCCGGCGGAATATCCCAACATGTGATGGAGGGGCTGCCGTTACTGAAACTCTTGGTCCTCAGAGGAGGAACCCTGAAGGTGTTGCCAGGTCTGCGTTCCCCAGCACCTCTTAATGATCGCAATGTGCTAATAGAGGAGAACTGGGACTATGTTGAGTCATTCCCCCGACCTGTGAAAGATCATAACATGGCACGAAAGTTCTGCACAGACATTCATGGTCCTCAAAGGATTGATCTCAATGATTGCAAGTGGTCGCACTTGGCAGGTGTTGTATTGTACTTTGTTAGCTCATTAAGTCCATTAAAAAGTGTTACCACTAGCGTCAGGTGAACGTTGCTGCCTCTGGACGGTCCCAGGGGGGGGGCTTCGCCCTGTCTCTAGAAGTCACATTACATGTGCTGGCATTCGTCCTTGTTACGGGGTTACCGCCTGAAAGCTTTAAGCAAACACATCGATCGCTCTACAAGTGTGAACAGAGGGGCTTAGAGGAGAGAGAAGCAATCAAACGCCGGATTGGAAGCAGGTGAAGTCAGTGGGACACGAGACCGAATCACGCCAAGTGCGTCGCCGCTGTTCGCTGTGTGAAAAGTCGTCTTTGTTTCGCTCCTGTTGGCGGTGATCAAGGGCCGCAAATAGAAACGCATTTGCTGTAATGAGGCCTGTTGTACAAAGGGTACGCCAATCAGAAGCCCCTCGTGCTTCCAGAGAGCCACGCAGAGCCAGAGACAGGCAGTCGATGGCGATGTTGGGAGTCTATAATCGCACTCGGGCTTAAACTATTTGTCTAGACGGAGTCGTTATTGGCAATATCGCCGTTGTAGGCGTTCGCAGTGCACACCATCCCTTGTGGAGATGAGCTCTCGCTTCCTCCAGCATTAACAAATTGCAGTAGGTGATATATCAGATTAGAGGTGCCCTCAGGCAGCCAAAACACACATTAATCCTTTAATGACCCACTGTGCCGGAGTGCACCCCGATGCGTCTTCAGATGACACCCTGCAAAAGTTGGCAAAGCGTCTGGCTGCTCCATCAACCCGTAAAAACGGGGCGCGGGATGCTGACGTCTGACGATCCGCCGGCGCACCCGTCGAAGCTTAAAAAACTGCAGCGTGAAGCCTTTCACACCAATTAAAGAGGCATCCAACCCTTCAGCTTCACACCGGTGGTGACATCTATCCATGAAGAGCTAACGAGATTAGAAACCAATTAGCACCTCAACTGATTGGCTGCACCTAAAACCGAGGCACCTCGCCCTTGTTTGGCAGCGCTTTAATACACAAACAATATCACTCCAGGATTTTGCCAAAAAGAATAACAAACAAAAAAAAAGAGTGGTTTCCTTCCTCCATTTCCTCCAGCTGTAATATGAGGCTCGCAACGAAACCACATACTGCCTGGCTCGAGAAGGAACAACCACGGGGAGGTGTGTCCAAATCAGCCGCCATCTATCAACAGCTCAATTACGAACAGGAGGTCTTCTCCCGGTTCGCCGTTTGCTTGTAAAGACACAAAACAGGGATGAACGCGGAGCCACACATATACAGACGCAAACAAATAACAAAACCAGTTCAATTATCCCGGCTCATTGCTTTTTAATGAGAGTTCAAAGCCCATCTCGCTCTAGCCAAGGTGTGGAACCTGTTCATCAGTGAGATGTGTTGGGGGGGTTTAGCTGGAGGCGGAACCCAACAAACAAGCATCTCTCGTGATGGGATATTTATGTAGACAGCATTCGCTGTATGGGAGGGGTGGGGGGGTTACATTTGAAGAGGGATTTTCTCTCACTTTTCCCTTGAATGACAGCGTCGGAAAAGGGGAACTGGGGAGCGTCAGTGAAAGGCGCTGACGGAGGAGCAAGAAAGGACTCAAGTGCGTTACCCCCCCAAAAGTGATGTGTTCAAGGGCCTTCGGAAAGACCAATGTGTGATGAATATGACGGTTTCTACAGCTTGTTCAGCGGCTTTTCAAAGGATGAAACCGCTTTCCGCTCTTTTCCCAGGTCTGATTAAATAATGACGTCAGACCTGTGATTATGTGCTGACAGCCTGATTGCGTCTCCGCGTGGAAACGTGAAAGCTCTTGTGGTGGTTGAGAGGGTTGAAAGTCGGCCGGATCCGGAACTGACAGGACTTTACTTTAACTTCTCTATTTCACTGTGCACATAAAGGCATCCGTCCGCACGGCACACGGTCCAGGGAATAAGACTTCTTTGAGACATTTGAGACCGTTTTAAAGATTCCCCATTAGGACGCTATGTGCATTTACGCTCCGGGCACAGCAGCATAACCTTATTAATAATTAAAATGTGCTTTTTTTTCACTTCAAACATGACATGTCGAGGAGCTTTATGCATTCATTTTTCATCCCACAACTGTTATTGCATCCTGTCGCTGTATTCCAAAATAAATGCTCTCTGTTGCAGCCCTCGTGAATGTGCATCAGTAAGCTCTCTTAAGGCGCTGATCATTTCCCCAGAACATCTGTATATAGCTCATCTTTGCCGACTGTTTTTTGCACAATTTATCTTCATGTTACCTCATTCAAATATGTGTGAATGGAACGGAGCACCTTTTTGCCGTATTGTGGGCCAAGAATTATTGTTTTTTTTTTACCTTTATTCAGTAAGAACAAATGATTCAACGTATCGGCGGCCTGGCAGAGGGCCTTTGCGCCGTGCTTTGTGTTGCATTAGCAAAGAGGAGAATGTTTTTTTCTTGGCACATCATTTTAAAAACTGCATTAGGAACACATGCGACGAAGCCAAGTGGAAAAAAAAAAGAACAGAACTGCAGGGAAGTTGGTCGCGTCATGTAAAGCATTGTTATGTTGTAGAATGACAAACGTCTGGCGCCTGCAGGAAGGAGAGCGTGAGCGGCATTGGCTCCGAGAGCTTTAGGGTCATTGCATCACCTGCTATTCTCAACCAAGGGGCCAAATCCCACATAGAGGTTTCGACTAAAAGACTCTTTTTAAAGCACGTGTACGCTGGCCAGGTCTTTTCACAGGGGATCATCTGTCTGCAGTCAGCGTGATCCGGATGAATATTTCCTTTTAGAGTTATGTCTGTAACCATGTCGATCGTATCGCCTCGCATGCGGCCCGGCTGAGCCTGCTCGTTAAGTTATTCCTTCTGCAAACAATGTGCCCGTCCGCTCAAAAGAGAACAATGTGAAAGTGACGTCACACCTTTTTTATTTGGTCTCAGCGAGAACAAGGGGAGAAAAAAAAAAACTGGGCTTCAGTCATGAGAAGGTGGTGTGACTTGCCGGAAGAATCCCCCAGTCGGGAGCTCAGCGGCTTTCAATTAAATCCACCAGCGAGCACTTTGATGGTGGAGGCCTGCTCCGTGAATTAGCCTCCGTGTGAAGCTTTTGTGGCTCCGCCACCGGCTGAGTGGCCCCACGCTGACCTCTCTCGCGTCCCCCGGCCCAGAGACACGGAGGGCGGTAATGGAAAGGCAGTGCGTCACTGAAGAAAAAAACTATTTCATTATACACCTTCATAATAGAAGTTTAAATTATAGGACAGTGTTCTTTTTATGAAGTCATAATGCCGTCTAAAAAAAAAGTTTTCATCAGCAAGTAGGTGTTGGAGCCCACCGGTGTGGGATGTGCTTAATTACCTCGGCCTTTTACAGCCGCGGGAGGTGAACACATCGATGGTGACCTCGGTGATTGCTGTCGGGCTCGTAAGACGCTGCTGGAATAACTCGATTCGTCTCTTTTGCGCGCCGTCTCACCTAGACAGAGGACGTCATTCTCATTTACTGCCTCCATGTGTTGCGTTGCAAATGCACGTGACAAAACGCAGGGCTTTCAGCCAGGAGGCCGGTGTTCTGTTCGCTACCTGGGACCTGTTTCACAAACGTCAGCGACGTCCCGGTTAAACGTACGCGCCCCTTTTTAGGACATTTTGTTGGAGTCAAACAACTCCCTTTGGAGCACGAGGGGTAATAAACGTCCCAGGACCGACGCCGGCGGCCACGCCCGCCTCGCTGCGCCGCCGGGTCTCCTCCTCATGTGCCCACGGAGCAGATACGTTTTATTTGAAACAGAAGAAAGGTTAAGAGCCTTATGCTCTGTTGTAAATAATGATAATAATCCACCAACAATATATTATACTTTATTCGTTTATGCAGCTACAGTACAAAAAGAGATGCGAGAGGGCTTTTGTTTTGAAATGGAACAGGAAGCGTTCAAAGTGAATGGCTGATGTGGTTGTGAAGGTCGACTTTAATGACGTTGAGTCACACTTTGATCCCAACACCTTCAGCCCGTGAAGACTTCACCTTTGTGTCTCCAACGAGCTGTTAATCACAGAGGCGGCAAACATCCGGTTTCGCCCGTCAGAGGGAATCAAAGAGAAGCGAGCTCGTAACGTTGCATTAATGATCAACAACAACAACAGCAACAACAGCAACACATGGACAGGGCCAATGAGAGAAGCTAAAGGGAATGCCTAAACAAAGCCTCCGCTCTACAGACAGAATACATCAGCCGGCTGCCAGCAGCGTTGGATCTTTAACCGAGATAATCACGGACTCTTTTAAAAACAAACAGCTCGGGGGCAAAAACACCAGCAAGCATCCGCACACTGAGGAGCGTCACTCAGCAGCCATTTCCACCGCACAGGATTACACTGCCGATGCAGTAATTATCAGTTATCATTCCCCACTTCCACCACAGAACACATTTGGGCCCCGGCAGGAAAAGCTCAGGTGTCTGTCGTGTTTCAGTGCGAAGAACCCAACATCGAATTCACGCCTGTGCTTTTTTCCGACTGAACGGAACCTGTGGAGCTTTTTGAAGGCGCGGACCGCATCGCAGAGGGTGGTCCACGTGATAGGGATGCAATCACCGTGACAACGAACTCACACTGGACGCCGATGTTTGCAAAAGCTTTGTTTTTTTGCGGCTGAATTACACCAAAAGAAAATCATAACTGTTCTTTCCAATTGGTGCCACAGGATCTCCCTTTCCATTAGAGAATTGCCAAGAACATAAATAAAGATGTATTACTTTGTGTAAGTAGATAATCGGTTTGTTTAGTAGCTTCATACAGCCATGTTCCATGTCAGCCATTTATGGGAATTCTACAATCTAAGAGTCGTCAGAGAATTTAGAAACTAAAACTGGTTTGCAGTTTCCAGCTCGCATGACTTACTGATTCTCAGGATGTAGAAAGTGAATCCGACCAATTCAACTAGAACATCTCTAAATAACATGAACTAGCTTCTGCTTTGATTTAAAATCTAATTTTGACTTGATGCCGTGGCAACGTGGTCTAATGTGTTTCATTGGATTGAAGTGAAACTGATGTAAAAGGAGCAGTTAGCTCATTCCCCCGTGTTTGTTTTCCCCTTTTGTTTCCCTCAGTGCAGGCGCGCGCACACACACACACACACACACACACACACACACAATCGCTCACAGACAAACAATGAGCGGCGCAGGCTTAATCTGCAGCTCCGACTGGTTCAGGCTTGTGATTTTCCACCAAGGTCTTCCCATCCCCTCCCTCCCTGTAATGTAAGATGGTGGGAGCCCAAGTATGACAAAGAGTGGCCGTCTCCGTGTTTGACAGGGTGACCCAGTGGGCGAGGAGACCGGGGGAACGCATCTGGCCCGCTCTGTATTATGACAAATCTCCCTCAAAATGAGAGTGCGCTTGCGATATATTACGGAGCTGGATGGGAGCCTCGCGGCCCGGAATAATTCCAGCTGCGGCGTCCACCTGCCTCCTCCATTATCTGCTCGAGAGAATGACAGTGAATTGGTCATTGAGAAGCAATATGACTTTATCTTTTTTTAGTTTTTTTTTCTCGATGAGCAACCAGAGGATTTATTGTGGATCGTATTAAAAAGAAATACAAACAGCCAATAAATGGAAAAAGAAAATTGGATTATGAATGGGTTCATCTAGTTTTTTTAATTGAGAGACGGATCTGTTTTTCTTCATGGAATGAGACGCGGCCGGTGAACTCTGGATGCACTCCGGTCGTCTCCTGGGCTCAACACACAACACATGCTTGTTCACCAGCGGTTTGGATTGGTTAAGGCCACAACGGGTTGGTTATGGTTAGAAAAAGATGTTGCTTTAGGTTAGAATACCGTTGCCTCTTTGACCCATTCTGCTCCCATTGCTCTGTGTGCTTTTTCCCCTTACAGCCTTCATTCCCTGTGGATTAGCTACAAAAAGATTTGTGGGATAGCTACAGATTGCAGGTCATTTGGCGACATCGTTACGACTCGCCGTTACCGCCATCCAATCAAACACAGGTGTGATTGAATCCCTTTTATTTCCGAGACAATGATGAACATTATCGCTGAGGAAAATGTGAGAAAAAGGCAATTAATTAAAGCACAGGCCGATGGAACAATCTCTAATCTAAACTAACACTGCTTCTCACTCCGTCATGGTCACACAAACGCTACTCGGTAACGCTTCATCCAGCCTGGTCTCATTTCCCCCCCGAGGCGGAAGTCCTCTGAATGCAAACAATGCAGACACGTAGAGGCTCCATCTGTATTTGCTTCTCATAAGCACAAACTCCCTTAGTTCACACACTGTTGAGCTGTTGAGACATTGCTAGTTGGAGGTGGATGTTGAACGTGTAAAGATGTGCTTCCTGGTTTGACTTATGAAGTCGAAGCAGCGTGTGTTTGCGCGTTGAGCAGAAACGCACAGAATGACTTGATGGTGTTTCATTGTGTGTTTCCGTGCTGATGTGCGTTGTTTTATTAAAATTGAGCGTCAGCGTCAGTTTTGGCAGGCCAGGTAGTCAAGGCGTGGCTACGCTATTGGCCAACACAGGGTCTCATCAGCTGATCTGCTCCAGCTGAGTGTGCATCAGCTGATCCGGATTAGCGCACTAGCTGGTAAAACCCCCCTCGCTAATGGCTACACTAAACGGCTAAACAGGGCGCCTATTTAAAGCAGATTCAGCTTTGCTCCTACCTGCTTGCAGCTCGCTTCTCTGCCGCCCGCCGCCTCGCCAGCTCCTCCTCGTCATGCATAACGTGGCATTTGCTTCTATGTCATCGTTGCCGCTCTGTTCGTGTGGGGGGAATAGCTCAGCTCACACAGTCCTAAAACGGTGTGAGCGTTCCCTAATGCCGCTGCTGTCCTCTGACTCCCTGCTATTTCATGGTGCTCATGAAAGGTCAGAGGACTCCCTGAACAGAGCCACACCGCCAAAGATTTAATCCTGACTCATGCCGGATGCAATCTATCTAATAAAAATATTTTTTAAATCATTTTTATCGTCATGCGTGTTCTTGACTTAATGGACCTGACAGAACTGTCATTTCTTGCCGAGAAATGACACCGAGAGCAATCATCAGAAATATTACAGAAGTGTTAATAATAAATAGCTTCCACTTTGTGAATTTTGTTGATCTATTAGAAGTTTATTGTGATATATATTTCAAATCTACAATACACTCATTATTAAACAGAATATGTCAGGTTGGCCGTGTTAACTAAAAGCTCTTCTTGTACTTTGCACTTTAAGCATGAAGTATTTAAACAAGCTGTCAGCTGGTTCAGTCAGCTGGAAAAAGTTGCACCCGGATGATAATAATTGCAGTTAGAACACATTTTACTCACAGCTGATACAGGAAACTGAACAACACAACAAGGTGATTATGAGATGTCAAATATATTTTTTTTTATTTTATCACCAATGTCTATGCGTCCCTTGCGTCCCTTGCGGTTTGTTAATTAGGAACTTGAGGCACAGCAGGTATTTATTCCAGCGTGAAATCTTTTATTCCACTTTTACTCTGCAAAATAACTGATCTTATCTCACACCCTGTTAGAGCCGTTCTTGGCTTATGAGATATGGAAGTGATGCATGAATCTGAAACTGTTACAATTACAGCTCATGGAACCGGATAATGAATGACATATATTGTCTGGAGCTTTATTTATTTTATAGTAGCCGGATCTACCGATGCAAGTGCTTTGTGCCGGTGTTCTGCGGAGGCCACATTGCAATATATGTAATGCACAGACACAAACAATAGGTAGAATATATAAGTTGAGGGAAACCCTGTGAAAAATGTTCCAGCGTGCATGTGGATAAAACCCCAAAATGTCAAAAACACCATTAAGTCAAACCTCGCAAGGCAACAGTTAAAAAAAAAATTCTTCATTTAATTCCATGAGAAAGTGTGTCCAAACTTTTGACTGGTCCTGCATACACACACTGTCACGGTTTGGGTTTCACTTCCTGTTTGGATTTGGAGTTTCATGTTTCCGGGTTCACTTCACCTTCTACCTTGTCCTGTCTTCCCCTGTGATTGTCCGCTGTGTCTCATTGTTTCCACATGTGTCCAATCACCTGCACCCCCACTGTGCATTTAAACCCTGTGTGCCTGTTGTCCCTGGTTGCGTCGCTGTCTGTTGTGGATGTGTGTTTGTCCGTCTGGCTGCGTTTCGGCCCTTGGCATCTGCATTGGTTGGAATTAAAGTCCTCCTTTTTTGGGTCCTGCGTCCCGCCTTGTCAATAGGGGATAAAGACTGACTAAAAGTGTATCAGGATGGCTTCTTGTGACGTCTTGCAGGTGCTTTTCGGGAGGACTGTTATTGGCAGGAGCTGCAAAGCCCGTCGTCTACCCGCAATAAAAGATGTGAGGTAATAACAGCGACTTCACACAGAAGCTCTCAGGGGCCCGCAGAGCCCTTTGTACCTCCGCGAGCGCTGTGCTAATCCACCGTGCCTCCTGTCTGCCCTTTGTGGACTTTGCTTCTTGCAATCAGAGTGAGTCGCCTGGTAAAATGGTAATTCCATACGCGACGTGACCTCTTCTGAGCAAAACACGTGCACGCCGAATGTGTCCATGCTTTGCAGACAGTGGGTAATTTATTGACTATAATTCTTTAGAATGTCTTGGAGGTTAAGAAAAGAAATGGAAAATAAGAACCACGAGTCACACGTTCGTAGACTAATAAATATCTGAAAAGACATGTTATGAAACCCCTGATGCAGCGACATGAGCTCCAGCTCCATGCAGCAGCATTTGGGTTTGTGAACATTGGGTCATGGAGGAACAAAAATTTGCGTGTTAAAGCTGCAGGTTTTTAAACGGCACCTACGTAAAGGTTCAGTCTCAAAGTTTGGTTTACATCTCAGTAACTGTTCCTCATTTCAACCATTTTGCCAGAACGTCACATCCAAACCACGATGCAGGCACCGAGGCTGCCATGTCACGGCTGTTGTGTATCTATCATCCAGGATCAACATATTGAAATAAATATTCTTTTTTACGTAGCTGTTGTTGGCATCGGAAGACGCTTAAAAATATACAAAGCAACCACAGATTAAAAAAGAACTTTCCAAGTCTAATGTGACAATGTTATTCACTGTGATTTTACACAGGAAGGTCGATTTTTCTCTCCAGTGAAGCGACCCAGTTGGATGCTGACTTTCAGCTTTTTTCCGTTTCTCTTTGTTATGAACTGCATTGCTTCTTTTGTCTCGTGATTTCTCGATAAGTCAGTTTTCTCTGAATTTGCTTTTGAAAAGCTTTCCGAGGCTTCCTGCTGCCGTCGCTGGTCTGGCTTGTGTCTTTGTTTCCCCCGGAGAATAAAATCAAGCAGTTCTGTCAGGTTACGAAAGAGGATGTCGAGGCCGAACCCATGTGATGCACCACGAGACTGTGGAACTTTAATTCCACCCAGGTCTTTGCGCTGGGAAACGAAGATTGTTCCGCCAACCTCCAGCCACAGGATTCCAGGCAGCAATAAAGACCTCTCCCACGATTTCCCATGTGGGACATTTTTCTTGGGGTGACCGCGAAAAAGCCATGCGATTCAAATGGAAGCATGGCGGGACTTAATTGGCTTTTCAGTGGAAAGAAAAGCTATGAAAGAGAGAGCAATAAAGCATGGGGGGGAACGTGAAAGGCAATGAAACAAGAAACATTAGCTTTGGAAACGAGCTCCATAATCCGTGCAATTAAAAACCAAGTGGCTCACAATGTCGGTCGGCCGTTTCCGTCCTGCATTGTCCGAGCCGAGCTCCTCGCGGCGACGTGCTCCTTTTAGATCCTTTCATGACTCTACGGAGCTCAATGCGGGAGGAGGGGAACATCGGGGCCCATTTGTTGTCAACGACTTTTTTTGAATGTGACAACTCTGTTTGCATTATGTGGACGCAAAAAAGCTCAGATAAAACAGGGAGAAACACGAGGGCCATTCACGCTGGCACTAATTCCCTTTCTGCTGCTGCAATCGCAGGACCTTTGTCCACTTGGCAAGCCGCGGAATGGTGCCGCTAACGCTATCGCGGGGAGCGAGGCGTATGCTTCCCTTTTTAGGGGCTCACATATCACCGGAATCTGTGACACCTATCTGATTGCAGCTCTGTCAGGTCCCTCTATCTGGCACAAAAAAGCACCGAGTGCATCGGCCTCTGATGCAGCACTGTGGAGGATTTAATTTGGGAAGCACAGACACTGCTGAGACTTTTGCTCCTGCACATGATGGATGAGCAGAAGGGAGTTTTTTTTTTTTTTTCTCCGGGATGCAAAGAACTCTCATATTTGGGCCCGGGAACTTCTTTCGACGGCGTCCTTGAGGGCGCCGACGTTCTCCTTCACAAATCGCTGTCCAACTAACCAGAAAACAGGCGGAAGTTACAATTACACTTCCCAGCTGTGATGAAATTGTCCTCCCGAGTTCAAGGGCGGACTTTACCAGTAGGCAACGCCGCCCTTCTTTGAACTCCAAATAGTCATGTTATATACACACAGATCTCAAAAATGAAAAACAAATTAAAACTGACTGTGAAAAGTCAATTCATTCAAAGTCATCTTACAATTGCTAACACCCACCACAAGGAAGAATAAGAATAAGAATTCTATTTATTTGAATCCAAACTACGACCTAACATCAGTGCTATTTAGCCATGTAAACCTGTTGGCTAGTTGCTAGCGAGCTACACGGGACGTTTATTTTGAGGAGACACTGTGGGGGAAGCTGGGAAGTTTAGCATCACGCTGTTCTTCACACTTGCTAGACCGCCATCATTTAAAGGCCCACCCGGCTGCGTGGGAGGGGACAATGTGCTGCTTCCACGGCTTTCTCAATTCACCTCACTTTTTGAAAAAATAAAATAAATATTATTTCCTCCTTCCGAAAGTGGCTTTAAAGCATTCATCGCACACCTCCCAGAGTGTCCGATGACGCCAGTTTCACCTGACTTTAATGACTGCATGACTGGAGAGAGATAGAATTTGTTATCAGTACAGCTGGAGAACAAGGTTCAGCCCGCAGAGCAGGAAGCGCGCACAAACAGACGCACATAAATAGAACATATTGCACAATAAATAAAAAATCACAATATACCAAGGACGTAGAAAGCATCTGGATGTTCGTAACATTCTGGAGTGCTCTTACTTGTTAGTGGAGAGCACTATTGCCCCAAACCTCTCCTGATCCGAGTTGATGGAACACAGATGGAAGAAAATAAAAATACATTCATGGGGCAGCTATTAACTTTGTGAGTGGTTGAAGATATGTTCCGAGCTGCGACTGTAATGCACCAGAAGAAATGCTTCCCTCTATAACTGGAAATGCAGTTTGGTTGTTTGGGAACTTTTTTGTTGTCGCACGAGGCGAGGAGTTGAAAGCAACAAGTCCATTTCAAAGTGAAGTTAAGTTTGTACACTCAATGTTCGGCTAAATGATTGCGGTGCACCATATAGGACATGTTCTCCTCTTTGTAACTTCCTATGACCCCACATTTCCACATCAGTTCCTTCCTACGAAGCCAAAGGAAATGATACCGTTTAAAATGAAGTGTCGCTGGGGGGGAAAACACGTACAGCCATGATTTTTTTTTTTTTTTTTGTTGCTTTGATTTATTAATGTATCAGAGTGTCGGAGGGAGAACATTTATTTCGCATGGAGGGGAGCTGTCCGCAATCGTAGGGCTGAAAAGATTAACAGCAGGGGGGCTCCTCCTTCGGATTCCTACTTAATATCCTGCCTTCCATACTCCTCAGCGTTATATACAGATGTTAAACTGCAATAGATCCACTCAGGGCCTCAATATTTATGGGTATGGTCCCAATGATTTGTCCGTATGTCCTATTGTCTGCTACGTGGCCGGCTTGGCGATGGAATCGTATTGCAGAAAATGGCTCGGAAAAAAATCGACACACTCTCTCGGACTAAAACAAAATTCAACATTGACTTGGGGAATGAACTGACGCTGCTCGGGAAGCAGCGATATGTGTCAGAGCCTGAGGGAAAACCCGCAGAACAACTCATGAAACTGTGCTGTGCTTCTTCAAATACTGCCCCCCCCCTACTTGTTTTGTTTTTATCACTCCCTCCCAGATTAATCACTGTGGAGCATCATCACATGAGATGCATCCTGTCCATTCTTTAAATCAAAAATAATGTTTTCTGTTCTATTTAATATGTTCTAATCGTGTAGTTGTGTTGTAGTGTTGATTGTGTACGTGGTTTGTGAATTCTGCATTTTGCACGCAATACAATGTGTTGTCTTTTTAGCGTCCTAATTATTACTTAGTAAAGTGTATTCAAAATACTGAGACAATACTGCATTTATAGGGGCTGGTTCAAAATTCAGAGCATTCCTACGGCATCAAACTACTGTTTGTGATGCACAAGTAAGAGTTAATCGCTGAAGTCACTCTCCTCCCGTGTGACGTCATCTGAGCTCACGCGGCTCACGGCTGCTCCAACGCGTCGTTAGCTCCGTTAGCGCCGTTAGCACGGGCAGCTGCCATGTTGAGAGCTGTGTGGAAACAATTCCTCAATCGTAAAATGTGATCTGAGATTGAAATTCATCACCTTTGGTTGTAGCCGTTAAATGGGATTCATACTGAACTGCAGCAAGCCAAAAATAAATGTGTTGTCGATATTCTAATCTCAGTGTTATCAAAGGAGAAGATCCGAGAGAAGTTCCCGGCAGCCGCTGGACATCCACAACAAAAAAAAACTCAACCTCTTGTACTATTTAGCACTCAGCGGACACGCACCAGCAGCAGAGATCTGCGCAGAGCGAGCAATCTGAGCCCAACGAAGCCACACAGACTGAGTGGCCACGCGAGCGAGCGACAATTGGCTGTTAAGTCTGGTGGTCGCAGTGAAACTTGGCAACCCGTGAAAAGCAGACTGAGTCGGTTCGGCCAAACAACAAGAAGAAACCGACAAACACTTCCTGTTGCGCTGCAGCCAGTCTGAGCAGATTCACACCACGCTCTCCGGCTAAATGACACCCAGACAGCGGGATATGATCGTCTCTCCGGCTAAAAGAAATGCAGTACTTAATTGGGGGGGAAAGTAGTGACCGTATAAAAAGCCTCCACGGGGGAAAGCGGCAGAACAACACGTAGAGCTGTAATGAGCTGCTTTAAAATCCGTCTCCTCTTTGGATTTGTATTATCTCTGGTCTGAACGTGCAAATATCTATATTTACATTTGAATTATTTATTTCATTTTAGAACCATTGTAGGGGGTGGATTGTGCTTTAACCAAAAAGAAAGTAAAAAAAAAGCATTGAAGTCTAATCTTCTGTTTGAGAACAAATTCTCGGTGCATCTCGCTGGTAATCGTCGAAATACCTCAACAACTGTTGAAAGGATAAATATAGTCATCAGGAACGACTGAGTCAATCTACTGTATATTAACGACGGACGCCTTGTTGATCCTTTCATACTGTTGGGAAGATGAAGAGCAGAAGGAGGAAGGTCGCAGGGGCCCATTCACGGGTCACCTGACCTACAGGGACGCCATGGATGCTTAGCACGCTACTTGGCTACATGGACCATGACGTTTGATGGGGTCCAAAAACCCCTCAACAGACAAACTGTTGCGGCGTTTGTGTTGTCCTTGTCTTATTTACTACTTTCCAGCCTCTCGTGTCCCCGGGTTTACTTCACTTCCTCCCCTGGGGTGTTTCCTCCCCCCCAACCCCTCTTGGTACTGTCTGCCTCGCCGTCGGGTCGCCTGTTGTTTTCACCGTTAGTTCTCTTCATTAGAAGTCATCTCTTTTGATCCCCGGTTCTGCACCAGGGTCCCGCTTCCCGCTATTCACCACCTGGGGAGGAAGTCGAGGCCTCCTGGTGGAGTTGCTCATCCAGCAGTGGCCTCTCGGGTCCTTGATGAACACAGTGCACAAGTGGAAAACAATGTCGCCGCAGACGTCACCGCTGGTAACAAGCAAAGTCAGGTGTGATTTTTATGGGCTGCTTAATGGGGCCCTTTGGTGCCCCCTCCCCGCCCCCCCACCTTCATTAAGGCTGCTGTGGCTGTAGATTCCTGCTCTTGTTTGTGCTTACCGTCCACACCTCGTGCCAATGGCTCACATTTGGATTTGAGAGGAAACGCTTCTGCTTTTGGCACGAAACACGTTTTTAGTAGAACGCGCCGATCATCGACCAAGATTGGCCCCCTTCCCACAAAGTGATAGTGAGAGTAAAATAATTCATTACATGCCAGAACACCCGTGCTTAAAGCTTACAGTCTGTACTTTAGCTGGATAAATAAAGGCACGATAGCAATCTGCTGCCGCTGCGGACAGCTTTCCCCCGTGGCGCATTTTCCTGGGTAACGCGCGGGCACCACAATGCTCATTCTGCCAATATAGACTGAAACAGGGAGAGACAGACAGAGCGGAGGGGCGGTGGAGGGGAGGGCGGGGGGGAGAAAGGAAGAGAAAGGGAGAGGGAGAGAGGCAGCGCCTCACAGTGACGGAGTGTCGTCGTCGGAGCGGTCTGCTCTTCTCTCCCCGTCAGACTCCTTCCATCCCTCCGTGCCGGAGGAGCGAGGAGGAAACCTCTCACCTCTGGGTTATTTTTCTTCGCCCCCTCCCTCCCCGCCCCCCTTGTCCCTCCCTCCCCCCCTCCACCACCAATGTCTCTCTCTCTGTCTGCGGACAGGCGGATAATAGCGGCTGGGAAGATGGTCGTCCTGCTGCATGTGGTCACCTTTTACTCCCTGGGCGTCTGGAGCGGAGCGTCCGCCGCCGCCGCCGCCGCCGCGCACCGTGAGTATTCCCGCCGCGCGCGCAGCTCACCTGAGCGGCTCCGCGAGGAGAAGCTCTCCCTCCTCCCGGTACAAGCGGAACTTTAGTCTCCGCGCTGCTACGGTTGTCCTCGGGAGAGGGGGGGCAAGGGGGGCGACGCCGTTGCGCATTCCAAGTGTCACTTTGAAGAGTGCTGGTGTCGGTGTGATGCAGATAACAAGTTGTTGGCCCGCGTGCGTTTCTCCTCCTCTGCGGGGGGGCGGGGGCCGAGGGGAGGGGGAGGGGGGGGGGGGGGGGGACTGGACTCCTCGTGTGAGATGAAGGTCAAGCAAACAGGTTCATCTCCTTTTTCTTCACAAACTGAGTCCAACGCAGGCCGCCATCTCCAGGCTCATCACCTCGGTCGATTTGGCAAATCCGTTTTTTCTGGATGCGTCTTGTCTGGGGTGTGTGTGTGTGTGTGCGTGCGTGCGTGTGCGTGCGTGTGTGTGGGAGAACACAAAGTGCTGACTGGCCACAGCTGTACTGCACAGATAGCTTCCTCCAAAGACAGACCACATCCAGTGCATGTGAGGCCGTGGAGTTGTACTTCTGCATGGAGCTGCTCCAGTGGTTTTATTGGTGCGTGCGGGTTTGAATGTGTGGAAATGGGAACAGTCTGAATAAAACATGAAATCATTGTTTTAAGCCTCTCCGATGTGAAGGCTTCTCTTGGATCGCCACCGAAACAACTGAACACTGCACTCAGTCCAAATCAATGTACCCATTATATGAGACAATAGCAGATGGAACCATAGAAATCTTCATTTTTTTCTTCTCCATTTCTCTGTGGATTTCTTGCAGGGGGGATTTCGGGGGGGCGGGGTGATGAGCCGAGAGGTTCAGACCCATCCTACCTGAACTTACAGATCCTCCTAATGCGAAAGCCTGGTTCTTCTGCACACACTGGATACACACCCAGTTTGAGTTGTTTCTCTTGTTAGTCGGCCCCCAGGTGATGGACGAGCGTGGGTGTAGAGGGGGGCGGGGGGGGGCTTGGTGGGACTGCGACTGTTGTACAGTAGCAGCAACCGAGAGGACTTTTAATGCTTTACAGTAAATGTGGGTTGTTCATAAAACGCTGCCTCCTCCAAGTGGACACTCGGTAACGTGCAGCCTACAACCTTCAGCTCCACATGTGGAAACAAAGGGATGAGCCGGGAGGAATGTTCACGAGAAGAGACAATAATCGACATGTGACTTGTGTTCTAAGAGCTGAGGCTGAATGCAACATTAGGCTGGATTTCCAAACCAGGAATTTATGTGTTTTAACTTGAAATCCACATTTTTGTTGGAATGAAAAAATGTATTCCAACAAACCCAACGAATATCTGGGCCTAGACTCCTTTTTCACGGATTAGGAATCGGACCAATTTCATCAGCAGTTCAGAGAGGACGTTTACGACCGGATTGTTTGCAGTTTGAGAGCTCCGCCTCTTTTGCGGTGTGTCCACTTTTACATTAAATCCAATTGGTAGATTCTGATTATTTACTGTTGCCTTCAGGGTCATTCATGCTCCCCAGAGGAGGAACCTTTTCTGTTATGAAAAAGCTCCACAGTCCAGCCAAGATGTCAGCTACGCACACAATATTCATATAAAAAATGCCTATTTTCATATTTCTATCAAAAGAAACAAACATTTATTTTAATGACTTGGCGACTTTTTCCCCTTTCAGCTGTAGCCCTTCAATAAAGTTTAGACTTTTAGCGCTACGCAACACGAATCTATAAGAATCATCGTGTCAGTGCTCATTTTGCCTTTTTTGTGGTGAAACGTTGAAAAAGAAAATGCACTCGAGACCTCTCCCTCCCCCTCATTTGACTTCAGGAACGTGAAAAGTGATTCCTGACAGTAAATGATCGCCAGCAGCATGACACCATTTGATCTTTGGGGTTTATCGCTGCTCTCCGGGGGCGGCGGTGACACCCGGCTCGCGTTGGCTTTTGGGGCAGTTTATGTTAAGCCGAGGAGCTGAGCTGAACTGACAGCTGCATTACTCATTTATGGCAGTCCTGCGGTTCTCAAATGTGCGCAGTGATCGCGTCTGACACGCTTTGCGGAGATGAAATGGTGAGAAGCTCCTGGAGGTCAGATAGCCGCTCTCGTATTTACCACGGAGAGAAAAAAAACAGGACGGCGAGCCGAGATGCGTCGCGGCCGGCTGGCGTGGCCTCGCCGTGACTTCCTGTTGGGGGTCCTGTGCTCTTTGCTGGGATTCACGCGGAGACGAGTCGATACCTCCAGCATTCCGTGCTGCGTTAATTGATACTGTACCAGTGTGACCTTTAACAGTAATGGACAAATGATTGGCCGCCGAAGAGCCGAGGGCCGGTACGCTGAAGCAAAGATTTATCATTATTTATTTTTTTTCTCATCAACACGGCACTGCTCCTTCGACATGTGCGTTGACAACAGACGCATCAGTAACAGAAGAAGCGTGAAAGCAGAGGGTGCAGTGCCTTCTTGTGAAATACATTGAGCTTTGCTCTCAGTTCTGCGCATGATTTCCCAGCTGCTTCTGCATTTTTTTAAAAAGCTTTCTAATAGGGCCGCGTTGACCACTTAAGCCGGAGTGGTTTTGTATTCACAACCACGGTGCCGCCGTCAGAGGGCTCAACTGTAAGTTAGCAGGCTTTTTGTTTGTGAATTACTGCTATGTTGAATCCCTTGGGGTCGAGCAACAACATGTCCGTGGGATTGCAATTTATATTGTAATGTTTCTCTGCTGCAGTCGGCTGCGGGGTTGTTGGTGGTGCATGCAGTCAGTGAGCAGACTGGCGAGGGACTCGGCGGAGCTTCGCATTGGTGCAGGAGGGTATTTTCAGTAACTTTAAAGCTTCTATGAAGACCGACCTTTGTTCTGACGCCACATTGCTCCAGGGTGATCCCGCTGTCACATGAAAGTGACACGTGGGCTAATGAAGTCGACGCAGAAAGGTCTGAGTCTTTTCTTTGACAGTTTGAATCACCTCTGTCTGCTGCTAAAAAAATGAATCAACCTGTGGCGTCTCCGCCCAGCCCCAGCACCTCGTTAGTCCAGCTGGAGGTTGATTGCCTCTTCGGGGTGCTGGGGCTGGGCGGAGCCGCCACACAACCGTTCCCTCCCCCAAATGGCCTTTTTGAGGCCGATTCCCATCGACCTAAACTAAACATACTGGTACAACAACAGTTTTGTAGTCCTGAACGGTCATGAATCTACTCAAGTTTTTGCTTGAGCTATTGCTTAGTCTGTGGTCAGCTGATCCAGCCTTGACCTCTTAGTCAGCGACTTGGCGTCTGCTTCCTCTCGCCGACGGTACACCAGTTGATCCGACTGATCGGCAAACACCTGTTGCTGAATTACGTGTGTGGGAGCACAAAGCTCCATCCTATCTTATGCTTATATGACTAAACTTGTGTTTTTATTCTGCTTTTTCTTCATCCGTCAAAGTGCTTTTTTCCTGCAACTAACAGTTGGAACCCTTCGTTTATCCGCCGAGATCTTCATTAACTAGCGGCGAGCCCACATTGACCTTCAGTTAGGGGCGAACGTTATGCCAGCCGTGGATGTGCAATCTCTGGGGACTAAGCTAAATGTCGAGGCTACTTAAAAACTGTAACATTAATCGGGCTGCTCGAGCATTATGAATTAATGCCACCAACATCCTCACAAGGCTTATGTGGCTGTGAAAGCAGTGCTGAAGTATCTTAAAAGCGGCGTCCTCCCCAGTGGCCATCGAGTCTATGAGAAAATGACTCTTCTCTCTCGGTTTATTCCCTCAGTAACATTTTGTGGACATGAGTTTATGGCCTCAATCTCCAGCTTCAAGTCTTCTCCCATACGGTGTGATGTTCATTTAGTAAATGATGGTCCATGTAGAGTCCAACAGACCATAACGGAGGGGACGCTTCAGGGCGGGGCTGGGTCACATCCGACTGGCTGTATTCGCTGCTCGTTCGGGGTACATGACTTCATCCCAAAAAGACTGTAGCCCATGATTGTAGAACAAGCAGAGAGAATGAGGACGGTGTGGTGAACAAGCATCTTTCTTTGCTGCTGTCAAACCAATAAAAAAGCCCAATTACCTGAGGGAATGCAAGATCTACAAAGGATTTATAGCAACAGCTGTAACCCAATTAATCATTTGGTTGTCTAAAAGTAAACATGTAATCAATTACAAGTTCTAAAAAATGTTAAAAAGAAAAAAAAAAGAAAAATCCACAGAAAAATGACTTATGTGGATTACATTTATGTTGATAATTAATAAAGTGTAATATGTCGTTCTATAAGAGGAAGCTTTAAGGCTTCCATTAGAGATGACGTGATCTGCCAGAAGGTTTCCAGTTTACACACGCACACACACACACACACACACTCCTAATTATTTCCATCTGAAGCACCTGAAACGTGCTGGAGCCGAACTGGCATTTATCATTACTGCAAAAGAGAGAGTGTGTGTGTGTTTGAGTGTCTGTTTGCGTGTGTGTGAGAGAGAGAGAGAGGATGAGATGGAGACCATGCAGCCACATATTCACACGTCTAATGAATTTGAAGTAGGCACTCAAGGAACACCTACCGCTGTACATATTCAAGGCCTGATGAATTTATCAAAAGTAATAAATGAGTAAATAAATGAGGCAGAGCGCTGCTGTGTGATAGAACACTGCTGTCTGGTAAAGCATTTCTGTATCATAGAGGATTGCTGTGTTATAGAACATACAACTGATAGAACAGAACATACAACTGATAGAACAGAACATACAACTGATAGAACAGACACAGCGCTGCTCCATAACACCGACTGGAAGGAGAAATGAAGGAATGGCGGTAATAAAATAGTTGTGATTATGACAGGATCCCTCTCCTCATCATCCCAATGCCTCAAGGAATTTGAATCCGTTGTGTAAATCCTATTATGTGAAATTAAGACTGAAGTGATTTATTTGTATGTTTGGTCTCTTCGAATTTATATTATATATTTTTTCATCAATAATGGCATATTTGATTTAATTTCTCCCAGAAAACTAGAACTTCAAACTAACCCCACTTCACAGCCTCACGCATCATATATCATATCAAATTGTTCTGTTCATAATTAATCATTTTACATATGTATTATGCATCGGTCGATGGTGTGAAACTGTTGGGTGTCGCCAGACCCCTGTTTGCCCTTACCTTTCACAGTAAAAGCTCTAAACTACTAATGTTGGTGGGACAGTGGTTGCATTTTGGTTTCGGCAGATTGGAAATAAAAGTAAAAATAAAATAACACAGGAAGTCAGGGGACATTTTCATATTTATTAAATAAAAAGACTTTGGACTATATAATCCATAAATAGGGAATTATTTTGAGAAATGACTATAACACAGTTTCCTCACACATTTTCAGTTTTTCTAAACATGTGGTTTCTCTGCATCTTTGCATCCTCATGTTTGGGGTGGGGAGGGAGGGGGGGGGGGGGGGGGGGGGCTGCCGCTCTGCAGAGACGTGAATTAACGACGACCTCACCTGCTATTTCATCTCGGTCAAAGCATTTTGTTTCCTCTGGAAGCACAGACGGATGCTGCTGTTTTCACTCTGTCGTTGTTTACTGTCATTTTATTTCTGCACTGCAGTCAATACCAATGACTACTTGATTTTTTTTAAACTTTTGGATTAATCCTGTAAATACGATCCCTCTGTTATGTGCATGAATTAGACAAAAGCCTGTTGTTCATGTGTTTATCACGATAACTCTTGCACACATAGCCGGGCTCGTCCTCTGCAGATCCAGTGTGCCGGTCAAAAGAGTTTTTGATTGTAATGAATGAGAAGAAAATATCACGGACACCTGATATAAGAGGAATAATTTCTGTCCCCGTCTCACGGGAGCAGAAGGGGAAAAAAAAATCTATTGTGATGAATGTGGCGCCGGTGCAAGGCTTCCCATTTTCAGCTGCATCGGTCACGCCGCGACGCCGCGATCCATAGAGTGCAATGAATACGCTTCCAACAGCTGTGCAGTCCGTAAACTCCGGCCTCTGCTGATTTAGTTACTGGCAGAGGGGCTTTAAGGGATTATCAACACCCACTTTTCTATCCTCTGTGCCAATAAGATTGATGCAATAATCAGAAAGGGACGGTTGGACTGATGAAAAACAGGACGGAATTAAGGATGAAAAAAGACTCGGGTTTCAGACTGGAGGAGGAAAACGTGTTAAATAAAAAGAAGAAGAGGCTGGCTGGCTAAATTCCATGTTTGTGTTTGGAGCTTAATATTTGGTGTAATTACATTGTGTAATTACCTGGGAATCAGACACAGGCCTGCGCCGTCACGCCCTGTGATTTGATATTGATCATGATGCATTTAAAGGGGTCCAAAACAAACGTGTGTAATCACAGACGTGGCTGCTTATCAGGACCCTCGAGTTCAAGATGACATCTCGGCATCAACAAATCCCTTTTAAAAAAAAAAACGCACGGCAGCGACTCCAATCCAAGCACACAACATGAAAACTGATTGCCAGATATTAACGGATTATTTTCTCTCTTAATTTTTTTCTCCCCCCTGATGTTGTTTTTTGAGGCTTATTCAGCCGGGGTTTTTTCGGCCTTTTTGTCCAGCTTTCAACAAATAAAGACCTCCGAACAGATTGAGGGCAGCGGCGGGGATCAGGCATCATTTCCTTACATGACTCCTGAGTGACTGGCTCGTGCTCGACCACGCTCGCATACCGAATGCTGTACAGACCCGTTTAGAGCAGAACTCCATCCACAAAAAAAAGGTTCCAAAAGCCTCTTTAAAAAGCAAAATCTATAGCACTTCATGCAGAAGCTACTCGCCCTCCAAGGATGTTGTCCTTCCGCCTCAAGCAAAGTCAGACCACTAAATCGATATTGGTTCTTTTTGCTTAGAAAGTAAATGTTGCATTCATAGATATCTTCATAGCGAAAGGATGCCCAATAGAGTCTTTTCAAACTTTTTTATCGTAGGACCCCGTAGGATCGTAGTAAAGCGATGTGGGATGTAGCGGGCAGCACGAGCAATCAAATAACGCTATCGGGGCTGCGGCTATTGGCTATTTTAATTGATATTTTATAGATCAATTGCAGAAGGTAATGAAAAACGCTGTGGCTTCATTAGAGAGCAACATTCGATGTACAAATGAAGAAAAAAGACCGAACTGCTTTGTCTCCTTTTATAGGGAGATATGGTTGCTTTCATTGCATACAAAGAAAAAATAAAGCCCTTTAGTGCAATTAACACTAAGGTGGGCTCCAACGTAAAAGTCCTTTCGTCTATTGCTGCCCTTTTAATTTCCTGGTAACCCTTCCCGTACAAATAAATCATAAATGTTATGAAAAGATTACAACAGTAACCGTTATTTAGAATGTTACTTCGGCCGGACATGAACGTATCCGCGCTTCACTAAAGTCCCGACTGAAGGCGTGAATAATTCACGTTTTGGAGGATGAGACTCACTGAAAGTGTCGATCGCCCTGTAAACGCTCACCGGTTCCCTTTGGATGACGCGCGGCGAGCTGAGGAACCGAGTGCCCCGGTAAACCACGCTGTGTTTTCGCAATCATTTAGTATCGACGCGCGCTTCCTCGAATTCAGCCGGCGTTTCGTGGACTAATTGTCAACAGATACCTCGGTACTCGGGCCCACCGGCGAGCAGAGGTCACTGGAACCCTGAAGCCCGCTGGTGCGTGCGAGGTATCGTATGGCGCTTTGTCGATACCCCAGCGAAGGGCTGCGGCACCAGATACCATCGCTCCCCCCCCCCCCCCCCTCACCCTCCCTTTTGATGCTATCGACTCTGTCGGCCTCGTGCTCCCCTCAGCACACGGCCTGTGCTCTGGTGGCGTTAATCACTGCTGCAAAGGTGCCACAGCGGCTGATTAGCATGAAGCTATGTGCTGTAGTTACCTTCTTATTGACTAGTTGTTCACATGAGAGTTCAGCAAAGCGCGCGGAGAACGGCGAGGGCAACGTCTGCATCGCGGATCGCTCGAGGGGGGTCGCCGGCCCTTTTTTTTGGATATGAAGTCCCATTTTTCAATTTTGTTTTTAATCAGTGTGCCGTGTCGAGGTTAGCATTAAGGTGAATTATGATAGCGTGTCAAAAATTATAAATGAGAGCGCTCACAAGAAGGCTGCCATTCTCATAAAAGCCCTCCACGTTGGAGTTGAAATCAATAACCCGACCATTCCTTCAACGATCCCGCAATAAACCAACGAGGAGGCAGCGACCACCAGCCAATCAGGGGAAAACAGGCGTGTAAATAACACGCCAGGAAAGAGAGAGGCGCATGTTACACGCTTCAGACATCAAAATGGCCGCTTGCTGCACATCCCGGCGTTCTGGTTAAACCGGCCCCCGTGGTACCTGCTGACCAGCGCCGGCGCTAGCCCGTTGGTTGCTCTGGGCCAGTGGTTCTCAAACTATTTACACCAAGTACCACCTCAGAAAATACTTGGCTCTCCAAGTACCACCATAATGACCAACACAATTCACTATACACTATACGGACTCGACGCAATCAACGTCTCGCCGAGTTCCTCCACTTAAAACATCGTCACGTGCGGCCACATGATATCGGGCCACGTTTCCACCAGCTGACATTCTGCTAATCTGCCTGTGAAGACAAACACCTCGGTGTGTCATTAGGGTTTACACAGTGTGTCTTTGTGGATCAATACCTGGGAAGTATTGGTTAAAGTGGAGGGATGCTTAATTAAAAGGATTTCTTGCCTTTAATGATGTGCCTCTGGCCTGTTGACTGTGTTCTGTGTTGCTGAGACATTAGTGAAAATCACCAGCCACAGCACATTAAGAGATGACATCACTGAGGAATCGCTCGACTCATTCGCCAACTGGACGACGCGAACACACAAAATCTGTGGTCCCATGCAGCCGGTTGGAAACGCTTTCTTCACCGACTTTATATATATAAATGATCATGCTGGTTTTTTTTAAATGAAGATAAAGGGAAGAAACATCCTTTGCAGTTGTTGGAAATAAACACTCAACACGCAGTTGAGTGGCTCGTCATCGAAGGCTTTATGTGCAAGGACACACACTCGTGAAAGCATTGGTACGTCTGTTTGAGAAATTGCATTTCAATATTCCTTAGCCTGTACTTTAAAAAAGAATTACTCTTCCTGTGAAAGGAATAAATCACGAAAGAATATTAAAACAGAACATTGGATTCTGTTTTATTATAAGTGCTTTTATTTTGCACAGAAATGTCTCCGTCTTGATACATAATTAACATGAACTGAGTGCCGTAGTCACTGTAAAAAAAAACATGAATGGTTTTCTATTAATGACCATAATCCACTCCCGTTCTATTCCGTGTTGATGTGATCGCAGTCGTCTGCGGCTTGAAGACGTGTGAGAGTTCCTTCTGTTGCCGCCCTCGGGTTAGTCTGAGACACTGGAACGCCGTTTCTAAATGCGCTGTGGCTGACAGATCAAGGCCCCTTCTCAAAGACGTGTGCTTGTTTCAGCGTGCACCTCGTCCTTGAATTCCCAAAGTGATTTGAATTGCGAGGAAATCAGAGAGCTTCATTAGAAGCGACGCGGATGTTGATTGACTCCTCAAACGGGTCATTTTTCGGTCACTCGTCGGGGAAAAGGTTATCGACGACGAGGCGGTCCCTCCTTGGTGCAATGAAAGCGTAGGCTTTGCTGAGGGGATATTGGAGAAAGAGCATTAAAAGATAAGGCTGGCAATATTCCCTTTTTTGGGGGGGGTTTATTATCTAGAAATCCCGCGAAAAGACAAAAGCCAACAAATAATTGACCCCCGCTTTAGAGGTGTCATGTGACGCGCTGCGGCCTGTTTGCTCAGCGGAGGTGCCGACGTGTATCCAGCTGCAGGGAGCCGGAGGAACGGCCATGAGACGCATCACAAGAGATCCTTATTCAGGTCTCTGATTGCATTTGATGAATGTTTCTCAAAAAGAAGCTGGTCTTTTGTTGTTTTGGGGCTGTGTGGGTTCGTTCCCATGGAGAAGGTAGTCGGTAAACAGCGAGGCCATTTGAAGCAGTTATAATTTAATGGAAAGATGAATATTTAAAAGAATGTTTTGTGATAAATGTGTGTGATTGAATTTGAACTCAATACAAAAAATTCCCAAGCTGAAAGACTTGAAATGAATTCGGTTCTCTTTTATAGTGAAAAATATATTTCTTTCCTGCCAGAAAGGGGACAAAATATAATTGTTTATTGGCCAAATTGTTTTAGGCTCAGGATTTCATCAGTGCTTCCCCCAGCTCGATCTCCTTTGAGTCCCATTTCCCCCAAAACCCCAGCGCAGTGCAGCTAAAATATCTGTTCATCAATCAAACTAAACGTATGTGAGGAGGAATCAATCAGCGTGACAGCAGGGCGACATCTTTCTTGGCGATGCGACAGCCGCTGTTACTCCACGAACGCGTTGAGGTCGACGTTTCGGATGCGGCTTTCCGATCGGCGGCGACCTCTGGTGGGCCGCACGCCACAAAGGTCACTGCCCCCAAAACGCGCCCTGTGAGCGGAGCCGGAAGCCGCTGCACTTATGATTTCCAAAGGAGATTACCCCCCACCTCACCCCACCTCCCCTCCCTCATTTGGAAAACGTGTCCCTGCTTCATTTGGCTGTAAGATTCGAGCGCGTCAGCTTGAGAGGATTTGCCGTTATCCTGCAGGCCAAGGAGCAGCTCATCCCCCGACCAACCGACAGCCGGCCGGCTGTCGGCCGGAAGAACCGGGCCAAAAGACCCGTGACTCGCTCTGACTGACATGTCATGTGACGTGGCCTCCCGCTGCGTCGGCCGCCGGTGAGTCGAACCAGCGAGCGAGCCTGCCGCGCTGCAGCGTTAAAGGGTTTATTCTCCCATTGTTCTTCACGGTCGTGTGAATGGTGGAATGAATGAAGGACCGCAAGCATTTTCTTTTTCCAAGGATGAATAAGACGATCGGAGCGCTGCCAGTTGGCCTTCGGGGATCAAAAGAGAGACTCGGGGGCCTTTTTGACAGAGCGCCACACGGCTCTGCTTGCATAATGACCCCCCTCACCCCCCCACCCCCGCTCTCCGCGGCTGTCCTCGTTCCCCCCATGGAACATCTGCAACTGCGGCTCAGCCATAATTTGAGTCGTGGACTAAACAGCTTGATCCACTTTAGTCACACTTGAAATCAGGATTAGAGAAATCTCTTGGCGAGCGATCTGAGAGCCGCCGAATCAGGTCAGTCGAGATTTTCGGTGGGGCGCCCGAGACGAGAAGGAGCTCGCGCCGTCGCCTGTCGCTGTGCTCTTGTCTAGCAGATGGATGGCCGATTGCCACTCCAGATGTGCTCAGAATCCACCACCCCCCAAAAAAAAAAAACTCAAAAAGACACACGCACTTTGAGGAGTAAACGCGGGCTGATGGAGACGGAGAGACTTTGGGGATAATTGTAATCAGGCCGGTGCCAGTTTTCATTACGAGGATCCTGATGCAGATGCACACACACACACACACATGTTCCGCTCGCTGCTCTTATTGTGGCGGGCGGGCCGGATAGGAAGTAGATGAGACTGGCAGGTCCCGATCACTGGACTCTTCATCTGTTCCTGCCGCTCGGACGTGATGTAATCTCACACTGTGTGGGATTAAGAAAAAAGAACACGGGCGTACACACAGGGGCGCACACAGGGAGCCGTGGTGTTTTGTGTGCAGTTTGCAGGGGTCACTGCATGGGTTAATAGACTGCTTGAGCTATTTGAGAACTGGATAAGTGAGGCGGCCCTGTTATCCCCCCCTGGTTCCTCCTTTTAACAGTAAAACTCCTCACGTTAAACTGCTCAGGCACATATTCTTATAATGTCACTCAGATTTAAATGTGAAAAACATTGAATGAACAATGGATGAATTAAAAAATAAATAAAGTAAATGTCCTCTACGTTCTTTCACAGACTGCAATGGTCCTCTGGCGTCCACGTTGCCCCAGTCGTCCTTCCAGAGCTCGTCCCAGTCTTCAGCCGGCTACGCCGCTCACAACGGCAAACTCAACCGGAGGGACGGTGAGTCCGTCGCCGGGGGCAACGGCCGCCAAGCAGAGAAACGTGCCAAATGGTTACAAAGCGGCACGGGGGCTGTGTGTGAAAAATGCAACTAATGTTACAATTTTAACTGAAAATTAACTTTTTAAAAAAATCTCATTGTCTCTTAGGAATTGTAAAATAGTTACGGTGTGATGTTTTGCGGGGAGGCGTAATAAACAAAGATGTTTTCTTTAGGTCATGACGTCTCTGAAGCGCCACATTTTTGACACGCGTTTGAAAATTGCTTACTTTTTAAGCATTGGATGAATTTTGCAGTCTTCTCAGTATAATGATATTTTCATTTACGGAACACTAGAAACAACGATGGTCTGTGCCCATATAAGCGACCAGAGCCAAAGAAATTAAAAAAACATTATGACCACAGCTACAAAGAAAAGCCTCCCTGCATGAAGCCCCGCGTCCCCGACCCGTACCCTCGTACCCGGCGCCGACGTTCTGCCCGTGTGTCCCCAGGAGCGGGAGGCTGGTCCCCCGTCGTGACCGAGCAGGAGCCGTGGCTCCAGGTGGACCTCCGGGAGCGCATGGAGGTGACGGCCGTGGCCACGCAGGGGCGCTTCGACAGCTGGGACTGGGTCAGCAGCTACCGGCTGCTCTACAGCGACACGGGCCGAGCCTGGAAGCAGTACAGGCACGAGGACGGGGTCGGGGTGAGTCGCTGCTTTGATTTCTACAAACGTAAGGAATCGTGTTTGTGGAACCTCACCAAGCCTACGTTTAAGAAATGGATTCAGCAAAGCG
The DNA here is from genome assembly GCA_021346845.1 of Apeltes quadracus. Classification (NCBI taxonomy): domain Eukaryota; kingdom Metazoa; phylum Chordata; class Actinopteri; order Perciformes; family Gasterosteidae; genus Apeltes; species Apeltes quadracus. Next base: position 15,158,310 of record CM037932.1, read on the forward strand.
GCACGCAGCACATTCATCCTGGTTTAGCAAACTAAAACGCAGCAACGACAGCCGCACAATGTTTCAGGGCCTAAATGAAGCGCTGATTACAATGTATATAAATAGCCTTTGCCATGTGTATTAAATTCAGCTCGTGTTTCTTTTCCTCCTCGTTAACGACGATCACGAGTCTGTTCCAGGAACCAACACTAAACTCAACTGTGGATGTTGAAATTGTGCAGAACAGCAGAATATGAATGTCGCCCGAGTACTCCGGCTCAAATTCCGAGCACAATTAAAAAATGCAGGATCAAAGCGAAAGTGAAACTGGCTAATTGAAACACGCACTGGCCCCGCCCCCCGACATCGCTCTCATTAATTGTGGTTGACAAACACGTTATTTTGAAACCGCAGCAGAAGGAAGGGAAGGAAACAAAAATGGGGCCCGCTTGAATTATGAACATGTTGGTCTAAAGCTCTGAGCCCCTCTTTAACTGCCCCCCCCCCCCCCCCCACCCTTTTAACAGGTGTGGGTCAGCTGACGCGTCCTCTCGCTCCCTTTCCGCACATCTGGAGGCGTGTGGAGCCTTTATTATGTCGCTCTATCGTCCCTGCGTCGGTAGAGACGGAGGTTCGGGGTGAATCATTGGAGCCTAATTGAGGACGTTGTTTGTGCTGTGTTTTTCCTTTTGTCGGGAAGAATATCTCAACGCACAAAAGGTTGGAGATGAAAGCCTTCGCCGATGCTCGGGGGGTGGGGGGGGGGGCCGCGGTGCGGGTACAGACGCAGCTCCCGGGGGGGTCGAGGGGAGGGTAGTAATTGGGCCCCCGGACTCCCCTGAGAAGCATGCGTGTTACCTGGGAGCCTCTGAAGTCTCTTAACAAGACAGTCCTGACAAGGCACCCCCCTCCCCCAAACCCCCACCACAGAAACCCTGAATGCACCATTCAATCCCACTCCATGTCCTTATTACAGCACGCCGCCACTTTTCACCAATTAACCACTAAATGAGTGAACTAAGGAGTCATCAGTCTGACAGTGAACCATGAATCCTTCTGCAGGCGGTTAGGAGCCTGTTGAAATCCACACAATGACACATTTTCACCAGACAGGCTCCTTCCGGACGACCCTGTGACACACACACACACACACACACACACACACACACACACACACACACCAGTCAAAGAGGAGACAAAGCCTTTTTTGTGTCATTGAGTACAATGAGTTGAGTACTTTGGATTACTTTATTCCCCCAAAACTCTCATTTTGAAGTACAACAATTAACTCCAATAGAAATATCTTCAACACACACATTCCGTCCTTTGTTGTAGACGCTTGAAACATAACAAACGGTACTTAAACACTTATTTCCTTGAGTTGACATTTTAGATATTTAACCAGAGAAGGAGTTTGTCTCCGTAAACCAGAGCAAAGTATCACAAAAAAACCCTATATTTACCAAGCAAAGTGTACGGAGAGGCTGCCAGTCTTTCACATGTTGAAACGAATGCCTGTGGAGCATTCAGGCCGTGCTTCATGCCGACGGTCCAAGCCTCCCCCCCTTCGCCCCCCCCCCTCTCATCAGGTGCTCGTGGGATCTCGGATTCATTCATATGGTGCAGGGTGGATGTCGGCTAATTAGAGGGAAATCTCTTGTTCTGAACGTGAGTGACTGCGGCGCCCAGCGAGACCTTTGGGGGGAGACTCGCTCGCGTCCGTCTGGCATTTGAACAAGCGGAGCTCCGAGGTAACCGGGGGGTAGGGAGGGGGGGACTAATGAGGGAGCAGCAGCTGCTGCTGGAAGGACTGCGAGCGAATTAGCAAAGAAACAAGGTAAAAAAAAACAACGGGGGGGAGGGCCAGCAAAAAGTCTCTGATCCTGCTGGAACAAACCATTAGCTTTTGTTTGATGGGTGATATCATATGGTATACACAGCAGGTATCTCACTTTATTTAATATACTATTACCTTCTTTTCAATAAATTAATTGATATGTTGTGTGTTAATTAAATCTAATTTCTCTTAAGTTGGTCTGAGGACAATTCGTGTACAACAGTGATTCTCAAAGTACCTCCAGTGGTACGCGGGGCTCCCTCTAGTGGTACGCCAAAGAATCACTGAAAATCAAAATGGATTTTACTTTTTTTTTTTTTTTACTAAACATTTAAGTACAGTACAGTTTTATTTAATCTTAAGAACAGTCTTTTACATTATTTTTATATTTTAGTACAATGTTTATTTAACTTTTATGTGCAATACATTCGAATTTGATTATTTAAGTACAGTTTTTTTTTCTTCCTATATTTAAGTGCAGTCTTACTGTTGAAACTGTGTAAAATGTTACAATGGCTGACAATATTAAATATACTTAGGAATAAAACCTCTGCCTTGTCTTTGATGAATACTTAGGCGTACTACGCTACTGTATAGCTTTGGTTATTATGGTGGAACTTGGAGAGCCAAGTATTTTCTGAGGTGGTACTTGGTGTAAAAAGTTTGAGAACCACTGGTGTATAACGTGTCATATTTTGGTAGAATGAACCGTGTCCTTGTAAAAAAAACAAGGCCGTGGCAGCTGCAACTTGCATAAAACCTCTTCCCCGCCGTGTGCGAACATCAGAAAAGTGGACGCAGCCTCTTCCCTTTGTTTCACTCCGGTGATTCACCGCTCTCCCAGTAACGTGTTCCTGTGAACCGCCTCGTCTCTCCGTGGGAGTGTTATGAGCCGAGCCGCATAAAGCACACCAGCAAAAATGTGGAACAACATGATGGTTTCGCCTCTACAAGCTGATAATAACCTAATTAGTGAGAGCCGGCGGAGCGAATCGGTGATGATAACTCACGTGTGTGTGTGGAACATTTACAAGGGGAAATCTGGTGTTTCATCAAGACTCTCGAAGTGGGAACAGCATATTTAAAGGTGAACTCTTTTAAAAGGGGGGAAAGCACCTGTCCTAAATGCCGCTTTAACCGAAATTCCCTGTAAAATATTAAAAAGCCACTTGAATATTGTGAGGTGGGAAGTGGAGAGCCTTCCAGCAGGGGGTCCCAGATTACCTTCATTATCCTTGAAAAGCCTGATTCAGAAATGTATTTTTAATGCGCCTGTGAATAAACGTGTGAAACAAATGCTCGTCCGTCAGGGACCGGGAGGAATTTGTTCATTTCTGTGGTTGTTAGATTCCCATCTACCTGAAACACTAACAATGATTTAAATGGGTTTCATCCCAGCAATTGCATCTCGTCACATGACTGCGCTTGGAACGTTCTAACCTCTCGGCCGTTACGCACGTTAACTTTGGTGGTTTTAACCCTTAGTTTCACACCGGCGCCCCCCTGAGGTTTCTCTACATGGTGTTTGACCTTGTAACCGATGCTAGATGCGTTTTTTACAGACTTCAGCGCCAAAATACCCATAAGCCTCCGCTGCATTGGTGTGATGTTCCAACTAGCAAAAGGTCCTGCGTGCTTTCGCAGCCGCAGTTGGCTCCGTATGGTCTGGACGAAAGGGAAAACAATTACACTTTGTCGCCTTTTTCAGTAGGCTACACACAGTGGCACACAGACACTTCAAAGCGCCGCTGATCCTTTAATCCGCCCTCACGCCCGCGCCGAGGCCCAAACGTGTTGATTTGCATCAAATCCTCGGCCGTGACGGATCTGCTCCGGGGTCGCTGCCTGAACCCACTTCCCAATCTCGCCAAATGCACCCGTGGATCCGCCGAGGGAGGCCTTCTGCACGCGTCCTCTCCTCCGCCACTTTGGCTTTCAGCAAACTCCAACCTGCGCTGTCAGGGAAACGAGACGCTCGCTGGACTTCCGGCGGGACGTCAGCGATTGCTGCAGCGCTCTCTCTGCAAGGTCACATCCTCCCCGGCTCTCTCGCCGCGCTGCTCCCCTCAGGCTGTTTAGCGGGCCGGTGACCTTTCAGAACATCCCGCATTCATCGCCGGCAGCAGGATGCATCCGCACCCCCCACCCTCTCCCTCCTCCCCCCTGTGGATTGATTAAAACAAACGTGTGCATCTGCGCAACAAGGAGGAACACTGACACTCGGGAGGAAGTGGAAGGAGGCAGTCACGAGACGGAGGCCGTAATGAAGCCACGGCGGGGTTAGAGGGGACGTCTTCTGCCCCCTCGGGGGAGGAGGAGGGGGTGGGCGGGTTCTTCAGAGACGTTACTTCATCTCCCGGCTCATCTACAGGATGCTCTTGTTTTCCGGAGAGAGGAAGCCGAAACAGACGCCACGCTCGGCCTCAGCGGGGCTCTCGCGCTGCGGCCGAGTGTCTGGAATACTGACGGCCGCATAACGAGCCGCTGGAACCGCTGCAGCTTTAATCAGGGTTTGTTTGCTTCATTAGATCGTTCACGTATTCAGCCGGGAGTTGTGTGGAAAGACGGGGTTAATGATTGTAACAGCAATGAGAGGGACGTGGATTTGCACACGGGGTAAACATGAGTTGGTCGCCAATGGCAACCAGGAGAAGACGCCAAGTGTCGGAAGAAAACTAAAAAAAGACCATTACAACTAAAAGAGATGCTAAATAACAAGGAATATACAAGAAATTCAAAAGAACTAACAAGAGATGCTATACCGAGAAACAGAGTTATTAGATCATAAAAAGGATAAAATAACCACAAAGGAAGATAAAGCAACTGAAGCGACTCAAAGGGAGCAGAGCACCCACAAACAGAATGAACAACAAAACACCGAAGGGACACAGAGAAACACAAAGAGAGAAAGCAGAGAAAGCACCCCCAAGGCACCAACAACAAGTTGGGACGCAACTTTTGGTTAAAAATCACGTGCGAGCTCATTACATTCCATCGCAGGTCACCGCAGGTCGCAGCGGGGATCCGTCAGCTCCTCCCCCACGTGGGAGGTTCTTTTTATTCTCCCCTTTTTTTCATTGAAATAAGGAAAACCCAACGCAGACGCCTGAGCGCCGCTGGTTAGTCCCTCCCGTGTGCAAACGAGGCGGGCCGCCGCCGCCGCGCCGCTCGATAAGCGGCTCCAAGTGGAAGGCCGCGCTGCCATAAATCACACTGAGAGCCCGAGCGGTCGCGCCGCCGCCGTCTTGATTACCCGGCGAGTAGCTGCATCCCGCCGCCTTTTAATGGCGCTTCTGCTCGCCGCCGGTAATTGTGTCCCTCCTGTTGAATTATTGGCTCCGTCTGACTGGGTTCAACTGTCCACAGGAGCCCGCGGCGTGTATTTGTTTGTTTGTTTTTAACAGCGGGAGCTTTTATTGATCCGATATGTCACCTGTCTGGCGTCTGTTATGAAGGAGCTGGTGATCACTCATTGGAGAGGGGAGGCTGTTTGTCTCTCCTCCGTTTGTTTATGTCCCCCTGGCTTTTTGTGGCACAGAGAAGAAGAAGAAGAAGAAAAATGGCATCTCACAGTTATACACTTCGGGTTTTTTTGTTTTTCCGGGAGAAAACAGGCAGCGGCGGCGGCGAGAGGCCGCGTTGCCTCCGGCTGCCCCGAGGGTGAATCTGTCCTATTTAAGGATCCCCGACTCTCTTATATTTCTGTTATCCAGCTGAATAAACCGACCGGTGGAAGCATCACCACTCACTCGATCCTTCTGCGCCTCCGTCTTCTCGCAGAGCTTCGTGGGGAACGTCAACTCGGAGGCCGTCGTCCAGAACAAGCTGCCCCACTCGGTCCGAACGCGCTTCCTGCGCTTCGTCCCTCTGGACTGGAACCCCAGCGGCTGGATGGGCCTGCGGGTGGAGGTGTACGGCTGCTCCTACAGTGAGTACTGATCCATAAACGTGTCTCAACCCCCGTATGACCAGAGACACAGGTCACCGCCGAGCTCACGTGAATGCTGACGTCATAATACCTCACAGGCCTGTATTCAGATTTAACCAATTGGATGGTGAGAGAAGATCTTGAAATATGAATCTTTTCTCTGTGGTTGTCGTGAACGAAATTATATCTGAGGACAGTTTGTCACTTCGTGTCCCAATAGAGGGACATATTACAGATGAGAGCTACAAGAGAGCATCCGAATCACTGCACATTTAGTCTGGCATGTGCCAGTCGTCACGGTTTGAAGCTGACAGGCAGGAGACACTGAGCGGGTAGACGTTTTATTCTGAAAGGAACACAGAGGGAAACCTCAGACCGGTGTCCTTTACCCGCAGTGGACAGGGGACAGGAGGGGTGTGGTGCTGACACCCAACTGGGAAGAAATGCGCGGCACGGATACAGAGAGACGCACGACGCTGGGAACATAAAAACACAAGGACTAAAACGTCCTCGCGGAGAACTGCGTAAACGTTTGAGGGACACAATCGTAAATAATAAGAGAACAAGCACAGCAGCAGTAATGAAGCCCCGTAAACAAGTGAAAACCCGAGGACACCATCAAAGATCCATTTATTCCGATCCGATATGGGGGCGGTCCGGTTGATTGTCTTTCGGTATCCGAGCACATCTACTGAAGTAATAAACCTCGCACAGCCGTCCCTGCGCGAGCGAATCAAACGGCGTCGGGGGTTTAATTGAATTATTGTGTGAAAGGTGCGGCGTGTAATCCTAACGAGACGCTCAAACCGACCGGAACGCAGGAGCCTTTATATGTAAAGCTAATGACGGTTCACCCACGCATGGGGGTGGGGGGGGGCGGCGCTAACGACGTGAGCGGCTGGATTAATGTGCTGGGAAACGCGGCCCAAATGTCCCACAATGCTCGGCGGCGCGGCGGGTTCGGAGCGCGCATTAACCGACGTGTTCCTTGTTCCTCCATTAGCAAATACATCACTTGTGGATTGATGCGACTGCTCATAAAATGCTGAAAATACCAAAGCACTCCCACCATGACTGATGGATGACTTATGTTAAATAAGCAGTAATCCGCCGTGGGCGGACCTGTGAAAGGTCACGCTGCTGCTGCGCCGTAGGATTATATCATATTATGTTTAGAGGTGACAGGAGCGTGAAGAGAGACTCTCTCTCTCGCTCTCTATTGTCCTGGTTTCGGTGGCGGCGCCTGGTTGTGGTTTTCCGTCGGTTGCGTTGTGCTTTAGTCAGCGGGGCGCACGTGGTTCCCCGCGGGAGCTTTGCTCCGGATGCCGCATCTTGTAGCCGGTCGTCGATGCGATCAATGGGGACTCCGTCTCGAGTGAGATTAGACCCTGAACACTCCCCCTAATGGCAGAACAGTCATTTGTTATCACTCGTTAGGAATTGTCTTGTGTTTTAACACCCGTGTGATTTAGTAATTAACAGTTAATACTCAAATGGAATCGCTTTGCTGGGCGGATTCATGGAAAATGACGTCGCCTCTTGATGTTGGTTTCCAATCATAAATCAATACAGGCTAAATTATTAGCACAATTCTCCAGACTGATTGTGGTAACACTTCCTGTGCCTTTTTATATAAACATGTCATTAAAGTCATATAAGACTCGAAAATATGCCCAATTCTACAACAGCATAATTAAACATTTCAAGCACTTTGTTCTAATTCGTCGGTTTAACAATTAAACATCTTATTGTAATACGATCCTGTTTAACACGCGGTAATCCTTGTTAGTTAGTCTGAGTGGTTGCTTTAACTAAATCGAATGTTATCTGTCGTCCATTATACCAATAAAAAAAAGTGACCAGCCATACGTATTATGACACTCGTAAGAATCTGTTTGGATTAAAAAAATAATGAAATGTAAATGAGTGATCATATCTTGTGATGATCATGTTTTTAATGCATCAGAGACGTGTTTTTGAGTAATGAATTTGCAGAGCAGCTGATAAGCGAGCTGTTTTTTTCCCCCCCGTCAGAGTCGTACGTGGCCGACTTCGACGGCAGGAGCTCGCTGCTGTATCGGTTCAACCAGAAGTCCATGTCCACGGTGAAGGACGTGGTCTCCCTGCGCTTCAAGAGCCAGCAGGCCGAGGGCGTCCTGCTGCACGGGGAGGGGCAGCGGGGAGACTACTTCACGCTGGAGCTCCACCGGGGACGACTGGACCTCTACCTCAACCTAGGTGGCCGCTCCTGCTTCTTACTCTCATTCGAGCAGCTCTCCTCAGACGGAGAACGCTGCAAACACAAGGCCAAAAGCAAATAAAGGAAACTGCAAGGCAGCCTGGATTCCATGGAGCAAATTTTCGCCTGAGATAGAGGCCCAATCACAGAGCGGGCAGGGTGCAGCAAGGCGATGACGTCGAATATGCGACACACCGAAGCAGTTAGTTTAGATCCAACATGGCAGCCTAAGAGAAGGTAGCTTTCGACGCAGCCTGGAACGCAAGTAGCTTGGAACGCAAGTTTACTTTGAAAGAAGAGCAACTTTTGGCGTTGAAACATTTTGTGACCAAGAAGGATGTTTTTGCCCTGCTACCAACAGGCTTAACTAGCCCCGTTAGTGGCTAAGGCAGCGGGGCTTAGCGAGACCCCAGTCGATTGGCTATGAGCTAGGATCAGGCGCTTTTGACAGACATTCGTAGCGCCCAATAAACGGCTCTGGGCATTCGTACACCACGCCTCAAATACGAGGAAATGAACATGTGGTTTCCAGACCCCGTCTCATTTGAGATGAGGGTATGACGTTAGCCAGGCTAGTTATTAATAATGAATTATTGAAATTATTAAGCTTGTTTATAGCATGTAGTCCTGCACAACTAATTAACCCATGATGTGTGCGTGTGTATGTGTGTGTGTGTGTGTGTAACCCCCCCTCCCCCCTCCCAGACGACAGCAGGCCGCGGCTCAGCAGCGGCCGCGTGGCCGTCAGCGTGGGCAGCCTGCTGGACGACCAGCAGTGGCACTCGGTCCACGTGGAGCGCTTCAACAAGCAGGTCAACCTCACGGTGGACTCGCACACGCAGCACTTCCACGCCAAGGGGGAGGGGCACTCGCTGGAGGTGGACTACGAGGTGAGTCCCCGTTTGACGAATGCCTCCAGCAGGGGGCCCCGCTGTAATGACCCGCCTGATGAGCACCGCGGAGCTGGTAATTAGCCCGGGAGCACCTCGGTAAACTGTGTGTGTGTGTGTGTGTGTGTGTGTACTCAATGCAAGCACTCAGGAGAGCTTCTTCTTCTTCAGCGCTTCACTTCTGAAGTGAAAAGGCCACAGAAGAGTTTTTTTTAATTTTATTGAATAGCGGAGCTGCAGGACGACTGACGCCCCCGAAGACCTCGATTATACCAAAAGATTATGAACGCAGCAAACCGCATTTAAAGAGATTGTGAGCTATGCGCTCGAGCAGTAATTAAACTGTGATTAGCAGCGAGGCGTCTTCATTAAACCATCTTCTGCTGGTGGAGCAGATTCAATGTCAGAACCCGTCTTTAGGTTGTGGCCGTGAAGAGGGAGCTTGGTTGGGGGGCCGTGGGCTTCTCCTGGGGGTCACGAGGCCACGTTTATGATATCTGGGCCTCCTGGTTGGTTGGTTGGTTGGTTGGTTCGGTTCGTCCGCGTGCTGCCAGTTGTTTACGGTCACATTTGCGACTTTGTACCGCAACGCTGGAACCGGACCGTTTCACCACGAGTCGGTTTTTGAACTTGTGGAGGCGAAATCCCCCCCACCCCCTCCCTTGTGCACAGCCATTAAATGAATCTGCTGCTGTAACAGCCTCCGCTCGTCTTCTGGGAAGGCTTTCAAAAGGATTTCAGAACTTGGCTGCAGGGATTGTCTTCCTCTCAGCCACAGAAGCATTAGCGAGGTCCAGCGGTGATGCTGGGTAACGATGGTGGTGTCTGGCTCACGGTCAGAAGCGCCGGTTCGTCCCAGGTTTCCTCGGGCGCGGCCCGCTCGGCCCTTTGGCTCCACGGACCGGGCCGGTTTTGGATCCGGTGGGCGGGTGCTGTTTTCTCACCTCGCGGCGCCGCTGGGAATGTGTGTGATTGGGGGCTTCAACTCGCAGCTAAATGCAGAACAGACTGCCATTTCCATATGTGTGAATATCATTTTCTTTCTGAATGCGCTATGAATACATTTGGTGCTGGTTTATGTTGGATCGACGCCCGCATCTGTTGTAAGAGCCCCATCGCTGCGTTTTCCTTCCATCCCAGCTGAGTTTCGGAGGCATCCCGCTGCCGGGTAAACCAGGCACCTTTTTGAGGAAGAACTTCCACGGCTGCATGGAAAACCTCTACTACAACGGGATCAACATCATAGACCTGGCGAAGAGACGCAAGCCGCAGATACACAGCGTGGTGAGTAGCATGGATCTAAAAACAAAATGTACTCAAAGTGTATTATCTAACCTGTACGTGTTGTTTCTAGACGGCCTAATTTGGCCATTTTCACGACAGATACGAACAATGAACGCGTCGGTCAGCTCCGTTTCTGCCAAACGTGGATCCTCGAGTCCATTGCCGAGCTCAGCGCAGAGCTTCTGCTTCCCTTCCAGGAAACACAACGACTGCCGTCTAACGCTCCGAGACGTGAGGGGCCCCTCTTCCGTCTCACGCGGCAGAACAGCCTTCATGTTTCTGCCTCGCGCTGGTGCAAACAAGACCTGTTGGTGTATTGAAGGAGAGGGGCAAAGAAAATGCGGAGCACATAGGCGCAATAAACTGAATACACATATAAATTGCATATTGAGTGTGATTATATGGTGTCCAGAGCTACTCTTCAGACCTCAGAGGCTGTGAAAAGGTTGTCATCTGGAGCGGCTGAATAATTGTGGCTTTTGGTCTCCTGTGTTACAATTAACTCAGGAGGTCCTCTCTCTGCAGGCAGCGGGTGATGCGTGTGACTTAGTCAAGGGAGAGAATATGCAGCTTGAGATAAATGCCCTGTAGATTATTCCAGAAGCACTCAGCGCTGCGCCGCTTTGCTAATCCAAACGGGGAGAAAAGCCGCTCTCCTTTTTATAACCTCGAGGTTGGCGGTTTTGTTTGTTGTCTCCCGCGTGTCCTCGAAATCCAGAAAGTCCAGAAAGTTGCACCGAGGAGGAGCGAGCTTCCTCTAAATGCTTAGGGATGAGTTGAATACAGAGTCAATCTATGTCCCTGTGTGTGTGTGTGTGTGGAAATATACACATATATATATATAATTGAGATATTTCTGTCTAGACATGAAATGGCGGACGGAATATTTCACCTCATTCAGTCTTGTTTTTTTCTTTTTTCGTACGGCTATTTTGTCAGAACTGGAAGGGGAAAATAACGGGAAAAACAATCATGAAATCCATTGTGATTCTAACTACAACCACACCGCAAAGTCCAAGAGTGCGAATGGATTCGTTTGAAGCGTCCCCCGCCGTTACATAAATCAGACCGGTCGGCCACAGATCCACACGCCACATCTCATCTGAGGGGCCCCTCCGAAGCCTGATTGCACGTTAAAAGACCTTTCGCCGACAACAGAAGCCGTCTAGCTGTCATGATGGCAGCCGTGATGGAATTTCAATGGGACCATCTCCCCGCCGTCGATGGGGGGAGGAGAATCACACGGAGAGTCAAAGAGCTGTGATTGCTGTGTGCGGCCCTGCAGCCACCGGTACTAATGGGAGTCTGACCTCAGCAGAACGCAACTAACGCAACCTTTGCACTTCTCACAATTACACTGAAATGTAAACTTGAATGGTTTTTCCGTTGTGTCGGAAGGCTCGCAGCGTGTCGGTCTGCAGCGAATAAATGCCACGGATTCCTCCCGGATTCCGGGCGTTTCCACTTTTCTGCTTGCTTCGGAGTTGAGGCAACCTGGCAACGACGCACCGCAACATCTTAGCGTCCTAGCTTAGCATGAGGACGACGAACCGCAGCCTCTGTTGTTAATAGGGTGGTTAAATGGTTGTATTTAGGTTAGCTAGCGTAGCTTTAGCTAAATGACCACAGCACAAGGAGACACAGAGATTTCATCCAAAATGGAAAAGATTTCTTTATCCATTAATGGCCGTGGAAGACAAAGCCATGGCTCAGCTGCCTTTGATGCTCTCGTGCACACACACTCGCGCACACACACAAACATGCTCTTAAACGTCCATGTATTTGCTAACTACCTCCTTTTGCTGTAGTATTTAAACGCTTAGTGTCTCAGTCCTGTTTTTTGTTTTATGGTTGTCACAGGCCTTCCTCTCTCTTAAGACACATCGGTTGCTGTGAATAAGAGAAAGGAAAACTATTCCTTATTCATCGTGTTATGTACAAAATGTGGCCGGCCTGTTTTATTCATTATTGTATATTTTGATTCGATTAAGTACAAATAGCTGCTGGTGATGAATTGATTGAACTGATGACAGGAAATAGAACAGCTGAAGGTTACATTTAATTAGCCTGAGTGGGATTTCGCTCACGATTCTTCATTTAAAACCATCTGTTCCCGCTTCTCTCGCGCACATCAACCCGTCTCGCCGAGCGTCCCGCGAGACGAACTCGCCCGACCGCGAGGCGGAGGCGGGCGGCTGTGTGTCTCTGTGGTGTGAATCTGTGTCCTTGGGTTCCCCCCCCCTCGTCCTGCAGGGCAACGTGACCTTCTCCTGCTCACCGCCCCAGCTGGTGGCCTGCACCTTCCTGAGCTCCAGCGGCAGCTTCCTGTCACTCCCGTCGGCGGCGTCCGCCGCCGGGGACTTCGCCGTCCGCCTCCAGTTCAGGACCTGGAACCCGGACGGGCTGCTGCTCGCCGCGCGGCTGAACCCGGAGCGCCGCGGCCTGGAGCTGCAAATCAACGGCAGCCGGCTGCAGCTGACGCTCCGCGGCTCCCGGCCGGCGAGGTCAGAGGCTTTCGCCGGTGAGTTCACGGGGAGAATATATAGAATGAATAATCGCTTTCCGACCGCACAAGCAATCGTCAAGACTGTACGTTTGGGATATGAGAGGGTGAACTGTGTGGACGGGGAGGCGTGGATTACGTCTTCACGTTAGCCTCACGTGTTTACCCCTGATTTAAAAATGCTAATGTTTAGGAGATCAGTGTGCACGAAGGGTCCAGTTTGTCCACTAAGCTTTTTACAAGACCTTTTTTAACTGGGCGCACGTGAACAGCGCTGCATATTTCATGTTTCCTGTAGCTGCAGGATTCACACTGAAGGGTTTTTCTGAGTAAAACTCACCCTTTGTTTGTTTACCGGAACTTTCCGCAGAGCCCCTTTAGGCGAGCGGACTTTGTTACGTCCCCCCCGGCTGCTCGTTTGTGTGCGAGGACACAATCGCTCGTCCTCCATCTCCTCCGTCCTCCTGCCTGGGACCCTGTAATCAATCTCACCGCTCCGTCTTGAAGGACTTCTAGATTGCTGAAATTGCCCTCGAGGAGAGAGGAGGCACACGTACACTTAAAAAAAAAAAAAAAGAGGCGTCGACAGATTACATATACATTTAAAATACAAAGGTTCTTGTGAACGCTGTTGTGTTCATTTGATCGAGGTTATGAAATACAGATGTGTAATAAACAGTTAACATCCGATGCAGATGTTCATTGCTTTCAAAATGGCCGCACCGAGGCCTCGCCTCCTCCCGCTCGCACCCCGGGTGGGCGGGACTGAGGGGGCGAAGAAAGAAATGCGGCAGTGATCGAGTGTGTTGGCTCCCGGAAGTCATTTCATCCAACTTTTAACACCTTTGTCCTGAATAAGGTAAATAAAACGTTGATTACTCGAAGAGGGCGCGATCGCTTCGCAAATACGACGCGGATAACTGTGATTGTTTGGGGAAGCCGGATCTCCGCAGATGGTGGGCTGCAGGGAAATATAGACGGAGAAGACAAACTCAGCCCAGAGACAATATTTCCTTTTTTATAATTTACTTCAAGCCGTATTTAATTTCCAATCTGCACGGGGAGCAGCAGCCTTTGAGCAGCGGGCCTGCGAGGCGTCAGACAGACCCGCCTCTTATTCGAAATACCAACGTGTAAGGAAAGGTTTCATTGCGAATTCATTTCTCAGTCATTAGCTCCACACACAGGAATCGAGTTCCAAGTCGTTTGTGGTATTTATCTATTTTTTAATCCACTTATCGTGGCGAGGACTCCCTGTGTATTTCCTTGGAGGTCACTCCGGAGATCATTTTGGAGCAGGAGCTCTGCACAGAGGTCTGCAACATTTCCATTTCCGCGCTGAGGGAGATAAGCTCTGGGATGTAGCCAGCAAACGTGATTAAAACGCAGATTTATCCGGAGTGAATGTGCCGCATTAACCACGGACACGGGGGTGGGAGGGAGGGTGCTTTGATTTAATTGAATTAGGGTCCCAAAGTTGGGTTCGCGCTACTTGGGGCAGCTGGGATTCTTCTGTATGTTTTATCACCGGATAAAACCTGCGTCCCTCTAACCCTGTGGTTACTTACCCCCCAGAGGGCCACAGCGCCTCGCACCTCGCAGCAAAGTCAAACGGCGTGCAGCAGAGGTGTGGCGGCGGCCCGTCATTAAACCAAGCTGCAGGGCTGACGAAGGTTTTCCGCCAATCATTCTTCTAAATTTAAAAAAAACAACCCAGGCTCTTCTCTCCGGTGTTCTGTGAGGAATCGCGTCAAAAGTAGAAAAGCTTGAGGTGCACAAGAGCGTTAATGTGGAAAACACGATCGATCTGCGTCCTCCTCCTCCGCTCGGCCCAGAAGCCACGTGCGTGCGCCCGTTTTCCCGATGGCACGCGCCGGCGTCTGCTACAACTCACTCCTGCTGCCAGATGTGGGAGCCCGGCACCGGAGGCCACCGCCGCCTCCTTTTTGAGCAACGGCATGAAGCTGTCGCGTGGAACTGCGGCGGCGTCGGCGGCGCTCAGAACTGTCGCCTCAGACCGAATAGGCAAACATTGGATATTTGGTTACTGGTGCGATTTACAAAAGAACCTCCGATAGTTCTCTGACACCCGGCGCTTGGCAAGCAGCAGGACGGCAAAGAGATGGTGCGATATAAACATGAATATAAATATATTGGCAGGGGGGAAAAGGGAGCTCCCAGCAGTGCCTCCCGGCGGCATCGCTCACGCCATGAAGCACTCGACGGTGTGAAGGAAGAGGGGCCGGTGACAGAAGGGGCTCCGGCGGCGACAGGCGTCGTTGGATAGCAAAATTCTCAATTCCTCCCCAGAGCCGAAATAACTCCCAGCGTGCACTCTGCGTGACCGCCCCGCTGCCCCCCCCGAGCTCCCAGGAGCACACAGCGGCTCCGTCGGGGGGCTAATTTAGCCCGTCGCTGACGACGCCTCGGCGATTGGAGGCACGGCTCAGTAATTTTCCACTCACATCCATCGTGTGCGTTCTCGCCTCTCAGAAGCCGCCGCGAGATGAGCCGTCGCTGTCAACTCCACAGGCTTTCAGATGAGTCGCCAATTGCTCGTCTCTTTAGGGTTTAGGTAGATTATTTCAAAGGGTGAATGGGATTGAGCAGTTTTTCAACTCTATGCAGTTTCGGGTCAATCTATTGAGATGTTGTGTAGAAGCAGTGCCTGCCCGAGCCTCTTGAGGGCCCTAAGCAGAATTTTATTTGGGGGGCCCCCCTCCCACCAAGCACAGTCACTTGTGCTAGAAGATTATTGGCACAAATGTCACGTTATAGCGAAAATGTCTATAACGTTATAGCGAAAATTATAAACGAAAACATTGAGGTTATACCCAACTAACCCAACTAACCCAACTAAGCGGCTGCTTGGGCCAAGCAGCCGCTTAGTTGGCTTATGCCTTGGACCGGCCCTGTGTAGAAGGGCTGTCAATAGATTTTAAAAAATGTACTACTCGCACATTTTGAAATTGCAATTAAATTTCAATTAAAAGTCCGCTGCACTCGTGTCTGACTGAGTGCAGCTGGCGGCCGTTTTGTTTCCGGTTTCAACGTTGTTTACTTCCGGCACGCCGGATGATCGGAAGTAAACAAAGATGAATTAACTGCGTTAAAATAGGATGTTGCATCAATCTCGGCCACGTTAATCGCATAGATTAACGCGTTAATGTTTTAACGCTAAAATAAGTTTTAAAATAAGTCAGGAATTGAGGGAAAAACTCTGCAGAAAGCTGCCAATAAATAGGTTTTTCACTTTTTATTTGGATCTGTTAACTTCAAAGCCCTGTTCGTGGATCTCACGTTGTGGGAACGAGCTGGTGATGTTACGCTTTCTCAACTCCAACCCAACAAACTCCTCCAACACCTTCCCCCCCACCCCCCCGACCAGCATTAAGTCACATGACTTGACAAAAGAAAAGTTAACACAGATGATTAACACAAGGAACGCTGACGAGTGTTTCCATTCGCACGTTAACTCTCATCTGACTGTGATGAAATATGCATATAGACGCTGTTGACAGTTGACAGAGGCGGGGGAGGGAGAGATTATTGTTCTGAGGCTCCGGGTGCCGGAGGAGTCTCTCTCTCGTGTCTCCGAAGAACCGGGCGGAGACGCGGAGACAGCTTCTACAAAATGAAGAGCGCATCTCTAATTAATCCCGCACGCAGGTGAATGTGAAGCGCCGGGTTCTCCCGGGGGGGGGTCATTGTTGCCATGACAGCACAGGTACTGCCTCCACGGCGACCCCGTGTTTCACGCGTGTGGACCAGAATGCCGCGGGATAACATTCTTCCCAGCCTCAAAGTCCACGGGGAGGGGGAAATGAAGCGGGGGAAAAACCGCGAGAGGCTCAACGTGACATGTCGTCCTTCAGGTCACCGGGTCAACGACGGCCTCTGGCACTCGGTGAGCGTCAGCGCCAGGAACCAGCAGATGACTCTGACGGTGGACGGCGAGCCGCCCGCCGCCATCGAGCTGTGGGAGCAGCTGGAGGCCGAAGGCGACGTCAACTTCGGAGGTTTGTGGATATTGGGGAGAGTCCCCCCCGCCCCCCACCCCCCAGGAGAAAAGGGCTTAACGGCGTCACTCGCCCTCCGTATGACGAGTTTCCTTCCAATATGCAAATGAGGCAAAAATACATGTATTTTACATATATTATTTATTTATTTGACCTTTATTTAACTAGGTAATATCCATTGAGAACCAATTCTCATATTACAACACCCCCCTCAGCAAAAACATTCAGAATAAAGCAGTATATATATATATTTGAGTGTGCACATGAGTCCTCATCTACAGATACAGATAGTGAAAGGAGGGAAATAAGCTGCATTTTGTGTATTTGGGATTTCTTCTTTCTTAAAGTCTGATAGAAGCGATGTTGAGGAATATAACCAGCCCCGACTCTCCGAACTGACGCGTGCCTGACAGGCGCGTGGTTCTCGACTTGTTAATCCGCGTGTCTTTCCCCTCCAGGATGTCCCACCGAGGACTGTCAGCACCTGACTCCGGGCTTCCAGGGCTGCGTGCGGCTCATCGTCATCAACGGCCACCCGATGGACCTCCATCGCGTCCAGCAGGGCCTGCTGGGAAATTATAACGAGCTTCAGTTCGACACCTGCAGCATAAGAGACAGGTGAGGTAGCATTCTGCTTCTCGGCTGCATCTTGCTCTCGCGACGGAGGTCTCACTGCGAGCCCTCCGCAGTGTGAATGTGTCAGACCTCCGCGAGGCGGCACAGACGCATGAAGGCCCACGTTGTTGATTTGACGACGGCAGCGCGTCGCCTGCACGGCTGACAAAGTCGCCGACATCTCGTCCGAGAAAGACAAAACACGCCGACGAGATCGTCCAATTACACCACAACAGAAACCTCTGCCTGGCGGAGGAGGACTTTGCTAACAAGCTGCTCCCCGCCGTCCTGCGTGGCATCCCTCCCCTCCCCCCATCCCTCATTACCCTGCACACATGTGCTGCCCCGCGAAACGGGATTAGATGCACGAGTGTCTGCGACGCGGGAACGAGCCAAACGTGCAAACAGAGGTGAACCTGTCCTTTGTCAAAGCACCCGCCTTTCCAGTCCAGATTCTTCACAGTCAGGAGATACGCAAACGCAAACAGGGCTTGCAGGGTGTTCGATCAGCGTGAATCTTCCGTGGTTCCGTGTGAAGGAGCGATCGCACAGAGGCGGGCTACCCTTCAAAAAACGTTAGGACGTTGGAGTGAATTAAACCTTCCCTGGCTGCTCCGCTTTAAAAAGGGGGTAGAAGAGGGGAAACGATACAGTTCATTGTTATTAATATGAGGGTTTCTACCACATCTACCGGCCTTGAAACAGGAAGTCGTCCCTTGCTCCATCTAATTAGCTGCCTCGGTGAAGTGTGACATTGACGTGCGGTGGAACTGAAAGGTTGAGAATAATTCCCCCGCAGACGCACGTTGGTGCGATCGGCCCCTTAAGTGTGATTTTTTTTTTTTTTTTTCGTAAAAACAAAAAAAAAAAACATGTACCTGTTAAAGGACGACTGCGAAAGTCTTCTGGCAATTTTAAATGAGCTCTTGGCGAACGAAAACCCTTCACAACAATATGCTCTCAAACTTGTGGCGCACTCGGCCCAGTGCCGGCCCGAGCCTCTTGGGGGCCCCCCTCCCACCACGCACAGTCACCTGTGCTGGAAGATTATTGGCACAAATGTCACGCTATACTGTTATAGCAAAAACTATAAACAAATACAGTGAGGTTATAATACAAAACTAGGGCTGCTTGCAGCATAAGCGAACTAAGCGGCTGCTTGGGGCCCCCTGGCCACCAGGGGGCCCCAAGCAGCCGCTTAGTTCGCTCATGCCTTGGGCCGGCCCTGATGCAGCAGATGTTCACACAGCAGCAACAAAGAACCCGTGCAGGTAAAATGAAACGATCCGCAAACTTTCGTTTGTTTTTCCTCCCCACCACGATCCCTGCGTCCGATCCCACGGGAAAAAAAGTACTTTTTTATCTCCGTTCATCCCATTTTGCCTCCCGCGCGTGGTCACACATTGTGACGGGGTTTACTGCAGCGATTCCGCGACCTGCGAGGCCGCGGAGCACAACAGAGAAACAGCGGCGCTGGCGGTAATTAAAGCGGCGGGCTGCCACCTAACCCGCGCCGAGGCCCGGCCCCGCTCCGCTGCAGCTTAATAGGTGAGAAGACGAAAGCGTATGAAATTATAGATGCACGCTCCAAAGGCTGGCAATTATGTGAAACTGAAGGAGGCTCGAGGAAGGCACTATTAATCAGAAGAGTGCGGTTTGAGATTTCCGCGAGGCGCTCGTTGTGGTGAAATCCCATTAACAGCCATTCTAGTCTGAAGGTGACAGTGAGGCTTTTATTTTTAGAGAGACGCCCGCGATACGTCGGCTTCCCCCCACACCCCGTTCAAACAAGGGCACAGCGTGAGACTCCATCGCTCCGCGGCCCTCTGGGAGTTTTAATGAAACATGAATAAACAGCAAATGAGTCTTTCGGCTGCGTTGCAAAGCTCCAAAGAGAGAGGTCTTCCTTAACTGATAAATAAAAGATCAGGTCTGCAAACAGCAACAAAGGAAGCAGCGTCGCTGCTGCCTGATACGAAGTCCTGAGGGCTTTGTGGGATCTTTGGTTTCAGCCCTGTCATTTTTTTTGTGCTGCTCCTAATAGCTGTATTTTTTTATGAACGTATGAAAATGCTGGAAAATGAAAAGTTGGAAATGTATCCGCAGTAAACTGAAGCTCATGACTTATTAGTCCACGGACAGTAAATTTGATCAGGTGCTTTGAGAAGCGGTTTGGATCATAAATTCTACGGTTTCAGCTTTTTAAACGCGGCACTTTTGTTTTATGTCGTAAATTAATGAAATGTTAAACTGTTGGTTCGTCGACGTAACCAAGCACTACAGGAAAATGCCTCAATTCGTGCAACAGAATCTAAAAAGGAGTCGTTCATTGTGTCTGCCGAAGGTATTCTGCTCTCCCGACTGAACCAAAAGCTTTTTCTTATTCAAGCCATTCAACTGATTATTCGCTTTAGTCGCTAACAGGTTTTCTGCTCGAGTGAGGAACTTTTGAACCCTGCAGGATTTTAGTATTTCTACACTGTGTTGGTGACATTGCAATTTTTTTAATTGTTCATTTCTTAAATATTCCGTTTTTTTTAGTATGTAAGCATTGGCTTTCTCCCCTCAGATGCCTCCCCAACCTGTGTGAGCACGGCGCGCGCTGCTCGCAGACCTGGAGCTCCTTCTCCTGCGACTGCTCGGGAACCGGATACTCCGGAGCCACCTGCCACAACTGTGAGCACTTCTCTGCCCTGGAGGTTTTCTTCCCTCTGACCCCCCCCCACCCCCCCACCCGCCGCCACGCCCCTCACCCTCTTACCCCCCCGTGTCGTGCAGCATGCACACTCTCGCCCCGTCTGATCATCACTTCCTTTGATCTGTGCGGCTGCGAGGCGACGTTACAAACACCCCTGATATTCTTCCTCTCGTAGAATGTTATTTGCTTTTTTTTTTTTTTTTTTTTTGTATTTTTTTGCCATTTCCTCAAAATAGCTCGCAGCCGCCTTCGGATTGAGTCTACTTGCAGGAATGTCTCCTTACGGGTGTCACAGTTTTTGACACTCGGCAGCATCCTCTTGATATTCGCCGCTGCGGAATGCGTGTGAACTTCCCTCTGGCCCAGAATCCTGATTTCCTGCTCGCATGCAGGGAAACCCAGTTGTCTCCGCATGTCGGAGGGGAACTTGACAGATAAAAGCTAAAATAGCTTTTTCAACTCGACAGTAAAAAAAAACACCCCAAAAAACCCATGCAGTCATCATTTCTGACTGGAGCGTCTCAAAGAGATGGTGAAAAGAGGGGTGTGTGTGGCAGGAACTCTACTTTGCATGTGCAGCCGAGTTGTGCGTCTTCTTTTGTAAAAGCCAAACACCACCACAACATGAGTGCAGGGAGGGGATTTAAAGGTGTCCCTTTTAGCTCGTCGTAAGCTGAAAGCTGGTGAGAGGGGGGGGGGGGGCAGTTGGGCTGTTGTGAAGTTAAAACCCGTCAGCACCTTGCACTGCTGAGGAGAAGTGATCCGTCAACAGACAGAAATACAATCAACGTCACATGAAACCAAGTTAGAAACAGTACCGACGCCCCTCTCGGGTCCACGGTGGGAATCTGTTGGCTTTCAGTTGAACCCCAGTAACCCTGAAAAAGCCTCGGATGTTAACAATTGAAAGTACAAACAAAAGAGAGGAACCTACTCAAGCTGCCTCTCAGCCGCTGAACCAAATTGTGCGACAAGGACGAACCTCTCTGATTTGACATTTTGATTCATCCTGACGCTGCACCCGCTCTTGTCTTCCCACTGACTGACATCGAGGACCTCTCATTCAGATGGTGTCTTTACACTCAACATTTAGACGGAGGTGAAGCTGTCGACTGCGTTCAGTGAGGT